>CAWUFW010009911.1:0-742426 GCA_963921515.1 Calotriton arnoldi | reverse complement strand
TACCTCTGTTGGTTCTATCTGCACTGCTCTTGCTTCTTTCTGCACCTCGCTTGCCTCTTTCTGCACCCCTCTTCCTTCTTTTTGCACCTCTGTTCTTTCTTTCTGCACTTCTTTTGTTTCATTCTGCACCCTTCTTCCCTTTTTGCATCCCTCTTGCCTCTTTCTACAGTTCTCTAGTCATTTTCTGCACCTCTCTTGCCTTTTTCTGCAACTCACTTGCCTCTTTCTGCACTTCTGTTGCTTCTTTCTACACCTCTCTTGCTTCTTTCAGCACCTCTCTTGCCTCTTTCTGCACCCCTCTTCCCTCTCTCTGCACCCCTCCTGCCTTTTTCTGCACCTCTGTTCCTTCTTTCTGCGCTTCTTTTGTTTATTTCTGCACCTCTCTTGCTTCTTTCTGCACCCCTTCTTGCCTCTTTCTCCTGGCCTCTTTCCTCTATCTGGATGTCTGTTGCTTCTTTTTGCACATCTCTTGCCTCATTCTCTACCCCTCTTCCCTCTTCCTGCATCTCTGTTGCTTCTTTCTGCACTTATCTTGTATCTTTCTGTACCTCTCTTGCTTCTTTCTGCACCCGTTGTGCCTCTTTCTGCACCCCTCTTCCCTTTCTGCACTCCTCTTGCCTCTTTCTGCACATCTGTTCCTTCTTTCTGCACTTCTTTTGTCTCTTTCTCCACCCCTCGTCCCTCTTTCTGCACCTCTGTTGCTTCTTTCTGCACCTCTCTTGCATCTTTTTGCACCCCTCATGCCTCTTTCTGCACCCCTCTTCCCTCTTTTTGCACCCCTCTTGCCTCTTTCTGCACCTCTGTTGCATCTTTCTGCACTATTCTTGCTTCTTTCTGCACCTCTCGTGCTTCTTTCTGCCCCCTCTTCCGTCTTTCTGCACCCCTCTTGCCTCTTTCTGCACCCCTGTTCCTTCTTTGTTCTCTTCTTTTGTTTCTTTCTGCACCTCTCTTGCTTCTTTCTGCACCCCTGTCACCACTTTCTCCACCCCTGTTCCCCATTTTTGCATCTCTGTTGCTTCTTTCTGCACTTCTCGTGCCTCTTTTTCCACCCCTCATCCCTCTTTCTGCACCTCTGTTGCTTCTTTCTGCACTTCTCTTGCTTCTTTCTGCACCTCTGTCCCTTCTTTCTGCAACCATTGTGCCTCTTTCTGCACCCCTCTTCCCTCTTTCTGCTTCCCTCTTGCCTCTTTCTGCACCTCTGTTCCTTCTTTCTGCACTTCTTTTGTATCTTCCTGTAACTTTCTTGCTTTTTTCTGCACCCCTCTTGCCTCTTTCTCCATGCCTCTTACCTCTTTCTGCACTCTGTTGCTTCTTTCTGCACCTCTCTTGCCCCTTTCTGCACCCCTCTTCCCTCTTCCTGCACCTCTGTTGCTTCTTTCTGCACTTCTCTTGCTTCTTTCTGCACCCCTTGTGCCTCTTTCTGCACCCCTTTTCCCTCTTTCTTCACCTTTCTTGACCCTCTCTGCAGTTCTCTTGTCATTTTCTGCACCTCTCTTGCCTCTTTCTGCACCTCTCTTGCTTCTTTCTACACCTCTGTTACTTCTTTCAGCAATTCTCTTGCCTCTTTCTTCACTTCTCTTGCTTCTTTCTGCATTTCTCTTGCTCTTTCTGCACCCTTCGTGCCTCTTTCAGCACCTCTGTTGCTTCTTCTGCACCCCTCCTGCCTCTATCTGTACCTCTCTTGCCTCTTTGTGCACCTCTCCTACCTCTTTCTGTACCCCTCTTGCCTCTTTTTGCACCTCTGTTGGTTCTATCTGCACTGCTATTGCTTCTTTCTGCACCTCACTTGCCTCTTTCTGCACTTCTCTTGCTTCTTTCTGCACCTCTGTTGCTTCTTTCAGCAATTCTCTTGCCTCTTTCTGCACTTCACTTGCATGTTTCTGCACCTCTCTTGCGTCTTTCTGCACCTCTGTTGCCTCTTTCTGCACCTCACTTGCTTCTTTCTGCATCCCTCTTGCCTCTTTATACACCCATCTTCCCTCTTTCTGCACCTCTATTGCCTCTTTCTGCACCCCTGTTCCCTCTGTCTGCACCTTTCTTGCCTGTTTCTGCACCTCTTTGCCTCTTTCTGTACCTCTGTTGCTTCTTTCTGCACTTCTCTTGCTCTTTCTGCACCCTTCGCGCCTCTTTAAGCACTCTGTTGCTTCTTTCTGCACTTCTCTTGCTTCTTTCTGCACCCCTCATGCCCTCTTTCTGTACCTCTCTTGCCTCTTTGTCCACCTCTCTTACCTTTTTCTGCTCCCCTCTTGCCTCTTTTTGCACCTCCGTTGGTTCTTTCTGCACTGCTCCTGTTTCTTTCTGCACCTCACTTGCCTCTTTCTGCACTTCTCTTGCTTCTTTCTACACCTCTGTTGCTTCTTTCAGCAATTCTCTTGTCTCTTTCTTCACTTCTCTTGCTTGTTTCTGCACCTCTGTTGCGTCTTTCTGCACCTCTGTTGCCTCTTTCTGCACCTCACTTGCTTCTTTCTGCACCCCTCTTGCCTCTTTCTACACCCCTCTTCCCTCTTTCTGCACCTCTCTTGCCTCTTTTTGCACCCCTGTTCCTCTTTCTGTACCTTTCCTGCCTGTTTCTGCACTTCTCTTGCCTCTTTCTGCACCTATGTTGCTTCTTTCTGCACTTCTCTTGCCTCTTTCTGCACCTCTCATGCTTCTTTCTGCACCCCTCTTCAGGTCTTTTTGCACCCCTCTTGCCTCTTTCTGCACCCCTGTTCCTTCTTTGTGCTCTTCCTTTGTTTCTTTCTACACCTCTCTTGCTTCTTTCTGCACCCCTGTCACCACTTTCTCCACCCCTGTCCTCCCTATTTGCATCTCTGTTGCTTCTTTCTGCACTTCTCTTGCCTCTTTTTCCACCCCTCATCCCTCTTTCTGCACCTCTGTTGCTTCTTTCTGCACTTCTCTTGCTTCTTTCTGCACCTCTGTCCCTTCTTTCTGCAACCCTTGTGCCTCTTTCTGCACCCCTCTTCCCTCTTTCTGCTCCACTCTTGCCTCTTTCTGCACCTCTGTTCCTTCTTTCTGCACTTCTTTTGAATCTTTCTGCATCTTTCTTGCTTTTTCCTGCACCCCTCTTGCCTCTTTCTCCATGCCTCTTACCTCTTTCTGCACTCTGTTGCTTCTTTCTGCACCTCTCTTGCCCCTTTCTGCACCCCTCTTCCCTCTTCCTGCACCTCTGTTGCTTCTTTCTGCACTTCTCTTGCTTCTTTCTGCACCCCGTGTGCCTCTTTCTGCACCCCTTTTCCCTCTTTCTTCACCTTTTTTGCCTCTCTCTGCAGTTCTCTTGTCATTTTCTGCACCTCTCTTGCCTCTTTTTGCACCTCTCTTGCTTCTTTCTATACCTCTGTTACTTCTTTCAGCAATTCTCTTGCCTCTTTCTGTACTTCTCTTGCTTGTTTCTGCACCTCTCTTGCGTCTTTCTGCACCTCTGTTGCCTTTTCGTGCACCTCTCTTGCCTCTGTTGCTTCTTTCTGCACTTCTCTTGCTCTTTCTGCACCCTTCGCGCCTCTTTCATCACCTCTGTTGCTTCTTCTGCACCCCTCCTGCCTCTATCTGTACCTCTCTTGCCTCTTTGTGCACCTCTCCTTTATCTTTCTGCACCCCTCTTGCCTCTTTTTGCACCTCTGTTGGTTCTATCTGCACTGCTCTTGCTTCTTTCTGCACCTCACTTGCATCTTTCTGCCCTTCTCTTGCTTCTATCTACACCTCTGTTGCTTCTTTCAGCAATTCTCTTGCCTCTTTCTGCACTTCTCTTGCTTGTTTCTGCACCTCTCTTGTGTCTTTCTGTACCTCTGTTGCCTCTTTCTGCACCTCACTTGCCTCTTTCTGCACCCCTCTTGCCTCTTTCTACACCCCTCTTCCCTCTTTCTGCACCTCTATTGCCTCTTTCTGCACCCCTGTTCCCTCTTTCTGCACCTTTCCTGCCTGTTTCTGCACCTCTATTGCCTCTTTCTCTACCTCTGTTGCTTCTTTCTGCACTTCTCTTGCTCTTTCTGCACCCTTCGTGCCTCTTTCAGCACTCTGTTGCTTCTTTCTGAACCCCTCCTGCCTCTTTCTGTACCTCTCTTGCCTCTTTGTGCACCTCTCCTACCTCTTTCTGCACCCCTCTTGCCTCTTTTTGTACCTCTGTTGGTTCTATCTGCACTGCTCTTGCTTCTTTCTGCACCTCGCTTGCCTCTTTCTGCACCCCTCTTCCTTCTTTCTGCACCCCTTGTGCCTCTTTCTGCACCCCTTTTCCCTCATTCTTCACCTTTCTTGCCTCTCTCTGCAGTTCTCTTGTCATTTTCTGCACCTCTCTTGCCTCTTTCTGCACTTCTCTTGCTTGTTTCTGCACCTCTCTTGCATCTTTCTGCACCTCTGTTGCCTGTTTGTGCACCTCTCTTGCCTCTGTTGCTTCTCTCTGCACTTCTCTTGCTCTTTCTGCACCCTTCGCGCCTCTTTCAGCACATCTGTTGCTTCTTCTGCACCCCTCCTGCCTCTATCTGTACCTCTCTTGCCTCTTTGTGCACCTCTCCTACCTCTTTCTGCACCCCTCTTGCCTCTTTTTGTACCTCTGTTGGTTCTATCTGCACTGCTCTTGCTTCTTTCTGCACCTCGCTTGCCTCTTTCTGCACCCCTCTTCCTTCTTTTTGCACCTCTGTTCTTTCTTTCTGCACTTCTTTTGTTTCATTCTGCACCCTTCTTCCCTTTTTGCATCCCTCTTGCCTCTTTCTACAGTTCTCTAGTCATTTTCTGCACCTCTCTTGCCTTTTTCTGCACCTCTGTTCCTTCTTTCTGCGCTTCTTTTGTTTATTTCTGCACCTCTCTTGCTTCTTTCTGCACCCCTTCTTGCCTCTTTCTCCTGGCCTCTTTCCTCTTTCTGGATGTCTGTTGCTTCTTTTTGCACATCTCTTGCCTCATTCTCTACCCCTCTTCCCTCTTCCTGCATCTCTGTTGCTTCTTTCTGCACTTATCTTGTATCTTTCTGTACCTCTCTTGCTTCTTTCTGCACCCGTTGTGCCTCTTTCTGCACCCGTCTTCCCTTTCTGCTCTCCTCTTGCCTCTTTCTGCACATCTGTTCCTTCTTTCTGCACTTCTTTTGTCTCTTTCTCCACCCCTCGTCCCTCTTTCTGCACCTCTGTTGCTTCTTTCTGCACCTCTCTTGCATCTTTTTGCACCCCTCATGCCTCTTTCTGCACCCCTCTTCCCTCTTTTTGCACCCCTCTTGCCTCTTTCTGCACCTCTGTTGCATCTTTCTGCACTATTCTTGCTTCTTTCTGCACCTCTCGTGCTTCTTTCTGCACCCCTCTTCCAACTTTCTGCACCCCTCTTGCCTCTTTCTGCACCCCTGTTCCTTCTTTGTTCTCTTCTTTTGTTTCTTTCTGCACCTCTCTTGCTTCTTTCTGCACCCCTGTCACCACTTTCTCCACCCCTGTTCCCCATTTTTGCATCTCTGTTGCTTCTTTCTGCACTTCTCGTGCCTCTTTTTCCACCCCTCATCCCTCTTTCTGCACCTCTGTTGCTTCTTTCTGCACTTCTCTTGCTTCTTTCTGCACCTCTGTCCCTTCTTTCTGCAACCCTTGTGCCTCTTTCTGCACCCCTCTTCCCTCTTTCTGCTTCCCTCTTGCCTCTTTCTGCACCTCTGTTCCTTCTTTCTGCACTTCTTTTGTATCTTCCTGTAACTTTCTTGCTTTTTTCTGCACCCCTCTTGCCTCTTTCTCCATGCCTCTTACCTCTTTCTGCACTCTGTTGCTTCTTTCTGCACCTCTCTTGCCCCTTTCTGAACCCCTCTTCCCTCTTCCTGCACCTCTGTTGCTTCTTTCTGCACTTCTCTTGCTTCTTTCTGCACCCCTTGTGCCTCTTTCTGCACCCCTTTTCCCTCTTTCTTCACCTTTCTTGACCCTCTCTGCAGTTCTCTTGTCATTTTCTGCACCTCTCTTGCCTCTTTCTGCACCTCTCTTGCTTCTTTCTACACCTCTGTTACTTCTTTCAGCAATTCTCTTGCCTCTTTCTGCACTTCTCTTGCTTCTTTCTGCATTTCTCTTGCTCTTTCTGCACCCTTCGTGCCTCTTTCAGCACCTCTGTTGCTTCTTCTGCACCCCTCCTGCCTCTATCTGTACCTCTCTTGCCTCTTTGTGCACCTCTCCTCCCTCTTTCTGTACCCCTCTTGCCTCTTTTTGCACCTCTGTTGGTTCTATCTGCACTGCTCTTGCTTCTTTCTGCACCTCACTTGCCTCTTTCTGCCCTTCTCTTGCTTCTATCTACACCTCTGTTGCTTCTTTCAGCAATTCTCTTGCCTCTTTCTGCACTTCTCTTGCTTGTTTCTGCACCTCTCTTGTGTCTTTCTGTACCTCTGTTGCCTCTTTCTGCACCTCACTTGCCTCTTTCTGCACCCCTCTTGCCTCTTTCTACACCCCTCTTCCCTCTTTCTGCACCTCTATTGCCTCTTTATGCACCCCTGTTCCCTCTTTCTGCACCTTTCCTGCCTGTTTCTGCACCTTTCTTGCCTCTTTCTCTACCTCTGTTGCTTCTTTCTGCACTTCTCTTGCTCTTTCTGCACCCTTCGCGCCTCTTTCAGCACTCTGTTGCTTCTTTCTGCACTTCTCTTCCTTCTTTCTGAACCCCTCCTGCCTCTTTCTGTACCTCTCTTGCCTCTTTGTGTACCTCTCCTACCTTTTTCTGCTCCCCTCTTGCCTCTTTTTGCACCTCCGTTGGTTCTTTCTGCACTTCTCTTCCTTCTTTCTGCACCCCTCTTGCCTCTTTATGTACCTCTCTTGCCTCTTTGTGCACCTCTCCTACCTCTTTCTGCACCCCTCTTGTCTCTTTTTGTACCTATGTTGGTTCTTTCTGCACTGCTCTTGCTTCTTTCTGCACCTCACTTGCCTCTTTCTGCACTTCTCTTGTTTCTTTCTACACCTCTGTTGCTTCTTTCAGCAATTCTCTTGCCTCTTTCTGCACTTCTCTTGCTTGTTTCTGCATCTCTCTTGCGTCTTTCTGCACCTCTGTTGCCTCTTTCTGCACCTCACTTGCTTCTTTCTGTACCTCACTTGCCTCTTTCTGCACTTCTCTTGTTTCTTTCTACACCTCTGTTGCTTCTTTCAGCAATTCTCTTGCCTCTTTCTGCACTTCTCTTGCTTGTTTCGGCACCTCTCTTGCGTCTTTCTGCACGTCACTTGCCTCTTTCTGCACCCCTCTTCCCTCTTTCTGCACCTCTGTTGCTTCTTTCTGTACCTCTCTTGCTTTTTGTGCACCCCTTCTGCCTCTTTCTGCACCCCTCTTCCCTCTTTTTGCACCAATCTTGCCTCTTTCTGCACCTCTGTTGCATCTTTCTGCACTACTCTTGCTTCTTTCTGTACCTCTCTTGCTTCTTTCTGCACCCCTCTTGCCTCTTTCTGCACCCATGTTCCTTCTTTCTGCTCTTCTTTTGTTTCTCTTGCATCTCTCTTGCTTCTTTCTGCACCCCTCTCACCACTTTCTCCACCCGTTCCCCCTTTTTGCATCTCTGCTGCTTCTTTCTGCACTTTTCTTGCCTCTTTTTCTACCACTCATCCCTCTTTCTGCACCTCTGTTGCTTCTTTCTGCAACCCTTGTGCCTCTTTCTGCACCCCTCTTCCCTCTTTCTGCTCCCCTCTTGCCTCTCTCTGCACCTCTGTTCCTTCTTTCTGCACTTCTTTTGTTTCTTTCTGAAACTTTCTTATTTCTTTCTGCACCCCTCTTGCCGCTTTCTCCATCCCTCTTCCCTCTTTCTGCACTCTGTTGATTCTTTCTGCACCTCTCTTGCCCCTTTCGGCACCCCTCTTCCCTCTTTCTGCACCTCTGTTGCTTCTTTCTGCATTTCTCTTTCTTCTTTCTGCACCCCTCGTGCCTCTTTCTGCACCCCTTTTCCCTCTTACTGCACCTTTTTTCCTCTCTCTGCACCTCTGTTCCTTCTTTCTGCACTTCTTCTGTTTCCTTCTACAGCTCTCTTGCTTCTTTCTATACCCCTTTGCCTCTTTCTCCACCCCTCTTCCCTCTTTCTGCACCCCTGATGCCTCTTTCTGCACCCCTGTTGCCTCTTTCTGCACCTCTGTTCCTTTTTTCTACACTTCTTTTGTTTCTTTCTGCACATCTCTTGCTTCTTTCTGCACCCCTCGTGCCTCTTTCTCCACCCCTCTTCCTTCTTTTTACACTTCTGTTCCTTCTTTCTGCACTTCTTTTGTTTCTTTCTGCACCTTTCTTCCCTTTTTGCATCCCTCTTGCCTCTTTCTACAGATCTCTAGTCATTTTCTGCACCTCTCTTGCCTTTTTCTGCAACTCACTTGCCTCTTTCTGCACTTCTCTTGCTTCTTTCTACACCTCTCTTGCTTCTTTCAGCAATTCTCTTGCCTATTTCTGCACTTCCCTTGCTTGTTTCTCCACCTTTCTTGCATCTTTCTGCACCTCTGTTGCCTCTTTCAGCACCTCTCTTGCCTCTTTCTGCACCCCTTTTCCCTCTCTCTGCACCCCTCCTGCCTTTTTTTGCACCTCTGTTCCTTCTTTCTGCACTTCTTTTGTTTATTTATGCACCTCTCTTGCTTCTTTCTGCACCACTTCTTGCCTCTTTCTCCTGGCCTCTTTCCTCTTTCTGCATGTCTGTTGCTTCTTTTTGCGCATCTCTTGCCTCTTTCTCCACCCCTCTTCCCTCTTTCTGCTTCTCTGCTGCTTCTTTCTGCACTTATCTTGTGTCTTACTGTACCTCTCTTGCTTCTTTCTCCACCCCTTGTGCCTCTTTCTGCACCCCACTTCCCTTTTTGCACCCCTCATGCCTCTTTCTGCACCCCTATTCCCTCTTTTTCCACCCCTCTTGCCTCTTTCTGCACCTATTTTGCATCTTTCTGCACTATTCTTGCTTCTTTCTGCACCTCTCGTGCTTTTTTCTGCACCCCTCTTCCATCTTTCTGCACCCCTCTTGCCTCTTTCTGCACCCCTGTTCCTTCTTTGTGCTCTTCTTTTGTTTCTTTCTGCACCTCTCTTGCTTCTTTCTGGACCCCTCTCACCACTTTCTCTGCCATTGTTCCCCCTTTTTGCATCTCTGTTGCTTCTTTCTGCACTTCTCTTGCCTCTTTTTCCACCCCTCATTCCTCTTTCTGCACCTCTGTTGCTTCTTTCTGTACTTCTCTTGCTTCTTTCTGCACCTCTGTCCCTTCTTTCTGCAACCCTTGTGCCTCTTTCTGCACCCCTCTTCCCTCTTTCTGCTCCCCTCTTGCCTTTTTCTGCACCTCTGTTCCTTCTTTCTGCACTTCTTTTGTTTCTTTCTGCAACTTTCTTGCTCTTTTCTGCACCCCTCTTGCCTCTTTCTCCATGCCTCTTACCTCTTTCTGCACTCTGTTGCTTCTTTCTGCACCTCTCTTGCCCCTTTCTGTACCCCTCTTCCCTCTTTCTGCACCTCTGTTGCTTCTTTATGCACTTCTCTTGCTTCTTTCTGCACCCCTTGTGCCTCTTTCTGCACCCCTTTTCCCTCTTTCTGCACCTTTCTTGCCTCTCTATGCACCTCTGTTCCTTCTTTCTGCACTTCTTTTGTTTCTTTCTACCACTCTCTTGCTTCTTTCTACACCCCCTTGCCTCTTTCTCCACCCATCTTCCCTCTTTGTGCACCCCTGTTGCCTCTTTCTGCAGTTCTCTTGTCATTTTCTGCACCTCTCTTGCCTCTTTCTGCACCACTCTTGCTTGTTTCTACATCTCTCTTGCGTCTTTCTACAGCTCTGTTGCCTTTTTGTGCACCTCTCTTGCCTCTGTTGCTTATTTCTGCACTTCTCTTGCTCTTTCTGTACCCTTCGTGCCTCTTTCAGAACCTCTGTTGCTTCTTTCTGCACCCTCCTGCCTCTATCTGTACCTCTCTTGCCTCTTAGTGCACCTCTCCTACCTATTTCTGCACCCTCTTGCCTCTTTTTGCACCTCTGTTGGTTCTATCTGCACTGCTCTTACTTCTTTCTGCACCTCACTTGCCTCTTTGTGCACTTCTCTTGCTTTTTCTACACCTCTGTTGCTTTTTCAGCAATTCTCTTGCCTCTTTCTGCACTTCTCTTGCTTGTTTCTGCACCTCTCTTGTGTCTTTCTGCACCTCTGTTGCCTCTTTCTGCACCTCACTTGCTTCTTTCTGCACCTCTCTTGCCTCTTTCTACACCCCTCTTCCCTCTTTCTGCACCTCTATTGCCTCTTTCTGCACCCCTGTTCCCTCTTTCTGCACCTTTCCTGCCTGTTTCTTCACCTCTCTCTCTTGCCTCTTTCTGTACCTCTGTTGCTTCTTTCTGCACTTCTCTTGCTCTTTCTGCACCCTTCGCGCCTCTTTCACCACCTCTGTTGCTTCTTTCTGCACTTCTCTTCCTTCTTTGTGCACCCCTCCTGCCTCTTTCCGTACCTCTCTTGCCTCTTTGTGCACCTCTCCTACCTCTTTCTGCACCCCTCTTGCCTCTTTTTGCACCTCTGTTGGTTCTTTCTGCACTGCTCTTGCTTCTTTCTGCCCCTCACTTGCCTCTTTCTGCACCTCTCTTGCTTCTTTCTATATCTCTGTTGCTTCTTTCAGCAATTCTCTTGCCTCTTTCTGCACTTCTCTTGCTTGTTTCTGCACCTCTCTTGCATCTTTCTGCACCTCTGTTGCCTCTTTCTGCACCTCACTTGCTTCTTTCTGCACCCTTCTTGCCTCTTTCTACACCTCTCTTACCTCTTTCTGCACCTCTATTGCCTCTTTCTGCACCCCTGTTCCCTCTTTCTGCACCTTTCCTGCCTGTTTCTTTACCTCTCTTGCGTCTTTCTGTACCTCTGTTGCTTCTTACTGCACTTCTCTTGCTCTTTCTGCACACTTTGCGCCTCTTTCAGCACCTCTGTTGCTTCTTTCTGCACTTCTTTTCCTTCTTTCTGCACCCCTCCTGCCTCTTTCTGTACCTCTCTTGCCTCTTTGTGCACCTCTCCTACCTCTTTCTGCACCCCTCTTGCCTCTTTTTGCACCTGTGTTGGTTCTTTCTGCACTGCTCTTGCTTCTTTCTGCACCTCACTTGCCTCTTTCTGCACTTCTCTTGTTTCTTTCTACACCTCTGTTGCTTCTTTCAGCAATTCTCTTGCCTCTTTCTGCACTTCTCTTGCTTGTTTCGGCACCTCTCTTGCGTCTTTCTGCACGTCACTTGCCTCTTTCTGCACCCCTCTTCCCTCTTTCTGCACCTCTGTTGCTTCTTTCTGTACCTCTCTTGCTTTTTTGTGCACCCCTTCTGCCTCTTTCTGCACCCCTCTTCCCTCTTTTTGCACCAATCTTGCCTCTTTCTGCACCTCTGTTGCATCTTTCTGCACTACTCTTGCTTCTTTCTGTACCTCTCTTGCTTCTTTCTGCACCCCTCTTGCCTCTTTCTGCACCCATGTTCCTTCTTTCTGCTCTTCTTTTGTTTCTCTTGCATCTCTCTTGCTTCTTTCTGCACCCCTCTCACCACTTTCTCCACCCGTTCCCCTTTTTGCATCTCTGCTGCTTCTTTCTGCACTTTTCTTGCCTCTTTTTCTACCACTCATCCCTCTTTCTGCACCTCTGTTGCTTCTTTCTGCAACCCTTGTGCCTCTTTCTGCACCCCTCTTCCCTCTTTCTGCTCCCCTCTTGCCTCTCTCTGCACCTCTGTTCCTTCTTTCTGCACTTCTTTTGTTTCTTTCTGAAACTTTCTTATTTCTTTCTGCACCCCTCTTGCCGCTTTCTCCATCCCTCTTCCCTCTTTCTGCACTCTGTTGATTCTTTCTACACCTCTCTTGCCCCTTTCGGCACCCCTCTTCCCTCTTTCTGCACCTCTGTTGCTTCTTTCTGCATTTCTCTTTCTTCTTTCTGCACCCCTCGTGCCTCTTTCTGCACCCCTTTTCCCTCTTACTGCACCTTTTTTTCCTCTCTCTGCACCTCTGTTCCTTCTTTCTGCACTTCTTCTGTTTCCTTCTACAGCTCTCTTGCTTCTTTCTATACCCCTTTGCCTCTTTCTCCACCCCTCTTCCCTCTTTCTGCACCCCCTGATGCCTCTTTCTGCACCTCTGTTGCCTCTTTCTGCACCTCTGTTCCTTTTTTCTACACTTCTTTTGTTTATTTCTACGCATCTCTTGCTTCTTTCTGCACCCCTCGTGCCTCTTTCTCCACCCCTCTTCCTTCTTTTTACACTTCTGTTCCTTCTTTCTGCACTTCTTTTGTTTCTTTAAGCACCTGTCTTCCCTTTTTTGCATCCCTCTTGCCTCTTTCTACAGATCTCTAGTCATTTTCTGCACCTCTCTTGCCTTTTTCTACAACTCACTTGCCTCTTTCTGCACTTCTCTTGCTTCTTTCTACACCTCTCTTGCTTCTTTCAGCAATTCTCTTGCCTATTTCTGCACTTCCCTTGCTTGTTTCTGCACCTTTCTTGCATCTTTCTGCACCTCTGTTGCCTCTTTCAGCACCTCTCTTGCCTCTTTCTGCACCCCTTTTCCCTCTCTCTGCACTCCTCCTGCCTTTTTTTGCACCTCTGTTCCTTCTTTCTGCACTTCTTTTGTTTATTTATGCACCTCTCTTGCTTCTTTCTGCACCCCTTCTTGCCTCTTTCTCCTGGCCTCTTTCCTCTTTCTGCATGTCTGTTGCTTCTTTTTGCGCATCTCTTGCCTCTTTCTCCACCCCTCTTCCCTCTTTCTGCTTCTCTGCTGCTTCTTTCTGCACTTATCTTGTGTCTTACTGTACCTCTCTTGCTTCTTTCTCCACCCCTTGTGCCTCTTTCTGTACCCCACTTCCCTTTTTGCACCCCTCATGCCTCTTTCTGCACCCCTCTTCCCTCTTTTTACACCCCTCTTGCCTCTTTCTGCACCTCTTTTGCATCTTTCTGCACTATTCTTGCTTCTTTCTGCACCTCTCGTGCTTTTTTCTGCACCCCTCTTCCATCTTTCTGCACCCCTCTTGCCTCTTTCTGCACCCCTGTTCCTTCTTTGTGCTCTTCTTTTGTTTCTTTCTGCACCTCTCTTGCTTCTTTCTGGACCCCTCTCACCACTTTCTCTGCCATTGTTCCCCCTTTTTGCATCTCTGTTGCTTCTTTCTGCATTTCTCTTGCCTCTTTTTCCACCCCTCATTCCTCTTTCTGCACCTCTGTTGCTTCTTTCTGTACTTCTCTTGCTTCTTTCTGCACCTCTGTCCCTTCTTTCTGCAACCCTTGTGCCTCTTTCTGCACCCCTCTTCCCTCTTTCTGCTCCCCTCTTGCCTTTTTCTGCACCTCTGTTCCTTCTTTCTGCACTTCTTTTGTTTCTTTCTGCAACTTTCTTGCTCTTTTCTGCACCCCTCTTGCCTCTTTCTCCATGCCTCTTACCTCTTTCTGCACTCTGTTGCTTCTTTCTGCACCTCTCTTGCCCCTTTCTGTACCCCTCTTCCCTCTTTCTGCACCTCTGTTGCTTCTTTATGCACTTCTCTTGCTTCTTTCTGCACCCCTTGTGCCTCTTTCTGCACCCCTTTTCCCTCTTTCTGCACCTTTCTTGCCTCTCTATGCACCTCTGTTCCTTCTTTCTGCACTTCTTTTGTTTCTTTCTACCACTCTCTTGCTTCTTTCTACACCCCCTTGCCTCTTTCTCCACCCATCTTCCCTCTTTGTGCACCCCTGTTGCCTCTTTCTGCAGTTCTCTTGTCATTTTCTGCACCTCTCTTGCCTCTTTCTGCACCACTCTTGCTTGTTTCTGCATCTCTCTTGCGTCTTTCTACAGCTCTGTTGCCTTTTCGTGCACCTCTCTTGCCTCTGTTGCTTATTTCTGCACTTCTCTTGCTCTTTCTGCACCCTTCGTGCCTCTTTCAGAACCTCTGTTGCTTCTTTCTGCACCCCTCCTGCCTCTATCTGTACCTCTCTTGCCTCTTAGTGCACCTCTCCTACCTATTTCTGCACCCTCTTGCCTCTTTTTGCACCTCTGTTGGTTCTATCTGCACTGCTCTTACTTCTTTCTGCACCTCACTTGCCTCTTTGTGCACTTCTCTTGCTTTTTTCTACACCTCTGTTGCTTTTTTCAGCAATTCTCTTGCCTCTTTCTGCACTTCTCTTGCTTGTTTCTGCACCTCTCTTGTGTCTTTCTGCACCTCTGTTGCCTCTTTCTGCACCTCACTTGCTTCTTTCTGCACCTCTCTTGCCTCTTTCTACACCCCTCTTCCCTCTTTCTGCACCTCTATTGCCTCTTTCTGCACCCCTGTTCCCTCTTTCTGCACCTTTCCTGCCTGTTTCTTCACCTCTCTCTCTTGCCTCTTTCTGTACCTCTGTTGCTTCTTTCTGCACTTCTCTTGCTCTTTCTGCACCCTTCGCGCCTCTTTCACCACCTCTGTTGCTTCTTTCTGCACTTCTCTTCCTTCTTTGTGCACCCCTCCTGCCTCTTTCCGTACCTCTCTTGCCTCTTTGTGCACCTCTCCTACCTCTTTCTGCACCCCTCTTGCCTCTTTTTGCACCTCTGTTGGTTCTTTCTGCACTGCTCTTGCTTCTTTCTGCCCCTCACTTGCCTCTTTCTGCACCTCTCTTGCTTCTTTCTATATCTCTGTTGCTTCTTTCAGCAATTCTCTTGCCTCTTTCTGCACTTCTCTTGCTTGTTTCTGCACCTCTCTTGCATCTTTCTGCACCTCTGTTGCCTCTTTCTGCAGCTCTCTTGCTTCTTTGTGCACCCCTCGTGCCTCTTTCTGCACCCCTCTTGCCTCTTTCTGCACCCCTGTTCCTTCTTTGTGCTCTTCTTTTGTTTCTTTCTGCACCTCTCTTGCTTCTTTCTGGACCCCTCTCACCACTTTCTCTGCCATTGTTCCCCTTTTTGCATCTCTGTTGCTTCTTTCTGCACTTCTCTTGCCTCTTTTCCACCCCTCATTCCTCTTTCTGCACCTCTGTTGCTTCTTTCTGTACTTCTCTTGCTTCTTTCTGCACCTCTGTCCCTTCTTTCTGCAACCCTTGTGCCTCTTTCTGCACCCCTCTTCCCTCTTTCTGCTCCCCTCTTGCCTTTTTCTGCACCTCTGTTCCTTCTTTCTGCACTTCTTTTGTTTCTTTCTGCAACTTTCTTGCTCTTTTCTGCACCCCTCTTGCCTCTTTCTCCATGCCTCTTACCTCTTTCTGCACTCTGTTGCTTCTTTCTGCACCTCTCTTGCCCCTTTCTGTACCCCTCTTCCCTCTTTCTGCACCTCTGTTGCTTCTTTATGCACTTCTCTTGCTTCTTTCTGCACCCCTTGTGCCTCTTTCTGCACCCCTTTTCCCTCTTTCTGCACCTTTCTTGCCTCTCTATGCACCTCTGTTCCTTCTTTCTGCACTTCTTTTGTTTCTTTCTACCACTCTCTTGCTTCTTTCTACACCCCCTTGCCTCTTTCTCCACCCATCTTCCCTCTTTGTGCACCCCTGTTGCCTCTTTCTGCAGTTCTCTTATCATTTTCTGCACCTCTCTTGCCGCTTTCTGCACCACTCTTGCTTGTTTCTGCATCTCTCTTGCATCTTTCTACAGCTCTGTTGCCTTTTCGTGCACCTCTCTTGCCTCTGTTGCTTATTTCTGCACTTCTCTTGCTCTTTCTGCACCCTTCGTGCCTCTTTCAGAACCTCTGTTGCTTCTTTCTGCACCCCTCCTGCCTCTATCTGTACCTCTCTTGCCTCTTAGTGCACCTCTCCTACCTATTTCTGCACCCTCTTGCCTCTTTTTGCACCTCTGTTGGTTCTATCTGCACTGCTCTTACTTCTTTCTGCACCTCACTTGCCTCTTTGTGCACTTCTCTTGCTTTTTCTACACCTCTGTTGCTTTTTTCAGCAATTCTCTTGCCTCTTTCTGCACTTCTCTTGCTTGTTTCTGCACCTCTCTTGTGTCTTTCTGCACCTCTGTTGCCTCTTTCTGCACCTCACTTGCTTCTTTCTGCACCTCTCTTGCCTCTTTCTATACCCCTCTTCCCTCTTTCTGCACCTCTATTGCCTCTTTCTGCACCCCTGTTCCCTCTTTCTGCACCTTTCCTGCCTGTTTCTTCACCTCTCTCTCTTGCCTCTTTCTGTACCTCTGTTGCTTCTTTCTGCACTTCTCTTGCTCTTTCTGCACCCTTCGCGCCTCTTTCACCACCTCTGTTGCTTCTTTCTGCACTTCTCTTCCTTCTTTGTGCACCCCTCCTGCCTCTTTCCATACCTCTCTTGCCTCTTTGTGCACCTCTCCTACCTCTTTCTGCACCCCTCTTGCCTCTTTTTGCACCTCTGTTGGTTCTTTCTGCACTGCTCTTGCTTCTTTCTGCCCCTCACTTGCCTCTTTCTGCACCTCTCTTGCTTCTTTCTATATCTCTGTTGCTTCTTTCAGCAATTCTCTTGCCTCTTTCTGCACTTCTCTTGCTTGTTTCTGCACCTCTCTTGCATCTTTCTGCACCTCTGTTGCCTCTTTCTGCACCTCACTTGCTTCTTTCTGCACCCTTCTTGCCTCTTTCTACACCCCTCTTACCTCTTTTTGCACCTCTATTGCCTCTTTCTGCACCCCTGTTCCCTCTTTCTGCACCTTTCCTGCCTGTTTCTTTACCTCTCTTGCGTCTTTCTGTACCTCTGTTGCTTCTTACTGCACTTCTCTTGCTCTTTCTGCACACTTTGCGCCTCTTTCAGCACCTCTGTTGCTTCTTTCTGCACTTCTTTTCCTTCTTTCTGCACCCCTCCTGCCTCTTTCTGTACCTCTCTTGCCTCTTTGTGCACCTCTCCTACCTCTTTCTGCACCCCTCTTGCCTCTTTTTGCACCTGTGTTGGTTCTTTCTGCACTGCTCTTGCTTCTTTCTGCACCTCACTTGCCTCTTTCTGCACTTCTCTTGCTTCTTTCTATACCTCTGTTGCTTCTTTCAGCAATTCTCTTGCCTCTTTCTGCACTTCTCTTGCTTGTTTCTGCATCTCTCTTGCGTCTTTCTGCACCTCTGTTGCCTCTTTCTGCACCTCACTTGCTTCTTTCTGCATCCCTCTTGCCTCTTTCTACACCCCTCTTCCCTCTTTCTGCACCTCTCTTGCCTCTTTTTTCACCCCTGTTCCCTCTTTCTGCACCTTTACTGCCTGTTTCTGCACCTCTCTTGCCTCTTTCTGTACCTCTGTTGCTTCTTTCTGCACTTCTCTTGCTCTTTCTGCACCCTTCGCGCCTCTTTCAGCACCTGTGCTGCTTCTTTCTGCACTTCTCTTCCTTCTTTCTGCACCCCTCTTGCCTCTTTCTGTACCTCTCTTGCCTCTTTGTGCACCTCTCTTACCTCTTTCTGCACCCCTCTTGCCTCTTTTTGCACCTGTGTTGGTTCTTTCTGCACTGCTCTTGCTTCTTTCTGCACCTCGCTTGCCTCTTTCTGCACTTCTCTTGCTTCTTTCTATACCTCTGTTGCTTCTTTCAGCAATTCTCTTGCCTCTTTCTGCACTTCTCTTGCTTCTGCATCTCTCTTGCGTCTTTCTGCACCTCTGTTGCCTCTTTCTGCACCTCACTTGCTTCTTTCTGCATCCTTCTTGCCTCTTTCTACACCCCTCTTCCCTCTTTCTGCACCTGCCTTGCCTCTTTTTTCACCCCTGTTCCCTCTTTCTGCACCTTTACTGCCTGTTTCTGCACCTCTCTTGCCTCTTTCTGTACCTCTGTTGCTTCTCTCTGCACTTCTCTTGCTCTTTCTGCATCCCTTTGCGGCTCTTTCAGCACCTGTGCTGCTTCTTTCTGCACTTCTCTTCCTTCTTTCTGCACCCCTCTTGCCTCTTTCTGTACCTCTCTTGCCTCTTTGTGCACCTCTCTTACCTCTTTCTGCACCCCTCTTGCCTCTTTTTGTACCTCTGTTGGTTGTTTCTGCACTGCTCTTGCTTCTTTCTGCACCTCACTTGCCTCTTTCTGCACTTCTCTTGTTTCTTTCTACACCTCTATTGCTTCTTTCAGCAATTCTCCTGCCTCTTTCTGTACTTCTCTTGCTTGTTTTGGCACCTCTCTTGCGTCTTTCTGCACCGCTGTTGCCTCTTTCTGCACTTCACTTGCTTCTTTCTGCACCTCACTTGCCTCTTTCTGCACTTATCTTGTTTCTTTCTACACCTCTGTTGCTTCTTTCAGCAATTCTCTTTCCTCTTTCTGCACTTCTCTTGCTTGTTTCGGCACCTCTCTTGCATCTTTCTGCTACTCTGTTGCCTCTTTCTGCACCTCACTTGCCTCTTTCTGCACCCCTCTTCCCTCTTTCTGCACCTCTGTTTCTTCTTTCTGCACCTCTCTTGATTTTTTTGCACCCCTTGTGCCTCTTTCTGCACCCCTCTTCCCTCTTTTTGCACCAATCTTGCCTCTTTCTGCACCTCTGTTGCATCTTTCTGCACTACTCTTGCTTCTTTCTGTACCTCTCTTGCTTCTTTCTGCGCCTCTCGTGCTTCTGTCTGCACCCCTCTTCCGTCTTTCTGCACCCCTCTTGCCTCTTTCTGCACCCCTGTTCCTTCTTTCTGCTCTTCTTTTGCTTCGTCTTGCATCTCTCTTGCTTCTTTCTGCACCCCTCTCGCCACTTTCTCCACCCGTTCCCCCTTTTTGCATCTCTGCAGCTTCTTTCTGCACTTTTCTTGCCTCTTTTTCCACCACTCATCCCTCTTTCTGCACCCCTGTTGCTTCTTTCTGCAACCCTCATGCCTCTTTCTGCACCCCTCTGCCCTCTTTCTGCTCCCCTCTTGCCTCTTTCTGCACCTCTGTTCCTTCTTTCTGCACTTCTTTTGTTTCTTTCTGAAACTTTCTTATTTCTTTCTGCACCCCTCTTGCCGCTTTCTCCATTCCTCTTCCCTCTTTCTGCACTCTGTTGCTTCATTCTGCACCGCTCTTGCCCCTTTCGGCACCCCTCTTCCCTCTTTCTGCACCTCTGTTGCTTCTTTCTGCACTTCTCTTTCTTCTTTCTGCACCCCTTGTGCCTCTTTCTGCACCCCTTTTCCCTCTTACTGCACCTTTCTTGCCTCTCTCTGCAGCTCTGTTCCTTCTTTCTGCACTTCTTTTGTTTCCTTCTACAGCTCTCTTGCTTCTTTCTACACCCCCTTGCCTCTTTCTCCACCCCTCTTCCCTCTATCTGCACCCCTGTTGCCTCTTTCTGCACCTCTGTTCCTTTTTTCTACACTTCTTTTGTTTCTTTCTGCACATCTCTTGATTCTTTCTGCACCCCTCGTGCCTCTTTCTGCACCCCTCTTCCTTTTTGCACCTCTGTTCCTTCTTTCTGTACTTCTTTTGTTTCTTTATGCACCCTTCTTCCCTTTTTTGCATCCCTCTTGCCTTTTTCTACAGTTCTCTAGTCATTTTCTGCACCTCTCTTGCCTTATTCTGCAGCTCACTTGCCTCTTTCTGCACTTCTCTTGCTTCTTTCTACACCTCTCTTGCTTATTTCAGCAATTCTCTTGCCTCTTTCTGCACTTCCCTTGCTTGTGTCTGCACCTTTCTTGCATCTTTCTGCACCTCTGTTGCCTCTTTCAGCACCTCTCTTGCCTCTTTCTGTACCCCTCTTCCCTCTCTCTGCACCCCTCCTGCCTTTTTCTGCACCTCTGTTCCTTCTTTCTGCACTTCTTTTGTTTATTTATGCACCTCTCTTGCTTCTTTCTGCACCCCTTCTTGCCTCTTTCTCCTGGCATCTTTCCTCTTTCTGCATGTCTGTTGCTTCTTTTTGCACATCTCTTGCCTCTTTCTCCACCCCTCTTCCCTCTTTCTGCATCTCTGTTGCTTCTTTCTGCACTTATCTTGTGTCTCTCTGTACCTCTCTTGCTTCTTTCTGTACCCCTTGTGCCTCTTTCTGCACCCCTCTTCCATTTCTGCACTCCTTTTGCCTCTTTCTGCACCTCTGTTCCTTCTTTCTGCACTTCTTTGGTCTCTTTCTCCACCCCTCGTCCCTCTTTCTGCACCTCTGTTGCTTCTTTCTGCACCTCTCTTGCTTCTTTTTGCACCCCTCATGCCTCTTTCTGCACACCTCTTCCCTCTTTTTCCACCCCTCTTGCCTCTTTCTGCACCTCTTTTGCATTTTTCTGCACTATTCTTGCTTTTTTCTGCACCTCTCGTGCTACTTTCTGCACCCCTCTTCTGTCCTTCTGCACCCCTCTTGCCTCTTTCCGCACCCCTGTTCCTTCTTTGTGCTCTTCTTTTGTTTCTTTCTGCACCTCTCTTGCTTCTTTCTGCACCCCTCTCGCCACTTTCTCTACCCCTGTTCCCCCTTTTTGCATCTCTGTTGCTACTTTCTGCACTTCTCTTGCCTCTTTTCCACCCCTCATCCCTCTTTCTGCACCTCTGTTGCTTCTTTCTGCACTTCTCTTGCTTCTTTCTGCACCTCTGTCCCTTCTTTCTGCAACCCTTGTGCCTCTTTCTGCACCCCTCTTCCCTCTTTCTGCTCCCCTCTTGCCTTTTTCTGCACCTCTGTTCCTTCTTTCTACACTTCTTTTGTTTCTTTCTGCAACTTTCTTGCTTTTTTCTGCACCCCTCTTGCCTCTTTCTCCATGCCTATTACCTCTTTCTGCACTCTGTTGCTTCTTTCTGCACCTCTCTTGCCCCTTTCTGCACCCCTCTTCCCTCGTTCTGCACCTCTGAAGCTTCTTTCTGCACTTCTCTTGCTTCTTTCTGCCCCCCTTGTGCCTCTTTCTGCACCCCTTTTCCCTTTTTCTGCACCTTTCTTGCCTCTCTCTGCACCTCTGTTCCTTCTTTCTGCACTTCTTTTGTTTCTTTCTACCGCTCCCCTGCTTCTTTCTACACCCCCTTGCCTCTTTCTCTACCCCTCTTCCCTCTTTCTGTACCCCTGTTGCCTCTTTCTGAAGTTCTCTTATCATTTTCTGCACATCTCTTGCCTCTTTCTGCACCTCTCTTGCTTCTTGCTACACCTCTGTTGCTTCTTTCAACAATTCTCTTGCCTCTTTCTGCACCTCTCTTCCTTGTTTCTGCACCTCTCTTGCGTCTTTCTGCACCTCTGTTGCCTCTTTCTGCACCTCACTTGCTTCTTTTTGCACCCCTCTTGCCTCTTTCTGCACCCCTCATCCCTCTTTCTGCACCTCTCTTGCCTCTTTTTGCACCCCTGTTCCCCCTTTCTGCACCTTTCCTGCCTGTTTCTGCACCTCTCTTGCCTCTTTCTGTACCTCTGTTGCTTCTTTCTGCACTTCTCTCGCCTCTTTATGCACCCTTCGCTGCTCTTTCAGCACCTCTGTTGCTTCTTTCTGCACTTCTCTTCCTTCTTTCTGCACCCTCCTGACTCTTTCTGTACCTCTCTTGCCTCTTTGTGCACCTCTCCTACCTCTTTGTGCACCCCTCTTGCCTCTTTTTGCACCTCTGTTAGTTCTTTCTGCACTGCTCTTGCTTCTTTCTGTACCTCTCTTGCAAATGTCTGTATCCCTCTTACCTCTGTCTGCACCCCTGTTCCTTCTTTCTGCACCTTTCTTGCCTGATTTTGCACCTCTCTTGCCTCTTTCAGCACCTCTGTTGCTTCTTTCTGCACTTCTCTTGCCTCTTTCTGCACCTCTGACTTAGAGGTAGTTTTAATCTCCCTGCCCTATTATGTACTAGGGCCTTACAGGGAAGGTCATGCCAATCACAGGGGTACCCCAACCCATAGTGTACCCTGGTGTATGTAGGTGTTTTCACTGTATTCTAAGTGTCTTTCTGCATAGCACTGGCTCTGGGCCTGGTTAGTCAGAGTCAGTTACCACCAGTACCAGTTAGCAAAAAGTTGGGGGCACAGGATGACATTGCAACAAGGCCTCTTTCTGCACCTCTGTTGGTTCTTTCTGCATTTCTCTTGCTTCTTTCTGCGCCTTTCTTCCTCTTTCTGCACATGTCCTACCTCTGCAGGCATAGTTAGAAATTAGCATTAAAAAAACCTTTGAAATTCACTGAAAAAACCATAGGTTTCAGGGACGTTATAGTTAGAAATTAGCATTTAAAAAACCTTAGAAATTCACTGAAAAAACCATAGGTTTCAGGGACGTTATAGTTAGAAATTAGCATTTAAAAAACCTTAGAAATTCACTGAAAAGACACAGGTTTCAGAGACGTTATAGTTAGTTTGACATTTCACCCATGCAGCTGCTTACACACCAACTGACAGACTGATACAGACATTCACACAGTTTAGTCACTAACCCATGCATTCAGTAAGACACGTTTAATCACTCACTTATACAGTCAGTCACGCACCTACTAAATCATCCATTCAGACACTCATACACCCACTCATTCTTCAATACACCTTGGCATATATATATATATATATATATATATATAACATTCTCAAACTTTTAAAAATCACCCAGTCTCTGGATGATGTCATCAGTGATGTCATCAGTGATGTCATTTGAGATGTCATCAGTGATGTCATCAGTGATGTCACTGACCATGAATGAATGAATGAGTGAATGAGAGGGTTCTTGTAAAGCGCATGGCTACCCGGAGGCGTCCCAGCGCTATGCGGTAGATTAGAAGGACAGAGTGAGGGTTATGGGAAAAGCCAGGTCTTCAGGTGTTTGCGGAAAGTAGGAAGATTAGGTTCCTGCCGTAGATTAAGAGGGAGCACGTTCCAGAGCCTGGCGGCATTGTAGGAGAAGAGCCTGCCACCACTTTTTGCCCTCTTGATTCTTGGGACTTCAGCCAGATGGAGAAAGTCAGATCGGAGGCTTCTGGGGGCTTTATAGGGGCAAATCAAGGACTTTAAGATGGGTGGTACATTTCCATTAAGAATTTTATGGGACATGCAGAGGGCCTTGAAGTTGATTCTCTCCTGCACTGACCATGTCATAAGTGATGTAATGTGATGTCATCAGCAGTGCATTGCGGGGGCGTGAGTTATAGTTAGCTCAACTAACTATAACGGCAAGAATTTCTCTGGTGTTGTATGAGTGAAATGTCCAACTAACTATTATGTCCCTGAAAACTATGGTTTTTTCAGTGTATATATAAATACACTGAAGCGGGGCTTCAGTGAACTTTATTGAAAGAATAGGCATTACGCGTTTCGGCGACTGCCTTCATCAGATGCCTCCTTCTTGACACCAGTCTCTCTCAGTCAGAGTCTTTTATAGGTGCCTCCTACCATGGTGGTGGAGTGCGCACCTGATTCGCGTTTCCTTGTAGCTGCCATGGTAATTCGGATTACATATATATATATATACCAATAACATAAAATCTATTAAAAAAAACATTCTATTATAAATTAAAACATTAAACTATTTAAAAATCTTTAAACTTAAATTTACCACTCCAGTCAGTGCAACAGGAGGCAAAGTGTTGGATAGCGGAGGGGTAAAAATTACTCTTCCCACTTCAGGGAAAGTGTTGGATAGCAGAGAGGTAAAATGTACTATTCCCACTGCAGTGATTTCAACAGTAGAGAATGTGTTGGATAGCGGAGTGGTAAAACTTACTAGTCAGTCAAAACCACTTTATTCGGTTAATAAAAACCATAAAAGTACACAGCATACAACATATATTGCAACAATAATATTAAAATGGCATTCATGAGTAATCTTGGGTGCCATAAAACATATCATCACCAAAGTTCATAGATATACAAATAAAGCAAACAGCCGATAATTCATGTTTAGAAAAAAAGAGTTTGTTAAAAAATTACTCTGTGAAATCTCAGGGGAAGACAAGCAATCCAAAATACATCTTATGCAGCAAAACTTCTCAGTTAGAGGGGCAAACGTTAAAACAAAATTAATTTGGTCATACAGGAACAACAGGGTTACATAACATAGAGTGCCATTTTTTTATATGCCTCACAGCAGCCACTAAAAAGCTTGCAATATTAAAAGTCTCCCAGGGATCATTCAGCATCTGCAAAGATAATAGTGCAGGTCTAACCTGCATAAAGCCTTTTCCCTTTAAAATAGGAATTAAAAACTTTCTACGCATATCGCTAAAAAGTGCATAGTATCCTGGGTAGAGAAATTATCACATGTAAATGGCCTAGGTCATTCACCCTACTCCAACCCCGCAAATCTGCTAGTAGACAATGAATGAGGTTAAAACGAAATCTAATTAAAAGAAAGCGATGGTAAGGCTAGGTGACAAATGTCCGATAAGGTTCTGTCTGATGGGAAGTTTTTAGCAGGAGGTATGCTTTCACAGTAGGTTTCCTTATCTCGCTCGCCTCTCTCTCTAAAAACAACAAGTTTAAAAGATGTTTTTTAACCCACGCCAGGCCCTCTTTCCTTGTTTTTTCTGGAGAGTCGAAGAGTTCGGGGTCCCTAGTTTGTTTAAAATTGATTTGACATATTGAAGCCATGGAATATGGCTTGCTCTCTCCATGGAAACACAATCCCTGGCAATCTCTTGGTTCAACACCAAATCTGGATTAGTCCAGATCGTTAGCCAACTTACAACTGGGGCCACGCCTATCAGATCAGAGATGTAGCCAATGCCTAATTCTTGATATATGACATAGGTGGGGGTGGACTGAGGGACCGACAGCAGGGTCCTTAAAAACTTATTTTCAACTATCTGTAACCCCTCCACCGATTTATATCCCCAAATTGCAGACCCATACTTTGCAATGGCAATACGTTTGGCTCTGTAAATATTAAGCATGGCTTCGATTGGCGTGGCCCCAAGTCGCTGAGCAAAACCATGGAGCGCTGCTGTAGATCTTTCCATGGCATGTTTTTTAGCTTTCTGTTGAGGAACCCACGAACCCCTCTCATCAAACAATACCCCCAGATAGGTGAAAGAGTTCACCCAAGACAGCTCTATGCCTTCACAATAAAAGGTTTTAAACTTTTTTGGTCTCTGGCCCATAATCATCGTGTGCGATTTGGCTATATTAACAATTAAATCCAAAGATCGCATAAAGGCCCCAAAGGAATCCAAAAGCCTCTGGAGCCCTACAGATGTGCAAGCCAACAATACCGCGACATCTGCGTATAGGAGGGCAGGGATAGCCCTGTCTCCTACACGGGGGAATATCCTGGCTGTCAGAACATAGGGAGGTGCCCAGATTGTTTATATATAAGGTAAAGAGCAGGGGAGCTAAAATGCACCCCTGTCTGGCACCTCTACCAATGCTAAAGTGCTGTGTGCATTTGCCATCTTGGCCAACTCTCACCCTCGCGAGAAGATCCCTGTGTAGGTCAGCCAGGAAGTTGACTAAGTAGTGATCCACTCCCATATCAATCAATAGAGCCCATAGCTTTGATCTATTTACTAGATCGAAAGCAGAGGATAGATCCATAAAGGCCAACTGTAATGTCCCAGCCTTGGCCACCTACTATTCCCACTCCAGTGAGTGTAACAATAGGGAAAGTGTTGGATAGCAGAGGGGTAAAAATTACTATTCCCACTCCAGTGAGTGAAACAGTAGGGAAAGTGTTGGATAGCAGAGGGGTAAAAATTACTATTCCCACTCCAATGAGTGCATCAGTAGGGAAAGTGTTGGATAGCGGAGAGGTAAAACTTACTATTCCTACTACAGTGAGTGCAACAGTAGGGAAAGTGTTGGATAGCGGAGGGGCAAAACTTACTATTCCAACTCCAGTGAATGCAACAGTAGAGAAAGTGTTGGATAGAGGAGGGGTAAAACTTACTATTCCCACTCCAGTGAGTGTAACAGTAGGGAAAGTGTTGGACAGCAGAGGGGTAAAAATTACTATTCCCACTCCAATGAGTGCAACAGTAGTGAAAGTGTTGGATAGCGGAGAGGTAAAACTTACTATTCCCACTCCAGTCAGTGCAACAGTAGGGAAAGTGTTGGATTGCGGAGGGTTAAAACTTACTATTCCCACTCCAGTGAGTGCAACAGTAGGGAAAGTGTTGGATTGCGTAGGGGAAAAATTACTATTCCCACTCCAATGAGTGCAACAGTAGGGAAAGTGTTGGATAGCGAAGGGGTAAAACTTACTATTCCCACTCCAGTGACTGTAACAGTAGGGAAAATGTTGGATAGCAGAGGGGTAAAAATGACTATTCCCACTCCAATGAGTGCAACAGTAGGGAAAGTGTGGGATAGTGGCAGGATAAAATGTACTACTCCCACTCCAATCAGTGCAATAGTAGGGAAAATGTGGGTGTGCAAAGGGGTAACAATTAATATTCTCACTCCAGCCAGTTCAAAAGTAAAAACAAACAAAATATTGACAACAAAAATATTTAAAAAACAAAATAAATAAAAAATATATAAATATATTAAAAATATATTAAAAATTAAAATCCAATATATTTAATATTACAAATTTGAAAAAAACCCATATTATAATGTTAAATGCATATGACAAATACCTACAAATA
Source organism: Calotriton arnoldi (assembly GCA_963921515.1). Lineage (NCBI taxonomy): Eukaryota > Metazoa > Chordata > Amphibia > Caudata > Salamandridae > Calotriton > Calotriton arnoldi. The sequence continues at coordinate 716,311 of CAWUFW010009911.1, read as the reverse complement.
TTATATTAAATTAAATTAAAAATAATTTTCTTTATTTCCTACCCTATAACACCGCACAATTCACAACCCACATCTACATTTTTATAAAGAAATGTACTTACATAAATAACATAATTAATTACCATTTAAAGAAATATTATGAATTAAAAAACAAATTATTGCTCATAAAAATTAACAAACTTCCCACACTTTATCCCTATAATCCCCACAAACCACTGGTAAAATTAAACTGTAAAAAAATTAATTACACAATTAAAACATAGTTTCAATTAAAAAACGAATAGTATATAAAAACTAATTGTAAAGTAAGTAAAATAAATTTACTCCCCACCCTTTACCCCTAAAAAAGTAAAACCCACATGCAAAAAAATATAAACAACTACCCTAATTAAATATCAATTAATTAACATTAATGATCAACCAATTATTAATTAATTAAACATACATTACTACCCACCCTTTACCCCATAAACCCCACAACCCACACCTAAAAATATCACACAATTACCATAATTAATTATCAATTAATTAGTTAAAATAAATTAACAACTAATTATCAATTAATTAAGCATAAGTTACTTCCCAACCTTTACCCCTATAAACCCCACAACCCGCACCTAAAATTATTTGCATAATTTCCATAATTAATTTTCAATCAATTAATTAATATTAATTAACAACTAATTATTAATTAATCAAGACTAAATTCCCACCCTTTACCCCTATAAACCCCACTACCCACGCCTAAAAAATTACACAATTACCATAATTAATTATCAATCAATTAATAAATATTAATTAACAACCGATTAATAGTTAATTACAATATTCTGTCTCAACACCGCATAAAACGCACCATGGGTGATGTTATTCCTCTTGTGGAACGACAGCAGTTGTGCAACAACAAGTTGCGGAGAACTTACAGAAATGAAGGACCAGAAATGAGCACATGTCCCAAATGCGCAGAGCGAAACAAAGTTCCATTATTAGACTTGGCATCTTTGGCGTCGTTTCCCCTGACTTTTTGCCTCTACCTCCTGTATTTTTGATGCTGTGCTGGGTTTCGTTTTTGCTGGCTTAGATGCTTTGGGCACTTTGCCACTGCTGATCAGTGTCAAAGTGCAAGTGCTCCCTGTTTAAATTGCTGTTACAATTGGTTCTCCCTGATTAGCATATTTGATTTACAGGCAAGTCCCTAGTAAAGTGCACTGAAGTGTGCCAGGGCCTGTAAATCAAATGCTACTAGTGGGCCTGCAGCACTGATTGTGCCACCCAAATGAGTAGCTCTGAAAAGGTAACTCAGACCTGCCACTGCAGTGTCTGGGCGCAGTTGTAAACTGCCATGTCGACTTGGCAAGTGCACCCACTTGCCAGGCCCTAACCTTCCCTTTTCTTACATGTAAGGTACCCCTATGGTAAGCCCAATGGTACCCCCCTGGGCAGGGTGCAGTGTATGTGAAATGTAGGACATGTACTGGTGTGTGTGACATGTCCTGATAGTGAAATACTGCCAATTTTGTTTTTCACTATTGAAAGGCTGTCTTGCCCCATAGGATAGAATAGGAGTTGCTTTGTAACATCTTGCAAGTATAACTTCCCATTGGGACAAGATAGAGAAATAAAGTTTAGGCTCTCTGAACTCAGAATTTAATAACACATCTTTTAGTAAAGATGGTTTTTAAATTATGTGTTTGAAAATGCCACTTTTAGAAAGTAGGCATTTTCTTGTTTAACCATTCTGTGTGCCTCTGCCTGTTTGTGTATTGACTGTCTGGTTTTGGAGTGACAGGGGCTGGGGATGTGCATTCACTGTAGACAGCCACTGGGGGTTGAGATGTGCCTGGCCCTTCCTGGATGACTCAGAGCTGGGCTGAATAGACCCTGGCTGAGTTTAGAGTCGTGGGAGGAGATTTTCTTGCACCTGAATAGGGCCTGTCTCCCTTGCACAATGCTGTCTCCACCCCCTGCGGTCATGCTGCACCAGTGAGGACAGAACTGGTTTGGACTGGGCTCAGAGACCCTTGCACAAAGAGAACAAAGACATTTTGGGGTATAAGTATTAGACCTAAAACCCCTGAACTTTAGAGTACTTCTGGAATCAAGAGGAACCTTTGCCAAGAAGAAGAGCTGGAGAAACTGGAGGAGGAGTACTGCCCCTTTGCTGTGTGCTGTCTGGGGTTGGCCTGCAGTAGCTGTTTCTGCCAAAGAAAGGACAAGGACTTTGCTGTGTGCTGTGTCACCCTGCTTGAGGAAGATCTCCAAGGGCCTGAGTATAGCTTGCCTCCTGTTCTGAAGTCTCAGGGACACGAAGACTTCACCCCCAGCTCCCCTGAATTTCCTTGCTGGGAGCTCTGACCAAGAGGTGACTGTGACTGTGTTGGGCCTCTGAAGGTTGTTCCTGCTGTTAGGAGCTGGAAAAGCAATGCAACTACAAGGAAATCAACGCATCGCTCTTCATGCATCTGTTTTTCCAACGCAACACCGCTGTGCGAGAAGAATCTCCATGCATCGCCATGCCACTGCCGAAACGAGGCAGCGCCTGTCGCCGCTGCAAGAACCGACGCATCGAGGTATCGCAGCTGAAGAAACCGACGCAGCGCCGCTTGACGCTGCTGCATTGATCACCGACGCATCCCGGATTTCCACGCATCGTACTTGTGCGGCAAGCTTTCCCGACGCATCACCCGCCATCCAGAACCATCTCAGAGTCGACGCATCACTTCCCCCTACAGACCGGATTCGATGCATAACTTCTCCTGCGGGCAGCAGAACTGTTGCATCGCCTCCCCATGGTCTCAGGAACTGACGCATCTCTTTGTTTTTCGATGCTTCCCAACTCTGTGGCTGTTTGGCCTTGTGAATTTTGTCACAACTACAGGTACTTTGAGGGAAATCACGCGTCCATACTTTTCTATGGGCCAAGTTTTTTTAAACCTTTTTAAATTCATATTCTTATTACATGTATGTTGGATTTTTGTCGTTTTGGTCTTGTTGAGTTTAGATAAAGATACTTTTTCTTTCTAAACTGGTGCGGTGTCCATTTGTGGTGTTATCACTGTATTACTGTGTGTTTTGAGGACTAATACTTTCCACATTGCCTTTGGGATAAGCCTGCCTGCTCGTGCCAAGCTACCCAGGGGGTGAGCAGGGGTTATCTAAAGTGTGTATCCCTCTTACCCTGACTAGAAGCAAGGGTCCCTATTTGGACAAAGGTACCTACCTCTGCCAAATAGAGACCCCCATTTCTAACATCCATCAAATTGGGCAATTTAGTGCTGGTAAAGAATAGACATTTCTGAGGAAAATTCAATCTACCTTTTGAGCCTCATCCATAGAACGTGCAAACAGTGAAAGGAACCATGATCACTGCTCAGAAAGCTGGAGAGACCATCGTGAGGAATGTCTCATTTTTTAAATGTTTTCAAACTCCTATGAGCAGATCCGAGGACGATCTAGATACATTGTGTGAATTGGAAATGCCAGCTGATGAAGAGGTGTTGCCTGTTGAACCTCCTGTTCCACTTGAGTCACCAGGGGCTGAGCCCTTATTGTCCGATGCAGAGAGACACTGTTTCCCGACTGGGCCACCTGATCTAGGCACTTCACCACCTACTGTTGTGCAAGATGAGTCAGGCAGAGAAGCCAATCGGCAAGGAACGGAGAGATATCATCTTCGACCTCACCCGGCAAAATCATCTCACTTAAAGGACTTCATACAGCCCTGAAGTGTGGTCCTGGTTATGTTTCTCTCTCTCTCTCTCTCTCTCTCTCTCTCTCTCTCTCTCTCTCTCTCTCTCTCTCTCTTTCTCTCTTTCTATCTCTTTCTCACTCTCTCTTTCTCTCTCTTTTTTCCCTTTTTGTTTCTTTCTTGTTCTCCTTGATTTATTTTCATGTGTGGGTAAAGGAGGAATGTTTTATTTTGTGTTAGAGGGCGTCCCCAAATCTGTCACCCTGAGGAAGGGGTGTTTTCTGAAACGTCCCTTCCCATCAGGTTGATATGGTTGCGACTGTGACTTGTGACCTGTTAGCTTAAGATCAAACGTTCCATTTACTATGGGACACAAATACGTTTGACAACATTTTGACAACATTTTGTAACAGTTTATGCAGGGATATAGTTCAAGGTGCATTGCCACCTGCCCAAAATCAGTCAACGGGTCAGTCAATGTATTATTTTCAAGATAGTTACTAAACAATATCTAGGAACAGACAGATGTGTCTCAGAGTAACATAAGGTAAGGCCAAATCAACTAGCTGGCCTTGTAGCAGAAAGCGTCCCTGGAGTCATTTTGTGCTTCATGAGCAATTTTGTAATTGTATTAGACTGTTGCTGATTGTGTGGCCCCTTCTGCATTATGCATTCTGCGAATCCAAGGTACTTGTAATTGGGAATGCTATCATTTACAGTGAGCTATGGCCATATAAATAATAATTTCGCCCGTGTAAATGTTCCATATCATTATAGCATGAAATGGGCAAAGTAAGGGCCTGCCCATCATACATTTAGTGTACCCTGCTGAGCTCCATTTGAAAAGGGGCAAGGAGTGCCCTTGCGCCCCTATGGTGATTCACCCACACAGGGATGCGAGCACAAATTGCACCCCTCTCGATTTCATGGTGTTAATCTAAATATAGGTCATGGATGACACTGTACGGTTACTGACAGTGTAGGAGGCACCACAGGGTCTGTTTTAGAATAACATTTCTACACACCAAACTCTGAGTTGGGACCTGAAAGCCCCAATCAGTGTTCGAGAAGGCAGCACACAAATCCATTGAAGCAGGTGAATTCCCTCTCTGTGCGTTGGTGCTACCCTGTTTCCTGATCTAACTTTTAAGTTACTGTATGTGCTAGATGCAACCTATTATTTTGAAGCCCTGTCTACAAGATGCAAATCTTTAAAGTGTGTGCTTAGGTAGAAACTGAAACCCATGCACCCATTTAATATTCTGACCCCTAGTTACCATCCTATGTCCATTAAATAGGCCGATAAATACATTCCTACCCGCTAAAATAAATTGCTTTGTAAAATAAAAAAGCTAAGATCCATCTCCAGCCAATCGTAGAAGTGGCTGTTTGTGCGGGGTAGACCCAACTGCAACATATTGCTGCCAGGATATTCATAGAATCATACTTCTGAACACTTAAAAGCTACCACAAATGACTTGCCTTTGCAGCCAGCATAAGTATATCAAAAAATCTATGTGTTCGATAAAGGTGACGGTAATCTGTTACCTAGTCTTGTAACAGAGGGTTGCTTAGACATTTGCTTCTTGAAAAGATAATAATCATTTGACAGGATAAAAAAAATAACTGCAAAGTTCACAGTGTTCTGAATCCACCTATTTATCAAAGCCTCTTCTCAAATGAGAAATTCTATTTGCTGGTGCAATGCATTTTTCTACTGAGTCTACGTGTATGTCCATATCTAAGGAGGCATTCATTTCTAAACTGTTAGAAAGCAGTGTCAAAAAAGGTAAAAACAGGTGCAATATTATATAAAAATAGGATATCAGCTGACAAACGTACAATAGTTTTTTTTGGTTTTTTAAGTTTGATTTTATTTAGAAATAAACAGGAAAAATAACAGCAATACAACAAATACATCAAATCCTATTTGACATAATAGGAAAGAAATCTATTAACAATTTATAAGGATAGGACTATCAAGCTGGAACCAAAAGAAAGATGTATCATATAAAACAATAAAAGAACAAGGGAATAATAATAATAATAATAATAATAATACAGACACTTATAGAGCGCGACAGCTACCTCAAACGGAGGTGTCCCGGCGCTAATGCGATCAGTAGTGCGTGGATGGCAACCCGGATGGCAAAACCCCTGGCCCAATTATTCTGCCCTAAAGAGCCAGGTCTTAACCCGTTTCCTAAAAAGTGGTTCTGTATCAATGTTGCGGCGATCACTTGGCAGGGAGTTCCATAGTTTTGTCGCCCCGACTGAGAAGGATCTTCCCCCTAAGCGAGCCTTCTTAAAGCGAGGTGTACAGAGAAGCTTTTGCAAGTTAGATCTTAAGGATCTAGACTGCTTGTAACTGCGTAGTCTTTGTTTTAGGTAGCTGGGGCATTTACCATGTGTAGCTCGGAATGCAAGCATCAAGGCCTTGAACTTGATTCTCTTGGCCACTGGTAACCAGTGGAGCTCCATTAAATGCGGAGAGACATGATCGCGGAAAGGGACCCGTCTAATCAGTCTCGCAGCCGCATTTTGTACCATCTGAAGACGCTGAATTAGGTACTTTGGTAGGCCAAGATACAGGCAATTCGCATAGTCCAATCTGGATGTTACTACGGCGAGGACTATGGTTTTTCGGCATTCTTCTGGCATCAGATGCAAGAATTTCTTCAAGTTTCTCAGTTTACAGAAACAGGTAGCTGAAACCTGCTGTATCTGCGCCGAAAATGAAAGATCGGCCTCCCATTTCACACCCAGATTTTTTACGCAGTCTGCAGGGGAGGGGAGGTCCCATTTCCAGTGGCCACCATAGAGCTGGTGCTGGAGGTGGCTCATTCCCGAAGAACATCACCTCCGTCTTTCCTGCGTTGAGCTTAAGTTTATTATTGTTCATCCACAACGCTATATCTCTCAGGCAGCCCTTGAAACTCTTAAAGGCATCCTCAGTCTGCTCTTTAAAAGTGAAGACCAGCTGGGTGTCATCTGCGTACGAAATCGCCTTGACCCCCCAGTTGGCTATCAGCGAAAACAGTGGAGCCAGGTACAAATTAAACAGGAGAGGACTCAGCGCTGACCCCTGAGGGACTCCACACCAAAGCTGTTTAGGTTTAGACACAAAGGGTTGCAACGCGACCTTCTGTGAGCGATTATTCAGGTAGGAGTTAAGCCAGCCCAGTGCCATACCCTCAATGCCCATCTCCTGAAGTCTTCTTAACAGCGAGGTGTGGTCGACGGTGTCGAATGCCGCCGATAGATCCAGGAGCACCAGCATCGCGGATGCCCCAGAATCTGTCGCCATTTGCACCGACTCTGCCACCTCCAGAAGGGCCGTCTCGGTACTAAAGCCAGATCGAAAGCCCGATTGTGTATCGTGTAGGATGCCCTTACTCTCGATAAAGCTTGACAGTTGTCTTTGCACCAATTTTTCCAGCATCTTAGCTGGTGCTGATAGCAGAGAGATAGGCCTGTAGTTGTTCATATCCCCTGGCTCCCTATTTGGTTTTTTCCTCAGGGGAAGGAGCGTGGCATGTTTCCAGATTTCAGGGAAAGTGCCCGACGCAAGGGATGAGTTCCATATGTGCGTCAGTACATGTTTTAGGGAAAGGGAACAAAGAGTAATCAAGCTATATCAATTAACAATAAATCAGTGTATAATAAATGCTATTGAGCACTGTAAGCATAACAAAAATAAAAATTGAAAAATATGCTAATAAAACACTCAAAGATAAAGAACCAACTAATCATGTGTTAATGAAAAGGCAATTGGAAAGAATTAAGGTGGTTTCCGAAAACAGCATCTGATACATTTCTAGAAGCAATAATTGAAGAGGCAGATGTAGATAAGTAAGTTGTTAGGGAAGCCAAAGGAGATCTCTTTTTATTGCTAGAGTAATGGGAGTTACATAATTAGTATCAAGCCGGTGGTGGAAACAGACAGCATTCCACCAGGATCTAAAAGTGACGCTGTCGGCTTGTTTCCAGTTTGAGGTTATTAAATGAAATGCAATAGCTATCAATAAATCCAAAAGTTTAAAACTAAATGGTGATTGAGGCCATTGAGGAGATAAGGTACCTAGAAATATATTTGTGAGGGAAAAGGGGATCTGAACTTTAAAAATTACCCTAATTTGGGACCAGACTGATTGCCAAAATTGAAGGATGGGGGGGCATTCAAACAACATATGTTTTAGATCCGCAGTGGGGCAAGGACAGGACCAACAGGAAGAGGGCATTTCTGAACAAAAGGAAGCTAATGATACTGGGGAATAAAGCGCTCGATGGTAAATGAAAAAAAGGGTTTGTGTAGTGTTAGCAGCCCGAGAGGTTTTGTGAAGCTTAGACCATAATTTATCCCAAGTGGTAGTCGGCCATTCTTGTGATAAATCCTTTTCCCATGCCTGTTCAATCTTTGATTTATGCCTATCTGTGGAAAGTTGTAACGTTTTGTATATAATGGATGCTGAGGAGGATTTATCTAATATTGAGGACATGTTTGTGTAATTTACATGGAAGTTATTATTATCTGCCAAAGTATGATGAAATTGGATAAGAGAAGGGCAAAGAAGATTATATTGCGATCTAGAAGAGGAAGGTAAAGAAAATTTGGATTGAAGATCAGAGAAAGAGAGAGGTTGGGAATTAAATATAAGCTGCGAAATCCACTTTAACCCTCTAGAGTGCCAGGTTTTCCAGTATATGGAACGATTACGGACCCTTAGTAGTTTATTATGCCAAATAGGTACTTGATGAAGTGAGCTAGTAGAGGGATATGATGAAGGTAATAAGGGGGACAAAAGTTTACAAGAGTGTGAAATAACAGGAGAACGTATAAAAGCGGTGTTGGAAGTAAAAGATAAAAATTCTTGAAAATCGAAAGGTGCAATAAAATAATTTTCCATAGTTAACCAAAGAGGAGGATATAAAGGAAGTTCAGTAGATATCCACCGGGCAGCTTGTTTTAATGAGAAAGCAGAATGATAGGTTTTAAAATCGGGAAATCTAAGACCTCCATTAGGTCTATCTTTCTTTAAAGAGGACAAGGCAATAAGATGTGGTTTACCCTTCCATAGGAATTTTATCAAAGTGGAATCGATTTTCTTAAAATAATACTGAGGAATGTGATTAGGAATCATGGAAATAATATATAATATAAGAGGGGAGAGCATCATCTTGGAGTCTAAACGACCCCACCAAGAAAGGAAAAGGGGTGCCAGCGGCTAATATTATCATTGAACTTTTTAGTAATATATTCAAAATTTAGCTTTAAAGTATCAGATATTAAAGGTGCAAACCACAAGCCCAAATATTTAATCTTAATTGGTTGCCAAGAAAACCCGGAATGTTCAAAAGAATGTTTCTGACATAAGATGTTCAAAGGCAAAATTTCACATTCATCAGCATTTAGGCGGTAACCTGAGAGTTGGGAAAAAGAGGCCACCTGTTGGAGAAAAGGAGTAAGAGAAGTTTCAGGATTAGAACAGTAAAGAAGAATGTCATCAGCATAAACTGACATTTTAACTTGATGAGGACCAAAATGAAACCCTGAAATGCAATCGTCTTGTCTAATCTTAGTTAAAAAGGCTCCAATGCTATAACAAATAATAAGGGAGATAAAGGGCAACCCTGTCTTACTCCCCTCCGCAAGGGGAAATAGTCAGAAGTTTTACCGTTAACAAAAATTGAAGCATGGGGACCGGAGTATAATAAAGAAATTAAAGCACTGAAATTGGGGGGAAAACCAGCCCACTTCAAGGCATAAAACATAAAATCCCAACCAATCCTATCAAATGCTTTTTCAGCATCTAAAGTGATTGCGGCAATAGGATGGTCCACAGAAGATGATTTGCTTAAAACATTAAAAAAGACCCGAGAGTTGTCAGAAGCAAGTCTCCCTTTAACAAAACCTGATTGCTCAAGGCCAATAAGGGCAGGCAAAATAGGGTCGGGAGCTTTCCCACGACGTAACACTGAGATAGCATGGGATATATCCGTTAGAGAAATATCAACTCCTAAAGACACAAAGTCAATGTGATTAGAAGAAGGAGAGGGAATGGAATGAAAGTAGGAAGTAAGGTCAGAATGATCTGGTAACGATTCAGGAGTATATAAATTCTTGTAAAAGGATACAAATTAATTCAGAATATCTTCATCCTTAAAGATAGAGGTGCCTGCAGGACCTTTCAGAGATTCTATTCTTGTTCTTTCTTTTCTTACTTTTAGGTAATTAGCTAGTAGTTCCCCCATTTTGTTTTGGCCACCATAGTAGTGAGAGCTACTTTTCAATAGATAATTGGAGGCAGATTCTGTAGATAATTTATTAAAAGTAAGTTTAGCCTCAGTAAGGTTTTTCAAAGAGGACTCATCATTAGAATGATAATATGTATATTCTAAATGTTTAATTTTAATAAGTAATTTGGAGGATTGGATTTCTAAGGTTTTTTTCTTTTGTGAAACAAAATTTACAATAAAACCTCTGGCCGCTTCTTAAAGGAATACCAAACCATAACAAAGGGAGAATCCGGGGAATGATTGATAGTGAAAAACTCAGAAGCAAAGGAGTGGACTTTTTTACAGAAATTAAGATCAAGGAGTAGGGAGTTGTTGAAACGCCATCTACCTGGGAGAGGAGAAAAAGGGATGAGATCAATATCAACAAGTACAGGGGCATGATCGGAGATTAGGATTGAACCAATTTCAGCTTGAATGGCATGTTGGACCAGGGATTTGCTAAGGAAGAGGTAATCAATGCGGGATTGTGAATGATGAGCGGCTGAATAAAAACTATATTCTCTAAGGTCAGGATGGCAAAGTCTCCAAATGTCAACAAACGCATTATGTCGTACTGTGGAAGTAAACTGTGAATGCATTTTAGAGGGAACAAACTTAACTCTAGAGTTTCTATCTAAAATGGGGTCAAGAACTTGGTTACAGTCACCACCAAATATGATGTAATCATCGTCATAAGTAAGTAATTTATTAGAGACATCTGTCCAGAAAACCTTGTCGACCAAAGTAGGGCCATAAGCGTTAAAAATAACTAAAGGAATCTTATCTATAAGAAGTTTGACAATAATCCAACGACCTTCAGTATCTACTTCCTGATGAACAACTGCAATATGCGATTTTTTGTGACATAAAATCAAGACACCGTTTTTCTTATTTAAAGCCGGAGAACTAAACACATGACCCACCCAGCATCTTTTCAACTTGGAAGCTTCAACATCAGAAATATGAGATTCTTGGAGTAAAGCAATGTCTGTTTTTAGTTTTGCTAGGTGAGACAGCACCCGTTGCCTTTTAATAGGATTGTTCAGTCCTTTAATATTCCAGGTAGTGACCCGAAATGTAATTTAAAGAGAAAAGTATGAACAAATATTATGCTTACAAGAGCAAGAATGAAATTTGTTTGAGGAATGAGCATGGAGAGAAGGCAAGAAAAATAACTCAAATGCGTTAGAAGATTAGACTTCAAAAATGATAGGATAGGATAGGAGAAATAAAAAAGAAAAATAAAGAATGAAGAAAGAACAATGCAAGAATAAATTGATAAAGAAGGAGAAAGAAAAATAGAGAACACAGAGACAGTACAAGTCAAACAAATGACGACTGAAACTCATACCTACAAATACAAGACAAAATGGGGGTGGCAACACCAGAAGACGACGACGACAGTACCAGAGCTCCACCGAATACCCGAAGAACCATAATCAGAACTCTGACATAAATAGGAGACCGAATATGTGATGGGATGCAGGAACAAAACACCTATACATATAAGAAGAAAGAATACAATATTATGAATCAACAAATACACCAGAAAAAGAGATATGAGAGAAATACACAAATGACAAAATGCTGGAACAATTACAGAATTAGAAAGCAAAACAACATTCAATGCACAATAGATACAGCAAAACATCTACATAGGGCGGAGTATGAAAGAACTAATGATGTAGGTTTGAAGTGTCCATGACATCCGCTCCATGAAGACGAAGGAATTCTTGTAGTGCCGCTGGCTCCTCAAAAGTTGTAGTCTTTTCTTTATAGGTTACCTTGAAGATGCAAGGGTGTAGAAGACCAAATCTGGCATTGATAGCACGAAGTTGAGGGCGTAAATCAAGAAACTTTTTCCGACGGTCAGCTGTAATTTTAGCAACATCTTGAGAGAAGAAAAGGCGATGACCTTCCCAACTAATTTGCTTTTTGGACTTGACGGCAGACATGACTTGTAGAAGGTCTGTATATTGCAGGAATAACATGATGACACCACGAGATTTCACAGAAAGTTTAGGACCAAGCCTGTGAGCTCTTTGAATGTTAAGAGGAGGAGAAGCAGGTAAATCCAAAAGCTTAATCAAAAATGATTGAAAAAAGACAGTTGGATTGGAACCCTCAATATTTTCAGGGAGACCATGAATTCTAAGATTGTTCTTTCGATTTTGATTTTCTAAATCCTCAGCTTGCTTTTTGAGTAATGAGACTTCAGTTTCTAGAGAAGAAATACGCGAGCATGAGACTTGAAGGGACTCAGTACGTTGTTCCACAATGAGCACTCGTGAATCCAATGTAGACCATTTATCATTCAAAATTTGTAAAGTCTTGTTAGTTTCCTCCATGAATGGTTTCAGGGCACGGATTTCCTCAAGAATTAAATCCATGGAGGAGGAGGAAGAGTTCACCGGAGCAGGAGGATCTTTTTTTGGTTGCTTAGTAGAGATCGCAGGAAGTTTGCTAGCTAGCTGCGTTTTAGGAATGGTGCCTGAAGAATGCTCAGATTTCTGAGGAGAAGAGTCATCCATTTCATTTAAATTGGAGTCTGAGTCTGAGCACGCAGCAAGTATAGAAGAAGCGGTAAGTTTAAGGTTCCTCAATCTCCCCATAAAAGGGACGGTGAAGTTTAGTAAAAAATAAATAAAAAAATAATAAAAACTGAACCAAACTCTTAAAGATAGAATCTTCAATTTGTAATGTCACTGCATGAAAATGTAGGAAGAAGAAAAAATGGTAGGCTAATGAAAGAAACACATGCTCAGCAATACTGATGTAAAAGAGTCCTTCAAAACACTGCAATGAAGATATCACACAATTGAAATGTATAGGACTTCTTTATAAAGAAACGTGGTGTCATTCATGAAAAGGTTAAACTGCATAACATCGGCAGAAGTGAATGAATGAGGACCCTTGAATGAAAATTTGTTGCATAAGAGAATCAAGTAGAGCACAAAATGGCGGTTGTCTCGAGGAAAGCAGGCTATTTCCCTCACATGACGGAAGAAATATGTTATAGGCTAAAAGGAGCAAAGTTCCAGCAAAAACTATGAATTATTTGCCCATAATATCAAATTCCAACCTTATGTGATCCATATGCGCTGAAAGACTTGAGCATTGTGAAGGTTTTCAGCAGAGCGGCGATCGTTACATGAAGAATCCAAAATGGCGGCCGTTTGAAGTGAAAACGAGCCGCGTCTTCAAAGTAGCCGAAAATTGATGAAAAACGGCAATTAAAACGTCCAGCAGCTCACCGCCATGCTCAGAAGGAAGAATCCTGCATCATTTGGAGGAAATGGAATCAATTCCCTTCCGTAGAGGAACTACGAGGAGAACGGTGGACCGGAGCTCCGAAGCTACGCGGCCATCTTGTTTGGCGCCCGTAACCCGATTAACGTATGATTGTTAAACAGGCATTATGGATCACTTTAAATTTTTATATGTTGTTTTAGCAGGCAATATTGTGAACCTTTCTTTAAATATCCACTCTTCACAATGTTGTCCTATTAGACCCCATGGCATGGGCACTGATTCGTCAATATGCTATGGGTAGCGGAAGTGACATCAAGCACCCTTTGACCTTAATGACAACACAGGAAGGGACACCATATAACATTTGACCCAGAATCTTACCAGGAAGTGATGTGACGACCTGAACCCAGATGACATCAAAATATTTGACATTACTGAAGTTCCATAATAATTGACTGAATAATAAAACAAAACAATACAATACAGACAAATGTCTATTTTAGATTTTACCCAGATTAGGGTATGCCAGGTGAACAGTACTCTTTTCTCTCTGCATTACATGAACAAGTATATTTGTTTGATGATGATTTAGTGCCACAAAACACAGACCAGCCCTAGAAAAATAAATTATTTGTACAACAAAGTGGTATGATTTATTTTTCCCCCTAGTTCATATCTTAATGACAAATGTGCTGTTTAATCATAGGTAAAGGTAAATAAAAAGATGAAAAAAACAACAGTAATTATGTTCACATTAATTCATTAATATAGGCCATATATTGAATGTGAACTGTGTTTTTGGCTTAAATTATTCATTATTGTTAGAACATTTTGATTTTTGATCATTTGCATGGCACTATCACTCGTGTGAAACGCAAGATGAAGTTTTAATTCATGTACAATGTTTTTTATGCATTCAGGAAAGGTTTGTTGGGTTCTACCAAAGAAAATGTTTTAAAAAATAGAGTCAAATCGTGCTTTAAACCACAATTTTCACGTTTGCTTAAAAGTCATAAGCTCTTATGGTGTGCTAAACCAATGAAACCTTATATCCCCAGGAGTTAACTTCTATTTATTTCAAAATGTACTTTTGGTGCCCCCACATGTCAACAATTACCTCTATTGTGCAAGGGCCAGCATTTTGTAATTGGAGACTGTCGTATGCCATGGGAGCCCCCTCTGGCATAAAAAGACATGCAAGACTCCAAAGCTAGATTTTGCCATTTGTGCCATCCATGAGCCATGGCTGACTGTTATATCAAAAAGTACCTCAAATATTCAGGGTTAGAATTTTTTCATAGGTGCCCTCTTCCCATATGCCATGGTTGTCGTCCCTAATACAAAGAATTACCTCCAATGTGCCAGTTCCGGCATTTTTTCATGTCTGTCAGATGCCAAGATATACCTCTAGTAAGTCAGCATCAGCATATTCCAATTGGTGTCCCATATTTCAAGTATTTCTATTAGTATGCCAATGCAAATTATTACCTATAGTAAGTCAAGTCAGTGCCAGTATCACAATGGGTGCCTCGGGAAGCCAAGAATTAGCTTCAGCATGTCTAGGCCAACTGCAGACTCACAAGCATAATGTTGCATTCTGACTCAAGCTCATTTACATTCACTCACTCATGCTCATTTCCCTCACTCACTAACTAACTCACGCACTCAAGCTCACTCTTATTCATTCTCATTCACTTGCAGTCACTCATTCATTCAAACGCATTCTCTTGCACTCACTCTTACTCTGACTCATACTCACTCCTTCATACTCTAATTCATATATTTCTCACTCACACTTACTAGCATCCCTACTCTCAATGACTCATTCTCACTTATTCTCACTCACACATTCTCATTTATTCCCACTGACAGATACTGAACATTTCACATAACTGTAACATTCCTTTAACCTTTGCTTTCTTCAGTGAATTTCTAGTTTTTTTTTAACATAAAGTAATATTTTGTTACCATACACAAGGCCAATGCCCCACATTGCACGAACGAAGTGTGGTAGAGTAGATGGGTGTAGACAGTTGTTGAGTGGAGTACAGTGTTGATGAGCAGACTATAGTGGAGTGGTGTGGAGTGGAGTTGGGTAGAGTGGAGCAGCGTACTCTGGAATAGCCTAAAGTGGAGTGACATAGAGTGGAGAAGCATAGAGTGGAGTGGAGTGGCATAGGGTGGAGTGGCGTATGGTGGAATGGCATAGAATAGAGTGGCATACAATAGACTGGTATATAGTGGAGTGGTTTTACAGTGAAGTGGCGTACAGTGGAATAGCGTAGAGTGGAGTGGCATACAATAGAGTTGCGTACAGTGGAATATCGTAGAGTGGATTTGCATACAATGTAGTGCCAAACACTGGGGTGGCTAGACTGCAGTGGAATAGAGTGGTGTTGCATACAGTGGAATAGCGTACAATGGAGTGGTGTAGAGTGCAGTGGCATAGAATGAAGTCTGGTAGATTGGACTGGTGTACAGTGAAATAGCGTTCAGTGGAGTGTCATAGAGTGGAGAGGTTTACAGTGGATAGGCATAGAGTGGAGTGTGGTACAGTGTAGTGGCATACAGTAGAATACCTCAGAGTGGAGTGGTGTAGGGTGGAGTGGTGTAGAGGGGAGTGGCATGCAGTGGAATAGCATATAATGAAGTGGCATTCAGTGGAGTGGTGTAGAATGGAGTGGCGCAGAGTAGAGTGGCATAGAGTGGAATAGCATGGAGTGTAGTAGTGTGCAGTAGAATGGCATGGAGTGGAGTGGTATAGAGTGAAGTGGTGTACAGTGGAGTGTCATAGCATGGAGCGGTGTAGAGTGGAATACCATTGAATGAAGTGTTGTAGAGTGTAGTGGGGTACAGTGTAGTGGGGTAGACTGTAGTGGCGCACAGTGTAATAGTATAGAGTGGAGTGATAGAGTGGAGTGGTGTATAGTATAGTGGTGTACAGTGGAGTAGCGTAAAGTATAGTGGTGTAGAGTGGAGTGCCACAGAGTGGATTGACATAATGTGGAGCAACGTAGAGTAGAATGGTGTAGAGGGGAATAACGTTGAGTCTAGTTATATACAGTGGAGTGACATGGAGTGAAGTGCCATATAGTGGAATAGCGTAACATGGACTTGCGTAGAGTGGAGTGCCATATAGTGGAATAGCGTAGAGTGTAGTGGCGTAGAGTGGGGTGGCACTGAGTTGAGTGGCAGGGCATGGAGTGGAGTGGTGTATAATGCAATAGCGTACAGTGGATTGTCTTATAGTAGAGTGACGTATAATGGACTTTTATACAGTGGAATCGCATACATTAGAGTGGTGTACACTGGGGTGTCGCAGAATTAAGCGACGTAGAGTATAATAGGATACACTGTAGTGGTGTAGAGTGGAGTGGCATAGAGTGGAGTGTAGCAGAGTGGAGTGGCCTACAGTGTATTGGCGTAGAGTGGAGTGGTGCATAGTGGAATGACGTAGAGTGAAGTGGTGTAGAGTGTAATAGCATAGAGTGGAGTGGTGTATAGTGGAGTGGCATAAAGTGGAGTAGCATAGAGTAGTACTTGACACAGACGTAGCACGATAGTGGGTGAACGGATGAAGATGTAATGTGTCAGAAATATAGATTATGGGTTGTAAATTGTTATTTTTGGTAGTATGTGTAAATAGTTTAAGTAGTGTTAAAGTTAGAAGTGTTAAAATACTTATTTGTATATTGTGGCGCTGTATACCACAGTAACATTATGTTATACTGCAGTACATGCCGATGAGAAGGCAGTGTCTGATTGGCTATTGGTTGTCTCTATAAAACGTACAAGGCAGCCATGTTGTTATCAGCACACTTTTGCTGTGGTCTTTGTTCTGCGTTTCTCTGCATTCTGGGTTAGGGCGTTACATATAGTTAAGTAGTAGGCTTTATTGTTGTTCCCTACCTATTACCACTTGATTAATGTGGTAATACACAAAGAAACATATTTATATTTTTTTATATATTTTCCTGTACTTTACTGAGATCTGCAATTTTTTTGTAAGCAGAGCAGTAATATTATTGCTGTACTCCATAGTATTTTTTAAAAATACTATGATATCTAAATAATTGAAAATACACTGTGGTACACTATATTTGGAAAATATGGTGCAGTATAGTGTATTTTTCATTTTTTCATGTATTTATTATTTTAACATATTTTTATGCAATGCTGTAGTTCCACAGTACGCCATACATTTTTTTTTTAAATATATAGAAACTTATAAATAATTTTCCCTGCCTGTTGCCACTTTAATAAAGTCGTAATAGTTAGAGAAAAATATCAAACCTTGGGCCAGATTTATCATAATGTTGCATTTAGGGACCCCACTTTTTCTCGGCCCCTGCTTAACGAATCACCCTGAAACTTTTCACACAGCAGCTGAATTGATTGGCGTACTAGTTTTGAAAATTTTGTGAAGTGCCGTAAAACGGCACCAAAGTTATTAGCAAAAGAAAAAATACTTTGACTATGGAACCAAGGTCATAGCTATAACTACCTACTGGCGACTTCCAGTAGGTAATATTTACATTACCTAGTGACGGTCACCACTAGGTAGTCAGATTTTCCATAGATGGAGCATTTTTTTGGTTTGCTAACAACTTTGGCTCCGTTTGATGAATCTTCACATAACATAAAAAAAAAGAGTTCATCCGACTCGGCTTCTTCCTGGAAAGTTTCAGGGTGATCCGTGAAGCGGGTGCTGAGAAACTTCTTAAACAAGGATACAGCAAAAACTGATGAACAAAATTAAAGCAAATTCAGCAGGAAGATTAGTCTACTGGCATGGTAGGGATCCCCTGATCCCCTAGGCACCAGGGTTGGACCCAGAAGTACTCAGCCTGGGGCCAGAAAAGAAAGAAAATTTGCAAAAATTGCTGCGATCCTGCGAAATTCTTGCCGGATAAAAAAAACCTCAGAGAAAAAAGCAGCAGTCTGGCCGCATTTATTCATTATAAGCCCCCGGAGCCTATCCCTGGGCCAAAAACTATTTTTCTGAGGAGGGGAGACGTGCTGCCCCTTCCCATGCCTCAAGAGGCCCGGGGGAGCCCACCCAAGGGGCTGACATTAATTTTTACAGGGAGGTCCCTCCCCGAGCCTCCAGAGATCCCATCTCCGGGGACAAAAATGCAGAAATAGAGAGGTGGGCTCCCGACCCCCGGCCCTGAACCCAAAAAGGCCCTGGGGAGCCCACCCCCGGTGCCAATAACTTTAAGGGAGGGGTGCCTTGTGGCCCACCTCCCTGAGCCATTAATGGCCCCGGGGAGCCCATCCCAGGGGGCAGCTCAGCAGCTATGTCCCAGTGTGCCCAACCCTGGGACATAGCAGTTTCCTTGTCTGCAACAGCGCAGGCAGGAAATCCTGTGTTTGCTCTCTCTTGGCGGGAGCGTTTTTAAATCTCCCACCAAGCGGGATCAAACACCAAGTCTGCACTAAGCTGGCAGGAGCGCTGGGAGCAGACTTTATTGACCATGTCATAAGTGATGTAATATGTGAGGTCATTAGGAGTGCATTGCGGGAGCATTAGTTATAGTTAGCTCAGGGACTACAACTACTGACTTTCACTGGTTTGGTGCAAGTGAAATCTGAGCCTAACTATAACGTCCCTGTAACCTTTGGTTTTTTCAATGAACTTCTAAGGATTTTTAAATTCTATTTCCTAACTTTAACGTCCTTGTAACCTTTGTTTTTTAAGTGAATTTTTAAGTTTTTTTTTAATTGATTTCTTAACTGTGACCACTAACCTTTGACTCTGAGTGTGTGAGTGAATGAGTGCATAAGTGTTTCAGTGGATGTGTGAGTGTCTGGGTAGGTTTGTAAGTGGGCATTAGAGAGTATGAATGGGGCTGTAAGTGGGTATATGAGTATGTTCGTGGGTCTATCAGTGGGTGTGTGAGTCTCTGAGAGGGTCTGTGACTGGGTGAGAGAATATGAGTGAATCTATAAGTGGGTGCATGAGTGTCTGACTGTGTCTGTGAGTGGGTGTATGTGTCTGAGTTTGTCTGAAGTGGATGCATAAGTAAATGGGTCTGTGAGTATCTGTGAGAGTGTCTGAGTTCTTCTGTGAGTGGGTGCATGAGTGCCTGAGTGGGTTCTGTTCATTTTCTGCAGGCCTGGGCAAAGCTCGTGGAGTTTTACTCCGTGGAATTCTGCGTAGTTACAGAAAAACTCCACCAAATTCAGCGTAGTTCAGTAAGCAGGCAGAGTATTGCTCAGCCACCCCTAATGAAGTCCCCTTGGCTGCTGAGGGTCGTGGAGGCCAAGAATCCCTATTGTTGCCACTAGTAAGTCCCCCACAGTGGGATTGCTGAGACTTCATCGAAGGCCCTGCCTCTTTCACAAACACTCTGCAAACACATCTCTTGGCACACTACTGGTTGGGGGAAGAAGTCCCCTTGGCTGCTGCAGGTCGTTGGGGGCCAAGAACCCCTATGTTGCCACCAGTTAGGCCCATACAGCAGGATTACAGAGACCTCATCGGAGGCCCCGCCCCTTTTCTCAAACACTCTGCAAACGCGCCTCCTGATGCCCTAGTGGTTGGGAGATGAACTCCTGTTGGCTGCTGAGGGTCATTGGGGGCCAAGAACCCCTATTGTTGCCACACGTAAGTCTGCCACAGTGGAATTGCTGAGACCGACCCCTTTCTAAACAACTCTGCAAAGGGGCATCCTGGTGCACTGCTGGCTGGCTGATGAACTCACCTTGACTGCTGGTGGTCGTTGCTTGCCAAGAACCCCTATTGTTGCCACATGTAAGTCCCCACAGCACAATTGCTGAGACCTCGTTAGAGGCCCCACCACCTTTCCTTACCTCTCTGAAAGGGGCCTCCTGGCACCCTATTGGTTGTGGGATGAAGTCCCCTTGGCTGCTGAGGGTCATTGTTGGCCAATAACCCCTATTGTTGCCACAAGTAAGTCCCCCACAGAGGGTTTGCTGAGACCTCATGGGAGGCCCCACTCCCTTTCTGAAACCCTCTGCAAACGCGCCTCCTGGCACACCACTGGTTGGGAGGGAACTCACCTTGGCTGCTAAGGGTCGTTGGGGGGCCAATAACTCCTGTTGTTGCCACAAGTAAGTCCCCCACAGCAGAATTGATGAGACTATGTCGGAGGCCCTGCCCCCTTTCTCAACCACTCTGCAAAGGGGCCTCCTGGTGCACTACTGGTTGTGGGATGAAGTCCCCTTGGCTGCTGAGGGTCGTTGGGGGCCAAGAACCCCTATTGTTGCCACAAGTAAGTCCCCACAGTGGGATTGCAGATCTCATCAGAGGCGCAGCTCCCTTTCTCAACCACTCTGCAAATGCACCTCCTGGCGCACTACTGGTTGGGAGATGAACTCTCCTTGGCTGCTGAGGGAAGAATTGTTCTTGGCTACAGAGGGTCGTTGGGGCAAACAACCCCTATTGTTGCCACAAGTGAGTCCCCCACAGCAGAAATGATGAGACCACATTAGAGGCCCCGCCCCCTTTCTCAAACACTCTGCAAAGGGGCCTCCTGGCACATTACAGATCGGGAGATGACGTCCCTTTGGCTGCTGAGGGTCGTTGGGGCCCAAGAACCCCTATTGTTGCCACAAGTAAGTCCCCCACAGCAGGATTGCTGAGACCTCATCAGAGGCCCCACCACCTTTCCTTACCTCTCTGAAAGGGGCCTCCTGGCACCCTATTGGTTGCGGGATGAAGTCCCGTTGGCTGCTGAGGGTCATTGTTGGCCAATAACCCCTATTGCTGCCACAAGTAAATCCCCCACAGAGGGTTTGCTGAGACCTCATGGGAGCCCCACACCCTTTCTCAACCATTCTGCAAAAGCACCTCCTGACACACTACTGGCTGGGGGATGAAGTCCCCTTGGCTGCTGAGGGTCGTTGGAGGCCAAGAACCCCTATTGTTGCCACAAGTAAGTCCTCCACAGCGGGATTGCTGAGACATCATCGGAAGCCCCGTCCTTTTCTCAACCACTCAGCAAATGTGCCTCCTGGTGCACTACTGGTTGGGGAATGAAGTCTAGGTGTGAATGCGCTGGCAAACTCCGCTCTGCTGGCAGTTGCCACAGGTTTTGCTGAACCCTGCGTTTCAAGTGGAGCGTGGAGTGGCAAAACTCCACAAACTTCGGTGGCAGAGTGGAGTTTACCGCCCACCCCTAGTGTTCTGCCTTTTTTCTGCTTACTTCTGACCTTTACTTTTCCTCTTTCTGCTCGTTTCTGACCTGTATTTTGCCTCTTTCTGCTCATTTCAAACATTTGTTTTGCTTGTTTCTGCTTGTTTCTGACCCTTATTTTGCCTCTTTCTGCTCATTTCTGATCTCTATTTTGCCTCTTTCTGCTAGTTTCTGACCTCTATTCTGCCTCTTTCTGCTCTTTTCTCACATTCACCATGCCTTTTTCTGCTCATTGCTGACCTTTATTCTGCCTCTTTCTGCTTGTTTCTCACCTTTATTTGCCTCTTTCTGCTCGTTACTTACCTTTAATTTTCCTATTTCTGCTCATTGCTAACCTTTATTCTGCCTCTTTTTGCATATTTCTCACCTTTATTTTGTCTCTTTCTGCTCATGGATGAACATTATTTTGCCCCTTTCTGCTAGTTTCTGACCTTTATGTTGCCTCTTTCTGCTCGTTGCTGACCTTTTTTTACCTCTTTCTGCTCGTTTCTGCTGTTTATTTTGCCTCTTTCTGCTCATTGCTGACTTTTATTCTGGCTCTTTCTGCTAATTTCTGACCATTATTCTGCCTCTTGCTGCTCGTTTCTGACGTCTATTCTGCCTCTCTCTGCTAGTTTCTGACCTTCATTCTGCCTCTTTCTGCTCGTTTCTCACCTTCAGCATGCCTCTTTCTGCTCATTGCTGACCTTTATTGTGCCTCTTTCTGCTCGTTTCTTTACTTTATTTTGCCTCTTTCTGCTCGTTTATTACCTTTATTTTGCCTCTTTCTGCTCATTGCTGACCTTTATTCTGCCTCTTTTTGCTAATTTCTCACCTTCATTTTGTCTCTTTCTGCTCATTTCAAACATTTGTTTTGCCTGTTTCTGCTTGTTGCTGAAATTTATTTTGCATCTTTCTGCTCGTTTCTGACCTCTATGATGCCTCTTTCTGCTCGTTGCTGACCTTTATTTTGCCTCTTTCTGCTTGTTTCTCACCTTTATTTTGCCTCTTTCTCCTCGTTGCTGACCTTTGTTTTGCCACTTTCTGCGCGTTTTTCACTTTTATTTTGCCTCTTTCTGCTCATTGCTGACTTTTATTCTGCCTCTTTCTGATAGTTTCTGACCTTTATTCTGCCTCTTTCTGCTCATTTCTCACATTTATTTTCCCTCGTTCTGCTCATTGCTGACCTTTATTCTGCCTCTTTCTGCTCATTTCTCACCTTTATTTCGTCTCTTTCTGCTCGTTGCTGAACTTTATTTTGCCTCTTTTTGCTCTTTGCTGACCTTTACTCTGCCTCTTTCTGCTTGTTTCTGATCTTTATTCTATCTCTTTCTGCTCGTTTTTCACATCTATTCTGCCTCTTTCTGCTCGTTTTTCACATCTATTCTGCCTCTTCCTGCTCGTTTCTCATCTTTATTTTGCCTCTTTCTGCTCATTGTTGACCTTTATTCTGCCTCTTTTTATTCATTTCTCACCTTTATTTTGTCTCTTTCTGCTCATTGCTGACCCTTATTCTGCCTCTTTCTGCTCGTTGTTGACCCTTATTCTGCCTCTTTCTGCTAGTTTCTTACCTTTATTTTGCCTCCTTTTTGTCTTTTACCCCGGGACCGCAGGGTGCCTCAAGGCCCCTGCAGTCCCAGCAGTCTCTTCGCCTCCTGCGGGAGCCAGTATTGCTCTCACAGATAGAGAGCTGCTAAACATTCAGGTCCATATCACAGACAGGGAGCTGCTAAACATATAGCTCCCTGTTTGTCAGAGCAATCATTTCGTCTGTTTCCCCTCCTGTAGGAAAGTGCCTCTTTTTGCATGGTTAGCCTCCACTTTTTGACTGATGCCTGATGTGATTTTGAACTGTAAATGCACTGGCTCCCTGCTAACCAGGTTTCCAGTACTAGATCTCTGTCTCAAAACACTGTACAATGATTGTCACAGCTTCAGCTACCCCTGTAAGTCCCTAGTAAGTGGTACCACTGGTACCTAGGGCTTGGGTACTGAGAGGGTCCCCTGGGGCAGCTGCACTGGCTGTGCCACCCCAGGGACCCCTCACCAAGGCTGGGCACTCTGCCATTTCAGGCTGCATGTCTTGATGCAGGAAAATCAGAAGAGTCAACATGGCAAACAGCCCACCACTGCCAAAATTATTGCATTATTGATCCTCTGGTGGTCGGGTGTGCCTGTAGTCACACTCTATGGGGTAGAAACTCTGATGAGTAATCAGCTGTGTCTATTGCGTCGTGTTTGATGCACCATTCGACCAAGACTCAATAAGCGTTAAGCGCTGTTCTGCCCTTGATAAGGCTATGCTGTACTTACTATTCCAAGACGCCCCTTTGGCCAGCCACCTGTGAATGTATCCACTGGGGTCCGAAGATTGCCGGTACTGTAGCGTTCTGTGCTCATTGTGCTGCGTACCCACGTCCTCTCCAAAGTGAAACTAGACTGCTTCCTTTCAAGATGGAGGTCGCGAGTGGAACCATTTCCTGGTTCCACTCATCATGCATCTCTCGTAAGGGGTGAAACGGGTGCATAATTGACTGTGGTCCTATTCCTATGAAACAGCCAGACTGGGCTGTGTGGAGGTCCCTTATAATGGTATTTCAAAAGAAATGGCTAGAAAAAGTGGCAAGAAAAAACAGGCATAAATGGTGAAAATTAAGAGCTAGAATATTCCACAGGATATTGAGGACATCTATTAAGATTGATCATAGATTATATCTGTGTTAAACCATACCATGAGGGATTGGACAAGAGGTTTTCTTTGTGCTTTTTGATATATATATATATATATATATATATATATATATATATATATATATATATATATATATATATATCTACTGGCGGTCGCCAGTAGATAGTTATAGTTAGGACCTATTTTCCATAGGAAATCCGCGACATTCTATTTGAAATAACTCTTGCGTCGGTTGACGAATCTTCGCGAAATTTTCAAACTTTATGGCCCGCTCCGGTCCGCTCCTACCCTGAAAGTCTCAGGGTGATTCGTCAAGCGAGGGCCAAGAAAAAGGGGGTCCCAAAACGTGTTTTCCCCATTCATTTTCCCATAGGAAACTTTAGACACGGCTACAGCCCGAACTGCTGAACGGATTTACACCAAATTTGGAAAAGAGGTAGTTCTTGGTTCAGAAAGAACCCTTTTTGTTAAATGGTGTAAATCCATTCAGTAGTTGCGGAGAAATTAAAAAAATAAGAGTAAAAATCAATTTCCCATAGGAAACTTTATGCAAGGCTACAGCCCGAACTGCTGAACGGAATTACACCAAATTTGGCAAAGAGGTAGTTCTTGGTTCAAAAAGAACCCTTTTTGTTAAATGGTGTAAATCCGTTCAGTAGTTGCTGAGAAAATCAAAAGTAAAAACACATATATATCTGGGCGGAGCCTAACCACACATGTCATCGTGAGATCTGATTGGCTGTCAGCACTTCATCCTGGAATTGCTGGCAGCCATCTTGGGACCAATATAAATGATAGTACCATTGAAATGCATTGTAGTGATTTTGAGGGTTACCAAAAGGAGAACTATAAAGGGTGATAACAGACTTTAGTTACATTAGAATTCATTTGTTGATGGTACCATACTAATTTCAGGAATTGTGGTGTGTTCTAAGGTGATTTTACCCTGTGAAAAACCTTCTGCTGGGATATCATGAATCATGTTTGAGAGAAAACTATTTTCACATGCTTGTCCCATACAGTTTTGGAAGGTGCCCCAGAAGCTAAAATGAGAGCATATTTTCTGTAAATTCACATTATCTTTCTCAGTCATGTGAGAATGAAGTCTGACATTCTCAGTAAAACATGTACATCCAACAAGGGCAGAGACTGTCAGTTGATTCCTTTGTGTTCTACTGCAGCTTCCCAGAGTGTTCTAAAGAACAACTAGAGTGCTAACAGCCTTACTTATGACAAAGGTATGGCACACCTGAAGCCATCTTGATTGGAATAAACTGGTAACACTTAAAACATTTAATTTAAAAAGGAACAAAATGATGGGGTTCATCTTGTCATAGAAATTATGGTTAGTGCTCTGGAAAGAAAAATTAGGACATGTTTCAAGTGTGATCTCAAATATCTTCCTGTTATATTTCAACAGGAGCAGCCTGTCAGTTGATGCCTTTGTGTTCTACTGCAGCTTCCCAGAGTGTTCTAAAGAACAACTAGAGTGCTAACAGCCTTACTTATGACAAAAGTATGGCACACCTGAAGCCATCTTGATTGGAATAAACTGGTAACACTTAAGACATTTAATTTAAAAAGGAACAAAATGATGGGGTTCATTTTGTCATAGAAATTATGGTTAGTGCTGTAGAAAGAAAAATTAGGACATGTTTCAAGTGTGATCTCAAATATCTTCCTGTTATATTTCAACAGGAGCAGCCTGTCAGTTGATGCCTTTGTGTTCTACTGCAGCTTCCCAGAGTGTTCTAAAGAACAACTAGAGCGCTAACAGTCGTACTTATGACAAAAGTATGGCACACCTGAAGCCATCTTGATTGGAATAAACAGGTAACACTTAAAACATTTAATTTAAAAAGGAACAAAATGAGGGGGTTCATTTTGCCATAGAAATTATGGTTAGTGCTGTAGAAAGAAAAATTAGGACATGTTTTAAGTGAGATCTCAAATATCTTCCTGTTATATTTCAACAGGAGCAGCCTGTCAGTTGATGCCTTTGTGTTCTACTGCAGCTTCCCAGAGTGTTCTAAAGAACAACTAGAGTGCTAACAGCCTTACTTATGACAAAAGTATGGCACACCTGAAGCCATCTTGATTGGAATAAACTGGTAACACTTAAAACATTTAATTTAAAAAGGAACAAAATGAGGGGTTCATTTTGCCATAGAAATTATGGTTAGTGCTGCAAAAAGAAAATTTAGTGCATGTTTTAAGTGAGATCTCAAATCCTCTTCTATTTCATTTGAAAATTCTGACATGCAGACTGAAACAATCACTTTCAATACCAGCAGTAGACTTCCAGTTAACTCCTTGGTGAGCAGTAGCTTTACTACAGTGATCTAATGAACAACTAGAGTAATAACATTCTGAATTTATGGCAAATGTGTGACACATCTGAATGCCTTCTTGATGGAATCAAAGTAAAAAACTGAAAGCATTTCCTACTGAGGAGACTGCAGTAAATGAGGAAATTAGGAAACTTCATAACAAAGAAGTCTTCCAAGATGGCCACCAGTGAAAAAAGAGCCCAAATGTAGCACAAATATTACCCAGATGTAGCCCACATATAGCCCAATGACAAAAGTGTGCAAAACACTTTTTATTTTTAGTTTTTTGCAGTTTTATGTAGTGCAGACTGGTCAGGTATTGGAGCGTTGCATCTTAAAACATGACCCCCTACACTACAAAAACACCACTGCACTACCCTAAACCCTAAAACACTACCCCAGCACGACCCCCTATACTACACAAGCACCACTGCACTATCCTAAACCCTAAAACACTACCCCCAGCATGACCCCCTACACTACACAAACACCACTGCACTACCCTAAACCCTAAAACACTACCCCAACACCACTGCACTAACCTAAATCCTAAAACACTACCCCCAGCACGACCCCCTACACTACCCAAACACCACTGCACTACCCTAAAACATGACCCCTACACTACACAAACACCACTGCACTACCCTAAACCCTAAAACACTATCCCCAGCACGACCCCCTACACTACACAAGCACCACTGCACTACCCTAAAACCTAAAACACTACCCCCAGCATGACCCCTACACTACACAAACACCACTGCACTACCTTAAACCCTAAAACACTACCCCCGCACGACCCCTATACTACCCAAACACCACTGCACTAACCTAAATCCTAAAACACTACCCCCAGCACGACCCCTACACTACCCAAACACCACTGCAGTACCCTAAAACATGACCCCCTACACTACACAAACACCACTGCACTACCCTAAACCCTAAAACACTACCCCCAGCACGACCCCCTACACTACACAAGCACCACTGCACTACCCTAAACCCTAAAACACTACCCCCAGCACGACCCCTACACTGCCCGAACACCACTGCACTGCCCTAAACCCTGAAACACCAGCCCCTGCACGACCCCCTACACTGCCCGAACACCACTGCACTGCCCTAAACCCTGAAACACATACCCTAGCACGACCCCCTACACTGCCCGAACACCACTGCACTGCCCTAAACCCTGAAACACCACCCCTTCACGACCCCCTACACTGCCCGAACACCACTGCACTGCCCTAAACCCTGAAACACCACCCCCAGCATGACCCCTACACTGCCCGAACACCACTGCACTGCCCTAAACCCTGAAACACTACCCCCAGCAAGACCTCCTACACTGCCCGAACACCACTGCACTGCCCTAAACCCTGAAACATCACCCCCAGCAAGACCCCCTACACTGCCCGAACACCACTGCCCTAAACCCTGAAACACCACCCCCAGCACGACCCCCTACACTGCCCAAACACCACTGCACTGCCCTAAACCCTGAAACACCACCCCCAGCACGACCCCCTACACTGCCCGAACACCACTGCACTGCCCTAAACCCTGAAACACCACCCCCTGCACGACCCCCTACACTGCCCGAACACTACTGCACTGCCCTAGACCCTGAAACACCATCCCCAGCACGACCCCCTACACTGCACGAACACCACTGCTCTGCCCTAAACCCTGAAACACTACCCCCAGCAAGACCCCCTACACTGCCCGAACACCACTGCACTGCCCTAAACCCTGAAACACCACCCCCAGCAAGACCCCCTACACTGCCCGAACACCACTGCACTGCCCTAAACCCTGAAACACCACCCCCAGCAAGACCCCCTACACTGCCCGAACACCACTGCCCTAAACCCTGAAACACCACCCCCAGCAAGACCCCCTACACTGCCCGAACACCACTGCACTGCCCTAAACCCTGAAACACCAGCCCCAGCACGACCCATACACTGCCCGAACACCACTGCACTGCCCTAAACCCTGAAACACCACCCCCTGCACGACCCCTACACTGCCCGAACACCACTGCACTGCCCTAAACCCTGAAACACCACCCCCAGCACGACCCCCTACACTGCCCGAACACCACTGCACTGCCCTAAACCCTAAAACACCACCCCCTGCACGATCCCCTACACTGCCAGAACACTACTGCACTGCCCTAAACCCTGAAACACTACCCCCAGCAAGACCCCCTACACTGCCCGAACACCACTGCACTGCCCTAAACCGCGAAACACTACCCCCAGCAAGACCCCCTACACTGCCCGAACACCACTGCCCTAAACCCTGAAACACCACCCCCAGCAAGACCCCCTACACTGCCCGAACACCACTGCACTGCCCTAAACCCTGAAACACCAGCCCCAGCACGACCCCTACACTGCCCGAACACCACTGACTGCCCTAAACCCTGAAACACCAGCCCCTGCACGACCCCCTACACTGCCCAAACACCACTGCACTGCCCTAAACCCTGAAACACCACCCCAGCACGACCCCTACACTGCCCGAACCCCACTGCACTGCCCTAAACCCTGAAACACCACCCCCTGCACGATCCCCTACACTGCCCGAACACTACTGCACTGACCTAAACCCCGAAACACCACCGCCAGCACGACCCCCTACACTGCACGAACACCACTGCACTGCCCTAAACCCCGAAACACTACCTCCAGCAAGACCCCCTACACTGCCCGAACACCACTGCACTGCCCTAAACCCTGAAACATCACCCCCAGCAAGACCCCCTACACTGCCCGAACACCACTGCCCTAAACCCTGAAACACCACCCCCAGCACGACCCCCTACACTGCCCGTACACCACTGCACTGTACTAAACCCTGAAACACCACCCCCAGCATGACCCCCTACACTGCCTGAACACCACTGCACTGCCCTAAACCCTGAAACACCACCCCCAGCACGACCCCCTACACTGCCCGAACACCACTGCACTGCCCTAAACCATGAAACACCAGCCCCAGCACGACCCCCTACACTGCCCGAACACCACTGCACTGCCCTAAACCCTGAAACACCAGCCCCAGCACAACCTCGTACACTGCCAGAACACCACTGCACTGCCCTAAACCCTGAAACACCAGCCCCAGCATGACCGCCTACACTGCCCGAAAACCACTGCACTGCCCTAAACCCTGAAACACCAGCCCCAGCACGACCCCCTACACTGCCCGAACACCACTGCACTACCCTAAACCCTCAAACACCAGCCCCAGCACGACCCCCTACACTGCCCGAACACCACTGCACTGCCCTAAACCCTGAAACACCAGCCCCAGCAAGACCCCCTACACTGCCCGAACACCACTGCACTGCCCAAAACCCTGAAACACCACCCCCAGCAAGACCCCCTACACTGCCCGAACACCACTGCACTAAAGCCTGAAACACCACCCCCAGCAAGACCACCTACACTGGCCGAACACCACTGCACTGCCCTAAACCCTGAAACACCACCCCCTGCACGACCCCCTACACTGCCCAAACACCACTGCACTGCCCTAAACCCTGAAACACCACCCCCTGCACGACCCCTACACTGCCCGAACACCACTGCACTGCCCTAAACCCTGAAACACCACCCCTCAGCACGACACCCTACACTGCCCGAACACCACTGCACTGCCCTAAACCCTGAAACACCACCCCTCAGCACGACACCCTACACTGCCCGAACACCACTGCACTGCCCTAAACCCTGAAACACCACCCCCAGCATGACCCCCTACACTGCCCGAACACCACTGCACTGCCCTAAACCCTGAAACACTACCCCCTGCATGACCTCCTACACTGCCGGAACACCACTGCACTGCCCTAAACCCTGAAACACCACCCCCAGCACGACCCCCTACACTGCCCGAACACCACTGCACTGCCCTAAACCCTGAAACATCAACCCCAGCAAGACCCCTACACTGCCTGAACACCACTGCCCTAAACCCTGAAACACCACCCCCTACACTGCACGAACACCACTGCACTGCCATAAACCCTGAAACACCACCTCCAGCAAAACCCCTACACTGCCTGAACACCATTGCTCTGCCCTAAATCCTGAAACACTAGCCCCAGCATGACCCCCTACACTGCCCAAACACCACTGCACTGCCCTAAACCCTGAAACAGCAGCCCCAGCAAGACCCCCTACACTGCCCGAACACCACTGCACTGCCCTAGACTCTGAAACACCAGCCCCAGCAAGACCCCCTATACTGCCCGAACACCACTGCACTGCCCTAAACCCTGAAACACCAGCCCCAGCACGACCACCTACACTGCCCGAACACCACTGCACTGGCCTAAACCCTGAAACACCAGCCCCAGCACAACCCCCTACACTGCCCGAACACCACTGCACTGCCCTAAACCCTGAAACACCAGCCCCAGCACGACCCCTACACTGCCCGAACACCACTGTACTGCCCTAAACCCTGAAACACCAGCCCCAGCACGACCCCCTACACTGCCCGAACACCACTGCACTGCCCTAAACCCTGAAACACCACCCCCTGCATGACCCCTACACTGCCCGAACACCACTGCACTGCCCTAAACCCTGAATCACCACCCCCTGCAGCACCCCCTACACTGCCTGAACACCACTGCACTGCCCTAAACCCTGAAACACCACCCCCTGCACCGCCCCCTACACTGCCCGAACACCACTGCACTGCCCTAAACCCTGAAACACCACCCCCAGCACGACCCCTTTCCTGCTCGAACACCACTGCACTGCCCCAAACCCTGAAACACCACCCCCAGCACGACCCCCTACACTGCCCGAACACCACTGCCCTAAACCCTGAAACACCACCCCTGCACGACCCCTACACTGCCCAAACACCAATGCACTGCCCTAAACCCTGAAACACCACCCCCTACACTGCCCGAACACCACTGCACTGCCCTAAACCCTGAAACACCACCCCCAGCATGACCCCCTACACTGCCCGAACACCACTGCACTGCCCTAAACCCTAAAACACCACCCCCAGCATTACCCCCTACACTGCCCAAACACCACTGCACTGCCCTAAACCCTAGAACACTACCCCCAGCATGACCCCCTACACTACCCGAACACCACTGCACTACCCTAAACCCTAAAATACTACCCCCAGCACAACCCCCTACACTACCCGAACACGACTGCACTGCCCTAAACCCTCAAACACTCCCCCAGCACGACCCCCTACACTACCCGAACACCACTGCACTGCCCTACACCCTAAAACACTCCCCCAGCACGACCCCCTACACTACCCGAACACCACTGCACTACCCTAAACCCTAAAACACTCCCCCCAGCACGACTCCCTACACTACCCAAACACCACTGCACTACCCTAAACCCTAAAACACTCCCCCCAGCATGACCCCCTACACTACCCAAACACCACTGCACTGCCCTAAACCCTAAAACACTACCCCCGCATGACCCCTACACTACCCAAACACCAATGCACTACCCTAATCACTAAAACACTACCCCCCGCATGACCCCCTACACTACCCTAAACCCTAAAACACTACCCCTGCACTACCCTAAACCCTAAAACACGACCTCCTACACTACACAAACACCACTGCACTACCCTAAACCCTAAAACACTACCCCCTACACTACACAAACACCACTGCACTACCCTAAACCCTAAAAAACTACCCCCAGTAGTACCCCTACACTACCCAAACACCACTGCACTACCCTAAACCCTAAAACACTACCCCCAGCAGTACCCCCTACACTACCCAAACACCACTGCACTACCCTAAATCACTACCCCCAGCACAACCCCTACACTACCCAAACACCACTGCACTACCCTAAACCCTAAAACACTACCCCCAGCACGACCCCCTTCACTACCCAAACACCACTGCACTACCCTAAACCCTAAAACACTCCCCAGCACGACTCCCTACACTACCCAAACACCACTGCACTACCCTAAACCCTAAATCTACCCCCAGCATGACCCCCTACACTACACAAACACCACTGCACTACCCTAAACCCTAAAACACTACCCCCAGCACGACCCTCTTCACTACCTAAACACAACTGCACAATTTGTTACAGGCGTTGCAACGCAGGCCTGTGGTGCTTACTGGAAGTACCTAGTGGGCTAGTTGGGCCCCAGGGACCCTCAGGATTCAAGGTGACCTAATCCCCCAACTTAAAACGCACCACGGGGCACGTTTGCACAGTGGTGAAGGGAGGGGGCGGGGCCTCAGGTGACATGTGCGCAAACACGCCCTGTGGTGCGTTTTAAGTTGGGGAATTAATTCCCTTTGAATCCTGAGGGCCCCTTGGGCCAACTAGCCCACCAGGTACCTTCAGTAATCACAACAGAGTTGCGTTGCAGAGAGGTGAAAAAAGGTGCATGGCCTCGGAACGCCTCTCTGCAACTCAGCTCTGTGGTCCTAACTGTAGGTACCGGGGGCTAGTTGGGCCCCAGGGACCCTCAGAATTCAAGGGGACTTAATCCCGCAACTTAAAATGCGCCACGGGGTGCGTATGCACACATGTCACCTCAGGCCCCCTCCCTTCACCACTGTGCAAACGCGCCCTGTAGCGCGCTTTAAGAGGTAGTTTTAATCCCCCTGCCCTATTATGTACTAGGGACTTGCAGAGGAGGTCATGCTAATCACAGGGGTACCCCAACGCATAGTATTCCCTAGTGTATGTAGGTGTTTTCACTGTATTCTAAGTGTCTTTTAGCATAGCACTGGCTCTGGTTAGTCAGAGTCAGTTACCACCAGTACCCGTCTGAAAAAGTTGTGAGCACAGGATGATTTTGCAACAAGGCCTCTTTCTGCTCCTCTGTTGGTTCTTTCTGCACATCTTTTGCTTCTTTCTGTGCGTTTTTTCTTCTTTCTTCACATGTCCTACCTCTGTAGGCATAGTTAGAAACTAGTATTTAAAAAACCTTTGAAATTCACTTAAAAAATCACAGGTTTCAGGCACGTTATAGTTAGAAATTAGCATTTAAAAAACCTTTGAAATTCACTGAAAAAACCATAGGTTTCAGACACGTTATAGTTAGAAATTAGCATTTAAAAAACCTTTGAAATTCACTGAAAAAACCATAGGTTTTAGGGACAGTTATAGTTAGTTGGACATTTCACTCGTACAAAACCATAGAAATTCCCCCGTTATAGTTAGTTCAGCTAACTATAACTCGCGCCCGCAATGCACTGCTGATGACGTCACATATTACATCACTCATGACATGGTCAGTGACATCACTGATGACATCACTGATGACATCTCAAATGACATCACTGATGACATCATCCATGTGATAATTTCATGCATCTTCTCACACCCTAATATAACTTTTGATACACCCACTCTAAATTACAGACTGCCATTCTCAAAACCATAGACACTCCAACACCAAAAACTACATACCCACTCACTGATTCTTAGGTCTACACACACATCCACTCACTCACCCGTACAGTCACTCATACTTAGTCACTCAGTACAGGACTATCATATGCACTCATACACCTATATAAACACTCACACACCGCCACTCATCCATAGAGGTACTTACACACCTAGTCAGTCATGCAAAAAACTTAATCACAC
The DNA here is from genome assembly GCA_963921515.1 of Calotriton arnoldi. Lineage (NCBI taxonomy): Eukaryota > Metazoa > Chordata > Amphibia > Caudata > Salamandridae > Calotriton > Calotriton arnoldi. Next base: position 682,277 of record CAWUFW010009911.1, on the reverse strand, counting down.
ACCCATTTACTCATCTATACAGTTATACACACACCAGCTCACTTACTCATACAAATACTAGCACATTCTTACGCTCTTATACAATCACTGATACAAGTACACACTCATCCATACAGCCACTCTCACAATCACACACTCTCACTTATAGCCATTTATATACTCCAACACACATATATACTGCCTTTCACATATGTAGTTACTCACACATGTACCACTGAGATATACATTCAATCACTAACACACCCATACACACACTCACCCACACATACAGTCCATCACAGATGCACTCTTGAAACCATGCACCCAGTGAATCACCAACTCACACATCTATGCACAGAGTCACACACACCCCACCCACACAAACACACAGGCACCCATACAGATACTCAGACAATCAATCAATAACCCATGTAGACACTCATGTAGCTATTCAGAAAGCCATGCAGCCGCTTACAAACCAACAGACAGACTGTTACAGACATTCACACAGTTTAGTCACTAACCCATGCATTCAGTAAGATACATTTAATCACTCACTTGTAGAGTCAGTCACTCACGTACTAAATCATCCATTCAGACACTTATACACTCCACTCATTCTTCAATACGCCTTTCCCTATATATATTAAACATATTTAAACTTTACAGAAACACACAGTCACTGGATGATGTCATCAGTGATGTCATCAGTGATGTCATTTGAGATGTCATCAGTGATGTCACTGACCATGTCATGAGTGATGTAATATGTGACGTCATCAGCAGTGCATTGCGGGCGCGAGTTATAGTTAGCTGAACTAACTATAACGGGGAATTTCTATGGTTTTGTACGAGTGAAATGTCCAACTAACTATAACTGTCCCTAAAACCTATGGTTTTTTCAGTGAATATATATATATATATATTCACTGAAAAAACCATAGGTTTCAGGGGTGTTATAGTTAGTTGGACATTTCACTCGTACAAAACCATAGAAATTCCCCCGTTATAGTTAGTTCAGCTAACTATAACTCGCGCGCCCGCAATGCACTGCTGATGACGTCACATATTACATCACTCATGACATGGTCAGTGACATCACTCATGACATCACTGATGACATCTCAAATGACATCACTGATGACATCACTGATGACATCACTGATGACATCATCCAGTGAATGTGTGTTTTTCTGAAAATTAAATATGTTTTATATATGTATATCTCAAGGTCGATGGAAGAATAAATGGGTATATAAGTGTCTAAATGGATGATTGTTTTTGTAAAATTGATTGTATAACTGACTAAGTGTATCTTAGTGAATACATGGGTTAGTGAGTAATGTTTAAATATGAAAATATCTGTATCAGTCTCTCACTTTGTGTATAAGTAGCTGCATGGGTTGGTGAGTAGCTACATGAGTGTCTATATGGGTTATTAGTTGGTTTTTTGAGTATCAGTATGAGTGTCTGAGTGTCTGTATGGTTCGGTGGGGGTATTACTTAGTGCATAGATGCATGAATGAGTGACTCACTGTTTGTTTGTGTTGAAGGCAGCATGTGTGCAGGACTGTATAGGTGGATGAGTATGTGTATGGGTGTGTTAGTGAGTGAATGACTGTCTCAATAGTGTCTTTATGAGTAACTACATATGTTTTAAACTAGTATATGTGAGTATTGGTGTATATAAGTGAGTATATGTGAGAGTGAGAGATTGGAAGAGTTCCTGTACAAATAAGTAGGTGTTTCTATAAGTGATTGTTTAAGAGAGTAAGTATGTGTAAGTTTCTGTAGAAGTAAGTGTGGTAGTGTGTGTATAACTGTATATGCAAGTAAATGGATGTTTGATACTTTGTTTGCATGTGTGACTATGTGTGTGAGTAACTCTATGGATGAGTGGCGGTGTGTAACAGGATGTATAGGTGTATGAGTACATATGATGAGTGAGTACATGTATGAGTGACTGTATAGGGACTGTTGGTGAATGAGTGGATGTGTTTGTAGATCTTGGAATTACTGAATAGGTGTGTTGTAACTGGTATTGGTATGTCCATTGTTTTGAAAATGTTAGTTTGTATTTTTGAGTGTGTGTATCAAAGGTTATATTAGGGTGAGAGGAGGTCTGCCACTCTATCACAAGGATGATGTCATCAGTGATGTCATCAGTGATGTCATTTGAGATGTCATCAGTGATGTCATGAGTGATGTCACTGACCATGTCATGAGTGATGTAATATGTGACGTCATCAGCAGTGCATTGCGGGACGTGCGAGTTATAGTTAGCTGAACTAACTATAACGGGGAATTTCTATGGTTTTGTACGAGTGAAATGTCCAACTAACTATAACGCCCCTGAAACCTATGGTTTTTTCTGTGAATTTCTAAGGTCTTTTAAATGCTAATTTCTAACTATAACGTGCCTGAAACCTATAGTTTTTTCAGTGAATATATATATATTTATTATACTATGTATACATGTGAAAATGTCTCGGTCCCCTGTTTGCCTCGGTGGCACGGAAAAAATGGGTGGAACTGACGTCAGCACGCCGACGAGGTCCTCTTATGGCTCCGATGACATCATACGGCATCGCGAGCGGAGCCGTGCTCATTGACTTGGGAGAGCTAGGAAAGAATTTCCGTGGAATGCTGGTGCAGGGGATATTCAACTAAGTGTTCAGGCTAGTCCTTTGGGAGCAACTGTTTATGTTGCCACTCCAGAAACCGAAACCAGTGATCCGAGGGCAGAGGCCCTGCAGATGGCACATGAGGTGGGGTGCCCAGTCATGTGCACCGGCGGGGCAGCGAAGTGACAAGCACCACAACCCACAAAAAAGGTAACGAGGGCACTGAATAACACAGGATCTTCTCTTTGTATCTGGCAGGAACAACGAAGTTAAAATGCCCTAGTACCAAAATGTAGAATTAGTGCTACAACGGTCTTCAAGAGGACCTGCAATGCCGCTTCTGCCTCCCGTACCCTGGAGGCGGCACATGGGTTACGCGGTACGGTCATACTGCGGTGGGACGCACACTCGTTGACCTCTCATGGCACTGTTCCACACTTCAGGGAGGACGCTTTCCATTAGCTATGTTTTCTGATGACATGTCGCGCCGGCCCCGTCCAACAACAGAACTCGTTTAGATCCAAACAGACTCTTCCACTCCCTCACCGGAAGTGAAACCAGGCCACGCGGACACTTTCACAATACAACAGCCGGGAATGCACTTTTCGGTAAAAAAACCACATTCCTTCCTCCTAATTAATCAAATAAACGTCTCACTGAAGAACAGGGGCCAGCTTCAATCGGTAAACAGCCGTTACAACGACTTTTTTACTTTGCGATCCCATTACAACGCATGCATTACCACGCATGCGTTGTACATCACAAAGTCATTACTACACATTTTTTTAGAACGCATGGTCATTTACCACGCATGCCTTTACAACGAATTTTGTTGTAAAGGTATGTATGGTAAATGACCATGCGTTCTAAAAAACATGTAGACGATCCATGTCGTTGTAAGGAAACAGAGGCTGTTCCGTTTCCTCACAACGAAGTGCACCGCCCCTCAGAGATGATGTGAAGCAGGAACCACGAGGAGAGAGGAACCATGAGGAGTGAGAGGTAAGGGGGATTGGGCATGGGGTGGGGGTTTCTTTTCTAGGGTTTAGGGTAGTGCAGTGGTGTTTGGGTAGTGTAGGGGGTCGTGCTGGGGGTAGTGTTTTAGGGTTTAGGGTAGTGCAGTAGTGTAGGAGGTCGTGCTGGGGGTAGTGTTTTAGGGTTTAGGGTAGTGCAGTGGTGTATGGGTAGTGTAGGGGTCGTGCTGGGGTAGTGTTTTAGGGTTTAGGGTAGTGCAGTGGTGTTTGAGTAGTGTAGGGGGTCATGCTGGTGGTAGTGTTTTAGGGTTTAGGGTAGTGCAGTGGTGTTTGTGTAGTGTAGGGGGTCATGCTGGGGGTACTGTTTTATGGTTTAGGGTAGTGCAGTGGTGTTTGGGTAGTGTAGGGGGTCGTGCTGGGGGTAGATTTAGGGTTTAGGGTAGTGCAGTGGTGTTTGGGTAGTGTAGGGAGTCGTGCTGGGGGTAGTGTTTTAGGGTTTAGGGTAGTGCAGTGGTGTTTGTGTAGTGTTGGGGGTTGTGCTGGGGTAGTGTTTTAGGGTTTATGTTAGTGCAGTGGTGTTTGGGTATTGTAGGGGGTAATGCTGGGGTAGTGTTTTAGGGTTTAGGGTAGTGCAGTCGTGTTTGTGTAGTGTAGGGGGTCGTGTTTTAGGGTATAGGGTAGTGCAGTGGTGTTTGGGTAGTGTAGGGGGTCATGCTGGGGTTAGTGTTTTATGGTTTAGGGTAGTGCAGTGGTGTTTGGGTAGTGTAGGGGGTCGTGCTGGGGGTAGTGTTTTAGGGTTTAGGGTAGTGCAGTGCTGTTTGTGTAGTGTGGGAGGTCATGCTGGGGGTATATTTAGGGTTTAGTGCAGTGGTGTTTGGGTAGTGTAGGGAGTCGTGCTGGGGTAGTGTTTTAGGGTTTAGGGTAGTGCAGTGGTGTTTGGGTAGTGTAGGGAGTCGTGCTGGTGGTAGTGTTTTAGGGTTTAGGGTAGTGCAGTTATGTTTGGGTAGTGCAGGGTGTCGTGCTGGGGGTAGTGTTTTAGGGTTTAGGGTAGTGCAGTGGTGTTTGGGTAGTGGAGGGGGTAGTGTTTTAGGGTTTAGGGTAGTGCGCCCAACCAGCCACAATATCCGTGGACAAAGGGGATCCTGACTCTTTGGAACGCTCCGTCAATTGAATAATTTGGGTCAAGAGCCCTACCACATCCAAGACCTATCAATTCCTTTCTTGGGATCCCTCATATGCTTGGAGAAAAAGGTACATAGTTTCTCATCAATTTCAGGCGTGTGTACCACCTTCCCCTTCAGTGAGGGCCTGGGGCATACTCCCCTCATCCTATTCCTGACCTCCCTTTCAAGGGGTTGATGGATTTTCCCCACCACATACTCTGACACTTTGGCGTCAGGTGTCCACTCTGCCGACCTAGGAAGGTAAATTTGGGTAGGCTCGAACATGTTCGAGTGGACCCCGTCCCCAACCGGGGACTGAGAGGAGTGGGACTCTGGACGCCAGGGACGCCCCGAGTCCTTATCCTCATCGGAGAAGAAATCGTCCTCCGATACACCCTCTCCCTCTAAGGGAAACCCGCCGTCGGGGTCTACAATAGTGGTGACAGTGTCGCAATTTTCTCCGGGCCCCTCCTCCTCCCGGCAGGGTGCATGTTTTAGCGTTTGCGCACTCTTGAGGAAGGTCTCCGTAAGTTTATCAAATCCTTCCAAGTGCCCCGCGTTATGCTTAACGGCCCTGTTATTCCCTATCTGGGAGCTACTTGGACCCGCCGCCACCACCAGATCTGGGTCACTGAACACCCCAGGGATGCTTTTCACCAGCTTATCAACCTGATCCCTAAGAGGAGCCAGCGCCCTAGAAATAGCCAGAGAGAGGGCTTGGTCCACTGCTGGAGGGAGAAGTTGGGGGGCCATTCCTCCTCCACTTCCTGGTAGGAGGAGTAAAAATGGTCTTCTGGAGAAGACATGATAGCAGAGGGTGTGAGCACAGAACAAATGCCCTTAAAATCCTTAAGACAGCCCCCTCGCCGGTGCTCCAACAGCTGGGCTTTCCCCGAAGCTGTTATAAGAATAGACTGATGCGCAATACCAATTACCACCAGCAGGTGGCACTGGTCACTAACGTGGCCGTGTGGGGAAATCACCGTGTAGCGGTGTCAAAATTAGGCGAGGGTTGGTCGGGAATCAAGCGGACACTAAAGGAGTGACCGGATTCCCAAACGCGCGTAAAGACCAGCGGGAGCGCTCGACGGAGCTGCCTCGCTTGGACCAGACGCACCTGACAGGATCTTACCGCGCGCAGAGCACACAGTGGGAGAAACTGCGAGGGGGAGAACGCGCTCGGGCAAGAGCCTGCTGCGCAGGGAATATGAAACAATTCCAAGGCAATAATGCTAATAACGTGCACAAGAAACCGCTATACAAACAGCAACAACGTCAGATTAAGCCAAGAATGTAAGGAATGCACTTAACTGACGAGCAGTGAAGAAAGAGGAAGTGGAAGGGACGTCACGATATTATATACGATGGACTGTGATATGATTGGACTATAGTTGCCTTGGAGACTACCCCCTTAATGGTTCATGGGTTGTGTAGTCTTTTGTTTAATGATTGTTGTGTTACGTTTTCTTTGAACTGCTATGCAAATAAAGGGAGGAAAGATATGCATAATCCTCGCCTCCGTCATGCCATAGAATTCATTAAACTTTATTTGATCTGATTTAGAAACATAGATCATAAAAGTGTACATAAAAACAGTAAATCCTCTTTCCTAATACAATACAGTGAGAATTAATTAAAACCAGTAGGTAAAAACGGGTGTTACAAAGCCCGGTTCAGAGCAACTTCAGGTTAACAGAATCGTAAAGTTCAATGTTTTGCAAGATCAATCTCATGTACTTCGTGCAAAATATGCAATAAGGGGTCTAAGTAAGATGTAACGCTCCAATACCTGACCAGTTTGCACTATATAAAACTGCAGAAAAACTAAAAATAAAAAGTGTTTTGCACACTTCTGTCATTGGGCTATATGTGGGCTACATCTGGGTGATATTTGTGCTACATTTGGGCTCTTTTTTCTCTGGTGGCCATCTTGGGAGACTTATTTGTTATGAAGTTTCCTAATTTCTTCATTTACTGCAGTCTCCTCAGTAGGAAATGCTTTCAGTTTTTACTTTGATTCCATCAAGAAGGCATTCAGATGTGTCACACATTTGCCATAAATTCAGAATGTTAGCACTCTAGTTGTTCATTAGATCACTGTAGTAAAGCTACTGCTCACCAGGGAGTTAACTGGAAGTCTACTGCTGGTATTGAAAGTGATTGTTTCAGTCTGCATGTCAGAATTTTCTAATGAAATAGAAGAGGATTTGAGATCTCACTTAAAACATGCCCTAAATTTTCTTTCTGCAGCACTAACCATAATTTCTATGGCAAAATGAACCCCCTCATTTTGTTCCTTTTTAAATTAAATGTTTTAAGTGTTACCAGTTTATTCCAATCAAGATGGCTTCAGGTGTGCCATACTTTTGTCATAAGTAAGACTGTTAGCGCTCTAGTTGTTCTTTAGAACACTCTGGGAAGCTGCAGTAGAACACAAAGGCATCAACTGACAGGCTGCTCCTGTTGAAATATAACAGGAAGATATTTGAGATCTCACTTAAAACATGTCCTAATTTTTCTTTCTACAGCACAAACCATAATTTCTATGACAAAATGAACCCCCTCATTTTGTTCCTTTTTAAATTAAATGTTTTAAGAGTTACCAGTTTATTCCAATCAAGATGGCTTCAGGTGTGCCATAATTTTGTCATAAGTAAGACTGTTAGCGCTCTAGTTGTTCTTTAGAACACTCTGGGAAGCTGCAGTAGAACACAAAGGCATCAACTGACAGGCTGCTCCTGTTGAAATATAACAGGAAGATATTTGAGATCACACTTGAAACATGTCCTAATTTTTCTTTCTACAGCACTAACCATAATTTCTATGACAAAATGAACCCCATCATTTTGTTCCTTTTTTAAATTAAATGTTTTAAGTGTTACCAGTTTATTCCAATCAAGTTGGCTTCAGATGTGCCATACTTTTGTCATAAGTAAGGCTGTTAGCACTCTAGTTGTTCTTTAGAACACTCTGGGAAGCTGCAGTAGAACACAAAGGCATCAACTGACAGGCTGCTCCTGTTGAAATATAACAGGAAGATATTTGAGATCTCACTTAAAACATGTCCTAATTTTTCTTTCTACAGCACTAACCATAATTTCTATGGCAAAATGAACCCCCTCATTTTGTTCCTTTTTAAATTAAATGTTTTAAGTGTTACCAGTTTATTCCAATCAAGATGGCTTCAGGTGTGCCATACTTTTGTCATAAATAAGACTGTTAGCTCTCTAGTTGTTCTTTAGAACACTCTGGGAAGCTGCAGTAGAACACAAAGGTATCAACTGACAGGCTACTCTTGTTGAAATATAACAGGAAGATATTTGAGATCTCACTTAAAACATGTCCTAATTTTTCTTTCTACAGCATTAACCATAATTTCTATGACAAAATGAACCCCCTCATTTTTTTCCTTTTTAAAGTAAATGTTTTAAGAGTTACCAGTTTATTCCAATCAAGATGGCTTCAGGTGTGCCATAATTTTGTCATAAGTAAGACTGTTAGCGCTCTAGTTGTTCTTTAGAACACTCTGGGAAGCTGCAGTAGAACACAAAGGCATCAACTGACAGGCTGCTCCTGTTGAAATATAACAGGAAGATATTTGAGATCACACTTGAAACATGTCCTAATTTTTCTTTCTACAGCACTAACCATAATTTCTATGACAAAATGAACCCCATCATTTTGTTCCTTTTTTAAATTAAATGTTTTAAGTGTTACCAGTTTATTCCAATCAAGTTGGCTTCAGGTGTGCCATACTTTTGTCATAAGTAAGGCTGTTAGCACTCTAGTTGTTCTTTAGAACACTCTGGGAAGCTGCAGTAGAACACAAAGGCATCAACTGACAGGCTGCTCCTGTTGAAATATAACAGGAAGATATTTGAGATCTCACTTAAAACATGTCCTAATTTATCTTTCTACAGCACTAACCATAATTTCTATGGCAAAATGAACCCCCTCATTTTGTTCCTTTTTAAATTAAATGTTTTAAGTGTTACCAGTTTATTCCAATCAAGATGGCTTCAGGTGTGCCATACTTTTGTCATAAATAAGACTGTTAGCTCTCTAGTTGTTCTTTAGAACACTCTGGGAAGCTGCAGTAGAACACAAAGGCATCAACTGACAGGCTACTCCTGTTGAAATATAACAGGAAGATATTTGAGATCTCACTTAAAACATGTCCTAATTTTTCTTTCTACAGCATAAACCATAATTTCTATGACAAAATGAACCCCCTCATTTTGTTCCTTTTTAAAGTAAATGTTTTAAGAGTTACCAGTTTATTCCAATCAAGATGGCTTCAGGTGTGCCATAATTTTGTCATAAGTAAGACTGTTAGGACTCTAGTTGTTCTTTAGAACACTCTGGGAAGCTGCAGTAGAACACAAAGGCATCAACTGACAGGCTGCTCCTGTTGAAATATAGCAGGAAGATATTTGAGATCACTCTTGAAACATGTCCTAATTTTTCTTTTTACAGCACTAACCATCATTTCTATGACAAAATGAACCCCATCATTTTGTTCCTTTTTAAATTAAATGTTTTAAGTGTTACCAGTTTATTCCAATCAAGATGGCTTCAGGTGTGCCATACTTTTGTCATAAGTAAGGCTGTTAGCACTCTAGTTGTTCTTTAGAACACTCTGGGAAGTTGCAGTAGAACACAAAGGAATCAACTGACAGTCTCTGCCCTTGTTGGATGTACATGTTTTACTGAGAATGTCAGACTTCATTCTCACATGACTGAGAAAGATAATGTGAATTTACAGAAAATATGCTCTCATTTTAGCTTCTGGAGCACCTTCCAAAACTGTATGGGACAAGCATGTGAAAATAGTTTTCTCTCAAACATGATTCATGATATCCCAGCAGAAGGTTTTTCACAGGGTAAAATCACCTTAGAACACACCACAATTCCTGAAATTAGTATGGTACCATCAACAAATGAATTCTAATGTAACTAAAGTCTGTTATCACCCTTTATAGTTCTCCTTTTGGTAACCCTCAAAATCTTCGATTCACTACAATGCATTTCAATGGGGTACTATCATTTATATTGGTCCCAAGATGCCTGCCAGCAATTCCAGGATGAAGTGCTGACAGACAATCAGATCTCACGATGACATGTGTGGTTAGGCTCCGCCCAGATATATATGTGTTTTCTTTTTCAAATTTCTCAGGAACTCCTGAACGGATTTACACCATTTAACCAAAAGGCACGACTCTGAACCAAGGGCTACCTTTTTGCCAAATTTGGTGTAATTCTGTTCAGCAGTTCGGGCTGTAGCTGCGATGAAAGGTTCCTAAGGAAAATTGCATGGGGAAAACATGTTTTGGGACCCCCCTTTTTTCTCGGCCCCCACTTGATGAATCACCCCAAGACTTTCAGGATAGGAGCGGACCGGAGCACCCCACGAGTTTTGAAAATTTCGCGAAGTTTCGTCAACCGGCACCAAAGTTATTTCAAATAGAATGTTGCGGATTTCCTATGGAAAATAGGTCCTAACTATAACTATCTACTGGCGACCACCAGTAGATAATATATATGTATGTATATATATATATATATATATATATATATATACAAAAAAGAGTTGCCTCTAGGTGGGATGCACTCCCAGGTGGAAATTACGCCAAAGCAAGGGCACACGCCATGAACAAAGTCCTTTTCTGGTTAACCTGCCAGACGCGTTTCGGGCCAATGCCCTCTTCAGTGGCAGACCATGTGACGTGCCGGCATGCGGCAACCACCAGTAAATCCCCATAATAATAACGCTCAGGTGAACCACCTGAAGCAATGCTTCCTGGGACTGGTGGTTCAGTAAAACCCAAGTGGGTCACCGCCGGCACTCACATTCAAAAATGTCTTAAAAAGTATTGCCGATGTTCGCACCGGCACCCCTGCATATGACAGGCACCTCCTGTTCCACAGTTGGCTGCCCCAATAAAGCAGCCGTGGACCCGCAAGTGTTTCGCGGTGGTGCAATCCCGCGACCAGGCAGGCCGCTGTACAAAATACAAAAAAAGAGTTGCCTCTAGGTGGGATGCACTCCCAGGTGGAAATTACGCCAAAGCAAGGGCACACGCCATGAACAAAGTCCTTTTCTGGTTAACCTGCCAGACGCGTTTTGGGCCAATGCCCTCTTCAGTGGCAGACCATGTGACGTGCCGGCATGCGGCAACCACCAGTAAATCCCCATAATAATAACGCTCAGGTGAACCACCTGAAGCAATGCTTCCTGGGACGGGTGGTTCAGTAAAACCCAAGTGGGTCACCGCCGGCACTCACATTCAAAAATGTCTTAAAAAGTATTGCCGATGTTCGCGCCGGCACCCCTGCATATAACAGGCACCTCCTGTTCCACAGTTGGCTGCCCCAATAAAGCAGCCGTGGACCCGCAAGTGTTTCGCGGTGGTGCAATCCCGCGACCAGGCAGGCCGCTGTACAAAATACAAAAAAAGAGTTGCCTCTAGGTGGGATGCACTCCCAGGTGGAAATTACGCCAAAGCAAGGGCACACGCCATGAACAAAGTCCTTTTCTGGTTAACCTGCCAGACGCGTTTCGGGCCAATGCCCTCTTCAGTGGCAGACCATGTGACGTGCCGGCATGCGGCAACCACCAGTAAATCCCCATAATAATAACGCTCAGGTGAACCACCTGAAGCAATGCTTCTTGGGACTGGTGGTTCAGTAAAACCCAAGTGGGTCACCGCCGGCACTCACATTCAAAAATGTCTTAAAAAGGATTGCCGATGTTCGCGCCGGCACCCCTGCATATAACAGGCACCTCCTGTTCCACAGTTGGCTGCCCCAATAAAGCAGCCGTGGACCCGCAAGTGTTTCACGGTGGTGCAATCCCGCGACCAGGCAGGCCGCTGTACAAAATACAAAAAAAGAGTTGCTTCTAGGTGGGATGCACTCCCAGGTGGAAATTACGCCAAAGCAAGGGCACACGCCATGAACAAAGTCCTTTTCTGGTTAAGCTGCCAGACGCGTTTCGGGCCAATGCCCTCTTCAGTGGCAGACCATGTGACGTGCCGGCATGCGGCAACCACCAGTAAATCCCCATAATAATAACGCTCAGGTGAACCACCTGAAGCAATGCTTCCTGGGACTGGTGGTTCAGTAAAACCCAAGTGGGTCACCGCCGGCACTCACATTCAAAAATGTCTTAAAAAGGATTGCCGATGTTCGCGCCGGCACCCCTGCATATAACAGGCACCTCCTGTTCCACAGTTGGCTGCCCCAAAAAAGCAGCCGTGGACCCGCAAGTGTTTCACGGTGGTGCAATCCTGCGACCAGGCAGGCCGCTGTACAAAATACAAAAAAAGAGTTGCTCTAGGTGGGATGCACTCCCAGGTGGAAATTACGCCAAAGCAAGGGCACATGCCATGAACAAAGTCCTTTTCTGGTTAACCTGCCAGACGCGTTTCGGGCCAATGCCCTCTTCAGTGGCAGACCATGTGACGTGCCGGCATGCGGCAACCACCAGTAAATCCCCATAATAATAACGCTCAGGTGAACCACCTGAAGCAATGCTTCCTGGGACTGGTGGTTCAGTAAAACCCAAGTGGGTCACCGCCAGCACTCACATTAAAAAATGTCTTAAAAAGGATTGCCGATGTTCGCGCCGGCACCCCTGCATATAACAGGCACCTCCTGTTCCACAGTTGGCTGCCCCAATAAAGCAGCCGTGGACCTGCAAGTGTTTCGCGGTGGTGCAATGCCGCGACCAGGCAGGCCACTGTACAAAATACAAAAAAAGAGTTGCCTCTAGGTGGGTTGCACTCCCAGGTGGAAATTACACCAAAGCAAGGGCACACGCCATGAACAAAGTCCTTTTCTGGTTAACCTGCCAGACGCGTTTCGGGCCAATGCCCTCTTCAGTGGCAGACCATGTGACGTGCCGGCATGCGGCAACCACCAGTAAATCCCCATAATAATAACGCTCAGGTGAACCACCTGAAGCAATGCTTCCTGGGACTGGTGGTTCAGTAAAACCCAAGTGGGTCACCGCCGGCACTCACATTCAAAAATGTCTTAAAAAGGATTGCCGATGTTCGCGCCGGCACCCCTGCATATAACAGGCACCTCCTGTTCCACAGTTGGCTGCCCCAATAAAGCAGCCGTGGACCCGCAAGTGTTTTGCGGTGGTGCAATCCCGCGACCAGGCAGGCCGCTGTACAAAATACAAAAAAAGAGTTGCCTCTAGGTGGGATGCACTCCCAGGTGGAAATTACGCCAAAGCAAGGGCACACGCCATGAACAAAGTCCTTTTCTGTTTAACCTGCCAGACGCGTTCTGGGCCAATGCCCTCTTCAGTGGCAGACCATGTGACGTGCCGGCATGCGGCAACCACCAGTAAATCCCCATAATAATAACGCTCAGGTGAACCACCTGAAGCAATGCTTCCTGGGACTGGTGGTTCAGTAAAACCCAAGTGGGTCACCGCCGGCACTCACATTAAAAAATGTCTTAAAAAGGATTGCCGATGTTCGCGCCGGCACCCCTGCATATAACAGGCACCTCCTGTTCCACAGTTGGCTGCCCCAATAAAGCAGCCGTGGACCCGCAAGTGTTTTGCGGTGGTGCAATCCCGCGACCAGGCAGGCCGCTGTACAAAATACAAAAAAAGAGTTGCCTCTAGGTGGGATGCACTCCCAGGTGGAAATTACGCCAAAGCAAGGGCACACGCCATGAACAAAGTCCTTTTCTGGTTTTCCTGCCAGACGTGTTTCGGGCCAATGCCCTCTTCAGTGGCAGACCATGTGACGTGCCGGCATGCGGCAACCACCAGTAAATCCCCATAATAATAACGCTCAGGTGAACCACCTGAAGCAATGCTTCCTGGGACTGGTGGTTCAGTAAAACCCAGGTTCACCTGAGCGTTATTATTATGGGGATTTACTGGTGGTTGCCGCATGCCGGCACGTCACATGGCCTGCTAGTTGGACTCCAGGGACCCTCAGTATTCAAGGGGACCTAATCCCCAAACTTTGCACAGTGGTGAAGGTAGGGGGCGGGGCTTCAGGTGACATGTATGCAAACAGGCCCCGTGGCGCATTTTAAGATGGGGAATTAAATCCTCTTCAATCCTGAGGGTCCCTGGGGGCCAACTAGCCCACCAGGTACCTCCAGTAAGCGCCACGGAGCTGCGTTGCAGAGTGTTGTAAAAAGGGGCGTGGCCTCTGTACACCTCTCTGCAACGCAGCCCCCAAGCGCATACTGGAGGTTCCTGGTGGGCTAGTTGGCCCCTAGGGACCCTCAGGATTGAGGAGGAATTAATTCTCCAACTTAAAACGCGCCACGGGGCGTGTTTGCAGACATGTCACCTCAGGCCCCACCCCCTTCCTTCACCATTGTGCAAATATTCCTCTAAAATCAACCGAACTACGAATTCGAATTTACTCACCTGTTATCAGGAGAGAACCCAGTGCTGCATCTTTTAGCCCAGCACTGACCTTGAAAAGTAATTCTAACCGTACTTACCAGTAACTTGTATTTCCTTCCATAGGAATCCATTGTCTGGTTTTCAGCAGAAAAGTTTCAAAGTGTTGATTTTCACAAACTACAAATATTCCTTAAAAATCGCCTGTATGACTTAAACGCATTCCTTCAACTGTTTACAGGAGATGCACCAGTGCTGGATCCAGGATCCACCACTGAGTAAGAAAAAGTAACGATAACACTACTTACCTGCTAAGTGAATTTCCTCCCATAGGATAACATTGGTGATTCTATGTGAAAAAGTTTCCAAGTGTCAACTTTTAAATACAATAATATTCCTTAAAAATCACTACTGTAACCAAAACGCTTTTACTCAACTGTTTACAGGAGATGTCCCAGGACTGAATCTAGGATCCAGTCCTGTGGTGAGAAAAGTAATCCATAAAGTAACTAATTGCATTTAAGTAGAAATTCACATTGAGCTCAATGTTGCATTGTGTTTGAAATTGTTTTGCCCATTGCAACAACTGTAACTACTGTACTTAAAAGTCTATTGCCTATTTGCAAAGTATTTAAACTAAAGTAATTCATTCTGAGAAAGTATATTTTGTAATGTAATGTATAATGTAATTACAATGTAATTTAAAAAATAAAATATCTAAAAATAAATAGTTGAAAAACATGTTGTAAATCAGTATTAAAAAAATAAATATAACAATTAATACAATTAAAAAATTGTCATTTACAAAACCTTTGAAATTCACTGAAAAAAACCATAGGTTTCAGGCACGTTATAGTTAGAAATTAGCATTTAAAAAACCTTACAAATTCACTGAAAAAACCATAGGTTTCAGGCACGTTATAGTTAGAAATTAGCATTTAAAAAACCTTTGAAATTCACTGAAAAAACCATAGGTTTTAGGAACAGTTATAGTTAGTTGGACATTTCACTCGTACAAAACCCGTGAAATTCCCCGTTATAGTTAGTTCAGCTAACTATAACTCGCGCCCCCGCAATGCACTGCTGATGACGTCACATATTACATCACTCATGACATGGTCAGTGACATCACTGATGACATCACTGATGACATCTCAAATGACATCACTGATGACATCACTGATGACATCATCCACGTGATAATCTGATGCACCTCCTCACACCCTAATATAACTTTTGATCCACCCACTGTAAATTACAGACTGCCATTCGCAAAACCATACACACTCCAATACCAATAACTATATACCCACTCACTGATTCTTAGGTCTACACACACACATCTACTCACTCACTCGTCCAGTCACTCATACTTACAGTCACTCAGTACAGGACTATCATATGCACTCATACACTTATATAAACACTCACACACCGCCACTCATCCATAGAGGTACTCACACACCTAGTCAGTCATGCAAAAAATTAATCACACACCCATTTACTCACCTATAGAGTTATACACACACCAGCTCACTTAGTCATACAAATACTAGCACATTCTTACGCTCTTATACAATAACTGATACAAGCACACACGCATCCATACAGCCACTCTCACAATCACACGCTCTCACTTATAGCCTTTTAAATACTCTAACACACATATATACTGCCTTTTACATATGTTGTTACTCGCACATGTACCACTGAGATATACATTCACTCACTAACACACCCATACACACACTCACCCACCCAAGCAGTCCATCACAGACGCACTCTTCAAATCATGCACCCAGTGAATCACCCACTCACACATCTATGTACAGAGTCGCACACACCCCACCCACACAAACACTCAGGCACCCATACAGATACTCAGACAATGAATCAATAACTCATATAGACACTCATGTAGCTATTCACAAACCCATGCAGCCACTTACACAGCAACAGACAGACGGATAAAGACATTCACCCAGTTTAGTCACTAACCCATGCATTCAGTAAGATACGTTTAATCACTCACTTATACAGTTAGTCACGCACCTACTAAATCATCCATACAGACACTTATACACCCACTCATTCTTCAATATGCCTTTCCCTATATACATTAAAAATATTTAAACTTTACAGAAACACAGTCACTAAATGATGTCATCAGTGATGTCATTTGAGATGTCATCAGTGATGTCACTGACCATGTCATGAGTGATGTAATATGTGACGTCATCAGCAGTGCATTGCGGGGGCGCGAGTTATAGTTAGCTGAACTAACTATAACGGGGGAATTTCACGGGTTTTGTATGAGTGAAATGTCCAACTAACTATAACTGTTCCTAAAACCTATGGTTTTTTCAGTGAATTTCAAAGGTTTTTTAAATGCGAATTTCTAACTATAACGTGCCTGAAACCTATGGTTTTTTCAGTGAATATATATATATATTCGCCTATATTAAGACATTTTTTACTCCCTTGGTAGGGTCCAGAGTGCTAAGGCCGGCAGACTAATGCCGCTTACTGTGCTGTACCACCGGCCTGGACACAGTTCCAAGCCGCAGCCTCTCCTCACTGCGGAGATGGTGCCGTCCTCAATGGCAGGGCAACCGTGTCCATCAATTCTTCAACAAACGCCCGAAAGCATTGAGGACTCAGTCAATAGTAAACCACCATCCGGTTTATTCTTGCAACAACCCACTGCAGCACTCCAGAAGTTACTTTCTTTATTCGTCTATATTAAGACATTTTTTACTCCCTTGGTAGGGTCCAAAGTGCTGAGGCGGGCAGACTAATGCCGCTTACTCTGCTGCACCACCGGCCTGGACACAGTTCCAAGCCGCAGCCTCTCCTCACTGCGGAGATGGTGCCATCCTCCACGGCAGGGCAAACGTGTCCATCAATTCTTCACCAAACGCCCGAAAGCATTGGGGACGCACTCGACAGTAAACCACCATCCGGTTTATTCTTGCAACAACCCACTGCAGCACTCCAGAAGTTACTTTCTTTATTCGCCTATATTAAGACATTTTTTACTCCCTTGGTAGGGTCCAGAGTGCTGAGGCGGGCAGACTAATGCCGCTTACTGTGCTGCACCACCGGCCTGGACACAGTTCCAAGCCGCAGCCTCTCCTCACTGTGGAGATGGTGCCGTCCTCCACGGCAGGGCAACCGTGTCCATCAATTCTTCACCAAACGCCCGAAAGCATTGAGGACGCACTCGACAGTAAACCACCATCCGGTTTATTCTTGCAACAACCCACTGCAGCACTCCAGAAGTTGCAAACACACACACTGGTGAGGAAAAAGAAAACAGTTGAAAAATAACTGGGGTATCATAAACCAAATTTGTTCTTGAGTGAGAGGCTAAGTCTCAATGATGGACAGTTCTTTAAAACACAAAATGTCCCAAGGGGATATTGTCATTCAAACTCTCCGTATGTGTTTTGAACCTGAACACCCAACACTGTTCTTTTTCAAACAGCTTGGATTCACAGTTATTTATGTCCTCCATGTGCTCCAACATCACCCAATGGTAGTCTTGGACAATGTGTCCCTTATCATTATAGTGCGTTGACATTTTCGTTGTGGCCCTTCCACATCTCAGGTTGCTCTTATGCTTACTGATTATTATTTTCACCTTACGGGGGTCATGCCTACATAATGTAGGTTACAGGGACACGTGATCAGGTACACCACTCTTTGTGTGTTAAAGTTTGTAAACTTCCTCAGTTCCCATGTAGTGTTATTGTTAAAGAACACTGCTGTCATCTTTTCAGTTAAGTGGCACACACCACAACCACCACATGGGTGGTGACTCACCACTGGGGATATTGTGCCTTGTGTGTTTCTGGTGTCTGTACCTAATTTTCAGGGGCGTGTGTGTGCCAATAAGTATCTTAGCTTTTTGCTTGCTTTTGGAAGAACATGGGTTTCAGAAAATTCAGGTTGCCATTGTTCAAAATTTACCAGTGCTTATTGATGATTTTATTTATTCTGTCAGAGGTTATTTTGTATGTGGTGAAACAAATGGGCCTCTTCTGTTTTCATGGGGTTTGTTCCTGTATCCCCTCTCTGTTGTTGTTAGGTGTCCGTTTCATTGCCTGTTCCACCATTCTTGGAGGGTATTTTCTCGCTTCCAATTTGGTTGCCAAATGTCCTGCTTGTCCTTTGTAGTCCCTTATGTCAGAGCAATTTCGTCTGAGTCTTAAAAATTGGCCAAAAAGCAGATTTTGGATCAAATGGCGTGGGTGGAACTGTTGTAAAGGAGTAAGCAATTTTTTGCTGTTGGTTTCTCATGCGTCATGGTTCTGAGGGATCCCTGATCTGCTTATTATGTTTAAATTGAGGAAAACTAGTACCTTGATGCTCATTGAATGTAAGTTATGTTATGTTATGTTAAGAGATTTGCAGAGCGCTCGTATACCTAAAGGTATCTAGGCGCTGAATACACTCCAACACAACCGGATGCTCCAATAAATTATTAAAAAGCCACGTTTTCAGCTCCTTCCTAAAGGAGGTAAAAGAGGGTAAGGCCCCGATATGTATGGGGAGGTTGTTCCAGGCTGAAGTCACCCCTGTGAGAAAACTCTTACCCCCCCCCCCCAATTCATTTTGCAAAATGTGGGACCCACCAATTTCTTGGCCCCAGAGGAGTCCTGGAGTCTAGTGGGTTGGTAACAGTTAAAGATGTGCCTGAGACACTCATGACCTGTTTATTGTAAGACCTTATGGGCTATGCAAAGGGCTTTAAATTTGATATGGCTTCTGATAGGTAGCCAGTGGAGTTTGTGGATTTCCTGTGAGACAGATTGGAATTTGGGTAAACCCAGGAAAAGTCTGCCTGCTGCGATTTGCAGGATTTGAAGTCTTCTTAGATATTGTTCCCACAATTTCAAAGAGACCATTGCAATAGTCTAATTTGGGCAGAATTAGGGCAGTTATAACAGTTTTTTTTTGTGTTAGCTAGGATGTAAGGGAGAATTTTTCTGATCATCCTCTAGGTGAAGGAAATAGCAGAGACCACCGCATTAACATTCAGTTTGTTGTCGATGACAACTCCTCAATTTTTCACCTTGGTTACCGGAGTTGGGGAAGATCCCAGTTCGTCCAGCCACCAGGGGGAACTGGGAGAAACATTTCCAAACAATATAACCTCATTCTTTTCTGAGTTCAACTTTAGGCAGTGTTTGTTCATCCACAGGCTGATCGCAATCATACAGTCATGGAATCGGATGCAGATGTTAGTATCCTGGTTAAAAGCTTTGATGACAATTTGAGTGTTGTCGGCATAAGTGATGAGGGAGAACCCATAAGATTGATCAGTGAAGCAAACCATGTTACATATATTTTAAATAAGGTTTGACTAGGTGAGGATCCCTGGGAAACCCCACATGGAAGGGAGAATGGGGAAGAGACAAATTGGTTGAGGGCAACCGTTTGTATTCTATCAGAAAGGAACGAGGTCAACAGTGCTAAGGCCTTGTCTTTGATGCATAATTTTTCTAACCAGTTGATCAAAAGCTCATGGTCAACTGTATCAAAGGCCGTGGACAGATCGAGGAGAATGAGAGCGTCCCCTCCTCCCCTATCGAGTGCTGCTCTGATCTCTTCTGTGGCTTTGATAATGGCAGTCTCAGTGCTATGTCCTGGTCTGAACCCATATTGCGGAGGGTCCAGACACTGGTTGGTTTGAATGAACCAGGCCTGCTGTCGATTCATCTCTTTTTTTACCAGTTTGGCAGGGAGAGGGAGGTGGGAAATAGGACGGCAGTTATTAGGATCTGCCTTGTCTAAGTTGGGTTTCTTTATGAGAGGAAGAATAGATAAGGTCTTCCATTAGGAAGGGTAAATGCCAGTACTAAACATAGAGTTAAAAATAGCCAATAGGTTGGTGGCGATTAGGTCAGGGACTAGCTTCACAATAGAGGGAGGGTAAGTATCTGCTGGAGAGCCTGATTTGGAAGCTGTGATCATTTTGGATACTGGATCAGGTGCGACAGGGGAGAATTTGTTGAAAGTTACTTGGGCTGGGTGCGTCTCCGTGATTTTCTCCCTGGGGTTTGATATTTTTGAGGCTTTGAAGTTCGAGTTGATTATATTGGCTTTGTTCCTGAAACAGGAGGCCAGTGTATCACAGAAGGTTTGGCTGTAGTTCGCTGACTTACTGCATGGAGGTTTAGTGAGTTTGAAGATAACTTGGAAGAGCTCCTTAGTTGAGTTTTTAGCTTCCTCAATTTTCTGAGCAAAATAGTTGCATTTCTCTTTCTTCAATAGGAGTTAATAATTGGATAATGCTGCTTTGTATGAATCTTTATCCAGTTTGTCATAGTGGGTCCGCCAGAGCCTTTTCTGCCTCCTGCAGTTTTGTTTTTCTTTCCTACGTGTCTCAGTGAACCAAGGTGCCGAAGGTTGGCTCCTGTGAGCAGAGGAGAATTTGTAAGGGGCTAGTTTAGTAAAGGCTGAATCTAGCCAATTGCCATAATCAGATGCCGCTTGTTCCACACCAGTGGAAAAGCTGGGCTGTGAGTGGGCCAGTTGCTGGGTGAAGTTGTCTGTGTCTATTTGTTCCACGCCAGAAAGAGGGATGATTGGACTGAGACTAGTTTAGGCTGTGGAATCAGGGGAATGTTAATAGTAAACAGGATAGGATGATGGTCCGACCAAACTAGTGGCACGATATCCTGTATCTTGATATGGGGGTTGTTAGAAAATATGCCATCAAGTATAGGTCCTGCATAATGTGTAGGTGTGCTGATGAATTGCGCCAGGACCAGGGTGCTCGTAGTTTCCAGGAGGTCCTCTGTATCTCTGTCTGAGAGAGCTAACAGATGGAAGTTGAAATTACCTAAGATGGTGGAGTCCTTGTCACAAATGCCGGCTTCCAGCGGAGAACCAATAGACTTCATGAAGCTGTTTCTCGGACCAGACGGGCAGTACAGTAAGATGCCCTTGAAGGACTGTTTTTTGGTAAGTTCCAGATTGAAGGCGAATGCTTCACAAACCAAGGATGGAAGAGAGTCAAATCTAGCTGTGAAGGATTCTTGTCAAGGAGCTGTGTGAACTCAGGAAATCATTCTCCATATTCAGCTAATTGAGAAATTCTCTCGCTATCAGAGTACCACCATGCCAGATTATCAGTACACCGTCAATACACCTTTTGCACTCTAGTATGTGCTTTAAGTAGGGGTTTCGAGGGCTAAAGATCCTATGTGTCTCCAGATGGTGCACATACATACTGGCGATACTTGTTGTGAAAGTGCTGCTCATGCTGGTCCTGTGTTTCTGCAAGTATAGATATTAGAACTGGAATCTTTGTCGTGATTTCCACAGTCTTTTTGCTTCTGACCTCCCACTTTTTTTTTACTGTCTTCTGCATTTCATTTTTGCTGGTTTTAAGACTCTGGGAACTTTACCACTACTGAAAGGCTCTCTGTGTAAATTGTCTTGGTGATTGGTTAATCCATGATTGATTTATTTGATTTAATAGGAAGTCTCTAGTAAGTGCACCAAGCATGGCCAGGGGCTGTAAATCAAATGCTACTAGTGGGCCTGCAGCACTGATCGTTCCACCCACATGAGTAGCCCTGCAGACATGTCACAGACTGCCATTTCAGTGTTTGTGAGTGCAGTTTTAAACTGCCATTACAACCTGGCAAGTGCACCCACTTGCCAGGCCCAAACCTTTCCTTTTACTACATGTACATCACTTCTAAGGTAGGCCCAAGGCAGGCCCATAGGCAAGGTGCAGTGTAGGTAAAAGGTAGAACATGTATTGGTGTGTTTTACATGTCCTAATAGTGAAATACTGCTAATTTCGTTTTTCACTATTGCAAGGACTATTTCTCCCATTGAGTAACATGGGGATTGCCTTAAAATATATTTTAAGTGTGCTTTGCCGTTAGGAGCAGATTGAGATTTGGGGTCTCTGAAAACACAATTTAAAAATACATCTTATGGTGAAGTTGGTTTTTAAATTGCATGTTTGGAAATGCCAGTGTGGGCATTTTCTTGATTAACCATTCTGTGCCTCTGCCTGTCTGTAGAATACATGTCTGGATTGGCTGACAGTTGGGCTCTTGTGCACACAAAGGAAGCTGAGTTGTGCCTTGCGGATCCTGATGACCCATCACCAGGCTGATGGGTCTTCCTGAGCTAGAGTGGTGAGAGGAGTTGTCACTAACACCTGAATAGGTCTGTGCCTTTCCTCACGCAAAGCTGTCTCCACCCCACTGTAGTGTCTCTGGAGCCAGGCCAGGGAAAGGAAGGGTCATGTGCACTACAAAGTCTTTCCTTTGAAGCTTGCCTACTTCAAAGGCAGAAAGGGTGTAAATATTGGACGTATGGCACCCCAGAATTCAGAACACTTCTGGACTAAGGACAGTCTGCCAGGAAGAAGAGCTGGATTGCTGTCAGGAGATACTGCCACTTTGCTGGGTGCTTTGCTTGCTGCTGCTTCTGTCCGGGGAGTGAAAGCACTGGACTTTGCTTTCTAAATCCAGCTTCCAAGGTTCTCCAAGGGCTTGTTTGTGTTTGCCTCCTTTTACGAAGTCTCAGGGCCATCAAAAACATCACCTGCATCTTGCTAACAGCATCTGGACATCTCTGCTTGGATTCCTGATTGCCAATGGTCGCAACTCCCATTCCTGGGACTTTGGAATCATGTGGCTGGTGTTGCAACTCAAGAAAAGCAACATCGATACCATCAGTGATGCCACTGCCTGCAGCAGAGCCGAGGGCACTGCTCATAAAGAGCACGATGTACCACCCTGACTTACACCACAGCCCTGATGCCTGTCGATGCCAGTGCCTCAACCGCATCATCGTGAAGTCAATAACCAAGGTGGGTGACCTCCCAAACTCTTTGACACCGCACCATCATAAGAAACTGATGCATCACCGCAGACGCTGCCTCACCTCTCCTGCAACAGTAAGGAACCAACGCCTCACTTACCTTGCCTAGCAGTAAGGAGCCAACGCCTCACCTCCCCTATGACAGTAAGGAACCAATGCCAGACCATGTCAGCGATGCCTCATCTTCTCTGACGCCGTGCAACGTCTTTGTTTTCAAGGTACTGTTACTGAGGGTCTGTGTGACTCCGTAGCGGCCCGTGCTTCTCGTGTTCAGCGCCAAACTGTTGGGCTAGTACTTGTCACGATGTCGAGATAGTCCGGTTGGAGATATTGTTTTCTAGGAGATGTATTTTTACAGTAATCTTTTTAAAAGGGATATCTCGATTTGTGTATGTTGGATTTTTTTGTTTCGGTCTTGTTTTATTAAGATAAATATTGGCTAGTTTTCTAAACTGGTGTGGACTCTGTTTGTAGTGTTGTCACTGTGTTACTGTGTGTGTATGTACAAATGCTTTACACGTTGCCTCTGAGATAAGCCTGACTGCTTGTGCCAAGCTACCAAGGGGGGATCAGGGGTTATCTAGCTCTATGACTTCCTTACACTGATTAGAGTGAGGGTCCCTACTTGGACAGGGTGCAAACCACTGCCAACTTTATACCCCATTCCTAACAATAGGGTACCCTCAAATTCAAAAAATGTTTTGGATAGTGCCCAGTTATCGTACTCCATAACCACACTCCTAAGTGTTTGGTAATCCCAATCTATCTCGAAGATGGCTTTTTCAATGATATTGAAGGTCTCTACGTGGGGAAGACTTGCATAAAGACTTTCAATATACAATCCTATAAACAGGTTGGTGTCCGGATTGAAGGTGATATCCACTAGGAGACAAAGCACATCCTAGGTTATCTTCAGGTATGTGCTTATGTTCTGGACAAAGTGCCGTAGGAAAGCATCGGTGAACCTTGAGAAAGGTTCTAAAATTGAACCTATCCCAGACACGATTGGTTGGCCTGATGGTTTCTCCAGGTTCTTGTGGATTTTGGGGGTTTTGATAAAATTGTTTGTGGTTGGGTTCTTGTTGGTTAAGAAATCCTCTTCCTTTTGTGTTATCCAATTGTTGGTCACAGCTTGTTCAGTCATCATACCAATCCTTGTTTGGAGGAAATCCGTAGGGTCTGTTTGCAGTACTTCATAGTTTCTATTGTTTCTTAAGAGTCGGAGACACTCTTTACTGTTGGCCTCTTTTGCCTGGATGACTGTGCCTCCCCCTTGTCAGCGGGTTTGATCACTATACTTTTGTCTCTAGCCAGTTCTCTGATGGCTGCTTTCTCTTCTCTGGTGGTACTGTGAAATATTTTTAGAAGGTTGGGATCTAACTCATCTATGTTCTTCAGAACCGCTTTCTCAAACGCCAGTATTTCCACTGGTACTGCGTCAGAGGGTGGTGTGAAAGTAAAAAAAAAAAAAAAAAAAATGTAAGTCCGTTTTTATATAGCGCAGCTACTCACCCTTACGGGTCTCAAGGCGCTGGGGGCCGGAGTGGAAATTAAGTGAGCTATTGCCCAGAGTCACATGGTGCTGAGCTGAGCTGCCACCGGAGCCGGGGATCGAACCGTGAACCCTGTGCTCCGAAGTCAGCTGCCCTGGCCGCTGCACCACACCTCTCCACTGATGTGTGTCATATCTTTGGGGTTTTCCTTCAAAAGAAAAGCCATGGGGACTGGCTTGAAACATGTTGACCACTAGAAAGGCTGGTACATTATGACCCATACTTTCTAATCTATCGCTGTTTTTTAACTGTACCGCCTGGAGGATAGATTAAAAAACATAGTTTACCTACCAGCCAGGTACTTTTAAACACCTCTCACACACAAGACTCCTCCCACTCCTTGTCTTTGCTATAACATAGAGGATAACACTCAGTGCTCCCGCACAGATCTCAGGTCGCAGCACGCCTCGTTGCACAGCAGAACAAGGCAAAGCCTATGCTGAAGCATGCCACCAAGGGGCAAACCTGGTGGGTAAGGGTTATACAAGAAAACTACAAGTTTTCTCTTGGGTTTGTGGAGGTTTAGTTTACTGAGCATGGAAGGGCTCTCATTTTTTATAGGAGCTCTCATTGGCAGCCGCCACATCAACCAGAAACTGGTAGCAGCTATTATAGGACTCAGGGCTCAGTCCCAAGTCATAACAAAAATGCAAAAAAAAAGAGATAGCGAGCAGGGTAGGGATTCCCTTACCTCCTAGGCCTGGTGGTAGCGTCCCAGAGGAACCCTGGCTGGGGTCAAAAACATTTCTTCTAAAAACACTTGCCATAAATTAGCAGAAAATCCATGAATCGGAGGTAAAATAATTTTAAAAATATGGAGGTTCCTGCCCGTTTATATAAATTCCCCCCCCCCCCGGTTGGGCCAGGTTCTGGGGGGCCATGTATATTTGGGGGAGATTGGCGCACGGTCCCCCTCCCCAAGCCTTTAAGAGACCCCAGGGACCCCATCCCCCAGGGCAGACATTTTATAAAAGGGGAAGGGCCATGCAGCCCTCTCTCTGAGCCTAAAAAGGCCCCTGGGACCTGATCCTGCAGGCCCATAAAACAAAGTAAAGGGAGGATGTGCGTGGCACCCCTCCCAAATCCTAAAAAGGCCATGGGGACCCCATTCCTCAGGCCGAAAATGTAATAAAGTGAAAGGGAAAATACACTGAAATGCTCCTGGCCGGTGAGAGCAAAGTTAAAGCTGTTCACTGCTTCCATGGGTCAGGATCAATGCTGCCTCCTGCTGCACTTGCAAAGGGTGCAAGCAGGGGAGCCAGCAAGGCTGGGGGGCCATAGGCCTTGCTTGAGAGCCCCGAACAATGCAGCAGCTGTTGTGTGCCCTGGATGGGCACAGAGGCACTCAACTTAAAGAAAAAAAGTAGGGAGGCGGCGGAGCCATGGGGGCTCTGGGGCTCCTATTGTGGCCCGTAGCAATATAATTGTGTGGTGTACCCCAGGTGGTCACTGGGAGACCCCTTAATTAAAAACAAAACAATTTCCAATCCTGCAAGTCCCCATGAAATGGGGCCGCTTGTAGGGAGCCAGTGGGGCTGCAGGGCCAAGGGGGCCCTAGGGCTCCCCCATGGCCCCTTATAAAAAAGACACAACACAAAATATAAAAAAAGACCTCATTATCATCTCTCTCCAAAAATCACCAATATTTTAAATCTAGTGTACATTTCACTAATTCACACAATGCAATGCTTAATAATAGTGATTATTATAAAAATGTTAACTAGATTTAATACAAAAATACATGTTTGTGAGTTCTTCTTTAAACATAGTTTTTATTATTGCAATTTGTGGAGTGAAAAATGTAAAAGAAAGACTCAGATATTTGTTTTTTTGTTTTTTAAATTAAAGCAACATGTCCACAAGACGGCATTGCACTCTAATTGTAGAAGATAGAGCTCCAGCTAGGAGGGCTTTAAAAAATATGCTAAGCTCTGCTGGGTTCATGGTTTTAATGACCTAGGAGACTTACTGTTTTTAAAAAATAAAAGCAACATGTCTTTGAGTCTTTCTGTTAACTTTTTCAAACCACAAAATGCAATCATAAAAACGATCACAAGATGACCTTGCACTTCAGCTCTAGAGAATAGAGCTCAAGCTAGGAGCTCTTTAAAAAAATATGCTAATCCCTACTAGGTTCATTGTTCTGATGGTGAGTTGCTTCACTTTCTGCACCCCCCCAACAACATTTAGAAAATGCTTGGTGGTGCCCCTCTCTATTCTAGGGGCAGCACTAACCTTTAAAAATGGTTGATCAAAAAAGCCCTGCGGGCATTATGGGGCACTCCATGCTGGATCAGCGAGGAATAAATGAGCAGCACCTGCCCCTCTTTTATTGTTCACATTGGCATCCTGGTGCCCAACTGGAACACCCTTATTTAAAAAAAATATTGGGGAGGGGGATTGCAGGTGCCCTAAACCACTGTGGGCCCCAGGAACCCCATCCCATGGAGCCTTTACTTTTTAATAAGGGGAGGGGGTGTACACCCCCCCAAACCACCTTGGACCGGGAACCCCTTCACCCAGGGCCTTTACTTTTAAATAAGGTGAGGGGAATGTACAGCCCCCTCCCTGAGCCTCCTTGGGCCCCCATGCCCCAGGGCCTTTTTTTTTTTTTAAATAAGGGGAGGGTGTTGCATGACCTCCTCCCGAGTCTTTTTGGGCCCCCGTCCCAGAGGGAAGGGTGCATCGACCCCCCCTCCTTGGGCTCTTGAGAATAGCATCCTCCAGGGCCTCTGTTGGGTGCCCTGGTGCCTACACGGAACACCCACAAACCACTATGTTACGGGGTAGTATGGGGACTCCCAGGGCCCCCGACAGCTCCCCACATTCACCCATCCTAGGTGCTGTGGGACCCGACTTTCCTCCCACCAGATGGGAGCAGGTTTGCTCGCTGGCTCCCTCTGGGCGGGAGCAATTTGAGTTTCCCTGCTCGCAAGAGTGCAGCCATTTGGACTGTAGCTGTGTTTAAAATTCCCATAGAAAATGAATGGGGAAAACATGTTTTGGGTCACCCCCTTTTTCTCAGCCCCCGCTTGACTGATCACCCCAAAACTTTCAATGCAGAAACTAGACAAAAACATATGAATAGGAATTTTTTGGAAAGCTACGTGAAGATTTCTCAAACAGTACAAAATGTTAGCAACACAAAAAAGGCATTACCTATGGAAATACAATCCTGACTATATGTACCCAGTGGTCACTGCTGAAGGGTGGAGTGTGTGTGGGTGTGTGTATTACCCAGTGATGGTGTTGTGTAGTTCCTATAGTACCCATGCAGGACCTGCGCGTTTGGATAACATAAACCGTGGGCTTGCTGTTAGACTGACTCTGTGCACCCCCACCGCATATGTTAGCCTGATTTGCATTAGCTAGCTCACAGTGCCACTAGAATCTCCTCTTATCAGGGAGAGATTAGTTTCTGGCAACCTTAGATCATAACAACCCAAATTCCTCAGAATCGTGGAAACAATGTACTACCTTTCGCTCAGTCACTCGTGCTTACTTATTCGGTTTGTCTCAGAGAGTTACACAGAATAAACAGTTGGGCATTTCAATAAGTATTTATTGAACAGTTGTTATTCTAGTGTAAAATATATGTGCTGCGGCAACCAGCAGACAATAGCAGAGATATATTATCAGCAGTACGATAAAAGCAAAGGGATAGAACAGTTCTACCATATTGCAATAATCATGAATACATACATGAATATGAAAAGCATTTTGCAAGTGCGCGTACTCCTACGATGCCTAACTAGATGTACCTGAGTGTACCTAGCATATGTGTAGGTCTAAAAGCCTAAGAGCCAAGAATCCTTCTAGGATTTAGTTGAACCTCCATATCTGAATAGAGAGAGTGTGGGACCCCGTCCTGGTCTCGAGTTGGACACCCCGCAAGGGCTGTGTTAGACCGATGTCAGCTGGAGCGACTGCATGCAGGAGTCTCAGCGTCTCTGGTCAGTGTGTCAGCATGGAAGTCTCGTTCCCTCTATCTTACTGGGGCAAGATGTGGTGTATTTATACCCTAAAGAGTCTCGGTCCTCAGTATGGTTTGTATTGGTCTGTCGTTAGACATGAGGAAGACGTCAGGGGTGAACTTTGTACATACATATTATGCAGGTGGTGTATTCCTAGAGGGCCATGCATAATTGATGAGTACAGTGTGGGCCTGTGTTTGGGAAAAACCCTGCTGTATTCAAAACCACAGGATAGATAACGTTCAGCCCTCAGAACACATTGTGTACTAGCAAGGACCATGTAGGTGAAAGATCATGCCTATATAAGGAATGATGACTATAATAGGACATGTACAGTTATGACCATAACTGGGCATATGCGGCTATGACCATAATAGGTCAAGTACGAATATGACCATATATAGGCAAATATGAATACGTCCATTTTAGGGCATGTACAAAAGGGTCTACATTAGGGCCTCTATACGGGACATAACACCCACTCCTCTTCCGAATTGGATAACAATGACCATACTTAAAATCTGGACAATTTAAAACTTTTTTTTTAAAGCAAGTAAAAACATGGTTCTAAAATTGTTAAAAATCTTCTGCCTAAATTGTTAATAATTCAGCTATTTCTAATTGGCACTAAAAGAATGTCCATTTTATTTCTCCATATAAGTTGCCTCACTCAACGCGGAAGAAGGCCATGCTTTTCTCAAGCGAAAGTGTCAATTTAGGAAATGTTCCAATTTTGCTAGTTTGTTTTGAAACAAGTGAAGAAGCCAAATTCTTTCCCAGAACACGATGAGCCAATGCAAGATTAAGCCTCCTGGCTGGGAAGCACAATATTATCGTGTCAGCTGCTGCAGACGACAAATCCAACGCCTCACAGAGAACGTCAATCGCAATAGATGGAATGTAGCACTGCCAACAGTCGGTGCTGCGGCAGCTTGTGCGGCAGTTGTTACCTGGGTGCCTGTGGAGGAGTCACCTAACCCAGCAGGAGAAAACGGCACCTGTGGATTCTCCAGGAATGCGTTCATCAGAATCGGAAGTCGCTGGGGACAACGCAGAGCATGGGCCTTTATGGGTCCAGCATTGCATCCGTGTCCGGAGGCGCATCTGATGGAAATGTTAGACAAAGATCCAACGTGCATTCTTCTCCGCAAAACAGGCATCGAAGATCAGGTAAGATGCAGTCTACCCAGACTGGTCGAAACGATAGAAACCAGGAGGCATTGAGTTCTCACAGGCAAGGAATGCCCAGAAGTTGTACCATGCTTTCACGGTATGTCCGCTCCAGGAGCGTGTTCGCCATTTCATCAGGAATTGGGCCGTCCATTGCGTAGCAGTAGTATTATGAATAGGACCCCTGCAACCAGCAATAGGATAAGCGGGAATCCTCCAAATACGCTTCCCAATACGGAGTGTATAATCTTTGGGATTACTCCGAGGACTGTCTGAAAGGTGCTTAACAGTCCTGACCCTATGGTCTTAAATAGGTGTACAATACCGCTCGTATCAGACATATTGAAGATACGTCCCACCATTTCTACTAAATGAAAGGGGCAGTTTGTACGTATAAGCGCCTGTATCTCAGTCGAGGTCCTTGCAACTTGAAGTTCATAGATTTCTCGAGCGGAAGTTAAGGGCATGGGTTGCTGTAAAAGCATGGCTTTCAATCTGCTCAGAGTATCAAATTGTATGAAAGAAACATTCAGTGAAGGCCATAGCGGCACCTCCCTGACTGTGTTCAGTGGTGGAAACAATACTTGCATACAGCAAGTAACCCTGGAGTTAACAGTGCCCAGATAGGCGACGCCCGGAAGCATCCCACAGCAACCTTGATCATTTAGCATTAAGTAACTCCCATTCAAGAGCAGCTGGAAAACCTGCGTGATCTTGGCCGCTGGGGTCCCTGACATGTGACAAGATAAGTTCGCTACTGAACCGCTACAGGCTCCGTACAGAGAAATATCTTGACACATGAGAGAACCGCTTAAAGCGTTCTTGAGGTTTGTACCACTCAGATACACTTCTCGATCCCCATTCCAGCATCGGTATCTATATGGTAACTCCCAAGATTCTTTAATGTATCCCTTACCCATTTTTTCATATTTGCCTGCCT
Source organism: Calotriton arnoldi (assembly GCA_963921515.1). Lineage (NCBI taxonomy): Eukaryota > Metazoa > Chordata > Amphibia > Caudata > Salamandridae > Calotriton > Calotriton arnoldi. Next base: position 651,659 of record CAWUFW010009911.1, on the reverse strand, counting down.
GCCTTTGCTCAAGGCAATATTGAAACTGAAACGTAGTGACCGGCAGAGTGATTTGGCCATGAATTAGCCATTCTGTTGATGGTAATTCGGCTACAGTGAATGGTAACCTTTCCAGTTTCTCAATACGCAGCATTGTATATTTGGCTCCCCTTTGTGCCATTTCTGTCTGTTTATCAGTCAGATTGTATTCTGAGTACAGAGACGTGGTGTTTATGAAACGCCAGGGCACATAGCCTGCACGCAAAGATTGTAGCGTCCAGCTTAGCATCATAATAGAACGTAGCTGAGATTGCCCGTGTTGTAACAAGGCCAGATCTTGTTCTAATATGTCGATTGCCGAAGACACAATGTTGCCTAAGGAGCAAATTCTGGAGGTCAAAGTTGTTAACCCATTATCCACTACAGCTAATGCCTTCTCTAAGTTAATACGGTCTATTTCCCGTATTCTTTCTGCGGCCTCCTGTTGGGATATTTTCCAGCTTTCATTATAGTAGCCATAAATGCCAGCATATATGAAACATTTCTGACGTGTTTTCCTTGGGCCTTGTAAAAAATCCCTAAGGTCTACATCAGGTGTGAGTAGGGTCAAATGGTGTTTCACTTCAGTGAGTGTTGAGGTCTCTAGCCAATCAAGGCACAACTTCCCAACACTATAGGATGTCACTACCCCTGGGTGTTGTCTCTGTACATAGCATGTATCTGGCCTATGGATACTAAACCCTTCGGTAGTATTCATAAATCTCTGTTGACAGGTGTTTGTGTCAATGGGCCAAATCAGCCATTTCGTCCAATCAGGATCTGATCTGTTGTACTGGATAATGTCATCTAATCCTACCCCTTGTGTAGTTGAATTCTGCCCCCCACCCATCTGTGATGGTGTAGGAAACCCGGGTGAGTTCAGTTCCTTATTGTTGGCTAGTCCGAGACAGGATGTCTGTTGTACAGTTTCATTCAGAAATATTATCTGCTGTGGAATGATGCATGCTCTAAATAGCGCTTCTGTTCCCTGGACTTGCCAGTCCCTAGAACCCCAGATTGATTTTGAATCTATAGTGTCCTTCCATAGGTCGAAACCCTGTGTAGACAACTGGGCCATAAAGGAAGCACAGTAAATCTGTTTGGTGTTAGTCAACATAATTTTCTGTGCTGATGTTTTTGCCACTTTGTAATAAAATGACCTCGGGTCAGATGTGTTGAACCCTGAAAAGTATGTGAATTTCTGTGCAAAAGTATGCGAACTACCTTTTGGAGGTGTTGGGCAGTGTTCCCACTGGTGGTATTCAAATACATTTCTAGGTGTTATAGATTTGTGTAAGAAATGATGACGATAATGTTGGTAACAGTACAATGTATCATAGTCTAAAGTACCTTCTAACATTTCATTGTTCGGAAATGCTGCAGTTTTTTCTAAATCAGACATCAAATTGTTCACAGTATCAGTGTCCCAATCATCAGAAAATGTACTGGAGGTAATGATATCACTTAAAGAAATTTTAAATACATGTTTTAGCTTTAAAAGTTCAGTCAGACCGAATATATCATAATCAATCTTGTCCCATACTATACCGTCCGGTATAGGAACTGCTGTGATGTTCACTGAAGACAAGTCTCTTGGTTTACGATGTGAAGACTGGTGTGGTTTTAAAATCAAATTGACTCTTTGGGCTGTAGAGCTTTGCTGGAGGTATCATCCATTAATAAGCATACTAAAAGTTATAATGAAACCTAGCCAGAAAAGAAAAAATAAAATCCCAGTGATATACCATAGTTCAATCCAAGGTGACACCAGGTAAGTCTTTCTAAAAAAGTTCAAAAAGTCAGTGAGTTTCTGTGTGAATGATATTTTGGCTGGCGTCGTTTCCGGCTCACTTGGGTCCAGTGAAAACGCATCAAAGTTCATGAAATAGCCAGAAGCAGTTCGATCAATTGTTGGAATTGCATCGGGATTTGTTGAAATTGGATTTTGCTCTTGACGAGGCATGTTGACGTAGATGTCTGTAGTCGATCTGATTGCAACTTGGTTGTTAAGTTGATTATCTTCTTGTTGAAGTGGAACGAGTTCCATAGCATTGTTGCTTAGTCCTTCATTTCATACAGGTGGCTCTTCAATGTGATGAGTCTTTCTGTTTGAACTTCTTGGATTGTAGCGAGAGGAGGGCGTCTGCTACTGTGGAGTCCACGTGGCCTACTGTTTAGTATCGGCCACATAGTGTGGTTTGATTAAGTCGATTGAGACAAATCTTTTCTCCGTTTTCCCGGCAAGAGGTGGCAGAAGTACAGTTCTTGTGCCTTGGATTGCAAGGACCGGTACAGGCTTTCTGTAGGATGGCCCAAATTCTTTCTTATCAGCAATCTTCTCTCTGACCAGATCCCCGACTTTTGGGATCCAGACAGGTCTTGCCGTTAATGCCTTGACTTCCTCAGTGGCGGCCTGTTTCTGGAGCACGTTACTTTGTTGTGTCCTGGATTCATTTAGATCCTGTAAAACAGCCAAACGATCATGGATATCAAATGGTTTTTTATCCGCCACTGTGCCTTCAAAATGAAGATCAGGTACCCACATTCTTGTCCCAAATAGGACCTCGTAAGGAGTGACACCCCTTAGAGAGCTTCTTGGCTGATTATTGATTGCTCATTGGACCCCATAAAGGTGATCGACCCATCTACCGCCCTTGCCTATTACCCTAGCTGTTAAAGATTGCTTTAAGTCCCAGTTTTTCCTCTCCACAACAGAATTTCTCTCTGGATGGTACGGAGAGGAGTACCGCAATGCTACGCCCATTCCTTCCATGGCCTCTTTGTAAGCCCGAGAGCTAAATGCCAAACCACGGTCAGAATGTAACGTGCCAACTGCGTATGTGCCGATAAAGACTCGCAAATCTTTTATAACAGTTCGATCGTCACCCGAGCGCTGAGGCCAGATCTTGAGGAAACTTGAGCTGGACGTACACGAATGGACAACCTGATGCTGTCTAATAATGGTATCTGTACTGGACGTGTTGTGGTGGACCCTTCCATCTGCTTGCAGATGTCGCAGCTCTAGACATAGTCTCTAATCTGCCTTCTCATCACGGGCCACCAGTAGCGTTCTTTCAACAAAGAAACAGTCTCCCTAAGTCCCTTATGTACAGAACCTTTCCCTTCGTGTGCTGCCACAATTAAGCCTCACCTACGATCCATATTTGGTATTACTCTATCCCCCACTCCAGGATTCTGAGCATATGGAATGTTTTGTGCATCTAACTTGTAGGAGTACTTGAGTTGGACATTTTTTTGGTACTGCTGTGCTGCCTTTGCGCGAAGCATTGACAGCTACCATAATCTCGCCGTCTACTCTCGTCTTTGAACGAGTAACTGCAGCTACGGCGGCTGTGCGAACAGCCCCATTTGCGGCTTCATCAGCCAATGAATTTCCTTCAACGTGAACGCCATCACGCTGATGACTCAGTGTATGTATCACGTGAGCCCTTGGTAGTTCGTTTCTCAACTCCACTACCTGTTCCCATAGCATTTTATGCTTAATTGTGCCACCTTTTGCATCTTTGAACCCGTTTTGTTCCCAATGATGTAGATATTCATTGTACGACTGTACACAGTAAAAGGAATCACACACAATCAGTGTGGGGAATTCGTGATCCGTATTTATAAGTGCCAGTATCAGTGCTTTGAGTTCTGCCAACTGAGCCGTGCAGTCTCCTAGAGATTGCGTTTTAGTGCAACTCGGATGGAACTTTCCATCGTGCATGCGACCTTTAACAATCGCAAACGCTGCGCTGTAAGCTTGCTTACTCCCTTTGGCCGGTTGAGCAGACCCGTCAGTGTAAATAATGTATTCATACTGATCTAGAGGCAAAATTTCATTTGGTAGAGGATATTCTTGTTCGTATTGCAGGAATGCCTGTGTTTTTAAACTTGGATCGAATCTGTATTCAACATCCGTTGCAGTAAGAGAATTAGCCCATTGTATCCATCTGGGATGTAAGGCTTTCGCATTTGGAATGCTAGCTTTTGCAACAGCTTCTAAAGCTGGTACTGGGGTCAGGACAATTATGCGTTTACTCTGAGCCAGAGCTCTTTCTCTTGCTACAGCGGTCTGCACTGCTGTCAGGATTTTTTCTGTTGAAGTGAAACGCATTTCTGCGTTTGTGTACAGGTGCAATTTGTATGTGATTGGTACTGTTTCACCTTCATTAAAAGTTAAATAAGTGTACCCGCATTGGCCCGCTATTACTCGGATCACTAAGTTCTGTGCGTTTACGCGTGTCTGTAAATGTTTAGAAGCTATCATGTCTTCCTGTAGGGAACGCAGGATATTTGTATGTTCCTGTGTCCATTGTCTGACTGAAAAATCAGGTTTTATTAAGTCATAGAAAGGTTTTACTCTTTCTGCGTAATCCAAAATGTATGTTCGACCAAAATTTAGGAATCCCAGAATTGATTGTAAATTCTTTAATGATTTTGGAGGTTGGAGCAGCGCACACTTTTCTAAAAAGTTAGCTGCCAGGCTTTTTCCTTCACTTGACAGCTCGTATCCTAAAAATAGGACACTGAGGTGGGCAATTTTTGATTTTTTAAAGTTAAATTTGTAGCCCTCAGAGACGAATCCCATAATAATGGTGCTCACCCTGGTCAAGTGCCTCGGTAAGTCATCGTCCGTCAGATAAATATCATCCACATAGGACAATGCTTCTTCATCCAAATTTTGGAGTAACTCTGTTACCCTTACTGAAAATACCCCGGGGCTATTTTTATACCCTTGGGCTAGTCGACAAAATTGTCGCTGGGACGCTAGCGCACTGAATGCGGTCAGATACCTGCTTTCAGGTGCTCTATTTTGGCAGAAAAATCCATTTGAGATATCTAGCGTTGTTTTGTATTTTTTGCGCACAATGTTATCAATCAATCAATCAAAATATCTTTATTCGAATATAAAAATATCCATAAAAGCACAATAAAACAATTCATAGATGGCAACATATTCATGACAAAAGATACAGTACATTAATGGTAATGACTAAAATAGGTCATAAATAACATGATATATCATATATTAACAATCAATGGTAGAATTTAAATATCAATACAATAAAATACATTTCTAACGACCTTCATTGGGCACACATAGTTCTACGTGACCGTACAGCCGACTTCAGGAATGATCCGACACGGAAAATTAATTCATCATCCGCCAATTTGAGCACCTCCGTGTATGCTAACCTGAAGTCGGAAATAGCACGTGATTTAAGAAAAGGTATCAAAAATCCTTTTGCAAATTTAAAATAAAAACCGCAAAAGAATAAAAAATGCAACATTGTTTGATTACTGTGTGCGTTACATGGACAAGGCAATGCATCAAGATCGGTATTATAGCCCAAAGGGAAACATAATAAATATTTCATAGTGCCTGCTCGTAGACGAAATAACAACCCTCTTTCCCAATATCCTAGGGGTTTTAAAAGATATCTAGCAGGCAAATAAGAACAATTCTCTATGGACATATACTTTACAACTGAGGTTTTCTTGGTCTCTCTCAGGTGCCTTTCATCGCTATATTTTTTGTACAGTGCTTCTTGTATTGCTTTTTTATTAATTAGCTCGGATTGAATTGGATTTAAAAAGATGCGTAAATAATTTACGCCTTTTAGGCTCTCTTTTACAGCAGCAAGCCATGGTATATCCCCGCCCCTCTCACATCTAAGGCAATCCGTTATTATATCTCTAGTGAGGGTTGCCGCAGTGTTTTTCCAAATTGCAACCCAGAACAGTGCCGGACGAGCCCTAATGTAATCTTCAATGTAGGGCAGGTTCAATTCTTTGTGGCACACATATACCGATGAAGAAATCGGTGCACCCAAGAGTTTCCTACATAATCTATTTTCTTCCGATTGAATACTACTACATTTGGTGAAGCCCCAGATTTCTGCTCCATAGGTTGCAATGGGAGCACACTGCAGTTTAAAAATTTTCTTAAAAGCTAGGGCGGTTTCAGACCTTTTGGGTCGGGGTAATCCCAGAAGTGTATTGATGCTTCTTGACAGTTTACTTCTGCTGTGTGCCACATGTTCAGACCATGAGCCATTCATAGCATAAAGTAACCCAAGATAAGAAAAAGTGCAAGTGCTTTGTAAACTTTCTGAATCAACAATAATTTTATTAATGGGGCGCTTTTTAGGGCCGCATGCCATTAAAAATGATTTTTTAAAATGAGTCCTTAAATCTAAAACAGCCATAAAATCTACAAAACCTCGTACTAAGATGCGTAAAGCATTCGGGGTGCGTGCCATTAAAACAGCATCATCGGCATACAATAGAGCAGGCAGTGTGTTGCCATTTATACTCGGTACGTCGTGGGTAAGTCTTACTAGTGAGTCATGCAAATCATTAATATATAAAATAAAAAGAAGGGGTGCCAGGACGCACCCCTGTCTGACACCTCTATCAATTTTAATATCACTTGATACGTCCCCATCCTGACTAATCCTCACGCGCGCATGCAAATCTCTGTGCAAATATGCTAAAAAATGAACTAAAACTTCATCCAAGCCTTGTTTTAAAAGAATAGACCATAAGCGTGACCTGTTAACGAGGTCAAACGCAGAGGTGAGGTCCATGAAGGCAAGATATATGGGAGATTTTTTTGCGACAGTGTACTTGCCAATAATCAAATTTAAGTTCAGACACTGTTCTACTGTGCCTACTTTACTTCTAAACCCCAGTTGACACTGCCTTAAAATATTGTCGCCCTCAGCCCAAGACCGTATCTTATTATAGAGAATCCTTCCCAGGATTTTCAGGGTATTGTCGATAAGGGAAATAGGTCTGTAACAACTGGGGTTAGAGCGATCGCCCTTTTTAAAAATCGGTACGATAATACTCATGGACCACGTGCTCGGGATTGTATCATAGGTTAAGTTATTAAAAACGTTCAATAAAAGAGGTGCCCAAAAATCTGGGTTATTTTTAATAAGATCAATGGGCAGCCCATCAGGGCCCGGCGCTTTGTTACCCAGACTTTGTTGTATTGCATCCTCCACTTCCAACAGAGTTATATCTATTGGGGTAGGCGCATGATATTCATATAAGTCCTCTGTACCAATTGGGGCCGAGTAGATTGTAGAGAAATGGGCCACCCATAAGTCGCTGGTTATATTACAACTAATAGCAGTTAGGGGATGTCCTAATGTCCTAATGTTTTTAACTGCCGCCCAAAAACCATTTCCCTTTTTAGAGATGCACTGCATGCTAAGCTCTCCCAGTGATTTTTTAGGATTTCATCTTTCCTTTGTGTGGTTACTGTCTTGTAATGGAGCCTCAAGGTTTTGACAAGTACCCGATCTCTAGGGGTCATTGACAGTGCCTTACGAAGCTTCCTATTTGCTAAGGAGCAGTCTTTATTAAACCATCTCGGTCCCGTTCTAACTTTCGTAATAGGCCTTGACAACAACCATTTTGTGCCCGCACACAATTGAGTGAATGCACCAATCACATCGGGATTTTGATCCTTAAACGACAGGCAGGTGTCGACAAGTGGCGAGAAAGCAGTTAACATATTATCAAATAACTTATTGATATCAATTCCTCGCCAAACTAGTCTCAAATTATCTGTAGAAGGTAACAGATTCCTAGCACCACACTCCTTATTGTTTACAGATTTGGGGGCAATTTCCAATAATATTTTAATGGGGTTGTGGTCTCCATGATGGGTCGGTATAACCTCTGCACTTAACAAACTATCTTCTAAGATTGAGGAGATAAAAACATAATCGATAGTGGATGCACAACCCCTGCCTCTATATGTTGGTTCAATACGATTATCTTTATCGGGGATAGCAGCAATATCCATAGTATTAATTAGATTATAATTACATAAATAATCAGATAGTTCTATACCCCTCGTGCACCGAGACAAACAAGTGGTAGGAAATATTGGTATATTATTACTCATTGGAATCCTTGCATTAAAATCTCCCCCCACACAAATACCGACAACATTAGTAAAAACCTTAAGGTTTTGTAGAGTTAAAATAAAGTTGAACAAATTATTAAACATGATATTTGGCACCGAGTAAAAATCATTGTTGTAAAAGTTAATTAAACATATGGAAATACCCCTCGTAAAAATCAAAGCCTGTATGTTATCATTTCTTGTATCTAAAACATTCACATTGCCACCCGTTAAAATATTCACCCAAATCGAGAGCCCACCAGATGGTCGCCCTACCTTGGGGACCGGGACAACATTATTAAAACACTGGAACCCTTCTAGGTAGAAGTCCCGAGTGGCCCAGGTTTCTTGCATCATTATGATGTCCTGATTTTCAACTATTTCGATCCAGTCTGGTAAATTCATTTTGGATGCCAAACCGGCAACATTCCAACTAAGTATACTCAGTTTAGAGTTGATGCCAGACCTAGTTGGGTTTAAGTGTCCTACCAAAGGGCATTCATCAATTGAACTATTAGTTTCAATAGGTGGCTGGGCGGGTACAAGTCAATCTTGAGTGTCTAAAAAGGACAGAGGCAAAAACCTATTATGCCTCGATAAAGAGGCACCAGCGTTCATTTGTGAGCTAAAAATAGGTTTATAAAAATATCCCAATGGGAGCAAAAAGATATTGCTGGGCCCCATACCTGTATCTTCCTGAACCTTTAATAGGGATTTTACCAGTGCAGGGTTACGAAAATTAACAACGATACAGTCCCCCTCGATATTTTTAACAGAGGGCCCAACCCAGCTTACCCTTCGTACCATGATAATATTATTTGCATCAGCCACCTTATACCCCTTATGTTTGGCTAACCAATCAACGCACTTATTGCGAAGTTGGTACCATGTCTCAATTTGATTTTTCTTTAGAGGAGGTACACCTGCAAATACGCAGACAAATGGACAGGATGCAGGTGGAAGTTTCAATATATCTTTACTGGCTTCAGTATCTATATTGTTTACTTGGGGTAAAATCCCCCATGTATATTGGGATCCCTTGTATTTGAACTCTCTGTCATGGCACACATAGTGCTACTAAAAACAGGTCGTGTGTGTAAAGTAGTAGCTGGCAAAATATTTAAACCTACAGTGTCAGGTATATTCCCTGGTGTAACAATGTCCTTTGCTATGGGGCACCCTGTTACCTTCTCACAAGTGGGACATGTCCCAGGTGGTAATAACAGTGAGGCTAGTGGAGCAGGGACATGTAACTGAGGGACAGTATCAGCCACTATCAGTCTTGATTCCACCCCCTCTACTAGAGCAGGTTTAACAATCTTGAGTTGTGAGCATAATTTATTTGACAGGGTATCCAACCTATCAAGCCGTTTCCACAAAGCACAGAAATTGGAATCAATTAGATCTTTAATTTGCCCAAAAATGCTATTAATAACAGTGTCAATAAAAGTCTCTCCCAAGCCGTTATATGGAGAAGAGGGCAATACAATACTCGTCTGAGTGCCAACAGAGTTCCTTGGTTCTTCATGGTGAGGGGAGATAACAGATTCAGGATTCGGAGACTGAGTCTGTGAAGGTTTATGTAACCAGGTGCTCATAGCAGAACGAGTGGAACCGGTGCGAGGTGGTTGTTTTCTTTTCAAAGGGGCGGACTTTGCTATTTTCCTCTTCCTCTTTGCACCCGCACACTCTATAACACAGGGCAAGGGAGAATCCTGGTCAGTAATGGTACTGATAGCCTTTTGGTTCTGTGTCAAGATTGCTTCATGTCCAGACATAGAACCGGTGGCAGAAGTTGGTAAGCTCAACGGATGAGCATTCCAAGCACTACTGGGCAGGAGAGAGCCAACTGTATCAGCCAATTCCGGCCCTAACATAGGACCATCGTGCAAAGCCTCAATGCCAAGGGATAGTCTCCTCTCTGTTAAATCAATCTCATTAGAGACTATATTCACCGCCCTTTCCAGCATACTGTCTATACTTGTAATAACTGGGCGGGAGGGTATTGTATCAATTCTCTTCCCCATATTTGGAAATTTAAGCAGCCGGGATACAGGTGATCAAGGGGCAGTGCTCACCTGGTTCAAAACCGCCAATGAAAGAGAAATGGCCCAGCCCGGCCTCAGTCGGACACTGACGGGCAAGGACGGGCCCGCCCTTGGCCCGGGCTTCGCCCGGGCACTGCCCGCGCGCGTCCCGCGCTGCGGAGGGCCGGGCCTCAACTTATTGCGCCACCTGGCGCCGCGGTGATGCTGACAGCGGGCGTCCTTCCCTGCGCCTGCTGGGATTCGTAGTCCGTAGCGCCGTTCCCCTCACGGCTGGCAGGAGGAAAGAAGAGACTGAGGGAAAGCCGTTCCCCTCACGGCTGGCAGGAGGAAAGAAGAGACTGAGGGAAAGCCGTTCCCCTCACGGCTGGCAAGGAAGAAGAAGAGCTGGGGCAGAGCCGTTCCCCTCACGGCAGTGACTGCTGATGAATGAGCGCGTCCCGCGCTGCGGAGGGCCGGGCCTCAACTTATTGCGCCACCTGGCGCCGCGGTGATGCTGACAGCGGGCGTCCTTCCCTGCGCCTGCTGGGATTCGTAGTCCGTAGCGCCGTTCCCCTCACGGCTGGCAGGAGGAAAGAAGAGACTGAGGGAAAGCCGTTCCCCTCACGGCTGGCAGGAGGAAAGAAGAGACTGAGGGAAAGCCGTTCCCCTCACGGCTGGCAAGGAAGAAGAAGAGCTGGGGCAGAGCCGTTCCCCTCACGGCAGTGACTGCTGATGAATGAGCGCACAATGTTATTCATTAATGCGGCACTGTGTGCATTTTGAACTGCAAATGTTTTTGTGCAAGTGTTTAAATGTCTGTAATCCAAAACTAAACGATATGTGTTGTCAGGTTTCATTACGGGAAACAAAGGATTGTTCATAGGTGAAGTGCAATTTTCTATCACCCCCTGGTATTCTAGTGGATCTAGGATCTCCCAGACTTGTTTTTTAGCTTCCTGCTTTATAGGGTATTGCCTTTGAGCATTTGGGGAAACTTTTAACGGGATCACGTGGTGGGTTGAATCCTCATCCCAACCAACATGATTTTTGTACAATGCTGGAGCTAGGGCAACCGCCCACTCCTGCGCATATGCATGTTTTAAATGTATGGGAACGAGGTCGGAAAAGGCTGGAAAAATTACAGTTTCTCCCCTAGGGCACTCCATGACGAATGCTGGCGGCCAGTCTTGTTCTGCTAATAGAATGTCATACCCAGATGACAGATTTTTCCAAAAGAGACCTTTAACTTTTCTGGGCTTGTCCCCTCCATCCGGAGTGTTATCTCATGTAACTTATGTGGGACACTTACCCGAATATCAGGTGTTTCCACCGTGATATACTCACTGAACTCCGCTGTCACCAGAAATTCCTTCAGGTTCTGGCGAGCTATCGTTACTTCTGCCGCGCTGTCTAGCATCGTCAGAGCCCATTCCCCGTTCAGAAGCTGTGTCCTCAGAATTCTGGGCATGTCTGATCTTGAGACCTGCTACCTTCTTCTTTTTGAACTGAGGTTTTGATTTTTGTTTATCTTCTTTTTTAGGTGCGTACTCCGCAGTGCGTTGCGTGTCTCTGGACTTTGTACGCTCCTCTGACCGTCCTTCCCTCTCAGAGTTTTTTTATGAACCCTGAAAGGAACGAGAGGAACGATTATCAGTATCCTGATACCTGTCAGGTTTTTAATATTATCCCTATTCCTGAGGTTATACCTCCTTTCAGAGGGCTCCTGTTGAGGAGACCTACCTCTGGATTGAGATCTGCTGTCTTTAGACTTTTGTTGTTTTTTATTTTCCCACTTCTTTTTAGAAGAAGTAGGTGTCTGCTTTGTAGTGTCCTTTTCAGGACTGGCCCCACTAGTTGTGGTTTTAATGCTTTCCCACCTAGACTGTCTCTGCCTAATTCTGCATATGCAGTTTCAATTATTTTGGGTAGTTCGTGTTGATGATCCTCTGGACTGAACTCCCTTAGGCGTTGGCGGATCGCCACTGAGGCTGCTTCCCCCTTAATGTTAGCTAGTATTATGGCTGATACCTGGTCAAAGTTATTTAGTAACTTCATCCCTAAGTTAAGGGCAGGTTCTGCTCCGTATTCATTTTGTATCTGTCTCAATACATTAGGTATTACTGCTAAGGATGGGATACCATGTGTTCTGGTATATATGGCAGCAAAGACTGAACCCCAAGAGGTGCAGTACTCTACTTGTGGTGTGATCCCCATGGGCAAGCAGATTGTTAGAATTCTGTGTTTTTCATAGGTGGTAGTATTCGGGAATACTGCCTCAAGCTGAGTTATTTTCTGAGCTATCCAGAATGGAATTGGTTCGCGTTTTGCGGGCATTTTGCCCATTACTGCGTGTAATGTTTGAGGAGTAATTTTATTTCCTGTACCCTGATCTGGAGTACTGTTTGCTGCACCTGCTGGTGCAGGTTGGATTGTTAAAGTCCTCATGACGAATTGTGTCAGGTTTCTGTAGATTTTAATTAAATCTCTGTGCTGTACGAGTAATTCTGGCTGTGGCATTGTTGCAATGTCAGGATGCGGTGTGTAAGCCACTAGTATTGGCCATGTGGCCCCGTCTCCTCCGAGCGGGCCTAATCTTACTCTTTGTCGTACGTGGGGTAGGGCGCCATTAAACCAGTAAAAATGTTCCTGGTAAGTGAGTGGAATCTCTATGACCTCGAACGGGGCATATTCCCTTGGTGCATTTCCTCTCAAATAGTAGTGAAATGTCTTTGTTATGGCATTTGCTGCTGGGAGTGTAACCCATGAATAGAATACCTCTGTTTTGTTTGATTCGTGTGCCTCAATCACGAAAACTACTATGCCACCCGTGGCTGGTAAGCCATTTTCTAATAGTCTTATGGTGACTGTCCTTCTGAATTTTGGTGCAATATGGATTGCATCCTCAGGATCTTCTTCTCCCTCTAAAACGTTCAGGTCAGCTCTCTCATCCCCTGAACCAGTCATGTTCGGAGGAAGAGGTGTCCTCAGGGAACTTAAGATGAGGTGTTATGCACAATTTAGGAACTAAATGTCCTTCAAGCTTGATTAACCAGCAGCCAATAAATAGTATTCTCGTACTACTCAGCTGTGGCGGAGTTTGTGCCCACCCACTCCAGACGTCTCTGGGGTTTTGTGAGTAGGTTCTCTGAGAATAGCACGACTGAACTACTCAGATTCTACTGTTAAATTAGTACCAAACCAACGTTGGTGGCGCCATGTCGTGTAGTTCCTATAGTACCCATGCAGGACCTGCGCATTTGGATAACATAAACCGTGGGCTTGGTGTTAGACTGACTCTGTGCACCCCCTCCGCATATGTTAGCCTGATTTGCATTAGCTAGCTCACAGTGCCACTAGAATCTCCTCTTATCGGGGAGAGATTAGTTTCTGGCAACCTTAGATCATGACAACCCAAATTCCTCAGAATCGTGGAAACAATGTACTACCTTTCGCTCAGTCACTCGTGCTTACTTATTCGGTTTGTCTCAGAGAGTTACACAGAATAAACAGTTGGGCGTTTCAATAAGTATTTATTGAACAGTTGTTATTCTAGTGTAAAATATATGTGCTGCGGCAACCAGCAGACAATAGCAGAGATATATTATCAGCAGTACGATAAAAGCAAAGGGATAGAACAGTTCTACCATATTGCAATAATCATGAATACATACATGAATATGAAAAGCATTATGCAAGTGCGCGTACTCCTACGATGCCTAACTAGATGTACCTGAGTGTACCTAGCATATGTGTAGGTCTAAAAGCCTAAGAGCCAAGAATCCTTCTAGGATTTAGTCGAACCCCCATACCTGAATAGAGAGAGTGTGGGACCCCGTCCTGGTCTCAAGTTGGACACCCATGCAAGGGCTGTGTTAGACTGCTGTCAGCTGGAGCGACTGCATGCAGGAGTCTCAGCGTCTCTGGTCAGTGTGTCAGCATGGAAGTCTCGGTTCCCTCTATCTTACCGGGGCAAGATGTGGTCTATTTATACCCTAAAGAGTCTCGGTCCTCAGTATGGTTTGTATTGGTCTGTCGTTAGACATGAGGAAGACGTCAGGGGTGAACTTTGTACATACATATTATGCAGGTGGTGTATTCCTAGAGGGCCATGCATAATTGATGAGTACAGTGTGGGCCTGTGTTTGGGAAAAACCCTGTTGTATTCAAAACCACAGGATAGATAACGTTCAGCCCTCAGAGCACGTTGTGTACTAGCAAGGACCAATGTAGGTGAAATATCATGCCTATATAAGGAATCATGACTATAATAGGACATGTACAGTTATGACCATAATAGGGCAAGTACGAATATGACCATATATGGGCAAATATGAATACGTCCATTTTAGGGCATGTATGAACGGGTCTCTATTAGGGCCTCTATACAGGACATAGCAATGGTTGCCACTGGTTAGTCATAATTATGATTGTCTTCCATAGGAATTGTCTTTTTTGTGTTACTAATAACTTTGACGCCATTTGACCGATCTCCGTGAAACTTTCCAAAAAAGTGCTATTTTTGGTCTAGTTCCCACCCACACCATGCACAGATTTCTCATCAATAATTTAATTGCAAATGATGTCATAAGTGATGTAATATGTGGGGAAATTAGCAGTGTATGGTGAGGGCACGAGTTATAGTTACCTTAGGGCATGAGTCAGAGTTCGTTAAGATAACTATAACTGGTACATTTCAGTGGTTTTGTTTGTTTAAAACAACATGTTTTAACTGACAATTCCACAGTGAATTTCTAAGGTTTCTTTTTCTGACAAATAGGATATAATCGCAAATCCTTATTATATATATACACACAGACGAAGGCCAGGTGGCTGAAAAGCGTTTGTCAGTGCTTCTTTACTTCGAGTGGCATGGAACAATACATTTTTCAAGAAACTATAGAGCCTGAGTGCGCAGCGTTGTTCTTGGACTGCTGGTGCGATTGGCTGCACGGGAAGGCCCCCGTGAGCTGCAACACCCGCCGTGTGGAGAGCGGCAACCTTTTGGGCGGTGATCGTGTACGGGATATATATATATAGAGGGCAGCAGCACTCCACCATTAGGCCTCAAGACATACGCCGTAGTCATTCTCTACACCAGGACGCCTCCGTACCTCTGAGTGCACTTTGTTAATAATTGCAATTTTCCAGCGCATCGTGCACCATATCCCACAAACCGCATAGTCAGATGTTTTATCATTTTTTTAAACACTGCTTAAGTATCACGTATATGTGCAGGATAAGTAGGCTCACTTCAGGCAGCCTTTCATCCTTGCCAGTCATTATCTCGCTTTGTGGTCGCCCATGATGTCATTCCTATGAATGACTCTCGTTCTTTTCAGCACTTGTGTCAGCCACATCATTTCTGCCTTACTACCATGGAAATGAAAAAGTCACTGTCTCGCTCCTGACTCATATCTGTGTGTATATATGTAGCTTGTCATTCATCACAGCGCGTTATGTGAACAAGATCGCAGGCTTGCGGTCGAAACGTGTCTTCTTGCCATGCTTGCTCAATAAATAGACATCTTGAGCACTACAACTGGAGTCTGTGCCCTTTTGTTTGACCCGGCGTGGTCTCACTCGGGGATTTCGCTTTGCATATTTGGCGGAGTATGGCTGTCTCCGCATCACAGACCCCCTCTTCGTTTCTCTGGACCCCAGTGATTATACACAGTTGAATCTTGTGGCAACTCCTGGAGGAGTACGGATTAATCACCGCCCCCTGCCTGCCAGACATTTCCTGCTCTGCAACCACTACGAACGTGCTGGACGTCGAGTCAGAGGACCCGCAGTCCATCTCTGCATCGTGTGGTGAGTACTCTATTTGGCATTGGCAGGTATTGAAGAGGTTGTGTACCGGACTGTCTCAATCGCCAAGCAATTCAGCTTCACAGTGATTGACGGTCTGAAGCATCTCTTACACCCAGCAAGCATGTCAAGAGAAGCGCTGCGAGAAAGGGAGGCAGCTGCTGAAGTGCTATTTGAAAATGTACCTACTGTTCCCAACCAACGCGTGCCCTTGTGTCCACAGGGGCTACCAACAGTGACAATCTCAAAGTCAAACTGAGACAACTAGAGAAACTAATGAGGACTGAACTCACCAAATGGTGGGAGTGCAAATCGCTCCAAAAATACCATGATGTGGGACGCGTCCCCGAGGATTAAGAATAATGCTGGCACCCAGCTTTGACAGACCCAACCCACTGATGCTTAAAGAGTGGGCAGAGAGCAACCTCGAGGCATCAATGCGTCTGATCATTATCCTGATCAAATATTCAGAGATCGACTGTGCTGAAGCACAAAAAGAAATAGACAAAATCAACCTGGAACTAGATACAATGGAAAATCAGGACCAAGTTGCCAAAGGCCGCACTGAAATCTCTGGCAAACTAAAGAAACACGAGGAAACCATCAAAACACGTAAAGCGTTCAAGTTCGCCCGTGACAAAGTGGACTATGAGTGCGGGCAGGTCTTTACTTTCGCTAGAAAATTTGACTCTATCAAGAAACAGAGGCTCAATCAATCAGTGAAACCCGTTACTGCCGCTCCCCAGATGGCCCCCGGTGGAGTCGTTGAGGAATCAGCCTCCACTTCAGATCTGAGCTCTGCACTAGAAGCGGCTCGGATTCGGAACAAGAAAGAGGATTCCTAAACAGAGCAGATAAGCACCTGAACAAGCATAGTCTAGCAGAAGAGCTTGATTTTTTAGTCTTGGACAGGCGACAAACCCTACGCCCTCGGCAACCGAAATCAACAAACACAGGCGCAACGTCAGAGGACGTGAGAGAAGAACACAACACCAACTCAAGAGTAAACACCAGGAAAAGAGGCAACTGGAGACGCAAGTAAAAACAAATGCCAAAACTGTTATCAACCTCACCAAATGTACCCTCTCTACCTCTGAAATCCAGCTTCTCTCCCTCGGCCTGACCTACTGTCCCAAGAGCAGTTTCAACTATTGTTCCACGAGAATAGACATTTTCAAATTCATCCGCAAACTCAAGCTCATCAAATTTTTCAAGTCTAAACATACTAACAATCCCAATACTTCCTCCACATCTGTGCCAGAAACCAGCCCTAACAATCTAGCAGTATCGGATATACCTACCTTACGTGCTATGGCAGAACTTGAATCTACCAATGTATCTGTCTCCACGCAACAACTGCTCCACAATGCAGGCATTGACATCCCAACTAACACTCGCTCGCCTTTCAAGCCACCGTCTACTTTCACACCAACCATGCCCAGAGACGCCATAGACATCTACAATGATGTGGTGATAGAAGAAATCAAGAGGCTCCATGAGGGAACCAAACGGTCCAAACAGCGATCTACCGTCAGAAACAAACAATACATGGCCTTAATGAAGAAATTACAGAGCAATACAGACATCATTATCAACAACTCAGACAAGGGCGGAAACATAGTCTTGTGGCCGAGACAACTATACATGGAAGAAGCTCACAGACACCTCGACGATGCAACATGCTACAGAATATCGAATCTCAAAGAGGTGTCTGCCAGTGGAAAAGACCTGAAAAAACACCTCAACAACTACAAGTCGCAGGGCATTATCACCAAAGACGAATTCAACTTTCTCCACAATGAGCACCCTGTGCTGCCAGTACTGTACTTCCTTCCGAAGGTCCACAAAAACACCTCCCATATTCCAGGTCGTCCCATCATATCTGCCCGCAACAGTGCCTGTGAAAATGTCTCAAAATATGTGGACTATTTCCTTCAAGATCTTGTCTCTAGTCTACCTTCTTATTTAAGAGACACAAGTGATTTCCTATCCAAGATGAATGATATGCAATGGAATGATGACCTTATACTCATGTCTTTTGACATCACCTCTCTGTACACAAGCATCAGACACTCAGAGGGCTTGGCTGCATGTAAACACTTCCTCAATAGAAGGCCTATTACTAGTTTCAAACACAATGAATTCATCCTGTTCCTTATTGATTGGTGTTTGACACATAACTTCTTTATGTTCAACAACAAGGTGTATCAGCAGCTCAGAGGTGTCGCCATGGGAGCATGCTTTTCTCCCAGCTATGCATGCTTGCATGTAGGATGCTGGGAGGAGCATGTTCTCATGATGGACCACTCGGCTGCATAGAACAATAACATCAAATGTTGGCTCCGCTACATTGACGACATCTTTGTCATCTGGCAGGGCAGCACCGCCAGTGCTGAGCAGTTCATAGCCGAGATCAATCAGAATGAGTTCAACCTAGAGTTCAATGTCAACATGGACAAACTGACAGTTGATTTCCTAGATGTCAGGCTATATGTCACCAACAACACCCTGAACTCCACACTTCACAGAAAGGCTACTGCTGGCAATTCCACCCTCCACGCCTCCAGCTTTCACCCCAAACACCTCATTTCCAGCATTCCATATGGGGAGATGCTGCACTTACGCAGAATCTGCAGCTCCAACACTGACTTAATCACCTGTCAAAGGGAGGCACACACCAGATTCAAAGCACGTGGATACTCCGACAGAGTCATCACTAATGCCATCTCCAAAGCCAACAGCACCCCTAGAGAGTCCCTGCTATGTGGCAACACCCTCATGGCCACTGAGGTAGAAAGCATACCCACTGACACACTCAACACAGGGCCCATCAGCACCCGTCTCATCATCACCCACAACACTGAGGAACGGGCCATCAGGTCCATTGTCAACAGGCATTGGGGAATCATCACATCCGACCACACCCTGGGTCCCATAGTTGCTCACTTCCCGGACATCACCTACAGGAGAGCCTTCTCCATGAGAGATGCCCTAGTCAGGAGCAGCCCAGAGGTCTCATCGAAGACTAACTGGCTTTCTTACATCACAGGATTTGCCAAATGCACCAGCTGCAGGGCCTGCAAGTTTGGTATTAACACCAGCCAGGTTACAGCCCCCTTTCGCACTGACACATTGAAAATCAAACTCAAACGTTCGTGCAGAACGGAATTCGCAGTCTATGTGCTTGAGTGCAGCTGTGGCCTCAGATACGTAGGCAGCACTAATTTGCCAGTACACCAACGTATCTTGCAATATCTTAGGGCCATAGTCAATAATGATGCCACCTACCCCGTAGCACGACATTTCAAGGAGATTCACAATAACCTCCTCAGTGATCTCAAATACTTCGTCATTGACTGCATACCACCACTCAGGCGGGGTGATAACAGGGAAAAGCCTCTCAGGCAACTCGAATCTAGATACATCATTGAGCTCAATACCAAGACACCGGCAGGGCTCAACATGAATGAGGATCTCCACAATTTCCTTTAGACACCATCATGCACATTCTCACATCACCCGCAAGGTCATGATGTAACACCTGTCTTATGCCTGTATTTCTGTGAAGTATACTTTGTATCTCATTTATTTGTAGATTTCAACCCGCACTGTACTTAGACTGCATATTCTTATGCTCCATTACATGCCTGCTGTCTGTATTAACTATATATCGCAATCTGCCCCAGATTGATCACTATGATCATGATCGTCATGCTGATCACCTCAGTTAGTTCTAGCTCGCACCTAACCATGAGTGACATGTGTTACCGTTGGCTGGTTGTTTGTACGTTCTCATTTTTAAACACACACCCACAGTTATCACACGTCACTAGATACACTTGAGGCCATCTTTTAGCCTTTTTTAGCCTTTGTTTTCCCTTCATGGGAACATTACCACTGTGTCATATTTGTATTTTGTATTTGTGAGATTTATAGAGCGCCACAGCTGCCCCAGCCAGGAGGCGTCCCGGCGCTAAACAGCAAATAGGAGACAACAGCGCAAAGGAGAAGCCAAGTAACTTACACAGTGGGAAATAGAAAAGTTTTAATAGCCTTCCTAAATTCGAAGAGATTACTGAGACCACGAATATAGAGAGGCAGTGAATTCCAAAGGATAGCTGCTCTGTACCGAAAGGAACAACCTCCAGCCCGGGTCCTCCTGACCCGAGGGACCACTAGTAAATGTTGGCCCATAGAGCGAAGCTGACGGGAGGGGACATAAAAGGATAACAGATCCGTCAAAATGTTGGGGAGGAGGCCTTCAAAATTTTAAAAGCTAAACTTCACTTCACTCACTAGCCCAGCGCACTTCCCTTTCACCTCCACTTTCGTCACACGATCGTTCAAAGAGCTCGACGCAACTTTTATCCAGATAGGCTGTAATTTCTCTCTGTGCAGACCTTGTGCTGACTAATCCTTGTAATTTCTGCGCTTCCCGCTTAGCTACCGACATAACATGCAGATGCTGGCTCTCGTTTTACTTTCTTTACTGGCATACCCTAGACCACGTCTCACCATGACCCACTCCATGGTCTAGCCTCACTACGCCCATCTGAGTTTCCCCTCTCACCTGAGGTAGCTTCTCCACCACTTTCCTGGCCATTTCCTTCCCCGAGGGTTTGCTCAGGATCATTACATATTTCATATTCCCACATCTTGCCACTGGCGCGGGATCCTGACTGAAACCGAGGTTACATGGATCTACCTAGTCCGCAAACCGACACCAGAGGGCAGCAGCACTCCACCATTAGGCCTCAAGACATACGCCGTAGTCATTCTCTACACGAGGACGCCTCCGTACCTCTGAGTGCACTTTGTTAATAATTGCAATTTTCCAGCGCATCGTGCACCATATCCCACAAACCGCATAGTCAGATGTTTTATTATTTTTTTAAACACTGCTTAAATATCACGTATATGTGCAGGATAAGTAGGCTCACTTCAGGCAGTCTTTCATCCTTGCCAGCCATTATCTCGCTATGTGGTCGCCCATGATGTCATTCCTATGAATGACTCTCGTTCTTTTCAGCACTTGTGTCAGCCACGTCATTTCTGCCTTATTCACCATGGAAATGAAAAAGTCACTGTCTCGCTCCTGACTTATGTTTGTGTGTATATATATGCAGCTTGTCATTCATCGCAGCGCGTTATGTGAACAAGACCGCAGGCTTGCGGTCGAAACGCGTCTTCTTGCCATGCTTGCTTAATAAATCGACATCTTGAGCACTACAACTGGAGTCTGTGCCCTTTTGTTTGACCAGGCGTGGTCTCACTCGGGGATTTCGCTTTGCATTTATATATATATATATATATATATATATTCACTGAAAAAACCATAGGTTTTAGGGACAGTTATAGTTAGTTGGACATTGCACTCGTACAAAACCCGTGAAATTCCCCGTTATAGTTAGTCCAGCTAACTATAACTCGTGCCCCGCAATGCACTGCTGATGACGTCACATATTACATCACTCATGACATGGTCAGTGACATCACTGATGACATCACTGATGACATCTCAAATGACATCACTGATGACATCACTGATGACATCATCCAGTGACTGTGTGTTTCTGTAAAGTTTAAATATTTTTAATATATATAGGAAAAGACGTATTGAAGAATGAGTGGGTGTGTAAGTGTCTGTATGGATGATTTAGTAGGTGCGTGACTGACTGTATAAGTGAGTGATTTAACGTATCTTACTGAATGCATGGGTTAGTGACTAAACTGGGTGAATGTCTGTATCCGTCTGTCTGTTGCTGTGTAAGTGGCTGCATGTGTTTGAGAATAGCTACATGAGTGTCTATATGAGTTATTGAATGCTTGTGTGAGTATCTGTATGGGTGCCTGAGTGTTTGTGTGGGAGGGGTGTGTGCGACTCTGTGCATAGATGTGTGAGTGGGTGATTCACTGGGTGGATGGTTTCAAGAGTGCATCTGTGATAGACTGTATGGGTGGGTAAGTGTGTGTAAGAGTGTGTTAGTGAGTGAATGTATGTCCCAGTGGTACATGTGTGAGCAACTACATATGTGAAAGGCAGTATATATGTGTGTTGGAGTATATAAATAGCTATAAGCAAGAGTGACTGATTGTGATAGTGGCTGTATGGATGAGTGTGTGCTTGTATCAGTGATTGTATAAGAGCGTAAGAATGTGCTAGTATTTGTATGAGTAAGTGAGCTGGTGTGTGTATAACTGTATAGGTGAGTAAATGGTAGTGTGTTTAATTATTTGCATGACTGACTAGGTGTGTGAGTACCTCTATGGATGAGTGGCGGTGTTTGAGTGTCTATATAGGAGTATGAGTGCATATGATAGTCCTGTACTGAGTGACCGTAAATATGAGTGACTGTTCGGGTGAGTGAGTGGATGTGTGCGTAGACCTAAGAATCAGTGAGTGGGTATGTAGTTATTGGTGTTGGAGTGTCTATGGTTTTGCGAATGGCAGTCTGTACTTTAGAGTGGGTGTATCAAAGGTTATATTAGGGTGTGAGAAGATGCATGAAATTATCACATGGATGATGTCATCAGTGATGTCATCAGTGATGTCATTTGAGATGTCATCAGTGATGTCATCAGTGATGTCACTGACCATGTCATGAGTGATGTAATATGTGACGTCATCAGCAGTGCATTGCGGGGCGCGAGTTATAGTTAGCTGGACTAACTATAACGGGGGAATTTCATGGGTTTTGTACGAGTGCAATGTCCAACTAACTATAACTGTCCCTAAAACCTATGGTTTTTTCAGTGAATTTCAAAGGTTTTTTAAATGCTAATTTGTAACTATAACGTCCCTGAAACCTATGGTTTTTTCAGTGAATTTCAAAGGTTTTTTAAATGCTAATTTGTAACTATAACATGTCTGAAACCTACGGTTTTTTCAGTGAATTTCAAAGGTTTTGTAAATGACAATTTTTAAATGTATTAATTGTTATATAAATTTTTAAAATACTGATTTACTACATTTTTAGAAACAATTTTTTTACATATTTTATTATTTAAATTACATTGTAATTACATTATACATTACATTACAAAAAATACTTTCTCTTAATGAATTACTTTAGTTTAAATACTTTGCAGATAGGCAATAGACTTTTAAGTACAGTAGTTACAGTTGTTGCAATGGGCAACACATTTTCAAACACAATGCAACATTCAGCTCAATGTGAATTTCTAGTTAAATGCAATTAGTTACTTTATGGATTACTTTTTCTAACCACAGGACTGGATCCTAGATTCAGTCCTGGGACATCTCCTGTAAACAGTTGAGTAAAAGCGTTTTGGTTACAGTCGTGATTTTTAAGGAATATTATTGTATTTTAAAAGTTGACACTTTGAAACTTTTTCTCATAGAATCACCAATGTTATCCTATGGAAGGAAATTCACTTAGCAGGTAAAAACTGTTATCGTTACTTTTTCTTACTCAGTGTTGGATCCTGGATCCAGCACTGGTGCATCTCCTGTAAACAGTTGAAAGAATGCGTTTAAGTCATACTGTCGATTTTAAGGAATATTTGTAGTTTGTGAAAATCAACACTTTGAAACTTTTTTGCTGAAAACCAGTCAATGTTAGCCTATGAAGGAAATTCAAGTTACCGGTAAGTACGGTTAAAATTACTTTTGAGGATCAGTACTGGGCTGAAACATGCAGCACTGAGGTCTCTCCTGATAACAGGTGAGTAAATCGGAATTCGTATTTCGGCTGATTTTAGAGGAATATTTTAAAGTTCCAAAACTCCACACTTAGAAGAATTTCCAAGTGAAACCAGTCAATGTTAGCCTATGGAAGGAAATTCAAGTTACTGGTAAGTACGGTTAAAATTACTTTTCAGGACCAGTACTGGGCTGAAAGATGCAGCACTGAGGTCTCTCCTGATAACAGGTGAGTAAATCAGAATTCGGATTTCGGCTGATTTTAGAGGAATATTTGTATGTTTCAAAAATCAACACTTAGAAGAATTTTCAAGTGAAACCAGTCAATGTTAGCCTATGAAGGAAATTCAAGTTACCGGTAAGTACGGTTAAAATTACTTTTCAGGATCAGTACTGGGCTGAAAGATGCAGCACTGAGGTCTCTCCTGATAACAGGTGAGTAAATCGGAATTCGTATTTCGGCTGATTTTAGAGGAATATTTTAAAGTTCCAAAACTCCACACTTAGAAGAATTTCCAAGTGAAACCAGTCAATGTTAGCCTATGGAAGGAAATTCAAGTTACTGGTAAGTACGGTTAAAATTACTTTTCAGGACCAGTACAGGGCTGAAAGATGCAGCACTGAGGTCTCTCTTGATAACAGGTGAGTAAATCGGAATTCGTATTTCGGCTGATTTTAGAGGAATATTTTAAAGTTCCAAAACTCCACACTTAGAAGAATTTCCAATTGAAACCAGTCAATGTTAGCCTATGGAAGGAAATTCAAGTTACTGGTAAGTACGGTTAAAATTACTTTTCAGGACCAGTACAGGGCTGAAAGATACAGCACTGAGGTCTCTCTTGATAACAGGTGAGTAAATCGGAATTCGTATTTCGGCTGATTTTAGAGGAATATTTTAAAGTTCCAAAACTCCACACTTAGAAGAATTTCCAAGTGAAACCAGTCAATGTTAGCCTATGAAGGAAATTCAAGTTACTGGTAAGTACGGTTAAAATTACTTTTCAGGACCAGTACTGGGCTGAAAGATGCAGCACTGAGGTCTCTCCTGATAACAGGTGAGTAAATCAGAATTCGGATTTCGGCTCATTTTTGAGGAATATTTGTATGTTTAAAAAATCAACACTTAGAAACTTTTTCAGCAAAAAGCAGGCAATGATATCCTATGGAAGGAAATTCAAGTTACTGGTAAGTACGCTTAAAATTACTTTTGAGGATCAGTACTGGGCTGAAAGATGCCATAAAGTTTGAAAATTTCGCGAAGATTCGTCAACCGACGCAAGAGTTATTTCAAATAGAATGTTGCGGATTTCCTATAGAAAATAGGTCCTAACTATAACTATCTACTGGTGACCGCCAGTAGATAATATCTATATATCTATATATATATATATATATATATTATCTACTGGCGGTCGCCAGTAGATAGTTATAGTTACAACCTATTATCCATAGGAAATCCGCGACATTCTATTTGAAATAACTCTCTTGCCGGTTGACGTATCTTCGCGAAATTTTCAAACTTTGTGGCCCGCTCCGTTCCGCTCCTACCCTGAAAGTCTCGGGGGATTCGTCAAGCGGGGGCCGAGAAAAAGGGGGGTCCCAAAACGTGTTTTCCCCATGCATTTTCCCATAGGAAACTTTAGACACGGCTACAGCCCGAACTGCTGAACGGAATTACACCAAATTTGGCAAAGAGGTAGTTCTTGGTTCAGAAAGAACCCTTTTTGTTAAATGGTGTAAATCCGTTCAGTAGTTGCTGAGAAAATGAAAAGTAAAAAGTTAGTGATATCTATGGCCGAGTAGGGTCCGCGTACCCTCCCGATCACGAGCTGCATGTTAATTGGCTGTCAGCTGGCTGTCAACATTCCGATTCAGGAAATGTTGGCAGCCATTTTGTCCCTCGGTAGAACCGAGGGACAGAAACAAGTGCGCAAAGCGCACAAAGGGGGCAGGGTAGAAACACCCTGACCCCTAGGTTTGCTCAGGGGTCCCACAAGGACCCCTGGGCAAAAAACAAAACATTTTTTTTAAAAATTGGCAGGATGCGCTCAGGGTGCGCGAATCCTGCCGGAAAAAATCGAAGCGCGGTCTCCGCGCCTCGATGTTAATGGCCCCGGGTGGCCCAAGTCCCGGGGGCATGGTGGGGTTGATAATTTAATGTGTGGGGGGCCTCAAGGGCCCCCCAAGCCCCGGGGACCGTCACCCCCGGGGCTTTTTTTAAATGGTGCGGGAGGGCTCTGAGCCCTCCCGCAGCCCCGAGGACCGCCACCTCCCCGGGGCTTTTTTAAAATAAATTGAAAAACCTGTGTGGGGGGCTCCAGCCCCCACACGCCCGGGGACCGCCACCTCCCCGGGGCACTAAACATTTAAATATGGGGGTCCGTTACGGACCCCAGAGCCCGGGGACCACCACCTCCCCGGGGCTGTGAACTGAATGGGAGGGGGCCGCGCGGCCCCCTCCTGGAGCCCTTGATGGCCCTGGGGACCACCACCCCCAGGGCCGGCTCCTGCAGTGTCCCGGGGTGCCTACCCCCGGGACACTGCTGTTTGCAATGACAGGACGGGAGCCTCGCGGCTCCCGTCCTGTCATTGCAAACTTGCTTTAGATATTGGAAGAGAGAGCAGGAAACCTGCTCTCTCTTCCAATATCCAAAGCCGGTTGCTTTTCCACATGGGGAGCTGCATCTTAGCAGCTCCCCATGTGTAAAGCACATGCCGGCTCCCGTAGGACACGGGGAGCCGGCGGGACTGTGGGGGGCTTGGGGACCCCCCCACAGTCCCCAACGAGAGGCCAGGCCCCGGGGGATGGGGTCCCCGGGGCAAGTAGTGGCCCGGGAGGGGGGCCACGCGGCCCCCCTCCCCAAAGTTTAAAAAATAAATAAATAAAAAAAAAAGGGTATGGCCGGCCCCGGGGGATGGGGTCCCCGGGGCCTTAAATGGCCAGAGGAGGGGGGCCACGCAGCCCCCCTCCAAAGAATAAAACAAAAATCGAGGCCATGCCCCGGGGATGGGGTCCCGGGGCCAATACAGGCCCAGGGGAAGGGGGGCCACGCGGCCCCCTTCCTGTTTTTTTTTAAATAAATTTTTTTAAAAGGGGTAAGGCCCTCGGGGATGGGGTCCCCAGGGCCCAGAAACAGGAAAAAGGAAGGGGGCCACACAGCCCCCTTCAGGGACAAAAAAAAAACGATCGGGCCCGCAGGCCCCGCCCCTTCCTTCACCACTCTGCAAACGCGCCCCCTGGCGCATTTGCAGAGGGGAACGATTCCCCTTGAATACTGGGGGTCCCTGGGGGCCGACTAGCCCACCAGGAACCTCCAGTATGCGCCAGGGGCTGCCTTGCAGAGACGTGTAGAGAGGCCACACCCCTTTTTACACCTCTCTGCAACGCAGCTCTGTGGCGCTTTTTGGAGGTATATGGTGGGCTAGTTGGACTCCGGGGACCCTCAGGATTCAAGGGGACTTAATCCCCCAACTTAAAACGCGCCACGGGCGCGTTTGCACAGTGGTGAAGGGAGGGGCGGGGCTTCAGGTGACATGTGTGCAAACAGGCCCCGTGGCGCGTTTTAAGATGGGAATTAAATCCCCTTCAATCCTGAGGGTCCCTGGGGGCCAACTAGCCCAATAGGTACATCCAGAAAGCGCCACAGAGCTGCGTTGCAGAGAGGTGTAAAAGGGTGTGGCCTCTCTACACGTCTCTGCAACGCAGCACCCTGGCGCATATTGGAGGTTCCTGGTGGGCTAGTTGGCCCCTAGGGACCCTCAGGATTCAAGGGGACTTAATCCCCCAACTTAAAACGC
This sequence comes from Calotriton arnoldi, assembly GCA_963921515.1. NCBI lineage: Eukaryota > Metazoa > Chordata > Amphibia > Caudata > Salamandridae > Calotriton > Calotriton arnoldi. Next base: position 624,418 of record CAWUFW010009911.1, on the reverse strand, counting down.
GCCACGGGGCGCGTTTGCACAGATGTTACCTCAGGCCCCGCCCCTCCCTTCACCATTGTGCAAATATTCTTCTAAAATCATCCGAAATACGAATTCCGATTTACTCACCTGTTATAAGGAGAGACCTCAGTGCTGCATCTTTCAGCCCAGTACTGGTCCTGAAAAGTAATTTTAACCGTACTTACCAGTAACTTGAATTTCCTTCCATAGGATATCATTGCCTGCTTTTTGCTGAAAAAGTCTCTAAGTGTTGATTTTTGAAACATACAAATATTCCTCTAAAATCAGCCGAAATACGAATTCCGATTTACTCACCTGTTATAAGGAGAGACCTCAGTGCTGTATCTTTCAGCCCAGTACTGGTCCTGAAAAGTAATTTTAACCGTACTTACCAGTAACTTGAATTTCCTTCCATAGGCTAACATTGACTGGTTTCACTTGGAAATTCTTCTAAGTGTGGAGTTTTGGAACTTTAAAATATTCCTCTAAAATCAGCCGAAATACGAATTCTGATTTACTCACCTGTTATCAGGAGAGACCTCAGTGCTGCATCTTTCAGCCCAGTACTGATCCTCAAAAGTAATTTTAACCATACTTACCAGTAACTTGAATTTCCTTCCATAGGATATCATTGCCTGCTTTTTGCTGAAAAAGTTTCTGTGTTGATTTTTGAAACATACAAATATTCCTCTAAAATCAGCCGAAATACGAATTCCGATTTACTCACCTGTTATAAGGAGAGACCTCAGTGCTGTATCTTTCAGCCCAGTACTGGTCCTGAAAAGTAATTTTAACCGTACTTACCAGTAACTTGAATTTCCTTCCATAGGCTAACATTGACTGGTTTCACTTGGAAATTCTTCTAAGTGTGGAGTTTTGGAACTTTAAAATATTCCTCTAAAATCAGCCGAAATACGAATTCCGATTTATTCACCTGTTATCAGGAGAGACCTCAGTGCTGCATCTTTCAGCCCAGTACTGATCCTCAAAAGTAATTTTAACCGTACTTACCAGTAACTTTAATTTCCTTCCATAGGATATCATTGCCTGCTTTTTGCTGAAAAAGTTTCTGTGTTGATTTTTGAAACATACAAATATTCCTCTAAAATCAGCCGAAATCCGAATTCTGATTTACTCACCTGTTATCAGGAGAGACCTCAGTGCTGCATCTTTCAGCCCAGTACTGGTCCTGAAAAGTAATTTTAACCGTACTTACCGGTAACTTGAATTTCCTTCATAGGCTAACATTGACTGGTTTCACTTGGAAATTCTTCTAAGTGTGGAGTTTTGGAACTTTATAATATTCCTCTAAAATCAACGAAAGTACGAATTCCAATTTACTCACCTGTTATCAGGAGAGAACCCAGTGCTGCATCTTTTAGCCCAGCACTGACCCTGAAAAGTAATTTTAACCGTACTTACCAGTAACTTATATTTTCTTCCATAGGAATCCATTGTCTGGTTTTCAGCAGAAATGTTTCAAAGTGTCGATTTTCACAAACTACAAATATTCCTAAAAATCGCCTGTATGACTTAAACGCATTCTTTCAACTGTTTACAGGAGATGCACCAGTGCTGGATCCAGGATCCAACACTGAGTAAGAAAAAGTAACGATAACAGTTTTTACCTTCTAAGTGAATTTCCTTCCATAGGATAACATTGGTGATTCTATGAGAAAAAGTTTCTAAGTGTCAACTTTTAAAGTACAATAATATTCCTTAAAAATCACGACTGTAACCAAAACGCTTTTACTCAACTGTTTACAGGAGATGTCCCAGGACTGAATCTAGGATCCAGTCCTGTGGTTAGAAAAGTAATCCATAAAGTAACTAATTGCATTTAACTAGAAATTCACATTGAGCTGAATGTTGCATTGTGTTTGAAAATGTGTTGCCCATTGCAACAACTGTAACTACTGTACTTAAAAGTCTATTGCCTATGTGCAAAGTATTTAAACTAAAGTAATTCATTCTGAGAAAGTATTTTTGTAATGTAATGTATAATGTAATTACAATGTAATTTAAAAAATAAAATATGTAAAAAAAAATTGTTTCTAAAAATGTAGTAAATCAGTATGACATTTTTTTATAACAATTAATACATTTAAAAATTGTCATTTACAAACCCTTTGAAATTCACTGAAAAAACCGTAGGTTTCAGACATGTTATAGTTACAAATTAGCATTTAAAAAACCTTTGAAATTCACTGAAAAAACCATAGGTTTCAGGGACGTTATAGTTACAAATTAGCATTTAAAAAACCTTAGAAATTCACTGAAAAACCATAGGTTTTAGGCACAGTTATAGTTAGTTGGACATTGCACTCGTACAAACCCGTGAAATTCCCCCGTTATAGTTAGTCCAGCTAACTATAACTCGCGCCCCGCAATGCACTGCTGATGACGTCACATATTACATCACTCATGACATGGTCAGTGACATCACTGATGACATCACATCACTGATGTAATATGTGACGTCATCAGCAGTGCATTGCGGGGGCGCGAGTTATAGTTAGCTGGACTAACTATAACGGGGGAATTTCACGGGTTTTGTACGAGTGCAATGTCCAACTAACTATAACTGTGCCTAAAACCTATGGTTTTTTCAGTGAATTTCAAAGGTTTTTTAAATGCTAATTTGTAACTATAACGTCCCTGAAACCTATGGTTTTTTCAGTGAATATATATATATATATATATATATATTATCTACTGGCGGTCGCCAGTAGATAGTTATAGTTAGGACCTATTTTCCATAGGAAATCCGCGACATTCTATTTGAAATAACTCTTGCGTCGGTTGACGAATCTTCGTGAAATTTTCAAACTTTATGGCCCGCTCCGGTCCGCTCCTATCCTGAAAGTCTCGGGGTGATTCGTCAAGCAGGGGCCGAGAAAAAAGGGGGGTCCCAAAACATGTTTTCCCCATTCATTTTCCCATAGGAAACTTTAGCCACGGCTACAGCCCGAACTGCTGAACGGAATTACACCAAATTTGGCAAAGAGGTAGTTCTTGGTTCAGAAAGAACCCTTTTTGTTAAATGGTGTAAATCCGTTCAGTAGTTGCTGAGAAAATCAAAAGTAAAATCACATATATATCTATGGCCGCTTAGGGTCCGCGTACCCTCCCGATCACGAGCTGCATGCTAATTGGCTGTCAACACTCCAAGCCAGGAAGTGTTGGCAGCCATTTTGTCCCTCGGTAGAACCGAGGCAGAGAAACAAGTGCGCAAAACGCACAAAGGTGGCAGGGTAGAAACACCCTGACCCCTTAGGTCTGCTCAGGGGGTTCCACGAGGACCCCTGGGCAGAAAAATGCATTTAAAAAAAAGAATTGGCGGGATGCGCTTAGGGTGCGCGGATCCCGCCGATAAAAAATCACAAGTGCGCAACGCACAAAGGGGGCAGGGTAGAAACACCCTGACCCCCTAGGTCTGCTCAGGGGGTCCCACGAAGACCCCCTGGGCAGAAAAAAGCATTTAAAAAAAAATTGGCGGGATGCGCTTAGGGTGCGCGAATCCCGCCGTAAAAAAAAAAATCGAAGCGCGGTCTCCCGCCCTTCGATGTTATTTTGCCCCCGGGTGGCCCAAGTCCCGGGGGCATGGGGGGGGTGGGTTTATAGTTAATTGGGGGGCCTCTAAGGCCCCCCAAGCCCCGGGGACCACCACGCCCAGGGCTTTCTAATAAAAATGTTGCGGGAGGGCACTCGGCCCTCCCTCAGCCCCGGGGACCACCACCTCCCCAAGGCTTCTTTTTAAAAAAAAATAACATTTCCTGTGTGGGGGGGCTCGAGCCCCCCCACACGCCCCGGGGACCGCCACCTCCCCGGGGCACTAATAATGTAAATGCGGGGGTCCGTAACGGACCCCCAAGCCCCGGGATCACCACCTCCCCGGGGCTTTAAAGACATGGGAGGGGGGCCGCGCGGCCCACCTCCTGGAGCCATTGATGGCCCTGGGTAAAACCACCCCCCAGGGCCGGCTCCTGCAGTGTCCTGCAGCTCCTACAGTGTCCCGGGGTGCCTACCCCCGGGACACTGTAGTTTGCAATGGCAGGATGGGAGCCTCGCGGCTCCCGTCCTGCCATTTCAAACTGCTTTGCTTCAATGAAGCAAAGCAAATTGCTTTTCCACATGGGGAGCTGCATGTCAGCAGCTCCCCATGTGGAAAAGCAATGCCGGGACCGTGGGGGATTGGTGAACTCCCCACGGTCCCCAATGGAGAGGGCCAGCCCCGGGGGATGGGGTCCCCGGGGCAAGTAGTGGCCCAAGAGGGGGGCCACGCGGCGCCCCTCCCCCCCCCAAAAAAAATAAAAAAATAAAAAAAAATAAAGGCCTGCCCCGGGGGATGGGGTCCCGGGGCAAAAGGAGGCCTGAGGAGGGGGGCCACGCAGCCCCCCTCCTTAAAAAAATAATAAAAAGAGTGGCCATGCCCCGGAATATGGGGTCCCCGGGGCACCCTTCCCGTTTTTTTAAAAACAAAATGAAAAAAAAGGGGTAAGGCCCTGGGGGATGGGGTCCCCAGGGCCCAAAAAAAGGAAAAAGGAAGGGGGGCCACACAGCCCCCCTTCGAGGAAGAAAAAACAAAAAAACGATCATGCCGCAGGCCCCGCCGCCTTCCTTTACCACTCTGCAAACACGCCCCCTTGCGCGTTTGCATTGGGGGAACGAATTCCCCTTGAATACTGGGGGTCCCTAGGGGCCAACTAGCCCACCAGGAACCTCCAGTATGCGCCAGGGGGCTGCGTTGCAAAGAGGTGTATAGAGGCCACGCCCCTTTTTACACCTCTCTGCAACGCAGCTCTGTGGCACTTACTGGAGGTACCTGGTGGGATAGTTGGACCCCAGGGACCCTCAGGATTCAAGGGGACTTAATCCCCCAACTTAAAACGCTCCACGGGGCGCGTTTGCACAGTGGTGAAGGGAGGGGGCGGGGCTTCAGGTGACATGTGTGCAAACAGGCCCCATCAGCAGAACTACGAATTCCTATTTACTCACCTGTTATCAGGAGAGACCTCAGTACTGCATCTTTGAGCCCAGTACTGATCCTGAAAAGTAGTTTTAACCGTACTTACCAGTAACTTGAATTTCCTTCCATAGGCTAACATTGACTGGTTTCACTTGGAAATTCTCCTAAGTGTGGAGTTTTGGAACTTTATAATATTCCTCTAAAATCAGCTGAACTACGAATTCCAATTTACTCACCTGTTATCAGGAGAGACCTCAGTGCTGCATCTTTCAGCCCAGTACAGATCCTGAAAAGTAATTCTAACCGTACTTACCAGTAACTTGAATTTCCTTCCATAGGCTAACATTGACTGGTTTCACTTGGAAATTCTTCTAAGTGTGGAGTTTTGGAACTTTATAATATTCCTCTAAAATCAGCCGAACTACGAATTCCGATTTACTCACCTGTTATCAGGAGAGAACCCAGTGCTGCATCTTTTAGCCCAGCACTGACCCTGATAAGTAATTCTAACCGTACTTACCAGTAACTTGTATTTCCTTCCATTGGAATCCATTGTCTGGTTTTCCGCAGAAAAGTTTAAAAGTGTCGTTTTTCACAAACTACAAATATTCCTTAAAAATCGCCTGTATGACTTAAACGCATTCTTTCAACTGTTTACAGGAGATGCACCAGTGCTGGATCCAGGATCCACCACTGAGTAAGAAAAAGTAACGATAACACTACTTACGTGATAAGTGAATTTCCTCCTATAGGATAACATTGGTGATTCTATGTGAAAAAGTTTCGAAGTGTCAAGTTTTAAAATACAATAATATTCCTTAAAAATCACTACTGTAACCAAAACGCTTTTACTCAACTGTTTACAGGAGATGTCCCAGGACTGAATCTAGGATCCAGTCCTGTGGTTAGAAAAGTAATCCATAAAGTAACTAATTGCTTTTAAGTAGAAATTCACATTGAGCTCAATGTTGCATTGTGTTTGAAATTGTGTTGCCCATTGCAACAACTGTAACTACTGTACTTAAAACTCTATTGCCTATTTGCAAAGTATTTAAACTAAAGTAATTCATTCTGAGAAAGTATATTTTGTAATGTAATGTATAATGTAATTACAATGTAATTTAATGAATAAAATATCTAAAAATAAATAGTTTTAAAAAATGTAGTAAATCAGTATCAAAAAAATAAATATAACAATTCATACATTTAAAAATTGTCATTTACAAAACCTTTGAAATTCACTGAAAAAACCATAGGTTTTAGGGGCGTTATAGTTAGAAATTAGCATTTAAAAAACCTTTGAAATTCACTGAAAAAACCATAGGTTTCAGGCACGTTATAGTTAGAAATTAGCATTTAAAAAACCTTTAAAATTCACTGAAAAAACCATAGGTTTCAGACACGTTATAGTTAGAAATTAGCATTTAAAAAACCTTTGAAATTCACTGAAAAAACCATAGGTTTTAGGGACAGTTATAGTTAGTTGGACATTTCACTCGTACAAAACCATAGAAATTCCCCCGTTATAGTTAGTTCAGCTAACTATAACTCGCGCCCCTGCAATGCACTGCTGATGACGTCACATATTACATCACTCATGACATGGTCAGTCACATCACTGATGACATCACTGATGACATCTCAAATGACATCACTGATGACATCACTGATGACATCATCCAAGTGATAATCTGATGCACCTCCTCACACCCTAATATAACCTTTGATACACCCACTCTAAATTACAGACTGCCATTCGCAAAACCATAGACACTCCAACACCAATAACTACATACCCACTCACTGATTCTTAGGTCTACACACACATCCACTCACTCACCCGTACAGTCACTCATACTTACGGTCACTCAGTACAGGACTATCATATGCACTCATATTCCTATATAGACACTCAAACACCGCCACTCATCCATAGAGGTAATCACACACCTAGTCAGTCATGCAAATAATTAAACACACTGCCATTTACTCACCTATACAGTTATACACACACCAGCTCACTTACTCATACAAATACTAGCACATTCTTACGCTCTTATACAATCACTGATACAAGCACACACTCATCCATACAGTCACTCTCACAATCACACACTCTCGCTTATAGCTATTTATATACTCCAACACACATATATACTGCCTTTCACATATGTAGTTACTCACACATGTACCACTGGGACATACATTCACTCACTAACACACTCTTACACACACTTACCCACCCATACAGTCTATCACAGATGCACTCTTGAAACCATCCACCCAGTGAATCACCCACTCACACATCTATGCACAGAGTCACACACACCCCACCCACACAAACACTCAGGCACCCATACAGATACTCAGACAACCAATCAATAACTCATATAGACACTCATGTAGCTATTCACAAACCCATGCAGCCACTTACACAGCAACAGACAGACAGATACAGACATTCACCCAGTTCAGTCACTAACCCAGCATTCAGTAAGATACGTCTAATCACTCACTTATAGAGTTAGTCACGCACCTACTAAATCATCCATACAGTCACTTATACACCCACTCATTCTTCAATACGCCTTTCCCTATATATATTAAAAATATTTAAACTTTACTGAAACACACTGTCACCCGATGATGTCATCAGTGATGTCATTTGAGATGTCATCAGTGATGTCATCAGTGATGTCACTGACCATGTCATGATTGATGTAATATGTGACATCATCAGCAGTGCATTGCGGGGCGCGAGTTATAGTTAGCTGAACTAACTATAACGGGGAATTTCTATGGTTTTGTACGAGTGAAATGTCCAACTAACTATAACTGTCCCTAAAACCTATGGTTTTTTCAGTGAATTTCAAAGGTTATTTAAATGCTAATTTCTAACTATAACGTGTCTGAAACCTATGGTTTTTTCAGTGAATATATATATATATATATATAAAAACCAGCAGGCTGCAAACCTCAAGCCTGCACACAGCCTTAGGTGTACACAGCGGAGGGTTGGCTTCAGCAGCTTATAGAACGCTATCCCACGTGGCCAAAACATATATATTAAGGAGGGAGAGTGCCTGACTCCCCTTAATTAAAGAATGTGGCCCTTCGGGATGGGATCCTGGGGCCTTTAAAGGCGTGGGGAAGAGGGTTCCTTGGCCCCCCTTTCCCTTTATTGCACATCTCGGCCCCAGGGTATGGGCTCCCCGGGGCCTATAATAGATGAAGAGATTTAGCTCTGGAATTCTCTGTACAGAGCGGCACCCTCATTATTGGGTACCCTCACAATAGAGGTCCTATATAAATTTGCTTCATGTGAAAACACCAATTTACAATGAATTTTAAGACTTTGTTATTCCATCTGATTCAGAAGAACTTCTATTTGAAGCACTGAAGAAGTCCTTGTGACGAAACGCGTTGGATACAATTGAATTAAAGAGAAATGTAAATGCAATAGAGTCTGTGCATTATGTGAAACTGCGGAGTTGAACTGTGTTGAACGCAATCTACTGAATGTTGAAGTGGACAATTGAAAAGTTGTAAATTGTGTAAGTAATTTTTTTGTTTTCCTGTTAGGAGACAAAGGGGACTGGTCTTTCAGGTCAGTGCACTATTCTGATTTATGATCAACTTCACCTCACTAAAGTGGTAGGTCCGATGGTTCACTGCCTCAGCCTCTTTGTGTACATTATCTACTGACATAAACACAGAATTTTTTTCAAATGAAATATTTATTAAACATGTTTTTAAAAATCTGGAAAAAATCTCAAAAATACTTAAATATATTTTCTTTTTTAAAACATAACATCATTTTTACATTATTTACAACATTTTAAAATACATTTTTTAATGTATTTTCTAGGCCTGGGCCTGCGCTAGGGCAACCGCCCACTCCTGCGCATATGCATGTTTTAAATGTATGGGAACGAGGTCGGAAAAGGCTGGACAAATTACAGTTTCTCCCCTAGGGCACTCCATGACAAATGCTGGTGGCCAGTCTTGTTCTGCTAATAGAATGTCATACCCAGATGACAGATTTTTCCAAAAGAGACCTTTAACTTTTCTGGGCTTGTCCCCCTCCATCCAGAGTGTTATCTCATGTAACTTATGTGGGACACTTACCCGAGTATCAGGTGTTTCCACCGTGATATACTCACTCAACTCCGCTGTCACCAGAAATTCCTTCAGGTTCTGGCGAGCTATCGTTACTTCTGCCGCTCTGTCTAGCATCGTCAGAGCCCATTCCCCGATCAGAAGCTGTGTCCTCAGAATTCTGGGCATGTCTGATCTTGAGACCTGCTACCTTCTTCTTTTTGAACTGAGGTTTTGATTTTTGTTTATCTTCTTTTTTATGTGCGTAGTCCGCAGTGTGTTGCGTGTCTCTGGACTTTGTATGCTCCTCTGACCGTCCTTCCCTCTCGGAGTTTTTTGATGAACCCTGAAAGGAACGAGAGGAACGAGTATCAGTATCCTGATACCTGTCAGGTTTTTTAATATTATCCCTATTCCTGAGGTTATACCTCCTTTCAGAGGGCTCCTGTTGAGGAGACCTACCTCTGGATTGAGATCTGCTGTCTTTAGACTTTTGTTGTTTTTTATTTTCCCACTTCTTTTTAGAAGAAGTAGGTGTCTGCTTTGTAGTGTCCTTTTCAGGACTGGCCCCACTAGTTGTGGTTTTAATGCTTTCCCACCTAGACTGTCTCTGCCTAATTCTGCATATGCAGTTTCAATTATTTTGGGTAGTTCGTGTTGATGATCCTCTGGACTGAACTCCCTTAGGCGTTGGCGGATCGCCACTGAAGCTGCTTCCCCTTAATGTTAGCTAGTATTATGGCTGATACCTGGTCAAAGTTATTTAGTAACTTCATCCCTAAGTTAAGGGCAGGTTCTGCTCCGTACTCATTTTGTATCTGTCTCAATACATCAGGTATTACTGCTAAGGACGGGATACCATGTGTTCTGGTATATATGGCAGCAAAGACTGAACCCCAAGAGGTGCAGTCCTCTACTTGTGGTGTGATCCCCATGGGCAAGCAGATTGTTAGAATTCTGTGTTTTTCATAGGTGGTAGTATTCGGGAATACTGCCTCAAGCTGAGTTATTTTCTGAGCTATCCAGAATGGTATTTGTTCGCGTTTTGCGGGCATTTTGCCCATTACTGCATGTAATGTTTGAGGAGTAATTTTATTTCATGTACCCTGAACTGGAGTACTGTTTGCTGCACCTGCTGGTGCAGGTTGGATTGTTAAAGTCCTCATGACGAATTGTGTCAGGTTTCTGTAGATTTTAATTAAATCTCTGTGTTGTACGAGTAATTCTGGCTGTGGCATTGTTGCAATGTCAGGATGCAGTGTGTAAGCCACTAGTATTGGCCATGTGGCCCCGTCTCCTCCGAGCGGGCCTAATCTTACTCTTTGTCGTACGTGGGGTAGAGCGCCATTAAACCAGTAAAAATGTTCCTGGTAAGTGAGTGGAATCTCTATGTCCTCGAACGGGGCATATTCCCTTGGTGCATTTCCTCTCAAATAGTAGTGAAATGTCTTTGTTATGGCATTTGCTGCTGGGAGTGTAACCCATGAATAGAATACCTCTGTTTTGTTTGATTCGTGTGCCTCAATCACGAAAACTACTATGCCACCCGTGGCTGGTAAGCCATTTTCTAATAGTCTTATGGTGACTGTCCTTCTGAATTTTGGTGCAATATGGATGCATCCTCAGGATCTTCTTCTCCCTCTAAAACGTTCAGGTCAGCTCTCTCATCCCCTGAACCAGTCATGTTCGGAGGAAGAGGTGTCCTCAGGGAACTTAAGATGAGGTGTTATGCACAATTTAGGAACTAAATGTCCTTCAAGCTTGATTAACCAGCAGCCAATAAATAGTATTCTCGTACTACTCAGCTGTGGCGGAGTTTGTGCCCACCCACTCCAGACATCTCTGGGGTTTTGTGAGTAGGTTCTCTGAGAATAGCACGACTGAACTACTCAGATTCTACTGTTAAATAAGTACCAAACCAATATTGGTGGCGCCATGTCGTGTAGTTCCTATAGTACCCGTGCAGGACCTGCGCGTTTGGATAACATAAACCGTGGGCTTGGTGTTAGACTGACTCTGTCCACCCCCATCGCATATGTTAGCCTGATTTGCATTAGCTAGCTCACAGTGCCACTAGAATCTCCTCTTATCGGGGAGAGATTAGTTCCTGGCAACCTTAGATCATGACAACCCAAATTCCTCAGAATCGTGGAAACAATGTACTACCTTTCGCTCAGTCACTCGTGCTTACTTATTCGGTTTGTCTCAGAGAGTTACACAGAATAAACAGTTGGGCGTTTCAATAAGTATTTATTGAACAGTTGTTATTCTAGTGTAAAATATATGTGCTGCGGCAACCAGCAGACAATAGCAGAGATATATTATCAGCAGTACGATAAAAGCAAAGGGATAGAACAGTTCTACCATATTGCAATAATCATGAATACATACATGAATATGAAAAGCATTATGCAAGTGCGCGTACTCCTACGATGCCTAACTAGATGTACCTGAGTGTACCTAGCATATGTGTAGGTCTAAAAGCCTAAGAGCCAAGAATCCTTCTAGGATTTAGTCGAACCCCCATACCTGAATAGAGAGAGTGTGGGACCCCGTCCTGGTCTCAAGTTGGACACCCCGCAAGGGCTGTGTTAGACTGCTGTCAGCTGGAGCGACTGCATGCAGGAGTCTCAGCGTCTCTGGTCAGTGTGTCAGCATGGAAGTCTCGGTTCCCTCTATCTTACTGGGGCAAGATGTGGTCTATTTATACCCTAAAGAGTCTCGGTCCTCAGTATGGTTTGTATTGGTCTGTCGTTAGACATGAGGAAGACGTCAGGGGTGAACTTTGTACATACATATTATGCAGGTGGTGTATTCCTAGAGGGCCATGCATAATTGATGAGTACAGGGTGGGCCTGTGTTTGGGAAAAACCCTGCTGTATTCAAAACCACAGGATAGATAACGTTCAGCCCTCAGAGCACGTTGTGTACCAGCAAGGACCAATGCAGGTGAAAGATCATGCCTTTATAAGGAATCATGACTATAATAGGACATGTACAGTTATGACCATAACTGGGCATATGCGGCTATGACCATAATAGGGCAAGTACGAATATGACCATATATGGGCAAATATGAATACATCGGGTCTCCATTAGGGCCTCTATACAGGACATAGCAATGGTTGCCACTGGTTAGTCATAATTAGGATTGTGTTCCATAGGAATTGTCTTTTTTGTGTTACTAATAACTTTGACGACATTTGACCGATCTCCGTGAAACTTTCCAAAAAAGTGCTACTTTTGGTCTAGTTCCCACCCACACCATGCACAGATTTCTCATCAATAATTTAATTGCAAGTGATGTCATAAGTGATGTAATATGTGGGGAAATTAGCAGTGTATGGTGAGGGCAGAAGTTATAGTTACCTTAGGGCATGAGTCAGAGTTCGTTAAGATAACTATAACTGGTACATTTCAGTGGTTTTGTTTGTTTAAAACAACATGTTTTAACTGACAATTCCACAGTGAATTTCTAAGGTTTCTTTTTCTGACAAATAGGATATAATCGCAAATCCTTATTATATATATACACACAGACGAAGGCCAGGTGGCTTAAACGCATTTGTCAGTGCTTCTTTACTTCGAGTGGCATGGAACAATACATTTTTCAAGAAACTATAGAGCCTGAGTGCCCAGCGTTGTTCTTGGACTGCTGGTGCGATTGGCTGCACGGGAAGGCCCCCGTGAGCTGCAACACCCGCCGTGTGGAGAGCGGCAACCTTTTGGGCGGTGATCGTGTACGGGATATATATATATAGAGGGCAGGAGCACTCCACCATTAGGCCTCAAGACATACGCCGTAGTCATTCTCTACACAAGGACGCCTCCGTACCTCTGAGTGCACTTTGTTAATAATTGCAATTTTCCAGCGCATCGTGCACCATATCCCACAAACCGCATAGTCAGATGTTTTATCATTTTTTTAAACACTGCTTAAATATCACGTATATGTGCAGGATATGTAGGCTCACTTCAGGCAGTCTTTCATCCTTGCCAGTCATTATCTCGCTTTGTGGTCGCCCATGATGTCATTCCTATGAATGACTCTCGTTCTTTTCAGCACTTGTGTCAGCCACGTCATTTCTGCCTTACTACCATGGAAATGAAAAAGTCACTGTCTCGCTCCTGACTTATGTTTGTGTGTATATATGCAGCTTGTCATTCATCACAGCGCGTTATGTGAACAAGACCGCAGGCTTGCGGTCAAAACGCGTCTTCTTGCCATGCTTGCTCAATAAATCGACATCTTGAGCACTACAACTGGAGTCTGTGCCCTTTTGTTTGACCCGGCGTGGTCTCACTCGGGGATTTCGCTTTGCATATTTGGCGGAGTACGGCTGTCTCCGCATCACAGACCCCCTCTTCATTTCTCTGGGCCCCAGTGATTATACACAGTTGAATCTTGTGGCAACTGCTGGAGGAGTACGGATTAATCACCGCCCCCTGCCTGCCAGAAATTTCCTGCTCTGCAACCACTACGAACGTGCTGGACGTCGAGTCAGAGGACCCGCAGTCCATCTCTGCATCGTGTGGTGAGTACTCTATTTGGCATTGGCAGGTATTGAAGAGGTTGTGTACCGGACTGTCTCAATCGTCAAGCAATTCAGCTTCACAGTGATTGACGTTCTGAAGCATCTCTTACACCCAGCAAGCATGTCAAGTGAAGCGCTGCGAGAAAGGGAGGCAGCTGCTGAAGTGCTATTTGAAAATGTACCTAGGGTTCCCAACCAACCACGTGCCCTTGTGTCCACAGGGGCTACCAACAGTGGCAATCTCAAAGTCAAACTGAGACAACTAGAGAAACTAATGAGGACTGAACTCACCAAATGGTGGGAGTGCAAATCGCTCCAAAAATACCATGATGTGGGACGCGTCCCCCGAGGATTAAGAATAATGCTGGCACCCAGCTTTGACAGACCCAACCCACTGATGCTTAAAGAGTGGGCAGAGAGCAACCTCGAGGCATCAATGCGTCTGATCATTATCCTGATCAAAAATTCGGAGATCGACTGTGCTGAAGCACAAAAAGAAATAGACAAAATCAACCTGGAACTAGATACAATGGAATATCAGGACCAAGTTGCCAAAGGCCGCACTGAAATCTCTGGCAAACTAAAGAAACACGAGGAAACCATCAAAACACGTAAAGCGTTCAAGTTCGCCCGTGACAAAGCGGACTATGAGTGCGGGCAGGTCTTTACTTTCGCTAGAAAATTTGACTCTTTCAAGAAACAGAGGCTCAATCAATCAGTGAAACCCGTTACTGCCGCTCCCCAGATGGCCCCCGGTGGAGTCGTTGAGGAATCAGCCTCCACTTCAGATCTGAGCTCTGCACTAGAAGCGGCACGGATTCGGAACAAGAAAGAGGATTCCTAAACAGAGCAGATCAGCACCTGAACAAGCATAGTCTAGCAGAAGAGCTTGATTTTTTAGTCTTGGACAGGCGACAAACCCTACGTCCTCGGCAACCGAAATCAACAAACACAGGCGCAACATCAGAGGACGTGAGAGAAGAACACAACACAAACTCAAGAGTAAACACCAGGAAAAGAGGCAACTGGAGACGCAAGTAAAAACAAATGCCAAAACTGTTATCAACCTCACCAAATGTACCCTCTCCACCTCTGAAATCCAGCTTCTCTCCCTTGGCCTGACCTACTGTCCCAAGAGCAATTTCAACTATTGTTCCACGCGCATAGACATCTTCAAATTCATCCGCAAACTCAAGCTCATCACATTTTTCAAGTCTAAACATACTAACAATCCCAATACTTCCTCCACATCTGTGCCAGAAACCAGCCCTAACAATCTAGCAGTATCGGATATACCTACCTTACGTGCTATGGCAGAACTTGAATATACCAATGTATCTGACTCCACGCAACAACTGCTCCACAATGCAGGCATTGACATCCCAACTAACACTCGCTCGCCTTTCAAGCCACCGTCTACTTTCACACCAACCATGCCCAGAGACACCATAGACATCTACAACGATGTGGTGATAGAATAAATCAAGAGGCTCCATGAGCGAACCAAACGGTCCAAACAGCGATCTACCGTCAGAAACAAACAATACATGGCCTTAACCCTTTTGGTGCTTGCGTCGGCCAATGGCCGACGCAAGCACTACCTCCCTGGTGCTGCGCACGTCCATTGGACGTCACCAGGGAGGGCACTAATAAATCGTCCGGTGCATCGCACCAGATTTTTTTTAACATTTTATTTTTACTGGGGGAGACGCGGAAGGCTTTCCGCGTCTTCCACCGCCCCTCTCCGCCCATCTGTGACGTCAGCGCGCCGCGAGGCGCCTGAGCGTCACTGATTTCCCCACCGGAGCCGAGGACAGCAGCAGGTAAGGCCGCGCTCGACTCCGATGAGGAAATCTGGCTGGAAACGGCCTCCCCAGCTTTCAGGGAGGCCTCGTTTGAAAGGGGTTCCTGGCCGTGGATCGCAGGGCTGCTGCGATCCACGGCCAGGAAACCCCACTAGACACCAGGGATGTCTTTGGGGGGTCGACCCTCGTGGTGATGGGTCGCCCCCTCCGCCCGGGGGCCCATTTTTAAGTTAATTTACCTGGCTTTCCCTGGGGGGCGCGATCGCCCCCTAAAAAATAAAAAAATAAAGACGTTTTTTTTTTTTTAAAATGGCGGCGATATTGGCAGGGGGTCGGTCCTTCTGCTCAGTGGCCGATCCCCTGTGGGGGCAATTATGTACATAATTATGGGGGCCACAATCTGCTCCCAGGGGAGCCATAGGCATGCACATAACAAAGTGCATATAATGTAAAGAGGTTAGTGGGTTACTGCTTCTGTGCCAGCTTTATGTTTTTTTTGCCCAGTCTTTCATCATCTAATCTTGTGAAAAGGGTTCATTTGGGTAGAAAATAATTCTTATTATGAAAGAGAACCCCCAACGATGGTACTTTTTAAATTCTGGATTTGTGCTTTCCCAGAATAAGGGCTCAAACTATATTGCCTGCCAGTATAGATGGCATGTTACTGCTACACTACCCCTTGTCCTGTCTGATGTAGCATATCCTATGTACTGTTGTCTCTGTGCAATGTGTGTGTGTGTGGTGTAAAGTGCTCTGACACCGTACACTGGTGTGAGTGTTGCTATAAAACTAAATGAATCTGAGAGACAGTGGTTTTTGAGACTTGAGGGGCACTGTTAAATGGTGCTAGTGAGGGAATCCATGGCAGAGGTGGTCATTGATGGGGCACCAGCAGACATTGTCGCACAGGGCGCCACCAGCGCTAATGCCGGCCCTGCAGTGAATGATATATATGTATCTATATACATATCTATATATATATATATATATATATATATATATATATATAGATACATGTACTCTTTGACTGCTGTTACCTCCTTTCTCGACTGGAGGGCTTCCTTTGTGCTATAATACGGCATGATTTTCATTTGGAATAGTAAAGCGGCAATGTCGCTACGAAGCCCTGGCCCACCTGGAAGGGCGCCTTTTCTCGTCATGATTCATATGGATATATATATATATATTCAGAAACACAAAGGATGCCACACTCCAGAGATTGGTTTCAGAGTTGCTTTATTTTCACCACGACTGGTGGTAGTGGTGGTGAAAATAAAGCAACTCTGAAACCTGTCTCTGGAGTGCGGCATCCTTTGTGTTTCTGAATTTAAATATCGTGTAAGGATTCTACCCGTTGCTGCCTGCACCAGGTATTGAGCGCGCTGACATTGGGAATTAATTGTTATATATATATATAAATATTTATTTACAGAGATATTTCTCAGTGCTGAAATTATGAGACTGTGAAAGAACTATAATGAGTCTCTTTGAAGTTACCTGAAAGGCAGTAAAGTGTGGTACTGCTGCAGAGTACAAACAATTCTGCTAGATAGAGATATCTGACTTTTGTGTAGTGGCAGTTTTGACCCCATAAAGGGTATGCTGAAACGAACAGATCGGTATTATGTAGACAGCTAAGTGGATTAGTAAAGCCACGCAGTAGAAACACTTTGTAACAGACTAAATGTATGTGAGAGAGGGGCTATGGAGAGATGAGGGGCACGTTTGCAAGGATGGTAGTGGGCGCATCAAAGGAGGTCATAGTGTGCAATTGTAAGGCACACGTTCACCCGTAGGCATCTTGGCGCTAAAATGATGGTAGCACTGGCTCCCACCAGCGCTAAAAGGCTGCGATTATGGGTATGTGGCAAGGTGAAGTAATACTGTGTCTTTTTTCTCTCTTTCTTAGTCTTTTTGGAGAGCGTACGGATTTCGCAAAGGTAAGGTGACTTCGTCATTATTGACTTAAACACTTCACTTATGCACACACCCACCTACACTTTAAAACCAACAACCTATCTGCCTTCTATGTAGGATAGTGTTTTAAAAGGATAGTTTAGGCACTGAGGCAGGATCAGAGACTGAGACAGCAGATACTGAGACAGCATCTGAGGGAGAGGACAATGGAGCCGAATCTGGGAGTGACTTTTCAGTCGGCGCAGTTCCATCCGATGACTCATCGTCCAGCGATTCTGAAGGAGACGTTGTCAGTCGTGCTGTCCCTTTGCCAGCACAGTCTGTGCAGCAGGACACCCGTAACAGGTTAGAGCAACCCAGAGTGCAGGCACGTGTGGCCGCAAGCACAGAAGGAGTGCTGTCTTGGCAGCCTCCCAATTTAGTTCAGCCCCAAATTCCGCCTTTCACTGGTGACGCTGGATGTAAAGTAGATACAGCAAATTTTTTGACAATTGACTACTTCCATCTCTTTTTTGGTGTTGACTTCCTAGACAAAATTGTGCAGCAAACAAATTTGCGTGCCGAACAATTTCTGAGGGAGCAAGGAGGCACTCTTGGGCCTCATTCTAGGGCACGCAAGTGGACTCCCACTTCATTAGGGGAGTTGAAGATATTTTTGGGCCTCATACTTAAAATGGGGGTAGTGCATAAACCAACCTTGCTATCCTACTGGTCTACTCGCACGGTTTGGTTAACCCCCATCTTTGCACCATACATGAGCAGAGATCGTTTTTGCTATTGCAGCGCATGCTGCATTTCAATGACAATTCTGCTGCATTGCCCCGGGACCATCCAGACTATGACAGGTTGTTCAAAATTCGGCCTGTCGTGGAACATTTGTCTGCCAGGTTTCCAGAGGTTTATACTCCTGGAAAGAATATAGCCATTGATGAGTCCTTGATCTTGTATAAAGGGCGGCTGCTGTTTAGGCAGTACATTCCGAGCAAACGCGCTCGCTATGGCATCAAGCTGTACATGCTGTGTGAGAGCTCGACTGGCTATGTGTATAGCTCGAGGGAAGGACACAACTCTTAACCCTGTAGGTTGCCCTCCCATGCTAGGGGTCACAGGAAAGATCGTATGGAAGCTTGTCCAGCCACTTCTTCACAAAGGTTATAACCTTTATGTGGACAATTTCTATACAGGAGTAGAGCTGTTCAGTGAGCTCTACAAAGCTGGCACTGTGTCTTGCGGTACAATTCGTTGTCGCCGCAAAGGATTCCCGCAGGAGCTTGTTTGCAAGAAGCTCCAGAAATCCCAGAGCACTGCGTTGCGTTCCAATGAACTGCTCGCAGTTAAATTCTCAGATAGGCGTGACGTGTACATGCTCACTACAATTCATGCTGAGAGCACTTCCCCTGTCACGGTTTGGGGTCAGATGGCTGAAGTCCACAAGCCCACCTGTATACTTGATTACAACAAGTACATGGGCGGAGTGGACAAGAACGACCAGGTTCTTCAGCCATACAATGCAAGTCGTAAAACTTGCACTTGGTATAAGAAACTGTTTACGCACCTGATCCAGATGGCAACATACAATGCGTATGTTGTTTATCGTGAGACCACCACAGGAAGACTCATGTCTTTCCTTGACTTTCAGTTGTCTGTGATTGAAAGTCTTACTGCTACAGAAGCAGAAGCCTCCACTTCATGTGTTCTGGAGGACGTGGCAAGGCTGCAGGAGCGACACTTTGCAGATAAAATTCCTGCAACACCCAAAAAGGAGCGACCATGTCGTCGTTGTAAAGTGTGCTCGATGCAGGGAAAGAGGCAGGAGACTCGTGTTTACTGTCCCCAGTGCCCAAGTAAGCCTGCCTTCTGTTTTCCTACTTGCTTTATGTTGTATCACACTAAAGCAAAATACTGGGAAATTGACTGAGGTGGAGCTGCCAATAGGATAACCTTTCAATTGGTGTGAATGGATACCTACTGTCTGTGGGCCACTCCTTCACTACACAAGCAGCTGCAGGATATTTCTTCCTCTACTTCATGAAATCATGGACTTCTCAACACCTTTATCTGCTTTCAGAACGTGGTAGTTGTTCTGTTCGCCAATTGACAAGTGCATTATAGTCCCCACGCTGCACATACTGGTGGACAGAACATATGCCACGTTGTCATGGAGTACCCGTGTTTCACATTCAACCGTTCTTCGTAGTTTATGATGTTCTCTTTAGGAAGTTTTTGAAAATTTCCAGCATGTTTGCCTTAGTTTCAAAGGTAGATATGCTTGCTCAGCTCGAGAAATGTTTTTGCGGCATACTCGGGCACCCCCAACTTGCATCCACAAACTGGAAGGAGTTGGATAGAGCATTGTGAGAGCATTGATAGCTCGTGACAGAAATGTTCACTCAAGCTTCAAGTAGCTAGAGATGAAAGGCATTAGTATAGGGTCTCTTAACAATTGGACAGGGTTAGTCAGGACTCTGAGGACAGACACACGAACGGGTTAGAACAGCTTACGGTAGGTACGCTTTCCGAGGAATATTGCAAAGGTAGAAGGCAGATAGTAAAGGTAGTATAGATACACGTCCTGACTTCTTCTTCACCCATGGATTCAAATCCATTGCTGCCACACTCACACTGAATTTACTGTAGTACTTATGGGACAATGCTGCTTGCCATGTTCATCCTCCGTTAGAACTTAGTAGATGGTCAGTTTGCTGTATGATAAGTGCATTACAGTCACTGCACATAACGGTGGCTTGGACATATGCTACGTTGTCACGGACTACCCTTGTTTCACATTCATCCGTTCATAGTTTATGATGTTATCTTTTGAAAATTTCCACCATGTTTGCCTTAGTTTCAAAGGTAGATATGCTTGCTCAGCTCGAGAAATGTTTTTGCGGCATACTCGGGCACCCCCCAACTTGCATCCACAAACTGGAAGGAGTTGGATAGAGCATTGTGAGAGCATTGATAGCTCGTGACAGAAATGTTCACTCAAGCTTCAAGTAGCTAGAGATGAAAGGCATTAGTATAGGGTCTCTTAACAATTGGACAGGGTTAGTCAGGACTCTGAGGACAGACACACGAATGGGTTAGAACAGCTTACGGTAGGTACGCTTTCCGAGGAATATTGCAAAGGTAGAAGGCAGATAGTAAAGGTAGTATAGATACACGTCCTGACTTCTTCTTCACCCATGGATTCAAATCCATTGCTGCCACACTCACACTGAATTTACTGTAGTACTTATGGGACAATGCTGCTTGCCATGTTCATCCTCCGTTAGAACTTAGTAGATGGTCAGTTTGCTGTATGATAAGTGCATTACAGTCACTGCACATAACGGTGGCTTGGACATATGCTACATTGTCACGGACTACCCTTGTTTCACATTCATCCGTTCATAGTTTATGATGTTATCTTTTGAAAATTTCCAGCATGTTTGCCTTAGTTTCAAAGGTAGATATGCTTGCTCAGCTCGAGAAATGTTTTTGCGGCATACTCGAGCACCCCCAACTTGCATCCACAAACTGGAAGGAGTTGGATTTAGCATAGTGAGTGCACTAAAGGTGCATGAAAGACATGTCTTCCTGAGCCTCATGTGGCTGTCTTGGAAGTCATTAGTATAGGTTCACTGGGCATGAGTTCGGTAACGTTCTGGAAGAAGGAGGTGGAGACTTGACAGGTGGTAGAATATAGTCAAAGTCATTATGTCTTGTGGCATATGAATGTGATGGGCCCTGGCATGGCGGCAGTATGTTTGTGTGAGTGCAAGTGATATGGTTGTTTGGGCCTGTGGCTGGCGGTACGGAAGTCTTGTGTGTGGTGTGTGAATGGCGTGTGAATGGACCATAAAGTGGTTGGTGCCGTGATGTGGCTTTATGGCTCCCCTTCAGAAGGCTTGGCTTCAATATTTATATACTTTGATAAGTATTTGTGCTTTGAAGCCAGCGTTTCTGGAGGTGCTAAAACCAACCTGTGTAAGTGGTGGATTAGCTTTATCAAATGAGTGTTAGATTTATATTTGTGCCCGGCAATGCCACAACTTTCCCACACAAAAATGTGTGGAAAAAGTGATTTTTTCAGCTAAATTTGAGGTTTGCAGGGGATTCTGGGTAAGAAAACGTTGGGGATCCACACAAGCCATACCTCCCTGGAACCACCCGGGTGTCTAGTTTTCAGAAATGTGTGGGTTTGATAGGTTTCTCTAGCTGGCCGCCGAGCACGGGGCCAAAAACCGAGGTGACCCCCCTTCCAAAACCAGGTTGTTTTGTGATAGGCAATTTTAATGTCACCTCAATACGTTTTGGGCCCTTGTCTGTCGCGGGTCCTTAGGCCTCCCACACGAGTGAGGCACCATTTTTATCGGGAGACCTTGGGGAATACTGGGTGGTAGTAAATGCGTGTCTGCCCGGCGATGCCACAACTTTCCCACACAAAAATGTGTGGAAAAAGTGATTTTTTCAGCTAAATTTGAGGTTTGCAGGGGATTCTGGGTAAGAAAACGTTGGGGGATCCATGCAAGACATACCTCCCTGGAACCACCCGGTTGTCTAGTTTTCAGAAATGTGTGGGTTTGATAGGTTTCCCTAGCTGCCCGCCGAGCACGGGTCCAAAAACCGAGGTGACCCCCCTTGCAAAACCAGGTTGTTTTGTGATAGGCAATTTTAATGTCACCACAATACGTTTTGGGCCCTTTTCTGTCGCGGGTACTTGGGCCTCCCACACGAGTGAGGCACCATTTTTATTGGGAGACCTTGGGGAACACTGGGTGGTAGGAAATGCGTGTCTGCCCGGCGATGCCACAACTTTCCCACACAAAAATGTGTGGGAAAAGTGATTTTTTCTGCACAATTTGAGGTTTGCAGGGGATTCTGGGTAAGAAAATGTTGGGGGATCCATGCAAGCCATACCTCCCTGGAACCACCCGGGTGTCTAGTTTTCAGAAATGTGTGGGTTTGATAGGTTTCTCTAGCTGGCCGCCGAGCACGGGGCCAAAAACCGAGGTGACCCCCCTTGCAAAACCAGGTTGTTTTGTGATAGGCAATTTTAATGTCACCTCAATACGTTTTGGGCCCTTGTCTGTCGCGGGTCCTTGGGCCTCCCACACAAGTGAGGCACCATTTTTATCGGGAGACCTTGGGGAATACTGGGTGGTAGTAAATGCGTGTCTGCCCGGCGATGCCACAACTTTCCCACACAAAAATGTGTGGAAAAAGTGATTTTTTCAGCAAAATTTGAGGTTTGCAGGGGATTCTGGGTAGGAAAACGTTGGGGGATCCACGCAAGCCATACCTCCCTGGAACCACCTGGGTGTCTAGTTTTCAGAAATGTGTGGGTTTGATAGGTTTCCCTAGCTGGCCGCCGAGCACGGGGCCAAAAACTGAGGTGACCCGCCTTGCAAAACCAGGTTGTTTTGTGATAGGCAATTTTAATGTCACCGCAATAAGTTTTGGACCCTTGTCTGTCGCGGGTACTTGGGCCTCCCACCCGAGTGAGGCACCATTTTTATCGAGAGACCTTGGGGAACACTGGGTGGTAGGAAATGCGTGTCTGCCCGGCGATGCCACAACTTTCCCACACAAAAATGTGTGGGAAAAGTGATTTGTTCTGCACAATTTGAGGTTTGCAGGGGATTCTGGGTAAGAAAACGTTGGGGGATCCACGCAAGCCATACCTCCCTGGAACCACCCGGGTGTCTAGTTTTCAGAAATGTGTGGGTTTGATAGGTTTCACTAGCTGGCCGCTGAGCACGGGGCCAAAAACCGAGGTGACTCCCCTTGCAAAACCAGGTTGTTTTGTGATAGGCAATTTTAATGTCACCTCAATACAGTTTGGGCCCTTGTCTGTCGCGGGTACTTGGGCCTCCCACACGAGTGAGGCACCATTTTTATCGGGAGACCTTGGGGAACACTGGGTGGTAGGAAATGCGTGTCTGCCCAGCGATGCCACAACTTTCCCACACAAAAATGTGTGGAAAGAGTGATTTTTTCAGCTAAATTTGAGGTTTGCAGGGGATGCTGGGTAAGAAAACGTTGGGGGATCCACGCAAGCCATACCTCCCTGGAACCACCCGGGTGTCTAGTTTTCAGAAATGTGTGGGTTTGATAGGTTTCCCTAGCTGGCCGCCGAGCACGGGGCCAAAAACCGAGGTGACCCACCTTGCAAAACCAGGTTGTTTTGTGATAGGCAATTTTAATGTCACCTCAATACGTTTTGGGCCCTTGCCTGTCGCGGGTACTTGGGCCTCCCACACGAGTGAGGCACCATTTTTATCGGGAGACCTTGGGAAACACTGGGTGGTAGGAAATGCGTGTCTGCCCGGCGATGTCACAACTTTCCCACACAAAAATGTGTGTAAAAAGTGATTTTTTCAGCTAAATTTGAGGTTTGCAGGGGATTCTGGGTAAGAAAACGTTGGGGGATCCATGCAAGCCATACCTCCCTTGAACCACCCGGGTGTCTAGTTTTCAGAAATGTGTGGGTTTGATAGGTTTCCCAAGCTGGCCGCCAAGCACGGGGCCAAAAACCGAGGTGACCCCCCTTGCAAAACCAGGTTGTTTTGTGATAGGCAATTTTAATGTCACCTCAATACGTTTTGGGCCCTAGCCTGTCGCGGGTACTTGGGCCTCCCACACGAGTGAGGCACCATTTTTATCGGGAGACCTTGGGGAACATTGGGTGGTAGGAAATGCGTGTCTACCCGGCGATGCCACAACTTTCCCACACAAAAATGTGTGGAAAAAGTGATTTTTTCAGCTAAATTTGAGGTTTGCAGGGGATTCTGGGTAAGAAAACGTTGGGGGATCCACGCAAGCCATACCTCCCTGGAACCACCTGGGTGTCTAGTTTTCAGAAATGTGTGGGTTTGATCGGTTTCCCTAGCTGGCCGCCGAGCACGGGGCCAAAAACCGAGGTAACCCCCCTTGCAAAACCAGGTTGTTTTGTGATAGGCAATTTTAATGTCACCTCGATACGTTTTGGGCCCTTGCCTGTCGCGGGTACTTGGGCTTCCCACACAAGTGAGGCACCATTTTTATCGTGAGACCTTGGGGAACACTGGGTAGTAGGAAATGCGTGTCTGCCCGGCGATGCCACAACTTTCCCACACAAAAATGTGTGGAAAAAGTGATTTTTACAGCTAAATTTGAGGTTTGCAGGGGATTCTGGGTAAGAAAACGTTGGGGGATCCACACAAGCCATACCTCCCTGGCACCACCCGGGTGTCTAGTTTTCAGAAATGTGTGGGTTTGATAGGTTTCTCTAGCTGGCCGCCGAGCACGGGGCCAAAAACCAAGGTGACCCCCCTTGCAAAACCAGGTTGTTTTGTGATAGACAATTTTAATGTCACCTCAATACGTTTTGGGCCCTTGTCTGTCGCGGGTACTTGGGCCTCCCACACGAGTGAGCCACCATTTTTATCGGGAGACCTTGGGGAATACTGGGTGGTAGTAA
This sequence comes from Calotriton arnoldi, assembly GCA_963921515.1. NCBI lineage: Eukaryota > Metazoa > Chordata > Amphibia > Caudata > Salamandridae > Calotriton > Calotriton arnoldi. The sequence continues at coordinate 599,650 of CAWUFW010009911.1, read as the reverse complement.
ATGCGTGTCTGCCCGGCGATGCCACGACTTTCACACGCAAAAATGTGTGGAAAAAGTGATTTTTTCTGCAAAATTTGAGGTTTGCAGGGGATTCTGGGTAAGAAAACGTTGGGGGATCCACTCAAGCCATACCTCCCTGGAACCACCCGGGTGTCTAGTTTTCAGAAATGTGTGGGTTTGATAGGTTTCCCTAGCTGGCCGCCGAGCACGGGGCCAAAAACCGAGGTGACCCCCCTTGCAAAACCAGGTTGTTTTGTGATAGGCAATTTTAATGTCACCGCAATATGTTTTGGGCCCTTGTCTGTCGCGGGTACTTGGGCCTCCCACCCGATTGAGGCACCATTTTTATCGGGAGACCTTGGGGAACACTGGGTGGTAGGAAATGCGTGTCTGCCCGGCGATGCCACAACTTTCCCTCACAAAAATGTGTGGGAAAAGTGATTTTTTCTGCACAATTTTAGGTTTGCAGGGGATTCTGGGTAAGAAAACGTTGGGGGATCCACACAAGCCATACCTCCCTGGAACCACCCGGGTGTCTAGTTTTCAGAAATGTGTGGGTTTGATAGGTTTCTCTAGCTGGCCACCAAGCACGGGGCCAAAAACCGAGGTGACCCCCCTTGCAAAACCAGGTTGTTTTGTGATAGGCAATTTTAATGTCACCTCAATACGTTTTGGGCCCTTGTCTGTCGCGGGTACTTGGGCCTCCCACACGAGTGAGGCACCATTTTTATCGGGAGACCCTGGGGAATACTGGGTGGTAGTAAATGCATGTCTTCCCAGCGATGCCACAACTTTCCCACACAAAAATGTGTGGAAAAAGTGATTTTTTCAGCTAAATTTGAGGTTTGCAGGGGATTCTGGGTAAGAAAACGTTGGGGGATTCACGCAAGCCATACCTCCCTGGAACCACCCGGGTGTCTAGTTTTCAGAAATGTGTGGGTTTGATAGGTTTCACTAGCTGGCCGCTGAGCACGGGGCCAAAAACCGAGGTGACCCCCTTGCAAAACCAGGTTGTTTTGTGATAGGCAATTTTAATGTCACCTCAATACGTTTTGGGCCCTTGCCTGTCGCGGGTACTTGGGCCTCCCACACGAGTGAGGCACCATTTTTATTGTGAGACCTTGGGGAACACTCTGTGGTAGGAAATGCGTGTCTGCCCGGCGATGCCACAACTTTCCCACACAAAAATGTGTGGAAAAAGTGATTTTTCAGCTAAATTTGAGGTTTGCAGGGGATTCTGGGTAAGAAAACGTTGGGGATCCACACAAGCCATACCTCCCTGGAACCACCCGGGTGTCTAGTTTTCAGAAATGTGTGGGTTTGATAGGTTTCTCTAGCTGGCCGCCGAGCACGGGGCCAAAAACCGAGGTGACCCCCCTTGCAAAACCAGGTTGTTTTGTGATAGGCAATTTTAATGTCACCTCAATACGTTTTGGGCCTTTGTCTGTTGCGGGTCCTTGGGCCTCCCACACAAGTGAGGCACCATTTTTATCGGGAGACCTTGGGGAATACTGGGTGGTAGTAAATGCGTGTCTGCCCGGCGATGCCACAACTTTCCCACACAAAAATGTGTGGAAAAAGTGATTTTTTCAGCTAAATTTGAGGTTTGCAGGGATTCTGGGTAAGAAAACGTTGGGGGATCCACGCAAGCCATACCTCCCTGGAACCACCCGGGTGTCTAGTTTTCAGAAATGTGTGGGTTTGATAGGTTTCCCTAGCTGGCCGCCGAGCACGGGGCCAAAAACCGAGGTGACCCCCTTGCAAAACCACGTTGTTTTGTGATAGGCAATTTTAATGTCACCGCAATACGTTTTGGGCCCTTGTCTGTCGCGGGTACTTGGGCCTCCCACCCGAGTGAGGCACCATTTTTATCGAGAGACCTTGGGGAACACTGGGTGGTAGGAAATGCGTGTCTGCCCGGCGATGCCACAACTTTCCCACTCAAAAATGTGTGGGAAAAGTGATTTTTTGCACAATTTGAGGTTTGCAGGGGATTCTGGGTAAGAAAACGTTGGGGGATCCACGCAAGCCATACCTCCCTGGAACCACCCGGGTGTCTAGTTTTCAGAAATGTGTGGGTTTGATAGGTTTCACTAGCTGGCCGCTGAGCACGGGGCCAAAAACCGAGGTGACTCCCTTGCAAACCAGGTTGTTTTGTAATAGGCAATTTTAATGTCACCTCAATACGGTTTGGGCCCTTGTCTGTCGCGGGTACTTGGGCCTCCCACACGAGTGAGGCACCATTTTTATCGGGAGACCTTGGGGAACACTGGGTGGTAGGAAATGCGTGTCTGCCCGGCGATGCCACAACTTTCCCACACAAAAATGTGTGGAAAAAGTGATTTTTTCAGCTAAATTTGAGGTTTGCAGGGGATTCTGGGTAAGAAAACGTTGGGGGATCCACGCAAGCCATACCTCCCTGGAACCACCCGGGTGTCTAGTTTTCAGAAATGTGTGGGTTTGATGGGTTTCCCTAGCTGGCCACCGAGCACGGGGCCAAAAACCGAGGTGACCCCCCTTGCAAAACCAGGTTGTTTTGTGATAGGCAATTTTAATGTCACCTCAATACGTTTTGGGCCCTTGCCTGTCGCGGGTACTTGGGCCTCCCACACGAGTGAGGTACCATTTTTATCGGGAGACCTTGGGAAACACTGGGTGGTAGGAAATGCGTGTCTGCCCGGCGATGTCACAACTTTCCCACACAAAAATGTGTGTAAAAAGTGATTTTTTCAGCTAAATTTGAGGTTTGCAGGGGATTCTGGGTAAGAAAACGTTGGGGGATCCATGCAAGCCATACCTCCCTGGAACCACCTGGGTGTCTAGTTTTCAGAAATGTGTGGGTTTGATAGGTTTCCCAAGCTGGCCGCCAAGCACGGGGCCAAAAACCGAGGAGACCCCCCTTGCAAAACCAGGTTGTTTTGTGATAGGCAATTTTAATGTCACCTCAATACGTTTTGGGCCCTAGCCTGTCGCGGGTACTTGGGCCTCCCACACGAGTGAGGCATCATTTTTATCGGGAGACCTTGGGGAACATTGGGTGGTAGGAAATGCGTGTCTGCCCGGCGATGCCACAACTTTCCCACACAAAAATGTGTGGAAAAAGTGATTTTTCAGCTAAATTTGAGGTTTGCAGGGGATTCTGGGTAAGAAAACGTTGGGGGATCCACGCAAGCCATACCTCCCTGGAACCACCTGGGTGTCTAGTTTTCAGAAATGTGTAGGTTTGATCAGTTTCCCTAGCTGGCCGCCGAGCACGGGGCCAAAAACCGAGGTGACCCCCTTGCAAAACCAGGTTGTTTTGTGATAGGCAATTTTAATGTCACCGCAATATGTTTTGGGCCCTTGTCTGTCGCGGGTACTTGGGCCTCCCACCCGATTGAGGCACCATTTTTATCGGGAGACCTTGGGGAACACTGGGTGGTAGGAAATGCGTGTCTGCCCGGCGATGCCACAACTTTCCCACACAAAAATGTGTGGGAAAAGTGATTTTTTCTGCACAATTTGAGGTTTGCAGGGGATTCTGGGTAAGAAAACGTTGGGGGATCCACACAAGCCATACCTCCCTGGAACCACCCGTGTGTCTAGTTTTCAGAAATGTGTGGGTTTGATAGGTTTCTCTAGCTGGCCACCGAGCACGGGGCCAAAAACCGAGGTGACCCCCCTTGCAAAACCAGGTTGTTTTGTGATAGGCAATTTTAATGTCACCTCGATATGTTTTGGGCCCTTGCCTGTCGCGGGTACTTGGGCCTCCCACACAAGTGAGGCACCATTTTTATCGTGAGACCTTGGGGAACACTGGGTGGTAGGAAATGCGTGTCTGCCCGGCGATGCCACAACTTTCCCACACAAAAATGTGTGGAAAAAGTGATTTTTACAGCTAAATTTGAGGTTTGCAGGGGATTCTGGGTAAGAAAACGTTGGGGGATCCACACAAGCCATACCTCCCTGGCACGACCCGGGTGTCTAGTTTTCAGAAATGTGTGGGTTTGATAGGTTTCTCTAGCTGGCCGCCGAGCACGGGGCCAAAAACCAAGGTGACCCCCCTTGCAAAACCAGGTTGTTTTGTGATAGACAATTTTAATGTCACCTCAATACGTTTTGGGCCCTTGTCTGTCGCGGGTACTTGGGCCTCCCACACGAGTGAGCCACCATTTTTATCGGGAGACCTTGGGGAATACTGGGTGGTAGTAAATGCGTGTCTGCCCGGCGATGCCACAACTTTCACACGCAAAAATGTGTGGAAAAAGTGATTTTTTCTGCAAAATTTGAGGTTTGCAGGGGATTCTGGGTAAGAAAACGTTGGGGGATCCACTCAAGCCATACCTCCCTGGAACCACCCGGGTGTCTAGTTTTCAGAAATGTGTGGGTTTGATAGGTTTCCCTAGCTGGCCGCCGAGCACGGGGCCAAAACCGAGGTGACCCCCTTGCAAAACCAGGTTGTTTTGTGATAGGCAATTTTAATGTCACCGCAATATGTTTTGGGCCCTTGTCTGTCGCGGGTACTTGGGCCTCCCACCCGATTGAGGCACCATTTTTATCGGGAGACCTTGGGGAACACTGGGTGGTAGGAAATGCGTGTCTGCCCGGCGATGCCACAACTTTCCCACACAAAAATGTGTGGGAAAAGTGATTTTTCTGCACAATTTGAGGTTTGCAGGGGATTCTGGGTAAGAAAACGTTGGGGGATCCACACAAGCCATACCTCCCTGGAACCACCCGGGTGTCTAGTTTTCAGAAATGTGTGGGTTTGATAGGTTTCACTAGCTGGCCACCGAGCACGGGGCCAAAAACCGAGGTGACCCCCCTTGCAAAACCAGGTTGTTTTGTGATAGGCAATTTTAATGTCACCTCAATACGTTTTGGGCCCTTGTCTGTCGCGGGTACTTGGGCCTCCCACACGAGTGAGGCACCATTTTTATCGGGAGACCCTGGGGAATACTGGGTGGTAGTAAATGCATGTCTTCCCAGCGATGCCACAACTTTCCCACACAAAAATGTGTGGAAAAAGTGATTTTTTCAGCTAAATTTGAGGTTTGCAGGGGATTCTGGGTAAGAAAACGTTGGGGGATTCACGCAAGCCATACCTCCCTGGAACCACCCGGGTGTCTAGTTTTCAGAAATGTGTGGGTTTGATAGGTTTCACTAGCTGGCCGCTGAGCACGGGGCCAAAAACCGAGGTGACCCCCCTTGCAAAACCAGGTTGTTTTGTGATAGGCAATTTTAATGTCACCTCAATACGTTTTGGGCCCTTGCCTGTCGCGGGTACTTGGGCCTCCCACACGAGTGAGGCACCATTTTTATCGTGAGAGCTTGGGGAACACTCTGTGGTAGGAAATGCGTGTCTGCCCGGCGATGCCACAACTTTCCCACACAAAAATGTGTGGAAAAAGTGATTTTTTCAGCTAAATTTGAGGTTTGCAGGGGATTCTGGGTAAGAAAACTTTGGGGATCCACACAAGCCATACCTCCCTGGAACCACCCGGGTGTCTAGTTTTCAGAAATGTGTGGGTTTGATAGGTTTCTCTAGCTGGCCGCCGAGCACGGGGCCAAAAACCGAGGTGACCCCCCTTGCAAAACCAGGTTGTTTTGTGATAGGCAATTTTAATGTCACCTCAATACGTTTTGGGCCTTTGTCTGTTGCGGGTCCTTGGGCCTCCCACACAAGTGAGGCACCATTTTTATCGGGAGACCTTGGGGAATACTGGGTGGTAGTAAATGCGTGTCTGCCCGGCGATGCCACAACTTTCCCACACAAAAATGTGTGGAAAAAGTGATTTTTTCAGCTAAATTTGAGGTTTGCAGGGGATTCTGGGTAAGAAAACGTTGGGGGATCCACGCAAGCCATACCTCCCTGGAACCACCCGGGTGTCTAGTTTTCAGAAATGTGTGGGTTTGATAGGTTTCCCTAGCTGGCCGCCGAGCACGGGGCCAAAAACCGAGGTGACCCCCTTGCAAAACCACGTTGTTTTGTGATAGGCAATTTTAATGTCACCGCAATACGTTTTGGGCCCTTGTCTGTCGCGGGTACTTGGGCCTCCCACCCGAGTGAGGCACCATTTTTATCGAGAGACCTTGGGGAACACTGGGTGGTAGGAAATGCGTGTCTGCCCGGCGATGCCACAACTTTCCCACTCAAAAATGTGTGGGAAAAGTGATTTTTTGCACAATTTGAGGTTTGCAGGGGATTCTGGGTAAGAAAACGTTGGGGGATCCACGCAAGCCATACCTCCCTGGAACCACCCGGGTGTCTAGTTTTCAGAAATGTGTGGGTTTGATAGGTTTCACTAGCTGGCCGCTGAGCACGGGGCCAAAAACCGAGGTGACTCCCCTTGCAAACCAGGTTGTTTTGTAATAGGCAATTTTAATGTCACCTCAATACGGTTTGGGCCCTTGTCTGTCGCGGGTACTTGGGCCTCCCACACGAGTGAGGCACCATTTTTATCGGGAGACCTTGGGGAACACTGGGTGGTAGGAAATGCGTGTCTGCCCGGCGATGCCACAACTTTCCCACACAAAAATGTGTGGAAAAAGTGATTTTTCAGCTAAATTTGAGGTTTGCAGGGATTCTGGGTAAGAAAACGTTGGGGGATCCACGCAAGCCATACCTCCCTGGAACCACCCGGGTGTCTAGTTTTCAGAAATGTGTGGGTTTGATGGGTTTCCCTAGCTGGCCACCGAGCACGGGGCCAAAAACCGAGGTGACCCCCTTGCAAAACCAGGTTGTTTTGTGATAGGCAATTTTAATGTCACCTCAATACGTTTTGGGCCCTTGCCTGTCGCGGGTACTTGGGCCTCCCACACGAGTGAGGTACCATTTTTATCGGGAGACCTTGGGAAACACTGGGTGGTAGGAAATGCGTGTCTGCCCGGCGATGTCACAACTTTCCCACACAAAAATGTGTGTAAAAAGTGATTTTTCAGCTAAATTTGAGGTTTGCAAGGGATTCTGGGTAAGAAAACGTTGGGGGATCCATGCAAGCCATACCTCCCTGGAACCACCTGGGTGTCTAGTTTTCAGAAATGTGTGGGTTTGATAGGTTTCCCAAGCTGGCCGCCAAGCACGGGGCCAAAAACCGAGGAGACCCCCCTTGCAAAACCAGGTTGTTTTGTGATAGGCAATTTTAATGTCACCTCAATACGTTTTGGGCCCTAGCCTGTCGCGGGTACTTGGGCCTCCCACACGAGTGAGGCATCATTTTTATCGGGAGACCTTGGGGAACATTGGGTGGTAGAAAATGCGTGTCTGCCCGGCGATGCCACAACTTTCCCACACAAAAATGTGTGGAAAAAGTGATTTTTCAGCTAAATTTGAGGTTTGCAGGGGATTCTGGGTAAGAAAACGTTGGGGGATCCACGCAAGCCATACCTCCCTGGAACCACCTGGGTGTCTAGTTTTCAGAAATGTGTAGGTTTGATCAGTTTCCCTAGCTGGCCGCCGAGCACGGGGCCAAAAACCGAGGTGACCCCCTTGCAAAACCAGGTTGTTTTGTGATAGGCAATTTTAATGTCACCGCAATATGTTTTGGGCCCTTGTCTGTCGCGGGTACTTGGGCCTCCCACCCGATTGAGGCACCATTTTTATCGGGAGACCTTGGGGAACACTGGGTGGTAGGAAATGCGTGTCTGCCCGGCGATGCCACAACTTTCCCACACAAAAATGTGTGGGAAAAGTGATTTTTTCTGCACAATTTGAGGTTTGCAGGGGATTCTGGGTAAGAAAACGTTGGGGGATCCACACAAGCCATACCTCCCTGGAACCACCCGTGTGTCTAGTTTTCAGAAATGTGTGGGTTTGATAGGTTTCTCTAGCTGGCCACCAAGCACGGGGCCAAAAACCGAGGTGACCCCCCTTGCAAAACCAGGTTGTTTTGTGATAGGCAATTTTAATGTCACCTCGATATGTTTTGGGCCCTTGCCTGTCGCGGGTACTTGGGCCTCCCACACAAGTGAGGCACCATTTTTATCGTGAGACCTTGGGGAACACTGGGTGGTAGGAAATGCGTGTCTGCCCGGCGATGCCACAACTTTCCCACACAAAAATGTGTGGAAAAAGTGATTTTTACAGCTAAATTTGAGGTTTGCAGGGGATTCTGGGTAAGAAAACGTTGGGGGATCCACACAAGCCATACCTCCCTGGCACCACCCGGGTGTCTAGTTTTCAGAAATGTGTGGGTTTGATAGGTTTCTCTAGCTGGCCGCCGAGCACGGGGCCAAAAACCAAGGTGACCCCCTTGCAAAACCAGGTTGTTTTGTGATAGACAATTTTAATGTCACCTCAATACGTTTTGGGCCCTTGTCTGTCGCGGGTACTTGGGCCTCCCACACGAGTGAGCCACCATTTTTATCGGGAGACCTTGGGGAATACTGGGTGGTAGTAAATGCGTGTCTGCCCGGCGATGCCACAACTTTCACACGCAAAAATGTGTGGAAAAAGTGATTTTTTCTGCAAAATTTGAGGTTTGCAGGGGATTCTGGGTAAGAAAACGTTGGGGGATCCACTCAAGCCATACCTCCCTGGAACCACCCGGGTGTCTAGTTTTCAGAAATGTGTGGGTTTGATAGGTTTCCCTAGCTGGCCGCCGAGCACGGGGCCAAAACCGAGGTGACCCCCTTGCAAAACCAGGTTGTTTTGTGATAGGCAATTTTAATGTCACCGCAATATGTTTTGGGCCCTTGTCTGTCGCGGGTACTTGGGCCTCCCACCCGATTGAGGCACCATTTTTATCGGGAGACCTTGGGGAACACTGGGTGGTAGGAAATGCGTGTCTGCCCGGCGATGCCACAACTTTCCCACACAAAATGTGTGGGAAAAGTGATTTTTCTGCACAATTTGAGGTTTGCAGGGGATTCTGGGTAAGAAAACGTTGGGGGATCCACACAAGCCATACCTCCCTGGAACCACCCGGGTGTCTAGTTTTCAGAAATGTGTGGGTTTGATAGGTTTCACTAGCTGGCCACCGAGCACGGGGCCAAAAACCGAGGTGACCCCCTTGCAAAACCAGGTTGTTTTGTGATAGGCAATTTTAATGTCACCTCAATACGTTTTGGGCCCTTGTCTGTCGCGGGTACTTGGGCCTCCCACACGAGTGAGGCACCATTTTTATCGGGAGACCCTGGGGAATACTGGGTGGTAGTAAATGCATGTCTTCCCAGCGATGCCACAACTTTCCCACACAAAAATGTGTGGAAAAAGTGATTTTTCAGCTAAATTTGAGGTTTGCAGGGGATTCTGGGTAAGAAAACGTTGGGGGATTCACGCAAGCCATACCTCCCTGGAACCACCCGGGTGTCTAGTTTTCAGAAATGTGTGGGTTTGATAGGTTTCACTAGCTGGCCGCTGAGCACGGGGCCAAAAGCCGAGGTGACCCCCTTGCAAAACCAGGTTGTTTTGTGATAGGCAATTTTAATGTCACCTCAATACGTTTTGGGCCCTTGCCTGTCGCGGGTACTTGGGCCTCCCACACGAGTGAGGCACCATTTTTATCGTGAGAGCTTGGGGAACACTCTGTGGTAGGAAATGCGTGTCTGCCCGGCGATGCCACAACTTTCCCACACAAAAATGTGTGGAAAAAGTGATTTTTCAGCTAAATTTGAGGTTTGCAGGGGATTCTGGGTAAGAAAACGTTGGGGATCCACACAAGCCATACCTCCCTGGAACCACCCGGGTGTCTAGTTTTCAGAAATGTGTGGGTTTGATAGGTTTCTCTAGCTGGCCGCCGAGCACGGGGCCAAAAACCGAGGTGACCCCCCTTGCAAAACCAGGTTGTTTTGTGATAGGCAATTTTAATGTCACCTCAATACGTTTTGGGCCTTTGTCTGTCGCGGGTCCTTGGGCCTCCCACACAAGTGAGGCACCATTTTTATCGGGAGACCTTGGGGAATACTGGGTGGTAGTAAATGCGTGTCTGCCCGGCGATGCCACAACTTTCCCACACAAAAATGTGTGGAAAAAGTGATTTTTTCAGCTAAATTTGAGGTTTGCAGGGGATTCTGGGTAAGAAAACGTTGGGGGATCCACGCAAGCCATACCTCCCTGGAACCACCCGGGTGTCTAGTTTTCAGAAATGTGTGGGTTTGATAGGTTTCCCTAGCTGGCCGCCGAGCACGGGGCCAAAAACCGAGGTGACCCCCCTTGCAAAACCAGGTTGTTTTGTGATAGGCAATTTTAATGTCACCGCAATACGTTTTGGGCCCTTGTCTGTCGCGGGTACTTGGGCCTCCCACCCGAGTGAGGCACCATTTTTATCGAGAGACCTTGGGGAACACTGGGTGGTAGGAAATGCGTGTCTGCCCGGCGATGCCACAACTTTCCCACTCAAAAATGTGTGGGAAAAGTGATTTTTTTTGCACAATTTGAGGTTTGCAGGGGATTCTGGGTAAGAAAACGTTGGGGGATCCACGCAAGCCATACCTCCCTGGAACCACCCGGGTGTCTAGTTTTCAGAAATGTGTGGGTTTGATAGGTTTCACTAGCTGGCCGCTGAGCACGGGGCCAAAAACCGAGGTGACTCCCCTTGCAAAACCAGGTTGTTTTGTAATAGGCAATTTTAATGTCACCTCAATACGGTTTGGGCCCTTGTCTGTCGCGGGTACTTGGGCCTCCCACACGAGTGAGGCACCATTTTTATCGGGAGACCTTGGGGAACACTGGGTGGTAGGAAATGTGTGTCTGCCCGGCGATGCCACAACTTTCCCACACAAAAATGTGTGGAAAAAGTGATTTGTTCAGCTAAATTTGAGGTTTGCAGGGGATTCTGGGTAAGAAAACGTTGGGGGATCCACGCAAGCCATACCTCCCTGGAACCACCCGGGTGTCTAGTTTTCAGAAATGTGTGGGTTTGATGGGTTTCCCTAGCTGGCCGCCGAGCACGGGGCCAAAAACCGAGGTGGCCCCCCTTGCAAAACCAGGTTGTTTTGTGATAGGCAATTTTAATGTCACCTCAATACGTTTTGGGCCCTTGCCTGTCGCGGGTACTTGGGCCTCCCACACGAGTGAGGTACCATTTTTATCGGGAGACCTTGGGAAACACTGGGTGGTAGGAAATGCGTGTCTGCCCGGCGATGTCACAACTTTCCCACACAAAAATGTGTGTAAAAGTGATTTTTCAGCTAAATTTGAGGTTTGCAGGGATTCTGGGTAAGAAAACGTTGGGGGATCCATGCAAGCCATACCTCCCTGGAACCACCTGGGTGTCTAGTTTTCAGAAATGTGTGGGTTTGATAGGTTTCCCAAGCTGGCCGCCAAGCACGGGGCCAAAAACCGAGGAGACCCCCCTTGCAAAACCAGGTTGTTTTGTGATAGGCAATTTTAATGTCACCTCAATACGTTTTGGGCCCTAGCTTGTCGCGGGTACTTGGGCCTCCCACACGAGTGAGGCACCATTTTTATCGGGAGACCTTGGGGAACATTGGGTGGTAGGAAATGCGTGTCTGCCCGGCGATGCCACAACTTTCCCACACAAAAATGTGTGGAAAAAGTGATTTTTTCAGCTAAATTTGAGGTTTGCAGGGGATTCTGGGTAAGAAAACGTTGGGGGATCCACGCAAGCCATACCTCCCTGGAACCACCTGGGTGTCTAGTTTTCAGAAATGTGTAGGTTTGATCAGTTTCCCTAGCTGGCCGCCGAGCACGGGGCCAAAAACCGAGGTGACCCCCCTTGCAAAACCAGGTTGTTTTGTGATAGGCAATTTTAATGTCACCTCGATACGTTTTGGGCCCTTGCCTGTCGCGGGTACTTGGGCCTCCCACACAAGTGAGGCACCATTTTTATCGTGAGACCTTGGGGAACACTGGGTGGTAGGAAATGCGTGTCTGCCCGGCGATGCCACAACTTTCCCACACAAAAATGTGTGGAAAAAGTGATTTTTTCAGCTAAATTTGAGGTTTGCAGGGGATTCTGGGTAAGAAAACGTAGGGGGATCCACGCAAGCCATACCTCCCTGGAACCACCCGGGTGTCTAGTTTTCAGAAATGTGTGGGTTTGATAGGTTTCACTAGCTGGCCGCTGAGCACGGGGCCAAAAACCGAGCTGACCCCCCTTGCAAAACCAGGTTGTTTTGTGATAGGCAATTTTAATGTCACCTCAATACGGTTTGGGCCCTTGTCTGTCGCGGGTACTTGGGCCTCCCACGCGAGTGAGGCACCATTTTTATCGGGAGACCTTGGGGAACACTGGGTGGTAGGAAATGTGTGTCTGCCCGGCGATGCCACAACTTTCCCACACAAAAATGTGTGGAAAAAGTGATTTATTCAGCTAAATTTGAGGTTTGCAGGGGATTCTGGGTAAGAAAACTTTGGGGGATCCAAGCAAGCCATACCTCACTGGAACCACCCGGGTGTCTAGTTTTCAGAAATGTGTGGGTTTGATAGGTTTCCCTAGCTGGCCGCCGAGCACGGGGCAAAAAACCGAGGTGACCCCCCTTGCAAAACCAGGTTGTTTTGTGATAGGCAATTTTAATGTCACCTCAATACGTTTTGGGCCCTTGCCTGTCGCGGGTACTTGGGCCTCCATACGAGTGAGGCACCATTTTTATCGGGAGACCTTGGGAAACACTGGGTGGTAGGAAATGCGTGTCTGCCCGGCGATGTCACAACGTTCCCACACAAAAATTTGTGGAAAAAGTGATTTTTTCAGCTAAATTTGAGGTTTGCAGGGGATTCTGGGTAAGAAAACATTGGGGGATCCATGCAAGCCATACCTCCCTGGAACCACCCGGGTGTCTAGTTTTCAGAAATGTGTGGGTTTGTTAGGTTTCCCAAGCTGGCCGCCGAGCACGGGGCCAAAATCCGAGGTGACCCCCCTTGCAAAACCAGGTTGTTTTGTGATAGGCAATTTTAATGTCACCGCAATATGTTTTGGGCCCTTGTCTGTCGCGGGTACTTGGGCCTCCCACCCGAGTGAGGCACCATTTTTATCGGGAGACCTTGGGGAACACTGGGTGGTAGGAAATGCGTGTCTGCCCGGCGATGCCACAACTTTCCCACACAAAAATGTGTGGGAAAAGTGATTTTTTCTGCACAATTTGAGGTTTGCAGGGGATTCTGGGTAAGAAAACGTAGGGGGATCCACGCAAGCCATACCTCCCTGGAACCACCTGGGTGTCTATTTTTCAGAAATGTGTGGGTTTGATAGGTTTCCCTAGCTGGCCGCCGAGCACAGGGCCAAAAACCGAGGTGACCCCCCTTGCAAAACCAGGTTGTTTTGTGATAGGCAATTTTAATGTCACCTCAATACGTTTTGGGCCATTGCCTGTCGCGGGTACTTGGGCCTCCCACACGAGTGAGGCACCATTTTTATCGTGAGACCTTGGGGAACACTGGGTGGTAGGAAATGCGTGTCTGCCCGGCGATGCCACAACTTTCCCACACAAAAATGTGTGGAAAAAGTGATTTTTTCAGCTAAATTTGAGGTTTGCAGGGGATTCTGGGTAAGAAAACGTTGGGGGATCCACACAAGCCATACCTCCCTGGAACCAACCAGGTGTCTAGTTTTCAGAAATGTGTGGGTTTGATAGGTTTCTCTAGCTGGCCGCCGAGCACGGGGCCAAAAACCGAGGTGACCCCCCTTGCAAAACCAGGTTGTTTTGTGATAGGCAATTTTAATGTCACCTCAATACGTTTTGGGCCCTTGTCTGTCGCGGGTACTTGGGCCTCCCACACGAGTGAGGCACCATTTTTATCGGGAGACCCTGGGGAATACTGGGTGGTAGTAAATGCGTGTCTTCCCGGCGATGCCACAACTTTCCCACACAAAAATGTGTGGAAAAAGTGATTTTTTTCAGCTAAATTTGAGGTTTGCAGGGGATTCTGGGTAAGAAAACGTTGGGGGATCCATGCAAGCCATACCTCCCTGGAACCACCCGGGTGTCTAGTTTTCAGAAATGTATGGGTTTGATAGGTATCCCTAGCTGGCCGCCGATCACGGGGCCAAAAACCGAGGTGACCCCCCTTGCAAAACCATGTTGTTTTGTGATAGGCAATTTTAATGTCACCTCAATACGTTTTGGGCCCTTGCCTGTCGAGGGTACTTGGGCCTCCCACACGAGTGAGGCACCATTTTTATCGAGAGACCTTGGGGAACACTGGGTGGTAGGAAATACGTGTCTGCCCGGCGATGCCACAACTTTCCCACACAAAAATGTGTGGGAAAAGTGATTTGTTCTGCAAAATTTGAGGTTTGCAGGGGATTCTGGGTAAGAAAACGTTGGGGGATCCACGCAAGCCATACCTCCCTGGAACCACCCGGGTGTCTAGTTTTCAGAAATGTGTGGGTTTGATAGGTTTCCCTAGCTGGCCGCCGAGCACGGGGCCAAAAACCGAGGTGACCCCCCTTGCAAAACCAGGTTGTTTTGTGATAGGCAATTTTAATGTCACCGCAATACGTTTTGGGCCCTTGTCTGTCGCGGGTACTTGGGCCTCCCACCCGAGTGAGGTACCATTTTTATCGGGAGACCTTGGGGAACACTGGGTGGTAGGAAATGCGCGTCTGCCCGGCGATGACACAACTTTCCCACACAAAAATAGGTGGGAAAAGTGATTTTTTCTGCACAATTTGAGGTTTGCAGGGGATTCTGGGTAAGAAAAAGTTGGGGGATCCACGCAAGCCATACCTCCCTGGAACCACCCGGGTGTCTAGTTTTCAGAAATATGTGGGTTTGATAGGTTTCCCTAGCTGGCCGCCGAGCACGGGGCCAAAAACCGAGGTGACCCCCCTTGCAAAACCAGGTTGTTTTGTGATAGGCAATTTTAATGTCACCTCAATACGTTTTGGGCCCTTGCCTGTCGTGGGTACTTGGGCCTCCCACACGAGTGAGGCACCATTTTTATCGAGAGACCTTGGGGAACACTGGGTGGTAGGAAATGCGTGTCTGCCCGGCGATGCCACAACTTTCCCACACAAAAATGTGTGGGAAAAGTGATTTTTTTCTGCAAAATTTGAGGTTTGCAGGGGATTCTGGGTAAGAAAACGTTGGGGGATCCACGCAAGCCATACCTCCCTGGAACCACCCGGGTGTCTAGTTTTCAGAAATGTGTGTGTTTGATAGGTTTCCCTAGCTGGCCGCCGAGCACGGGGCCAAAAACCGAGGTGACCCCCCTTGCAAAACCAGGTTGTTTTGTGATAGGCAATTTTAATGTCACCGCAATACGTTTTGGGCCCTTGTCTGTCGCGGGTACTTGGGCCTCCCACCCGAGTGAGGCGCCATTTTTATCGGGAGACCTTGGGGAACACTGGGTGGTAGGAAATGCGTGTCTGCCCGGCGATGCCACAACTTTCCCACACAAAAATGTGTGGGAGAAGTGATTTTTTCTGCACAATTTGAGGTTTGCAGGGGATTCTGGGTAAGAAAACGTTGGGGGATCCACGCAAGCCATACCTCCCTGGAACCACCCTGGTGTCTAGTTTTCAGAAATGTGTGGGTTTGATAGGTTTGACTAGCTGGCCGCTGAGCACGGGGCCAAAAACCGAGGTGACCCCCCTTGCAAAACCAGGTTGTTTTGTGATAGGCAATTTTAATGTCACCTCAATACGGTTTGGGCCCTTGTCTGTCGCGGGTACTTGGGCCTCCCACACGAGTGAGGCACCATTTTTATCGGGAGACCTTGGGGAACACTGGGTGGTAGGAAATGCGTGTCTGCCCGGCGATGCCACAACTTTCCCACACACAAATGTCTGGAAAAAGTGATTTTTTTCAGCTAAATTTGAGGTTTGTAGGGGATTCTGGGTAAGAAAACATTAGGGGATCCACACAAGCCATACCTCCCTGGAACCATCCGGGTGTCTAGTTTTCAGAAATGTGTGGGTTTGATAGGTTTCTCTAGCTGGCCGCCGAGCACGGGGCCAAAAACCGAGGAGACCCCCCTTGCAAAACCAGGTTGTTTTGTGATAGGCAATTTTAATGTCACCTCAATACGTTTTGGGCCCTTGTCTGTCGCGGGTACTTGGGCCTCCCACACGAGTGAGGCACCATTTTTATCGGGAGACCTTGGGGAATACTGGGTGGTAGTAAATGCGTGTCTGCTCGGCGATGCCACAACTTTCCCACACAAAAATGTGTGGGAAAAGTGATTTTTTCAGCTAAATTTGAGGTTTGCAGGGGATTCTGGGTAAGAAAACGTTGGGGGATCCACGCAAGCCATACCTCCCTGGAACCACCCGGGTGTCTAGTTTTCAAGAAATGTGTGGGTTTGATAGGTTTCCCTAGCTGGCCGCCGAGCACGGGGCCAAAAACCAAGGTGACCCCCCTTGCAAAACCAGGTTGTTTTGTGATAGGCAATTTTAATGTCACCGCAATACGTTTTGGGCCCTTGTCTGTCGCGGGTACTTGGGCCTCCCACCCGAGTGAGGCGCCATTTTTATCGGGAGACCTTGGGGAACACTGGGTGGTAGGAAATGCGTGTCTGCCCGGCGATGCCACAACTTTCCCACACAAAAATGCGTGGGAGAAGTGATTTTTCTGCACAATTTGAGGTTTGCAGGGGATTCTGGGTAAGAAAACGTTGGGGGATCCACGCAAGCCATACCTCCCTGGAACCACCCTGGTGTCTAGTTTTCAGAAATGTGTGGGTTTGATAGGTTTGACTAGCTGGCCGCTGAGCACGGGGCCAAAAACCGAGGTGACCCCCTTGCAAAACCAGGTTGTTTTGTGATAGGCAATTTTAATGTCACCTCAATACGGTTTGGGCCCTTGTCTGTCGCGGGTACTTGGGCCTCCCACACGAGTGAGGCACCATTTTTATCGGGAGACCTTGGGGAACACTGGGTGGTAGGAAATGCGTGTCTGCCCGGCGATGCCACAACTTTCCCACACACAAATGTCTGGAAAAAGTGATTTTTTCAGCTAAATTTGAGGTTTGCAGGGGATTCTGGGTAAGAAAACGTTGGGGGATCCATGCAAGCCATACCTCCCTGGAACCACCCGGGTGTCTAGTTTTCAGAAATGTGTGGGTTTGATAGGTTTCCCTAACTGGCCAGCCGAGCACGGGGCCAAAAACCGAGGTGACCCCCTTGCAAAACCAGGTTGTTTTGTGATAGGCAATTTTAATGTCACCTCAATACGTTTTGGGCCCTTGCCTGTCGTGGGTACTTGGGCCTCCCATACGAGTGAGGCACCATTTTTATCGTGAGACCTTGGGAAACACTGGGTGGTAGGAAATGCGTGTCTGCTCGGCGATGTCACAACTTTCCCACACAAAAATGTGTGGAAAAAGTGATTTTTTCAGCTAAATTTGAGGTTTGCAGGGGATTCTGGGTAAGAAAACGTTGGGGGATCCATGCAAGCCATACCTCCCTGGAACCACCTAGGTGTCTAGTTTTCAGAAATGTGTGGGTTTGATAGGTTTCCCAAGCTGGCCGCCAAGCACGGGGCCAAAAACCGAGGTGACCCCCCCTTGCAAAACCAGGTTGTTTTGTGATAGGCAATATTAATGACACCTCAATACGTTTTGGGCCCTAGCCTGTCGCGGGTACTTGGGCCTCCCACACGAATGAGGCGCCATTTTTATCGGGAGACCTTGGGGAACATTGGGTGGTAGGAAATGTGTGTCTGCCCGGCGATGCCACAACTTTCCCACACAAAAATGTGTGGAAAAAGTGATTTTTTCAGCTAAATTTGAGGTTTGCAGGGGATTCTGGGTAAGAAAACATTGGGGGATCCACGCAAGCCATACCTCCCTGGAACCACCTGGGTGTCTAGTTTTCATAAATGTGTGGGTTTGATAGGTTTCCCTAGCTGGCCGCCGAGCACGGGGCCAAAAACCGAGGTGACCCCCCTTGCAAAACCAGGTTGTTTTGTGATAGGCAATTTTAATGTCACCTCAATACGTTTTGGGCCCTTGTCTGTCGCGGGTACTTGGGCCTCCCACACGAGTGAGGCACCATTTTTATCGGGAGACCCTGGGGAATACTGGGTGGTAGTAAATGTGTGTCTTCCCGGCGATGCCACAACTTTCCCACACAAAAATGTGTGGAAAAAGTGATTTTTTCAGCTAAATTTGAGGTTTGCAGGGATTCTGGGTAAGAAAACGTTGGGGGATCCATGCAAGCCATACCTCCCTGGAACCACCCGGGTGTCTAGTTTTCAGAAATGTATGGGTTTGATAGGTATCCCTAGCTGGCCTCCGAGCACGGGGCCAAAACCGAGTTGACCCCCTTGCAAAACCAGGTTGTTTTGTGATAGGCAATTTT
Organism: Calotriton arnoldi; assembly: GCA_963921515.1. Taxonomy (NCBI): domain Eukaryota; kingdom Metazoa; phylum Chordata; class Amphibia; order Caudata; family Salamandridae; genus Calotriton; species Calotriton arnoldi. Next base: position 581,465 of record CAWUFW010009911.1, on the reverse strand, counting down.
AATGTCACCTCAATACGTTTTGGGCCCTTGTCTGTCGCGGGTACTTGGGCCTCCCACACGAGTGAGGCACCATTTTTATCGGGAGACCCTGGGGAATACTGGGTGGTAGTAAATGCGTGTCTTCCCGGCGATGCCACAACTTTCCCACACAAAAATGTGTGGAAAAAGTGATTTTTTTCAGCTAAATTTGAGGTTTGCAGGGGATTCTGGGTAAGAAAACGTTGGGGGATCCATGCAAGCCATACCTCCCTGGAACCACCCGGGTGTCTAGTTTTCAGAAATGTATGGGTTTGATAGGTATCCCTAGCTGGCCGCCGAGCACGGGGCCAAAAACCGAGGTGACCCCCCTTGCAAAACCAGGTTGTTTTGTGATAGGCAATTTTAATGTCACCTCAATACGTTTTGGGCCCTTGTCTGTCGCGGGTACTTGGGCCTCCCACACGAGTGAGGCACCATTTTTATCGGGAGACCTTGGGGAATACTGGGTGGTAGTAAATGCGTGTCTGCTTGGCGATGCCACAACTTTCCCACACAAAAATGTGTGGGAAAAGTGATTTTTCAGCTAAATTTGAGGTTTGCAGGGGATTCTGGGTAAGAAAACGTTGGGGGATCCACGCAAGCCATACCTCCCTGGAACCACCCGGGTGTCTAGTTTTCAGAAATGTGTGGGTTTGATAGGTTTCCCTAGCTGGCCGCCGAGCACGGGGCCAAAAACCAAGGTGACCCCCCTTGCAAAACCAGGTTGTTTTGTGATAGGCAATTTTAATGTCACCGCAATACGTTTTGGGCCCTTGTCTGTCGCGGGTACTTGGGCCTCCCACCCGAGTGAGGCGCCATTTTTATCGGGAGACCTTGGGGAACACTGGGTGGTAGGAAATGCGTGTCTGCCCGGCGATGCCACAACTTTCCCACACAAAAATGTGTGGGAGAAGTGATTTTTCTGCACAATTTGAGGTTTGCAGGGGATTCTGGGTAAGAAAACGTTGGGGGATCCACGCAAGCCATACCTCCCTGGAACCACCCTGGTGTCTAGTTTTCAGAAATGTGTGGGTTTGATAGGTTTGACTAGCTGGCCGCTGAGCACGGGGCCAAAACCGAGGTGACCCCCTTGCAAAACCAGGTTGTTTTGTGATAGGCAATTTTAATGTCACCTCAATACGGTTTGGGCCCTTGTCTGTCGCGGGTACTTGGGCCTCCCACACGAGTGAGGCACCATTTTTATCGGGAGACCTTGGGGAACACTGGGTGGTAGGAAATGCGTGTCTGCCCGGCGATGCCACAACTTTCCCACACACAAATGTCTGGAAAAAGTGATTTTTTCAGCTAAATTTGAGGTTTGCAGGGGATTCTGGGTAAGAAAACGTTGGGGGATCCATGCAAGCCATACCTCCCTGGAACCACCCGGGTGTCTAGTTTTCAGAAATGTGTGGGTTTGATAGGTTTCCCTAACTGGCCGCCGAGCACGGGGCCAAAAACCGAGGTGACCCCCCTTGCAAAACCAGGTTGTTTTGTGATAGGCAATTTTAATGTCACCTCAATACGTTTTGGGCCCTTGCCTGTCGCGGGTACTTGGGCCTCCCATACGAGTGAGGCACCATTTTTATCGTGAGACCTTGGGAAACACTGGGTGGTAGGAAATGCGTGTCTGCCCGGCGATGTCACAACTTTCCCACACAAAAATGTGTGGAAAAAGTGATTTTTTCAGCTAAATTTGAGGTTTGCAGGGGATTCTGGGTAAGAAAACGTTGGGGGATCCATGCAAGCCATACCTCCCTGGAACCACCTAGGTGTCTAGTTTTCAGAAATGTGTGGGTTTGATAGGTTTCCCAAGCTGGCCGCCAAGCACGGGGCCAAAAACCGAGGTGACCCCCCCTTGCAAAACCAGGTTGTTTTGTGATAGGCAATATTAATGACACCTCAATACGTTTTGGGCCCTAGCCTGTCGCGGGTACTTGGGCCTCCCACACGAGTGAGGCGCCATTTTTATCGGGAGACCTTGGGGAACATTGGGTGGTAGGAAATGTGTGTCTGCCCGGCGATGCCACAACTTTCCCACACAAAAATGTGTGGAAAAAGTGATTTTTTCAGCTAAATTTGAGGTTTGCAGGGGATTCTGGGTAAGAAAACATTGGGGGATCCATGCAAGCCATACCTCCCTGGAACCACCTGGGTGTCTAGTTTTCATAAATGTGTGGGTTTGATAGGTTTCCCTAGCTGGCCGCCGAGCACGGGGCCAAAAACCGAGGTGACCCCCCTTGCAAAACCAGGTTGTTTTGTGATAGGCAATTTTAATGTCACCTCAATACGTTTTGGGCCCTTGTCTGTCGCGGGTACTTGGGCCTCCCACACGAGTGAGGCACCATTTTTATCGGGAGACCCTGGGGAATACTCGGTGGTAGTAAATGCGTGTCTTCCCGGCGATGCCACAACTTTCCCACACAAAAATGTGTGGAAAAAGTGATTTTTTTCAGCTAAATTTGAGGTTTGCAGGGGATTCTGGGTAAGAAAACGTTGGGGGATCCATGCAAGCCATACCTCCCTGGAACCACCCGGGTGTCTAGTTTTCAGAAATGTATGGGTTTGATAGGTATCCCTAGCTGGCCTCCGAGCACGGGGCCAAAAACCGAGGTGACCCCCCTTGCAAAACCAGGTTGTTTTGTGATAGGCAATTTTAATGTCACCTCAATACGTTTTGGGCCCTTGTCTGTCGCGGGTACTTGGGCCTCCCACACGAGTGAGGCACCATTTTTATCGGGAGACCTTGGGGAATACTGGGTGGTAGTAAATGCGTGTCTTCCCGGCGATGCCACAACTTTCCCACACAAAAATGTGTGGAAAAAGTGATTTTTTTCAGCTAAATTTGAGGTTTGCAGGGGATTCTGGGTAAGAAAACGTTGGGGGATCCATGCAAGCCATACCTCCCTGGAACCACCCAGGTGTCTAGTTTTCAGAAATGTATGGGTTTGATAGGTATCCCTAGCTGGCCGCCGAGCACGGGGCCAAAAACCGAGGTGACCCCCCTTGCAAAACCATGTTGTTTTGTGATAGGCAATTTTAATGTCACCTCAATATGTTTTGGGCCCTTGCCTGTCGCGGGTACTTGGGCCTCCCACACGAGTGAGGCACCATTTTTATCGAGAGACCTTGGGGAACACTGGGTGGTAGGAAATACGTGTCTGCCCGGCGATGCCACAACTTTCCCACACAAAAATGTGTGGGAAAAGTGATTTGTTCTGCAAAATTTGAGGTTTGCAGGGGATTTTGGGTAAGAAAACGTTGGGGGATCCACGCAAGCCATACCTCCCTGGAACCACCCGGGTGTCTAGTTTTCAGAAATGTGTGGGTTTGATAGGTTTCCCTAGCTGGCCGCCGAGCACGGGGCCAAAAACCGAGGTGACCCCCCTTGCAAAACCAGGTTGTTTTGTGATAGGCAATTTTAATGTCACCGCAATACGTTTTGGGCCCTTGTCTGTCGCGGGTACTTGGGCCTCCCACCCGAGTGAGGTACCATTTTTATCGGGAGACCTTGGGGAACACTGGGTGGTAGGAAATGCGTGTCTGCCCGGCGATGCCACAACTTTCCACACAAAAATGTGTGGGAAAAGTGATTTTTCTGCACAATTTGAGGTTTGCAGGGGATTCTGGGTAAGAAAACGTTGGGGGATCCACACAAGCCATACCTCCCTGGAACCACCCGGGTGTCTAGTTTTCAGAAATGTGTGGGTTTGATAGGTTTCACTAGCTGGCCGCTGAGCACGGGGCCAAAAACCGAGCTGACCCCCCTTGCAAAACCAGGTTGTTTTGTGATAGGCAATTTTAATGTCACCTCAATACGGTTTGGGCCCTTGTCTGTCGTGGGTACTTGGGCCTCCCACGCGAGTGAGGCACCATTGTTATCGGGAGACCTTGGGGAACACTGGGTGGTAGGAAATGTGTGTCTGCCCGGCGATGCCACAACTTTCCCACACAAAAATGTGTGGAAAAAGTGATTTATTCAGCTAAATTTGAGGTTTGCAGGGGATTCTGGGTAAGAAAACTTTGGGGGATCCATGCAAGCCATACCTCACTGGAACCACCCGGGTGTCTAGTTTTCAGAAATGTGTGGGTTTGATAGGTTTCCCTAGCTGGCCGCCGAGCACGGGGCCAAAAACCGAGGTGACCCCCCTTGCAAAACCAGGTTGTTTTGTGATAGGCAATTTTAATGTCACCTCAATACGTTTTGGGCCCTTGCCTGTCGCGGGTACTTGGGCCTCCCATACGAGTGAGGCACCATTTTTATCGGGAGACCTTGGGAAACACTGGGTGGTAGGAAATGCGTGTCTGCCCGGCGATGTCACAACTTTCCCACACAAAAATGTGTGGAAAAAGTGATTTTTTCAGCTAAATTTGAGGTTTGCAGGGGATTCTGGGTAAGAAAACGTTGGGGGATCCATGCAAGCCATACCTCCCTGGAACCACCCGGGTGTCTAGTTTTCAGAAATGTGTGGGTTTGTTAGGTTTCCCAAGCTGGCCGCTGAGCACGGGGCCAAAAACCGAGGTGACCCCCCTTGCAAAACCAGGTTGTTTTGTGATAGGCAATTTTAATGTCACCTCAATACGTTTTGGGCCCTAGCCTGTCGCGGGTACTTGGGCCTCCCACACGAGTGAGGCACCATTTTTATCGGGAGACCTTGGGGAACATTGGGTGGTAGGAAATGCGTGTCTGCCCTGCGATACCACAACTTTCCCACACAAAAATGTGTGGAAAAAGTGATTTTTTCAGCTAAATTTGAGGTTTGCAGGGGATTCTGGGTAAGAAAACGTTGGGGGATCCACGCAAGCCATACCTCCCTGGAACCACCTGGGTGTCTAGTTTTCAGATATGTGTGGGTTTGATAGGTTTCTCTAGCTGGCCGCCGAGTACGGGGCCAAAAACCGAGGTGACCCCCCTTGCAAAACCAGGTTGTTTTGTGATAGGCAATTTTAATGTCACCTCAATACGTTTTGGGCCCTTGCCTGTCGCGGGTACTTGGGCCTCCCACACGAGTGAGGCACCATTTTTATCATGAGACCTTGCGGAACACTGGGTGGTAGGAAATGCGTGTCTGCCCGGCGATGCCACAACTTTCCCACACAAAAATGTGTGGAAAAAGTTTTTTTTTTCAGCTAAATTTGAGGTTTGTAGGGGATTCTGGGTAAGAAAACATTAGGGGATCCACACAAGCCATACCTCCCTGGAACCACCCGGGTGTCTAGTTTTCAGAAATGTGTGGGTTTGATAGGTTTCTCTAGCTGGCCGCCGAGCACGGGGCCAAAAACCGAGGAGACCCCCCTTGCAAAACCAGGTTGTTTTGTGATAGGCAATTTTAATGTCACCTCAATAAGTTTTGGGCCCTTGTCTGTCGCGGGTACTTGGGCCTCCCACACGAGTGAGGCACCATTTTTATCGGGAGACCTTGGGGAATACTGGGTGGTAGTAAATGCGTGTCTGCCCGGCGATGCCACAACTTTCCCACACAAAAATGTGTGGAAAAAGTGATTTTTTCAGCTAAATTTGAGGTTTGCAGGGGATTCTGGGTAAGAAAACGTTGGGGGATACACGCAAGCCATACCTCCCTGGAACCACCCGGGTGTCTAGTTTTCAGAAATGTATGGGTTTGATAGGTATCCCTAGCTGGCCGCCGAGCACGGGGCCAAAAACCGAGGTGACCCCCCTTGCAAAACCAGGTTGTTTTGTGATAGGCAATTTTAATGTCACCTCAATACGTTTTGGGCCCTTGCCTGTCGCGGGTACTTGGGCCTCCCATACAAGTGAGGCACCATTTTTATCGTGAGACCTTGGGAAACACTGGGTGGTAGGAAATGCGTGTCTGCCCGGCGATGTCACAACTTTCCCACACAAAAATGTGTGGAAAAAGTGATTTTTCAGCTAAATTTGAGGTTTGCAGGGGATTCTGGGTAAGAAAACGTTGGGGGATCCATGCAAGCCATACCTCCCTGGAACCACCTAGGTGTCTAGTTTTCAGAAATGTGTGGGTTTGATAGGTTTCCCAAGCTGGCCGCCAAGCACGGGGCCAAAAACCGAGGTGACCCCCCCTTGCAAAACCAGGTTGTTTTGTGATAGGCAATTTTAATGTCACCTCAATACGTTTTGGGCCCTAGCCTGTCGCGGGTACTTGGGCCTCCCACACGAGTGAGGCACCATTTTTATCAGGAGACCTTGGGGAACATTGGGTGGTAGGAAATGTGTGTCTGCCCGGCGATGCCACAACTTTCCCACACAAAAATGTGTGGAAAAAGTGATTTTTTCAGCTAAATTTGAGGTTTGCAGGAAATTTTGGGTAACAAAACGTTGGGGGATCCACACAAGCCATACCTCCCTGGAACCACCCGGGTGTCTAGTTTTCAGAAATGTGTGGGTTTGATAGGTTTCTCTAGCTGGCCGCCGAGCACGGGGCCAAAAACCGAGGTGACCCCCCTTGCAAAACCAGGTTGTTTTGTGATAGGCAATTTTAATGTCACCTCAATACATTTTGGGCCCTTGTCTGTCGCGGGTACTTGGGCCTCCCACACGAGTGAGGCACCATTTTTATCGGGAGACCTTGGGGAATACTGGGTGGTAGTAAATGCGTGTCTGCCCAGCGATGCCACAACTTTCCCACACAAAAATGTGTGGAAAAAGTGATTTTTTCAGCTAAATTTGAGGTTTGCAGGGGATTCTGGGTAAGAAAACGTTGGGGGATCCACGCAAGCCATACCTCCCTGGAACCACCCGGGTGTCTAGTTTTCAGAAATGTGTGGGTTTGATAGGTTTCCTGTTAGACCTGTCAGCCCTAGGGTGGTCTTGCCCTATTTTTTTTCCTTTTTCGCCTCCTTTTTGCCACCATATTTTTACTGGACCTAGGTCTCTGGGCACCTCACCACTGCTAGCCAGTGCTGAGGTGCAGGTGCTCTCTCTCACTCAAGATGGCTGCCACAGGCCCCTGCTACTGCAGAGGGGCCTGACACGCATACACACTAGTAGCCTGGGTCAGGCTGGGGTATAGGGATACAGTATCCATTCCATCCCCGCCTCTGGGCCACATAGCCAGGCATGTAGAAGGTTCCAGAACCTTCCGGGCTGTGGGAGGAGTTATGTTTTGCCGCCTTAGAGATGGTCACCTGACCTAGGAGTATAAAAGGCTTGGAGGGAAAACTTTCTAGTCAGTTGATGAGGCACCACTGAACCTGGGGGAACCTCCGCCGGAGTATAGGCTTTAGGGCCTAGGGGAGACCTACACTACTGCTGCTGACAGGGCTGAGGCCCTGCTGGAGTAAGATAGCTGAGGAACGCCCACCACCCACTGACCTTGCCCAGTGTGAGGGGACCCAGGGAACCACCTTCAGCGTGCAGGGAGGAACATCAAGCACTCCCAGACCACCAACTCATTCCCCCCCTCATGACAAGAAACTTCTGACAAGAAACTCTGACAGAAACTTATACTAAGGAACTTCTGACAAGAAACTCATCACCAGAAGCGCCTAAGAAGCAACCAAGCTGGAGCAGTTGCAAGATGCCTTAATTTGAGGAGGCTTGACCGTCCAGCCAGGCCTGAAGCCTAAACTGCCCAACTGGGGATCACCAGGTAAAGCGCCGTACCCTGAAGCGCTAGACCTTCACCCCCTCACTATTCCTGCCTACTGCTGGGCTGCCCCCAAGTACTCTTCCAGTCATCCCTGCCCACAGGCTGCTGGTGCGTCCTGCTTTCTGTCACCCCCAGGTCACTGACCTTGTGTAGAGATCACCGCCGCGGCCGTCGCCGCCTGAGAAGTGCCGTGAGGTGAGGTGCGCCATCGCGCCCTCACCGAAGGGAGCGCTGAGGCGAGGGAAGCCCCTCGAGTTTCTGTGGTGAGGTGCGCCGTCCGCGCCCTCACCGAAGCCTCCACAGATTGCCATCACCGCCGCCGTCGCGGCTGAAGAAATTGCCACTGGACCCTGGGCCCTTATCGCCGCCGTCGCGGCTGAAGAAATCACCTCACCGCCGCCGTCGCGGCCAAAGAAATTGCCACTGGACCCTGGGCCCTTATCGCCGCCGTCGCGGCTGAAGAAATCACCTCACCGCCGCCGTCGCTGCCGAAGAAATTGCCCCCGCCGCCGTTGCGGCACAAGAAATCGCCAGCGCGATCATCGAGGCCTCCAGGCCCCGCCAACGCCGTCGCTAAGCAGCCGGGGACGCCGGCCGCGCCCCCAAGAAGGCCGCGCAACGATTGGGCGCCGGCTCCGCTCCCGCCCCCAGCGCCGACGGAGGCCCAGGAAGAGCCCCGGCCGTGTAGAGGGAGACGGGGAGCCGGCTGAAGAGGACTGCTGGCTCCCGCTCCCTTCCCCGAAGTCCTGGAAGCCGCGGCTGCACTTACCTTGATCCCGGGGGCTGGAGGAGTGAGATCCCAGCCCCCGCAACGTCCCCACAGTCACTCCTTGATCCCGGGGGCCGGAGGAAGGTGATACCGGCCCCCGCAACGTCCCCACAGTCCGGCCTGAAGGCCGAGGCACCCCGACCGGGCCCCGCCCTCCAGAACACGGGCCGGGCCTGGGGAGTGCCAGTCGCAGAGGAAGCGCGACCAACGATCCAGCGACAGGTGAGCCCAGGAGGCCCCTAGGGCCCACAAAACGCCACTGGGGGCCGGGGGCCACCATTAACCCTATAATCAATTGGGTAAACTTTCCCCATGAGGCGAGGCCCCGGAGAGGAGTGGGCCTAGCCTAGAGTTAACCCCTAAGGGTCATAGAAGCCCCAGGATACTGGACATGTCGAGGGGTTCCCTATAGTATTTAATAACTTATTGCAGATGCCTATTGTAATTACTGCCTAGGCCATGCTTTTAACTGCGAAATCTTTTACCACAGGGGGAAAGTATTTAATTGAATTGAGTTGAAGTGTTTTATGTTACAGGTGTACTGGAATTGCGACGCCCACTGTACTGAAGGTGGGCGCGCCTAGATTAATGCAGGCCTATTTAAATGTAAAGTGAAAAGCCTTCTTTTAAGTGATTGAATAAGCTAAAGTGAACTGCATGTCTAGGCCCCTGTTTTATTAACGTACCTTGAGATCATTATTAAGTGCTACGTGTAGGGGATAATTCCTGCGGCCTCTTAGTGGCCTACATTGTTGATGAGCTATGATGCTTTATTTAAAATGTGCACCAATTGAGTAATGCAATGAATTTGAATGTAGATCTGAATTAATTTGCCTCATCTAATGCCAACTTAAATTATTTATAAAAGATCTTGATTTTAAATACAAAAGCCTGGTGTGGTGTCATGTTATTGCGTTCGCATTTCTGAGTCAGAGTAAGAGTGTGCTGCACAACTGCCTTACACATTGCCTTCGCGTGCCTTTCCCGCTTCACGCCATGCTACCGTGTCGGACTCGGTAACCCCGGTTCCAACATTTGGTGTACAGCGGTTGGATAAGGACTGGTGCTTGTGCAGCACCCTACAGTGACTCAGTGTGCGCCGCAATTAGACACCTATTGTAATGAGAGTGCTAGGAATTCTATGGTAATTGCCGACTGTGTACATTCCTGTGGTAGACCTGTTACCTACAGTTTAGAACCCCTTCCTTAAATTGTCTGGGACCCCACCTAGGAGGATGGAGTTTGAGTTAGCCAACCTAGAAAGGTATACGGTGACACAGCTCAAGGAGTTCTGCCTAGAGAGGGGGTGGCCGTCAAGCGAGGCGCCAGGAAGGAGGTGCTTCAGAAAGCTTTGAGGGCATGGGTAATGGCCCACCCGGAGGGAAGAGGGGATGAGGAGCAGGGGGAGGCAGACAACCCAGGAGAACTGGACCTACTGCGCATTGATGTTAGCGAGAATGTGTTGCCAGGAAGACGTTCCAGGGCAGGCAGTAGTGCGTCAGGGGGAAGTTTGTCACCAGAGGAATTGGAGGACAGAAGGGAGCAGAGGCAATTAACATTAGAACTTGCTAGAATGAAAAGAGACGGAGAACAGGCAAGGCTAGCCATGGAGGAAAGGAAGCTTGTACATGAGCTTAGCCTGAAGGAGCTAGAGCTCCGGACCTTGCAGATGGAGATGCAGGGCAAAATGAATGGTGGCAGCGTACCTGCTGGGGTTCCACAGGAGCCCAAATTCTATTTACCCAGAGAGGTGATGGCCAGTTTTAGTGTAGGTGATGACATCGACAAGTGGTTGGCGGCCTACGAGGTGGCTCTGGTGGCCCATAGAGTTCCTGAGAGCTACTGGGGGGAGGTCTTTATAGGTACATACCTCCACTAGTAAGGGACACACTTTTAACTTTGGATAAGGAGGAGCAGACTAACTACCCTATCATGAAGGAGGCCCTGCTCAAGAAGTTTGGCCTCACCCCAGAGAAGTACCGCCAAAAGTTCCGCAACAGCCACAAGCTTCACACACAAAACTGGGTGGATTTTTTTGACTATGCCCGGAAGGCATTGGAGGGTTGGGTGCGTGGCAGCAACGTTGACAATTACAAAGGGCTGTACGACCTATTCTTGAGAGAGCACCTCCTAGAGAAATGTTTTCCGGAGCTGCGCCAGTACTTGGTGGACCGCAAGCTGACCAATCCTAGGGAGCTTGCGGAGGAGGCAGACACGTGGGTCAGCACTCGGGTGTCCCACAAGGGAGCCGGGGCGGACCCCCGAAAGGTGGACAGGGGCTCCCCCAGAAGAAAGAGGGGGAGATAAAAAGAGGGAGTTCTTTAAAGGTCCCCAAAATAGACCGCCTGGGAGAGGGGTAGGTTCCCCATCCCAATCTGGATCTCAGAAACCCACTTATCCTGACAGGAGTCAGCAGCCCAGAACTGTCCGGTGCTACGAGTGCGGGGAGGTTGGACATTATAGGGGGATCCCAAGTGTCGCAAGAGAACCCCAGCCCCCACAGGAGGTAAGAGCCCCGGGGTGGCCAGTGTAGCGCTTGGGGAGGAGTTGTCCCTAGGTAGGGGAGGTGAGTGGACAGGCTTGACCTTAGTTTCCCTGGGGGATAGAGAGATCATCCCACGGGTTCAGGTACCCGCGAACACTGCCAAGTATCGGCAGAGGGTCCTGGTGAACGGGGAGGAGGTGGAGGCTCTGAGGGACACAGGTGCCAGCATGACGATGGTGAGACGTCAGCTGGTGTCCCCAGAGCAGGTGATTCCTGAGGAATTCCACCCGGTTGTTATGGCTGATAATAGCCTGGGTCATTACCCCGTGGCCCAAGTTCCCTTTGAGTGGGGAGGAGTATCAGGTCTGTTGAAGGTTGCGGTGAGCCCTGCCATGCCAGTTGACTGTCTGCTGGGCAACGACTTGGAACATACTGCCTGGAGGGAGGTAGAGTTCAATGCCCATGCTGAGATGTTGGGATTACCAGGATGGACTTGCGTTGTCACGCGGTCCATGGCTGCCCGACAAGGAACTCAGCTCGGGTTGGAGCCTGAAATAATGGCCCAGCCCACTGCTGGACGAGGAGATGTCCAGGAGGAGACACCCGGTGAGATGGATGGGGAGCCCACGGAGGTGACCCCGGAGTCCGCTGAGGTGGTTGGTGTTCCCGTGGGGGACCTGCCGACCCCTGCAGAGTGGCAGGTGGAAGGAGGGCCTACCCGGGAGGAATTTTGCCGGGCGCAGAAAGAGTGCCCTACGCTTGAAGGCATGCGGCAACAGGCCGAAGCCCAAGCAGCTGGAAACAAGACTGGTAATTACCATGTCTACTGGGAGGATGGTCTCCTCTACAGTGAGCCTAAGGCTCCGGTGCATGGGTCCGCCCGAGCCGTGGTGGTCCCCCAATGCTACCGAGCCTTTCTGCTAGAGTTGGCACACGAGATACCACTAGCAGGACACCTGGGCCAAGACAAGACGTTTGCGCGTCTAGTCCCACATTTTTACTGGCCCAGGATGCGCGTCACTTCTGACACTTTTTGCAAGACTTGCACCACTTGCCAAGCGAGCGGCAAGACAGGGACTAAAGTGAAGGTCCCTCTGGAACCTCTCCCAGTTGTCGATACCCCTTTTGAGCGGGTAGGGATTGACATTGTCGGGCCATTGGACCCGCCGACTTCTGCAGGACATAGGTTCATTTTGGTGCTGGTAGACCACGCCACCCGGTACCCAGAGGCAATCCCTCTGAGGACCATCACTGCACCGGTGGTGGCGCGGGCCCTGATGGGGATTTTTACCCGAGTGGGATTCCCCAAGGTCGTGGTGTCAGATAGGGGCACGAATTTCATGTCGGCCTACATGCAGGCCATGTGGAAGGAGTGTGGAGTGACCTACCGGTTCTCCACTCCTTACCACCCCCAGACGAACGGACTCGTGGAGCGCTTTAACAAAACCTTGAAGGGGATGATCAGGAGCCTACCCGAGGACTTGAGAAGAAAGTGGGACGTCCTCTTACCCTGTCTGCTCTTCTCCTACCGAGAGGTGCCGCAGAAGGGGGTCGGTTTCAGCCCCTTTGAGCTGCTCTATGGCCACCCCGTTCGGGGGCCCCTCAGTCTTGTCAAGGAGGGGTGGGAGAAGTCTTCCTCGAAGCTTCCCCGTGATGTGGTCAGCTATATGCTGGCATTCCGCAGCCAAGTGGCCAAGCTGTGGAAGGAGGCCTCGGACAATCTAGAGGCAAGTCAAGCCGTCATGAAGAAATGGTATGACCGGAACGCGCGGACGGTAGAGTTAGACGCTGGACAGAAGGTGTGGGTCATGGAGCCAGGAGAGCTTAGCGCCCTCCAGGACCGGTGGACTGGGCCGTTTGAGATCTTGGAAAGGAGAGGCCAGACCACATATGTCGTCGATGTGAAGACCCCACGTCAACCCCACAGGGTGTTCCACGTCAACCGCCTGAAGCCCCACCAGGAGCGTTCAGAACTCACTCTCCTAATGATAACAGATGGAAGTGAGGAGGAGGAGAGTGAGCCTCTTCCAGACCTTCTGGCGGCCCAGGAGAAGGATGGTTCGGTAGAGGGAGTGGTCCTCGCCCCATCCTTGACCCCAGAGCAACAGAGGGACTGCCGCCAGGTCTTGGGGCAGTACGCCTCGTTGTTCTCCCTCACGCCTGGAATCACGCACCTGTGTACCCATGATGTGGACACAGGGGACAGTCCGCCAGTAAAAACCAAGTCTTACCGGCTGTCCGATAAAGTCAAGGCTAGTATCCAGGGTGAGGTTACCAAGATGCTAGAACTGGGAGTGATTGAGCCTTCCAGTAGCCCTTGGGCTAGTCCGGTGGTGTTGGTGCCGAAAGCGGCCCCACCGGGCACCACACCAGAACTTCGGTTCTGTGTGGATTACCGTGGACTCAACTCAGTCACTAAGACCGACGCTCACCCGATCCCTCGGGCGGATGAGCTCATTGACCGGCTGGGAGCAGCCCGGTATTTGAGTACCATTGATTTGACGTCAGGCTATTGGCAGATAGCCATGGCGGAAGGAGCAAGGGAGAAGACTGCGTTCTCCACCCCCGAGGGCCACTTTCAATTTCGGGTGATGCCCTTCGGGTTGAAAAATGCTCCAGCCACTTTCCAGCGGTTGGTGAACCAGGTGCTGTCTGGCCTAGAGGCCTTCTCTGCTGCCTACCTGGATGACATAGCTGTCTTCAGTAGCAGCTGGGAGGACCATCTGGAGCATCTCCAGGAGGTGCTGCAGGCGTTGCAACGGGCTGGTTTAACCATCAAGGCCAGCAAGTGCCAGATTGGACAGGGATCTGTCGTGTACCTGGGACATCTGGTGGGCGGAGGTAAGGTGCAACCCCTCCAAGCCAAGATTGAGACCATCTTGGCCTGGGAGCCCCCCAAGACCCAAACAGAGGTCCGAGCTTTTCTCGGCCTCACGGGGTATTACCGCCGGTTCGTCAAGGGTTATGGAACCATCGTGGGCCCATTGACGGAATTGACTTCAAAGAAGCAGCCACGCAGAGTCATCTGGACGGCTGCCTGCCAGGAAGCCTTTGAGACCCTCAAACGTGCAATGTGCACCGCACCGGTGCTCAGGACTCCAGACTTTGGACGGGAATTTATTGTACAGACAGACGCTTCTGAGCATGGCATAGGAGCTGTGCTCTCGCAGCTGAATGACGATGGCCAAGACCAGCCAGTGGCCTTCATTTCCCGAAGACTACTCCCCGGGAACAGCGGTGGAGTACCATCGAACGAGAAGCCTTTGCTGTGGTTTGGGCTGTCAAGAAGTTGAGGCCATACCTTTTTGGTTGTCACTTCCTGATCCAGACCGACCACAGACCCCTTCGCTGGCTCATGCAGATGAGAGGCGAAAACCCCAAATTGTTGAGGTGGTCCATTTCCCTCCAGGGGATGGACTTTCGGGTGGAACATCGACCCGGTGTAGACCACGCCAACGCTGACGGTCTCTCCCGGTTTTTCCGCCTTAGCGAAGAGAACTCCCTAGAGGTTGGGAAGCTCTCCCCTCTTTCGGCTGGGGGGACGCGTGTTAGACCTGTCAGCCCTAGGGTGGTCTTTCCCTATTTTGTTTCCTTTTTCGCCTCCTTTTTGCCACCATATTTTTACTGGACCTAGGTCTCTGGGCACCTCGCCACTGCTAGCCAGTGCTGAGGTGCAGGTGCTCTCTCTCACTCAAGATGGCTGCCACAGGCCCCTGCTACTGCAGAGGGGCCTGACACGCATACACACTAGTAGCCAGGGTCAGGCTGGGGTATAGGGATACAGTATCCATTCCATCCCCGCCTCTGGGCCACATAGCCAGGCATGTAGAAGGTTCCAGAACCTTCCGGGCTGTGGGAGGAGTTATGTTTTGCCGCCTTAGAGAGGGTCACCTGACCTAGGAGTATAAAAGGCTTGGAGGGAAAACTTTCTAGTCAGTTGATGAGGCACCACTGAACCTGGGGGAACCTCCGCCGGAGTATAGGCTTTAGGGCCTAGGGGGAGACCTACACTACTGCTGCTGACAGGGCTGAGGCCCTGCTGGAGTAAGATAGCTGAGGAACGCCCACCACCCACTGACCTTGCCCAGTGTGAGGGGACCCAGGGAACCACCTTCAGCGTGCAGGGAGGAACATCAAGCACTCCCAGACCACCAACTCATTCCCCCCCTCATGACAAGAAACTTCTGACAAGAAACTCTGACAAGAAACTTATACTAAGGAACTTCTGACAAGAAACTCATCACCAGAAGCGCCTAAGAAGCAACCAAGCTGGAGCAGTCGCAAGACGCCTTAATTTGAGGAGGCTTGACCGTCCAGCCAGGCCTGAAGCCTAAACTGCCCAACTGGGGATCACCAGGTAAAGCGCCGTACCCTGAAGCGCTAGACCTTCACCCCCTCACTATTCCTGCCTACTGCTGGGCTGCCCCCAAGTACTCTTCCAGTCAGCCCTGCCCACAGGCTGTGGGTGCGTCCTGCTTTCTGTCACCCCCAGGTCACTGACCTTGTGTAGAGATCACCGCCGCGGCCGTCGCCGCCTGAGAAGTGCCGTGAGGTGAGGTGCGCCGTCGCGCCCTCACCGAAGGGAGCGCTGAGGCGAGGGAAGCCCCTCGAGTTTCGGTGGTGAGGTGCGCCGTCCGCGCCCTCACCGAAGCCTCCACAGATTGCCCTCACCGCCGCCGTCGCAGCCGAAGAAATTGCCACTGGACCCTGGGCCCTTATCGCCGCCGTCGCGGCTGAAGAAATCACCTCACCGCCGCCGTCGCGGCCGAAGAAATTGCCACTGGACCCTGGGCCCTTATCGCCGCCGTCGCGGCTGAAGAAATCACCTCACCGCCGCCGTCGCGGCCGAAGAAATTGCCCCCGCCGCCGTTGCGGCACAAGAAATCGCCAGCGCAATCATCGAGGCCTCCAGGCCCCACCAACGCCGTCGCTAAGCAGCCGGGGACGCCGGCCGCGCCCCCAAGAAGGCCGCGCAACGATTGGGCGCCGGCTCCGCTCCCGCCCCCAGCGCCGACGGAGGCCCAGGAAGAGCCCCGGCCGTGTAGAGGGAGACGGGGAGCCGGCTGAAGAGGACTGCTGGCTCCCGCTCCCTTCCCCGAAGTCCTGGAAGCCGCGGCTGCACTTACCTTGATCCCGGGGGCTGGAGGAGTGAGATCCCAGCCCCTGCAACGTCCCCACAGTCACTCCTTGATCCCGGGGGCCGGAGGAAGGTGATACCGGCCCCCGCAACGTCCCCACAGTCCGGCCTGAAGGCCGAGGCACCCCGACCGGGCCCCGCCCTCCAGAACACGGGCCGGGCCTGGGGGAGTGCCAGTCGCAGAGGAAGCGCGACCAACGATCCAGCGACAGGTGAGCCCAGGAGGCCCCTAGGGCCCACAAAACGCCACTGGGGGCCGGGGGCCACCATTAACCCTATAATCAATTGGGTAAACTTTCCCCATGAGGCGAGGCCCCGGAGAGGAGTGGGCCTAGCCTAGAGTTAACCCCTAAGGGTCATAGAAGCCCCAGGATACTGGACATGTCGAGGGGTTCCCTATAGTATTTAATAACTTATTGCAGATGCCTATTGTAATTACTGCCTAGGCCATGCTTTTAACTGCGAAATCTTTTACCACAGGGGGAAAGTATTTAATTGAATTGAGTTGAAGTGTTTTATGTTACAGGTGTACTGGAATTGCGACGCCCACTGTACTGAAGGTGGGCGCGCCTAGATTAATGCAGGCCTATTTAAATGTAAAGTGAAAAGCCTTCTTTTAAGTGATTGAATAAGCTAAAGTGAACTGCATGTCTAGGCCCCTGTTTTATTAACGTACCTTGAGATCATTATTAAGTGCTACGTGTAGGGGATAATTCCTGCGGCCTCTTAGTGGCCTACATTGTTGATGAGCTATGATGCTTTATTTAAAATGTGCACCAATTGAGTAATGCAATGAATTTGAATGTAGATCTGAATTAATTTGCCTCATCTAATGCCAACTTAAATTATTTATAAAAGATCTTGATTTTAAATACAAAAGCCTGGTGTGGTGTCATGTTATTGCGTTCGCATTTCTGAGTCAGAGTAAGAGTGTGCTGCACAACTGCCTTACACATTGCCTTCGCGTGCCTTTCCCGCTTCACGCCATGCTACCGTGTCGGACTCGGTAACCCCGGTTCCAACATTTCCCTAGCTGGCCGCCGAGCACGGGGCCAAAAACCGAGGTGACCCCCCTTGCAAAACCAGGTTGTTTTGTGATAGGCAATTTTAATGTCACCGCAATACGTTTTGGGCCCTTGTCTGTCGCGGGTACTTGGGCCTCCCACACGAGTGAGGCACCATTTTTATCGGGAGACCTTGGGGAACACTGGGTGGTAGGAAATGCGTGTCTGCCCGGCGATGCCACAACTTTCCCACACAAAAATGTGTGGAAAAAGTGATTTTTTCAGCTAAATTTGAGGTTTGCAGGGGATTCTGGGTAAGAAAACGTTGGGGGATCCACGCAAGCCATACCTCCCTGGAACCACCCGGGTGTCTAGTTTTCAGAAATGTGTGGGTTTGATAGGTTTCCCTTGCTGGCCGCCGAGCACGGGGCCAAAAACCGAGTGACTCCCTTGCAAAACCATGTTGTTTTGTGATAGGCAATTTTAATGTCACCTCAATACGTTTTGGGCCCTTGCCTGTCGCGGGTACTTGGGCCTCCCACACGAGTGAGGCACCATTTTTATCGGGAGACCTTGGGAAACACTGGGTGGTAGGAAATGCGTGTCTGCCCGGCGATGTCACAACTTTCCCACACAAAAATGTGTGGAGAAAGTGATTTTTTCAGCTAAATTTGAGGTTTGCAGGGGATTCTGGGTAAGAAAACGTTGGGGGATCCACACAAGCCATACCTCCCTGGAACCACCCGGGTGTCTAGTTTTCTGAAATGTGTGGGTTTGATAGGTTTCTCTAGCTGGCCGCCGAGCACGGGGCCAAAAACCGAGGTGACCCCCCTTTCAAAACCAGGTTGTTTTGTGATAGGCAATTTTAATGTCACCTCAATACGTTTTGGGCCCTTGTCTGTCGCGGGTACTTGGGCCTCCCACACGAGTGAGGCACCATTTTTATCAGGAGACCTTGGGGAATACTGGGTGGTAGTAAATGCGTGTCTGCCCGGCGATGCCACAACTTTCCCACACAAAATTGTGTGGAAAAAGTGATTTTTTCCGCTAAATTTGAGGTTTGCAGGGGATTCTGGGTAAGAAAACGTTGGGGGATCCATGCAAGCCATACCTCCCTGGAACCACCCGGGTGTCTAGTTTTCAGAAATGTGTGGGTTTGATAGGTTTCCCTAGCTGGCCGCCGAGCACGGGGCCAAAAACCGAGGTGACCCCCCTTGCAAAACCAGGTTGTTTTGTGATAGGCAATTTTAATGTCACCGCAATACGTTTTGGGCCCTTGTCTGTCGCGGGTACTTGGGCCTCCCTCCCGAGTGAGGCACCATTTTTATCGGGAGACCTTGGGGAACACTGGGTGGTAGGAAATGCGTGTCTGCCCGGCGATGCCACAACTTTCCCACACAAAAATGTGTGGGAAAAGTGATTTTTCTGCACAATTTGAGGTTTGCAGGGATTCTGGGTAAGAAAACGTTGGGGGATCCACGCAAGCCATACCTCCCTGGAACCACCCGGGTGTCTAGTTTTCAGAAATGTGTGGGTTTGATAGGTTTCACTAGCTGGCCGCTGAGCACGGGGCCAAAAACCGAGGTGACCCCCCTTGCAAAACCAGGTTGTTTTGTGATAGGCAATTATAATGTCACCTCAATACGTTTTGGGCCCTTGCCTGTCGCGGGTACTTGGGCCTCCCATACGAGTGAGGCACCATTTTTATCGGGAGACCTTGGGAAACACTGGGTGGTAGGAAATGTGTGTCTGCCCGGCGATGTCACAACTTTCCCACACAAAAATGTGTGGAAAAAGTGATTTTTTCAGCTAAATTTGAGGTTTGCAGGGGATTCTGGGTAAGAAAACGTTGGGGGATCCATGCAAGCCATACCTCCCTGGAACCACCTAGGTGTCTAGTTTTCAGAAATGTGTGGGTTTGATAGGTTTCTCTAGTTGACCACCGAGCACGGGGCCAAAAACCGACGTGACCCCCCTTGCAAAACCAGGTTGTTTTGTGATAGGCAATTTTAATGTCACCGCAATACGTTTTGGGCCCTTGTCTGTCGCGGGTACTTGGGCCTCCCACACGAGTGAGGCACCATTTTTATCAGGAGACCTTGGGGAACACTGGGTGGTAGGAAATGCATGTCTGCCCGGCGATGCCACAACTTTCCCACACAAAGATGTGTGGAAAAAGTGTTTTTTTCAGCTAAATTTGAGGTTTGCAGGGGATTCTGGGTAAGAAAACGTTGGGGGATCCACGCAAGCCATACCTCCCTGGAACCACCCGGGTGTCTAGTTTTCAGAAATGTGTGGGTTTGATAGGTTTCCCTAGCTGGCCGCTGAGCACGGGGCCAAAAACCGAGTTGACCCCCCTTGCAAAACCAGGTTGTTTTGTGATAGGCAATTTTAATGTCACCTCAATACGTTTTGGGCCCTTGCCTGTCGCGGGTACTTGGGCCTCCCACACGAGTGAGGCACCATTTTTATCGGGAGACCGTGGGAAACACTGGGTGGTAGGAAATGCGTGTCTGCCCGGCGATGTCACAACTTTCCCACACAAAAATGTGTGGAAAAAGTGATTTTTTCAGCTAAATTTGAGGTTTGCAGGGGATTCTGGGTAAGAAAACGTTGGGGGATCCATGCAAGCCATACCTCCCTGGAACCACCCGGGTGTCTAGTTTTCAGAAATGTGTGGGTTTGATAGGTTTCCCAAGCTGGCCGCCGAGCACGGGGCCAAAAACCGAGGTGACCCCCTTGCAAAACCAGGTTGTTTTGTGATAGGCAATTTTAATGTCACCTCAATACGTTTTGGGCCCTAGCCTGTCGCGGGTACTTGGGCCTCCCACACGAGTGAGGCACCATTTTTATCGGGAGACCTTGGGGAACATTGGGTGGTAGGAAATGCGTGTCTGCCCGGCGATGCCACAACTTTCCCACACAAAAATGTGTGGAAAAAGTGATTTATTTCAGCAAAATTTGAGGTTTGCAGGGGATTCTGGGTAAGAAAATGTTGGGGGATCCACGCAAGCCATACCTCCCTGGAACCACCCGGGTGTCTAGTTTTCAGAAATGTGTGGGTTTGATAGGTTTCCCTAGCTGGCCGCCGAGCACGGGGCCAAAAACCAAGGTGACCCCCCTTGCAAAACCAGGTTGTTTTGTGATAGGCAATTTTAATGTCACCTCAATATGTTTTGGGCCCTAGCCTGTCACGGGTACTTAGGCCTCCCACACGAGTGAGGTACCATTTTTATCGGAAGACTTTGGGGAACACGGGGTGGGTGGAATTTTGTGGATCCACGCCGATTCCAGAACTTTCCACCACAGAAATGTGAAGAAAATGTGGTTTTATTTTATAATATTTTAGGTTTGCAAGGGATTCTGGGTAGCAGAACCTGGTGAGAGCCTGCCAAGTCACCCCATCCTGGATTCCACTGGGTGTCTAGTTTTCAAAAATGTATAGGTTTCCTAGGTTTCCCTAGGTTCCGGCAGAGCTAGGGTTCAAAATCTACAGCTAGGCACTATGTTGAAAAAGGGTCCGTTTTCACTGCGAAAATGTGGTGTGTCCACGTTGCGTTTTGGGCCGTTTCCTGTCGCGGGTACTTAGGCCTCCCACACAAGTGAGGTACCATTTTTCTCGGAAGACTTTGGGGAACGCGGGGTGGGTGGAATTTTGTGGATCCACGCAGATTCCAGAACTTTCCACCACAGAAATGTGAGGAAAATGTGTTTTTTTTTACAATATTTTAGTTTTGCAAGGGCTTCTGGGTAGCAGAACCTGGTGAGAGCCTGCCAAGTCACCCCATCCTGGATTCCACTGGGTGTCTAGTTTTCAAAAATGTATAGGTTTCCTAGGTTTCCCTAGGTTCCGGCAGAGCTAGGGTTCAAAATCTACAGCTAGGCACTTTGTTGAAAAAGGGTCTGTTTTCACTGTGAAAATGTGGTGTGTCCACGTTGCGTTTTGGGCCATTTCCTGTTGCGGGTTCTTGGGCCTCCCACACAAGTGGGGTACCATTTTTATCGGAAGACTTTGGGGAACGCGGGGTGGGTGGAAATTTGTGGATCCACGCAGATTCCAGAACTTTCCACCACAGAGATGTGAGGAAAATGTGTTTTTTTTGAAACATTTTTAAGTTTGCAAGGGATTCTGGGTAACAGAACCTGGTGAGAGCCAGTCAAGTCACCCCATACTGGATTCCCCTGGGTGTCTACTTTTCAAAAATGTATAGGTTTGAAAGGATTCCCTAGGTGCCGGCAGAGCTAGGGTTCAAAATCTACAGCTAGCCACTTTGTTGAAAAAGGGTCCGTTTTCACTGCGAGAATGTGGTGTGTCCACGTTGCGTTTTGGGCCGTTTCCTGTCGCGGGTACTTGGGCCTCCCACACAAGTGAAGTACCATTTTTATCGGAAGACTTTGGGGAACGCGGGGTGGGTGGAATTTTGTGGATCCACACAGATTCCAGAACTTTCCACCACAGAAATGTGAGGAAAATTTGTTTTTTTGGACAATTTTTTAGGTTTGCAAGGGATTCTGGGTAACAGAACCTGGTGAGAGGCAGTCAAGTCACCCCATACTGGATTACCCGGGGTGTCTAGTTTTCAAAAATGTATAGGTTTGCTAGGTTTCCCTAGGTGCTGGCAGAGCTAGGGTTCAAAAACTACAGCTAGGCACTTTGCCAAATAAGGGTCATTTTTCACAGTGAAATTGAGGTGTGTCCACGTTGCGTTTTACGCCGTTTCCTGATGCGGACACTAGGCCTACCCACACAAGTGAGGTACCATTTTTCTCGGAAGACTTTGGGGAACGCGGGGTGGGTAGAAATTTGTGGATCCACGCAGATTTCAGAACTTTCCACCACAGAAATGTGAGGAAAATGTGGGGTTTTTTTACAATTTTTTAGGTTTGCAAGGGATTCTGGGTAACAGAACCTGGTGAGAGGCAGTAAAGTCACCCCATCCTGGATTCCCCTGGGTGTCTAGTTTTCAAAAATATATAGGTTTGCTAGGTTTCCCTAGATGCAGGCAGAGCTAGGGTTCAAAACCTACAGCTAGGCACTTTGCCAAATAAGGATAATTTTTCACAATGAAATTGGGGTGTGTCCACGTTGCGTTTTGCGCGATTTCCTGTCGCGGGCTCTAGGCCTACCCACACAAGTGAGGTACCATTTTTCTCGGAAGACTTTGGGGAACGCGGGGTGGGTAGAAATTTGTGGATCCACGCAGATTCCAGGACTTTCCACCACAGAAATGTGAGGAAAATTTGTTTTTTTTGACAATTTTTTATGGGTTTGCAAGGGATTCTGGGTAACAGAACCTGGTGAGAGGCAGTAAAGTCACCCCATCCTGGATTACCCTGGGTGTCTAGTTTTCAAAAATATATAGGTTTGCTAGGTTTCCCTAGATGCAGGCAGAGCTAGGATTAAAAAACTACAGCTAGACACTTTGCCAAAAAAGGGTCATTTTTCACTGTGAAATTGGGGTGTGTCCACATTGCGTTTTGTGCAATTTCCTGTCGCGGGCTCTAGGCCTACCCACACAAGTGAGGTACCATTTTTCTCGGAAGACTTTGGGGAACGCGGGGTGTGTAGAAATTTGTGGATGCACGCAGATTCCAGGACTTTCCACCACAGAAATGTGAGGAAAATGTGTTTTTTTTTTACAATTGTTTAGGTTTGCAAGGGATTCTGGATAACAGAACCTGGTGAGAGGCAGTAAAGTTACCCCATCCTGGATTCCCCTGGGTGTCTAGTTTTCAAAAATATATAGGTTTGCTAGGTTTCCCTAGATGCAGGCAGAGCTAGGATTAAAAAACTACAGCTAGTCACTTTGCCAAAAAAGGGTCATTTTTCACTGTGAAATTGGGGTGTGTCCACGTTGCGTTTTGCGCGATTTCCTGTCGCGGGCTCTAGGCCTACCCACACAAGTGAGGTACCATTTTTCTCGGAAGACTTTGGGGAACGCGGGGTGGGTAGAAATTTGTGGATCCACGCAGATTCCAGGACTTTCCACCACAGAAATGTGAGGAAAATGTGGGTTTTTTGACAATTTTTAGGTTTGCAAGGGATTCTGGGTAACAGAACCTGGTGAGAGGCAGTAAAGTCACCCCATCCTGGATTCCCCTGGGTGTCTAGTTTTCAAAAATATATAGGTTTGCTAGGTTTCCCTAGATGCAGGCAGAGCTAGGATTCAAAAACTACAGCTAGTTACTTTGCCAAAAAAGGGTCATTTTTCACTGTGAAATTGGGGTGTGTCCACGTTGCGTTTTGCGCAATTTCCTGTCGCGGGCTCTAGGCCTACCCACACAAGTGAGGTACCATTTTTCTCGGAAGACCTTGGGGAACGCGGGGTGGGTAGAAATTTGTGGATCCACGCAGATTCCAGGACTTTCCACCACAGAAATGTGAGGAAAATGTGTTTTTTTTGACAATTGTTTAGGTTTGCAAGGGATTCTGGGTAACAGAACCTGGTGAGAGGCAGTAAAGTTACCCCATCCTGTATTTCCCTGGGTGTCTAGTTTTCAAAAATGTATAGGTTTGCTAGGTTTCCCTAGATGCAGGCAGGGCTAGGATTCAAAAACTACAGTTAGGCACTTTGCCAAAAAAGGGTCCTTTTTCACTGTGAAATTGGGGTGTGTCCACGTTGCGTTTTGCGCCATTTCCTGTCGCAGGCTCTAGGCCTACCCACACAAGTGAGGTACCATTTTTCTCGGAAGACTTTGGGGAACGCAGGGTGGGTTGAAATTTGTGTATCCACGCAGATTCCAGAACTTTCCACCACAGAAATGTAGGAAAAATGTGTTTTTTGGACAATGTTTTAGGTTTGCAAGGGATTCTGGGTAACAGAACCTGGTGAGAAGCAGTCAAGTCACCCCATCCTGGATTCCCCTGGGTGTCTAGTTTTCAAAAATGTATAGGTTTGCTAGGTTTCCCTAGGTGCCGGCAGAGCTAGGGTTCAAAAACTACAGCTAGGCACTTTGCCAAGAAAGGGTCGTTTTCACTGTGAAATTGTGGTGTGTCCACGTTGAGTTTTGCACCGTTTCCTGTCGCGGGCACTAGGCCTACCCACACAAGTGAGGTACCATTTTTCTCGGAAGACTTTGGGGAACGTGGGGTGGGTAGAAATTTGTGGATCCGCGCAGATTACAGACCTTTCCACCACAGAAATGTGAGGAAAATGTGTTTTTTTGGACAATTTGTTAGGGTAACAGAACCTGGTGGGAGCCAGTCAAGTCACCCCATCCTGGATTACCCTGGGTGTCTAGTTTTCAAAAACGTATAGGTTTGCTAGGTTTCCCTTGATGCCGGCAGAGCTAGGGTTCAAAAACTACAGCTAGGCACTTTGCCAAAAAAGGGTCATTTTTCACTGTGAAATTGGGGTGTGTCCACGTTGCGTTTTGTGCTGTTTCCTGTCGTGGGCACTAGGCCTACCCACACAAGTGAGGTACCATTTTACTCGGAAGACTTTGGGGAACGCGGGGTGGGTGGAAATTTGTGGATCCATGCAGATTCCAGAACTTTCCACCACAGAAATGTGAGGAAAATGTGTTTTTTTGACAATTTTTAGGTTGGCAAGGGATTCTGGGTAACAGAACCTGGTGAAAGCCAGTCAAGTCACCCCATCCTGGATTCCCCTGGGTGTCTAGTTTTAAAAAATGTATAGGTTTGCTAGGTTTCCCTGGGTGCCGGCAGAGCAAGGGTTCAAAAACTACAGCTAGGCACTTTGCAAAAAAAGGGTAATTTTTCATTGTGAAAATGTGGTGTGTTCACGTTGCGTTTTGAGCCGTTTCCTGTCGTGGGCACTATGCCTACCCACACAAGTGAGGTACCATTTCTATTGGGACACTTACGCTAATTCATATTTGTAAAGCAACTGTTATTACCTATTGACTTTCGATGCATTTCTGCCTTCCAAATGAAAGACAATGTGTAAAAAAGAAGTTATTTTGAAAAATGACCTATAATTCTCATGCTAGTATGAGTATTACCAATTTCAGAAATGTGCAAATATCTACTGTTTCTAAACTCTATATTGTGTTCCCATTTCAGAAATACATAGGAGTCTTTCATACCGAATATTCCATGTATACATTTTCCCAGAATAATTGCTATATACCCGGTACATAATAAAAAACCATTGCAAGACGCTGCTCAGTTTTTGGCTCTGGGTTCGTCGGGTTCTTGGTGAACCTACAAGTCCTATATATCCCCACAACCAGTAAGGTCCAGAGGATGTAACGGTATATTGCTTTCAAAGAGCAGTCATAATTAGAAGAAGTTACAGGTGAAAACGTTGACACAAAAGGATGTTTTTTTCAACTAATTTTCCATTTTTCCTATATTTAACTGTTAGTTTCTATAAAGAAACCTTGATGGATTTACACAAATGACCCCTTGCTGAATTCAGCATTTTGTCTACTTTTCTAAAATGTATAGATTTCCAGGATCCATTATTGCTTTCATACCCATTTCTACCATTAACTGGAAGGAGGTTGAAAGCACAAAAAATAGCAAAAATAGGCTATGTCCCAGAAAAATGCCAAAACTGTGTAAAATGTTTTGGTTTTCTGACAAAAGTCTGTCATTCCCTAAAAGCTGGGAAAATGGAGATTTCAGCCCCACAAACCCTTTTTTGATACCATTTGCAGGGAAAAACCATGATGCTTTGATATGCGGGACTTTTTTCCCATTTTTCCCCAAAAAACCAAAAGTTAGCTGTATTTTGGCTAAAGTCTGGGACCCCTCCAGGGGAATCCACAAACCCTGGGTACCTTTAGAGTCCCCATGATGTTGGAATAAAAGGACGCAAATTTGGCGTGGATACCTTATGTGGTCAAAAAGTTACAGAGGCCTAATCGCGAACTACTACAAATAGCCAAAAAAGGGCTCAGCACTGGGGGGGAAAAGGCCCAGCAGTTAAGGGGTTAATGAAGAAATTACAGAGCAATACAGACATCATTATCAACAACTCAGACAAGGGCGGAAACATAGTCTTGTGGCCGAGACAACTATACATGGAAGAAGCTCACAGACACCTCGACGACGCAACATGCTACAGAATATCGAATCTCAAAGAGGTGTCTGCCAGTGGAAAAGACCTGAAAAAACACCTCAACAACTACAAGTCGCAGGGCATTATCACCAAAGATGAATTCAACTTTCTCCACAATGAGCACCCTGTGCTGCCAGTACTGTACTTCCTTCCAAAGGTCCACAAAAACACCTCCCCTATTCCAGGTCGTCCCATCATATCTGCCCGCAACAGTGCCTGTGAAAATGTCTCAAAATATGTGGACTATTTCCTTCAAGATCTTGTCTCTAGTCTACCTTCTTATTTAAGAGACACGAGTGATTTCCTATCCAAGATCAATGATATGCAATGGAATGATGACCTTATACTCATGTCTTTTGACATCACCTCTCTGTACACAAGCATCAGACACTCAGAGGGCTTGGCTGCATGTAAACACTACCTCAATAGAAGGCCTATTACTAGTTTCAAACACAATGAATTCATCCTGTTCCTTATTGATTGGTGTTTAACACATAACTTGTTTATGTTCAACAACAAGGTGTATCAGCAGCTCAGAGGTGTCGCCATGGGAGCATGCTTTTCTCCCAGCTATGCATGCTTGCATGTAGGATGCTGGGAGGAGCAGGTTCTCATGGTGGATCACTCGGCTGCATGGAACAATAACATCAAATGTTGGCTCCACTACATTGACGACGTCTTTGTCATCTGGCAGGGCAGCACCGCCAGTGCTGAGCAGTTCATAGCCGAGATCAATCAGAATGAGTTCAACCTAGAGTTCAATGTCAACATGGACAAACTGACAGTTGATTTCCTAGATGTCAGGCTATATGTCACCAACAACACCCTGAACTCCACACTTCACAGAAAGGCTACTGCTGGCAATTCCACCCTCCACGCCTCCAGCTTTCACCCCAAACACCTCATTTCCAGCATTCCATATGGGGAGATGCTGCACTTACGCAGAATCTGCAGCTCCAACACTGACTTAATCACCTGTCAAAGGGAGGCACACACCAGATTCAAAGCACGTGGATACTCCGACAGAGTCATCACTAATGCCATCTCCAAAGCCAACAGCACCCCTAGAGAGTCCCTGCTATGTGGCAACACCCTCATGGCCACCGAGGTAGAAAGCATACCCACTGACACACTCAACACAGGGCCCATCAGCACCCGTCTCATCATCACCCACAACACTGAGGAACGGGCCATCAGGTCCATTGTCAACAGGCATTGGGGAATCATCAAATACGACCACACCCTGGGTCCCATAGTTGCTCACTACCCGGACATCACCTACAGGAGAGCCTTCTCCATGAGAGATGCCCTACTCAGGAGCAGCCCAGAGGTCTCATCCAAGACTAACTGGCTTTCTAACATCACAGGATTTGCCAAATGCACCAGCTGCAGGGCCTGCAAGTTTGGTATTAACACCAGCCAGGTTACAGCCCCCTTTCGCACTGACACATTGAAAATCAAACTCAAACGTTCGTGCAGAACGGAATTCGCAGTCTATGTGCTTGAGTGCAGCTGTGGCCTCAGATATGTAGGCAGCACTAATTTGCCAGTACACCAACGTATCTTGCAACATCTTAGGGCCATAGTCAATAATGATGCCACCTACCCCGTAGCACGACATTTCAAGGAGATTCACAATAACCTCCTCAGTGATCTCAAATATTTCGTCATTGTCTGCATACCACCACTCAGGTGGGGTGGTAACAGGGAAAAGCCCCTCAGGCAACTCGAATCTAGATACATCATTGAGCTCAATACCAAGACACCGGCAGGGCTCAACATGAATGAGGATCTCCACAATTTCCTTTAGACACCATCATGCACATTCTCACATCACCCGCAAGGTCATGAATTAACACCTGTCTTATGCCTGTATTTCTGTGAAGTATACTTTGTATCTCATGTATTTGTAGATTTCAACCCGCACTGTACTTAGACTGCATATTCTTATGCTCCATTACATGCCTGCTGTCTGTATTAACTATATATCGCAATCTGCCCCATATTGATCACTATGATCATGATCGTCATGCTGATCACCTCAGTTAGTTCTAGCTCTAGCTCGCACCTAACCATGAGTGACATGTGTTACCGTTGGCTGGTTGTTTGTACGTTCTCATTTTTAAACACACACCCACAGTTATCACACGTCACTAGATACACTTGAGGCCATCTTTTAGCCTTTTTAATGCCTTTGTTTTCCCTTCAGGGTAACATTACCACTGTGTCATATCACTTCACTCACTAGCCCAGCGCACCTTCCCTTTCACCTCCACTTTCGTCACACGATCGTTCAAAGAGCTCGACACAACTTTTATCCAGATAGGCTGTAATTTGTCTCCGTGCAGACCTTGTGCTGACTAATCCTTGTAATTTCTGCGCTTCCCGCTTAGCTACCGACATAGCATGCAGATGCTGGCTCCCGTTTTACTTTCTTTACTGGCATACCCTAGACCACGTCTCACCATGACCCACTCTGTGGTCTAGCCTCACTACGCCCATCTGAGTTTCCCCTCTCACCTGAGGTAGCTTCTCCACCACTTTCCTGGCCATTTCCTTCCCCGAGGGTTTGCTCAGGATCATTACATATTTCATATTCCCACATCTCGCCACTGGCGTGGGATCCTGACAGAAACCGAGGTTACACGGATCTACCTAGTCTGCAAACCGACACCAGAGGGCAGCAGCACTCCACCATTAGGCCTCAAGACATACGCCGTAGTCATTCTCTACACCAGGACGCCTCCATACCTCTGAGTGCACTTTGTTAATAATTGCAATTTTCCAGCGCATCGTGCACCATATCCCACAAACCGCATAGTCAGATGTTTTATCATTTTTTTAAACACTGCTTAAATATCACGTATAGGTGCAGGATAAGTAGGCTCACTTCAGGCAGTCTTTCATCCTTGCCAGCCATTATCTCGCTATGTGGTCGTCCATGATATCATTCCTATGAATGACTCTCGTTCTTTTCAGCACTTGTGTCAGCCACGTCATTTCTGCCTTACTCACCATGGAAATGAAAAAGTCACTGTCTCGCTCCTGACTTATGTTTGTGTGTATATATGCAGCTTGTCATTCATCGCAGCGCGTTATGTGAACAAGACCGCAGGCTTGCGGTCGAAACGCGTCTTCTTGCCATGCTTGCTCAATAAATCGACATCTTGAGCACTACAACTGGAGTCTGTGCCCTTTTGTTTGACCCGGCGTGGTCTCACTCGGGGATTTCGCTTTGTATATATATATATATATATATATATATATATATATATATTATCTACTGGCGGTCGCCAGTAGATAGTTATAGTTACAACCTATTATCCATAGGAAATCCGCGACATTCTATTTGAAATAACTCTCTTGCCGGTTGACGTATCTTCGCAAAATTTTCAAACTTTGTGGCCCGCTCCGGTCCGCTCCTACCCTGAAAGTCTCGGGGGATTCGTCAAGCGGGGCCGAGAAAAAGGAGGGTCCCAAAACGCGTTTTCCCCATGCAATTTTCCATAGGAAACTTTAGACACGGCTACAGCGCGAATTGCTGAACGGAATTACACCAAATTTGGCAAAGAGGTAGTTCTTGGTTCAGAAAGAACCCTTTTTGTTAAATGGTGTAAATCCGTTCAGTAGTTGCTGAGAAAATCAAAAGTAAAAAGATAGTGATATCTATGGCCGAGTAGGGTCCGCGTACCCTCCCGATCACGAGCTGCATGTTAATTGGCTGTCAGCTGGCTGTCAACATTCCGATTCAGGAAATGTTGGCAGCCATTTTATCCTCGGTAGAACCGAGGGACAGAAACAAGTGCGCAAAGAGCACAAAGGGGGCAGGGTAGAAACACCCTGACCCCTAGGTTTGCTCAGGGGTCCCACAAGGACCCCTGGGCAAAAAAAAAAATTATTTTTAAAAAATCGGCAGGATGCGCTCAGGGTGCGCGAATCCTGCCGAGCAAATCGAAGCGCGGTCTCCCACGCTTCGATGTTAATGGCCCCGGGTGGGCCAAGTCCCGGGGGCATGCTGGGGGGTTAATTTTATGTGTGGGGGCCTCTAAGGGCCCCCAAGCCCCGGGGACCACCACCCCCAGGGCTTTATGTATAATGGTGCGGGAGGGCTCTAGGCCCTCCGCAGCCCCGGGACCACCACCTCCCGGGGCTTCTTTTTAAATTAAAAACCTGTGTGGGGGGCTCCAGCCCCCACACGCCCGAGACCACCACCTCCCCGGGGCACTAAGAAAAATTAAAATGGGGGTCCGTTTTGGACCCCCAAGCCCCGAGGACCACCACCTCCCGGGGCTTTCAAAATGTAAGGAGGGGGCCGCGCGGCCCCCTCCTGGAGCCTGTGGTGGCCCTGGGGACCGCCACCCCCAGGACCGGCTCCTGCAGTGTCCCGGGGTGCCTACCCCGGGACACTGCTGTTTGCAATGACAGGACGGGAGCCTCGCGGCACCCGTCCTGTCATTGCAAACTGCTTGGATATTGGAAGAGAGAGCAGGAAACCTGCTCTCTCTTCCAATATCCAAAGCCGACTGCTTTCCACATGGGGAGCTGCATCTTAGCAGCTCCCCATGTGCTAAAGCAATGCCGGC
Organism: Calotriton arnoldi; assembly: GCA_963921515.1. Classification (NCBI taxonomy): domain Eukaryota; kingdom Metazoa; phylum Chordata; class Amphibia; order Caudata; family Salamandridae; genus Calotriton; species Calotriton arnoldi. Next base: position 550,854 of record CAWUFW010009911.1, on the reverse strand, counting down.
TCCCGTAGGACACGAGGAGCCGGCGGGACTGTGGGGGCTTGGGGACCCCCACAGTCCCCAACGAGGCCAGGCCCCGGGGATGGGGTCCCCGGGGCCTTAAATGGCCTGAGGAGGGGGCCACGCAGCCCCCTCCAAATAAAAAAAAGAGGCCATGCCCCGGGGATGGGGTCCCCGGGGCCAATACAGGCCCAGGGAAGGGGGGCCACGCGGCCCCCTTCCCGTTTTTATTTTATTTTAATTTTAAAAAAGGAGGTAAGGCCCTGGGGGATGGGGTCCCCAGGGCCTAAAAATAGGAAAAAGGAAGGTGGGCCACACAGCCCCCTTCAGGGGGAAAGAAGAAAAAAACAAAAAAACGATCGGCCCCGTAGGCCCCGCCCCTTCCTTCACCATTCTGCCCCCTGGCGCGTTTGCAGAGGGGGAACGAATTCCCCTTGAATACTGGGGGTCCTTGGGGGCCAACTAGCCCACCAGGAACCTCCAGTTTGCGCAGAGAGAAAAAAAAAAAACGATCGGGCCCGTAGGCCCCGCCCCTCCTTCACCACTCTGCAAACGCGCCCCTGGCGCGTTTGCAGAGAGGAACAATTCCCCTTGAATACTGGGGGTCCTTGGGGCCAACTAGCCCACCAGGAACCTCCAGTATGCGCCAGGGGCTGCCTTGCAGAGAGGTGTACAGAGGCCACGCCCTTTTACACCTCTCTGCAACGCAGCTCTATGGCGCTTTGGAGGTATATGGTGGGCTAGTTGCACCCCAGGGACCCTCAGGATTCAAGGGGAGTTAATCCCCCGACTTAAAACGCGCCACGGGCGCGTTTGCACAGTGGTGAAGGGAGGGGCGGGGCTTCAGGTGACATGTGTGCAAACAGGCCCCGTGGCGCGTTTTAAGATGGGGAATTAAATCCTCTTCAATCCTGAGGGTCCCTGGGGGCCAACTAGCCCAACAGGTACGTCCAGAAAGCGCCACAGAGCTGCGTTGCAGAGAGGTGTAAAAGGGGTGTGGCCTCTGTACATGTCTCTGCAACGCAGCCCCTGGCGCATACTGGAGGTTCCTGGTGGGCTAGTTGGCCCGTAGGGACCCTCATGATTCAAGGGGACTTAATCCCCCAACTTAAAACGCGCCACGGGCGCGTTTGCACAGATGTCACCTCAGGCCCCGCCCCTCCCTTCACCATTGTGCAAATATTCCTCTAAAATCAGCCGAAATACGAATTCCGATTTACTCACCTGTTATCAGGAGAGACCTCAGTGCTGCATCTTTCAGCCCAGTACTGATCCTCAAAAGTAATTTTAACCGTACTTACCGGTAACTTGAATTTCCTTCATAGGCTAACATTGACTGGTTTCACTTGGAAATTCTTCTAAGTGTGGAGTTTTGGAACTTTAAAATATTCCTCTAAAATCAGCCGAAATACGAATTCCGATTTACTCACCTGTTATCAGGAGAGACCTCAGTGCTGCATCTTTCAGCCCAGTACTGATCCTCAAAAGTAATTTTAACCGTACTTACCAGTAACTTGAATTTCCTTCCATAGGATATCATTGCCTGCTTTTTGCTGAAAAAGTTTCTAAGTGTTGATTTTTGAAACATACAAATATTCCTCTAAAATCAGCCGAAATACGAATTCCGATTTACTCACCTGTTATCAGGAGAGACCTCAGTGCTGTATCTTTCAGCCCAGTACTGGTCTTGAAAAGTAATTTTAAACATACTTACCGGTAACTTGAATTTCCTTCCATAGGCTAACATTGACTGGTTTCACTTGGAAATTCTTCTAAGTGTGGAGTTTTGGAACTTTAAAATATTCATCTAAAATCAGCCGAAATACGAATTCCGATTTACTCATCTGTTATCAGGAGAGACCTCAGTGCTGCATCTTTCAGCCCAGTACTGATCCTCAAAAGTAATTTTAACCGTACTTACCAGTCACTTGAATTTCCTTCCATAGGATATCATTGCCTGCTTTTTGCTGAAAAAGTTTCTAAGTGTTGATTTTTTAAACATACAAATATTCCTCTAAAATCAGCCGAAATACGAATTCCGATTTACTCACCTGTTATAAGGAGAGACCTCAGTGCTGTATCTTTCAGCCCAGTACTGGTCCTGAAAAGTAATTTTAACCGTACTTACCAGTAACTTATATTTTCTTCCATAGGAATCCATTGTCTGGTTTTCAGCAGAAAAGTTTCAAAGTGTCGATTTTCACAAACTACAAATATTCCTTAAAAATCGCCTGTATGACTTAAACGCATTCTTTCAACTGTTTACAGGAGATGCACCAGTGCTGGATCCAGGATCCAACACTGAGTAAGAAAAAGTAACGATAACAGTTTTTACCTGCTAAGTGAATTTCCTTCCATAGGATAACATTGGTGATTCTATGAGAAAAAGTTTCTAAGTGTCAACTTTTAAAATACAATAATATTCCTTAAAAATCACGACTGTAACCAAAACGCTTTTACTCAACTGTTTACAGGAGATGTACCAGGACTGAATCTAGGATCCAGTCCTGTGGTTAGAAAAAGTAATCCATAAAGTAACTAATTGCATTTAACTAGAAATTCACATTGAGCTGAATGTTGCATTGTGTATGAAAATGTGTTGCCCATTGCAACAACTGTAACTACTGTACTTAAAAGTCTATTGCCTATGTGCAAAGTATTTAAACTAAAGTAATTCATTCTGAGAAAGTATTTTTGTAATGTAATGTATAATGTAATTACAATGTAATTTAAAAATAAAATATGTAAAAGAAATTGTTTCTAAAAATGTAGTAAATCAGTGTGAAAAAAATTAATATAAAAATTAATACATTTAAAAATTGTCATTTAAAAAACCTTTGAAATTCACTGAAAAAACCGTAGGTTTCAGGCACGTTATAGTTAGAAATTAGCATTTTAAAAACCTTTGAAATTCACTGAAAAACCATAGGTTTTAGGGACAGTTATAGTTAGTTGGACATTGCACTCGTACAAAACCCGTGAAATTCCCCCGTTATAGTTAGTTCAGCTAACTATAACTCGCGCCCACAATGCACTGCTGATGACGTCACATATTACATCACTCATGACATGGTCAGTGACATCACTGATGACATCACTGATGACATCTCAAATGACATCACTGATGACATCATCCACGTGATAATCTGATGCAGCTCCTCACACCCTAATATAACCTTTGATACACCCAATCTAAATTACAGAGTGCCATTCGCAAAACCATAGACACTCCAACACCAATAACTACATACCCACTCACTGATTCTTAGGTCTACACACACACATCCACTCACTCACCCGTACAGTCACTCATACTTATGGTCACTCAGTACAGGACTATCAAATGCACTCTTACTCCTATATAGACACTCAAACACCGCCACTCATCCATAGAGGTACTCACACACCTAGTCAGTCATGCAAATAATTAAACACACTGCCATTTACTCACCTATACAGTTATACACACACCAGCTCACTTAATCATACAAATACTAGCACATTGTTACGCTCTTATACAATCACTGATACAAGCACACACTCATCCATACAGCCACTATCACAATCACTCACTCTCGCTTATAGCTATTTATATACTCCAATACACATATATACTGCCTTTCACATATGTAGTTACTCACACATGTACCACTGGGACATACATTCACTCACTAACACACTCTTACACACACTTACCCACCCATACAGTCTATCACAGATGCACTCTTGAAACCATCCACCCAGTGAATCACCCACTCACACATCTATGCACAGTCGCACACACCCCATCCACACAAACACTCAGGCACCCATACAGATACTCATAGAACCAATCAATAACCCATATAGACACTCATGTAGCTATTCGCAAATCCATGCATCCACTTACACACCAACAGACGGATACAGACATTCACACAGTTTAGTCACTAACCCATGCATTCAGTAAGATACGTTTAATCACTCACTTGTAGAGTCAGTCACGCACGTACTAAATCATCCATTCAGACACTTATACACCCACTCATTCTTCAATACGCCTTTCCCTATATATATTAAACATATTTAAACTTTACAGAAACACACAGTCACTGGATGATGTCATCAGTGATGTCATTTGAGATGTCATCAGTGATGTCATCAGTGATGTCACTGACCATGTCATGAGTGATGTAATATGTGACGTCATCAGCAATGCATTGCGGGGCGCGAGTTATAGTTAGCTGAACTAACTATAACGGGGGAATTTCACGGGTTTTGTACGAGTGCAATGTCCAACTAACTATAACTGTCCCTAAAACCTATGGTTTTTTCAGTGAATTTCAAAGGTTTTTTAAATGCTAATTTCTAACTATAACATGTCTGAAACCTATGGTTTTTTCAGTGAATATATATATATATATATATAAAAATCAGCAGGCTGCAAACCTCAAGCCTGCACACAGCCTTTGGTGTACACAGCGGAGGGTTGGCTTCAGCGGCTTATAGGACGCTATCCCACGGGGCCAAAACATATATATTAAGGAGGGAGAGTGCCCGACTCCCCTTAATTAAAGAATGTGGCCCTTCGGGATGGCATCCTGGGGCCTTTAAAGGCGTGGGGAAGGGGGTTCCTTGGCCCCCCTTTCCCTTTATTGCACATCTCGGCCCCAGGGTATGGGCTCCCCGGGGCCTATAATAGATGAAGAGATTTAGCTCTGGAATTCTCTGTACAGAGCGGCACCCTCATTATTGGGTACCCTCACAATAGAGGTCCTATATAAATTTGCTTCATGTGAAAACAACAATTTACAATGAATTTTAAGACTTTGTTATTCCATCTGATTCAGAAGAACTTCTATTTGAAGCCCTGAAGAAGTCCTTGTGACGAAACGCGTTGGATACAATTGAATTAAAGAGAAATGTAAATGCAATAGAGTCTGTGCATTATGTGAAACTGCGGAGTTGAACTGTGTTGAACGCAATCTACTGAATGTTGAAGTGGACAATTGAAAAGTTGTAAATTGTGTAAGTAATTTTTTTTGTTTTCCTGTAAGGGAGACAAAGGGGACTGGTCTTTCAGGTCAGTGCACTATTCTGATTTATGATCAACTTCACCTCACTAAAGTGGTAGGTCCGATGGTTCACTGCCTCAGCCTCTTTGTGTACATTAAATACTGACATAAACACAGCATTTTTTTCAAATGAAATATTTATTAAACATGTTTTTAAAAATCTGGAAAAAATCTCAAAAATACTTAAATATATTTTCTTTTTTAAAACATAACATAATTTTTACATGATTTACAACATTTTAAAATACATTTTTTAATGTATTTTCTAGGCCTGGGCGGTAAATTCCGCTCCGCTTGCGGAATTTGCGGAATTCTGGTAATTCCGCGTTCCGCGGAATTGCCGAAAATTCTGCGATCCGCGGCGTAGCGGAATTTTTTCCTTGTTCGCGCTTTCAAAATGCGTGTTCGCACGCGCGGGAGCAAGTTACCGGGATCCCTGTGTTCGCCGACGAGTTTTCCTATCCGTTCGCGTGCGCCACGAGATTTTGGTAGCCGGCCGCGCGATCCCGCGAGAGTGTGCGATCGCGAACACGTCATTCGGACGCGCCATCGGACATCCACGTTCGCGAACAGGAAACACGCATCGCGAGTGGGCGGGACCAGTGAAACAAGATGGCCGCGCCAATTGGCACCCGCATGGGCAATTTCGCGAGATATTTCCCCCCGAACACGCAAACAGCATCCTCGAACAGGAAAAACGCATCGCGAATGGGCGGAACAAGCAATTCCGCGTGCTCGTGGAATTCTGCGGAGCTCGCCGAGATTTTTTACCGTTTTGCGGAACTTTGCGAAATGCGACTACGCAAATTCCGCCCACCCCTAGTATTTTCCCACGCTTTCGTATTATCCTTATTCTGTTTTTATTTTCAGCCTTGATGTACGCTATTTCAAGTTTCTTTCTTTAATAGGTGGAAAGCCATCGTCAAGATCAGAAGCAAGGATGATCTGTGGTCTGGTAAGAAAACTTTAATTTACTTTTTTAAATAGTATGGTGGTTGCATTTACTGTAAGGAAAGATGGGGGAGCTTATTAGATTTAGTAGATAGAAAGCATTATGTTTTTACTGTTTGAACCACTTTTACATCCCCATGCAGGTTGCTTTCATATACACCGGTCGGGACTGTTTCTACTTTTTCAACGTAGGTTTACAAAAGGTGCTTTTTAGCATTGGGAAACTTTTAAAGAAGAGGACTGCAAAGGCCTAAGAGAAGAAGACTGGTTTTCCTGGACAGTTTGGAGTGGATTTTTTATTTGAAGGAAAAGTTTTTGAAACTTTTGTTTTTTTTAGGTAAATTTTAAACTTTTTAGGGTGGTGAACACGTTCGGATGGCCTACAAGGAGAAGATCTGGGAAGGTGGACTGTTTGGCGAAATTTGTCCTTTTAAAAGAAGATTTTTGGCACACCGGCATCTTTAAAAAAATTATAAATTTAGGGTTTGTTGAACGTTTTCACTTTTTTTCTAAGGTCTATGGTGGATTGTGGTTTGACCATTTGGATTGTTTGGATTGATTCAGTGGATTGCTTTAGTGTCATGGTGACATGACGTTTGAAAAATCGCCATGACTTGAAGAAAGAAGACATCTACAGATATGATTTGGAAGTGTTATTTACTTTTAAATTTGCAAAAAATGTTTAGAAAAATGCCAATAGAATTCAAAGATGGGTTGTAAAACAGGCAAGTAATTTCACAGGGAAACGGTTTTGGTTAATAATGTAGGATATAGCAATATTTTCTAGGTCTATTGTCTGAAGCCCCCATCAGAGGAAACTGATGGATTTATGCCAATAGTTTGTCACACATTTCTTTGCTTTTTTGGATACTCGGGGATTCAGACTACCAGAAAATGATGAGCCATTCTCATTTCTTGGAAACTCTGCTCCTTTTTCAAAATTTCTAAGAAATTATACAGGTAACTTTTGTCAATTGATTTGTTGAAGGAGTTATGCCATCCTTCTATGGCATTGTTTGTTTTTGCAAATCCCTTTCAGCAGGGCGAGTAGCAGTTCCACTAGTCGATAAGGAACCTTGGCTTCCTCCTGCGACCCAACCTGCTTTGATGGCCAATCCAAGTATCTTTGAAAACATTTATAAAGGGGTGTGATTTTTCTTCTTTATGTGTAAAAAAAATCTGGCTGCATAATTGAAGTGTAGAAGTCATCCACATACTCAAGAGGTACAAAGCAGTTAGTTGTTTTCACTTGTATCGCAGTTTACTGTTTGACATGTAAGGATGTTTTTGGAATTTTTAGCCAATAGGCCTGGGAAAAGTGAAAAAAACATCTTTGAATTTGGGTAAAAGGGTACAGTTTAGTAATTGCATAAATCAACTGTAAATCAAAGTCAATTAATATTTTCCTAGGACTTTTGTTGACAATTTTTGATTTTATAACTGATAAAAACTCAGTGTAAGTTGAGAATTGCTTGTAAGCTAGTAAGCTGTACACTAAGTGGATGGTAGTATTGTTAATATTGCCGTGAATAGTGTGTATTTGGGTGAATGAAGGGGCGTTGAATTAAAAATACCATCCATCATCCAATCTTCTGTATTTTCTAAGGTTACCAAGTGATGTATGCTGGAGAATTTTAGTAAGCGTTTCAGTGGGTTTTCATTGTCCTGCAGAAGGGAAGGTTGATTATTAAAAGTAAGAGTGAGTTCAGAGGGGATGGTAATATCTGAGTAGGTTTATGGTGTTATTCTTTGTGGATTAATCATCTGTTTTGTTCTCTGAATCATTCTTCTCAAATTGGGGATTGTGTGCATATTGCTTGCCACATGCATGGAGAATTTGTGCAACCTCCCGCAACACTGGACCACAGGGTTTATTGGCGGTGCCTGCTAATAATTTTTATCTGTTGCAGGTTTTCTCTTACTTTTATCTCCATTGCAGAGGCAGAGGTGTCATGCTCTGTGGTCCTTTCCACAGTGTCACCCAGAGTAACAACTCTGCCTTTGCAATTGGATGAGAAATATTCCACACACCTCCAATAACTCCTGGGCTCAGTCAATCTTTCTATACAGTAAATGTATGTTTTAGAAGCCTATTACCATGCCTTGACTGAATATAACTTGCTCCCCCAGCTAAATCCATTATTGTTGGTTCTGGTGAAAAAATAAAACAGAGTGTATCAATGTATTTTTACTGTGATGATTTACTTTACACCTCTCAATTTTTGCCTGTTAAGAGAAAGAAAAAATGTTTTGTTATTTACAGCACTCTGTGGAGAAAGAAGTGAGATGACATGCCCTGTTGGATTGAGAAGTTTATTGTTCCATTTGCTTTTTATCCTAAGAAGTTTATTGTTCTATTTGCGTTTTCCTAAAAAATGTTGTTAGTAAAGCAAGGGAAATGAATTGACAAGATTTTGTACCTGATATTTTGATGGTTGTCGCTTTTGGGTGTAAAGAGTTGGCTCTTGGGCTTGCTACTTTGAGAGTGGTCTTTCAGTTTACGGGAGGTAGCCTTTGGGTAGAAAGATTTTAAGAATTGGTTTTTATAAGCATTTTTCATTATTTCTGTGTTTCATTTGCTCTTTCTTAATGCATTCATGTACTTTACCTCAATGAAAGCTGATTTAATTGTGGGAATTTCTGTGTAGTATGGAGTAGTTTTTCTCCAAAAACATCTTGGAATGTCACAGAGATGTGGATTTGCTTGTAGTTCTACCTGTTTGAATGACCTAAAAAAAGTAGGAATTATTTGTTTTTTAATTCTCAGTTTTGTTCACTAGCCACTGACCAGCACCTTCCCTGAGGTAAACCCCCCAGCGGAATTAAAATATTAATTTTGGCCCCAGTCAGTGTCCACCATTTTCCCTGAGTTAAGCCCCTGGTAGAGTCAGAATAGTAATTTTGCTCCCAGTTAGTGTCCAGCACCTTTTCTGAGGTAACTACCCGGTGGAGTTAGAATAGTAGTTTTGCTGAAACACATAGAAGTTTAGAGCCCAGGATCGCTCTCTGAGATTTACATAAACAATTAGGTAAACATCTGATATTGAACACCTATAGATGCTACGTTACACCACAGGCATTTTGAGGAACATAGAGACTGGCTATGATACCATGTGGGAGATCCATTAATTCCGTACCTTATCTTCACTTTTGATTAAACTTGTATTTTTGCCCCATCCATTAAGTGCACCTCATCTCATAAGTAGGCAGTCAGGTGTCAGCAAAAGGTGTGCCTTGTCTGTTATAGGGAACTACATGATTAGCTGAAGTAGAATAAGCAAATATATATCTTTATGTATTTGTTTTCGCATTGTATTCCCATTTTGTAAGTCATCTCTATGTCTGTATGGGTGAAAATATGTAGGTGGTATTTTTATAGGGCAAACCTAGTCACCTCTAGCCTTTGTATAGTAAAGTCCATTGGACCCAAGCAAGAGAGACACATCTGGGACGTACACAACTCTTGTTTATGTGTGATTATAAAGAGTGCTTTACATGGATGATGTTTACATTACAAGAAAGATCGAAAGGAGGTTCGCTAGAACAATTTAAACAAGCTTCTGAGTCAAGGTCAAAACAGGACACCTACTTAACTACCCATAAGACCTTAGATCTGATGAGGGAAAGCCATAGTAGTCACAATAATAAGTAGTGATATGCATGTGAAGTTCAAGATACATAGAAAGTTAGTATTACAACAAAATGTGGAAAACATTTCTGGAATCTCAGTGCTCGACATAGCTTTGTACAGAGTACAGCGTTGCAACTCAGTTGCCCTCAGGAGTGTAGAGTGCTGGCCATGTACATTTCTGTGTTGGTAGATACGAAATTGCCACCAGTAGATGGGTATTCGAACTGGTTAGTGCTTTCAGCATAATTTCCTAGGTGTTGTGTGAATTCAGAGGTGGCAGAACAGAAGTTTTTAACTGGGGATCCATGATCCACAACACATACCCAGGTGGATATGATGTTAAACACAGTGGCGGCTGCTGGGCATTAAAGTGGTGAGCAGTGTGGGGGAGGTAGTACGGGGGACAGCGTGGGGAAAAGAATGTAAAAAATGCTTACCTGCCACCTGCAGCGTCGGTACTCTTCTGGACTCTGCTCCTTCACTACCGGCATGCCACAGGCTCCCCTACCCCAATGCAGATGCTGGTCTCATGCTAGTATAACCCAGCATGAGAGCAGTGCAGTGATTGGTATAAGCACCCTATTTACGCACTCAATAAAGGACTACGACCCTGTGTTTGCTCTCCACCCGGATGTACTGCACGGTTCGTGTGGGGAGATCGAAGTGTGCACAACTGTCATGCGCACTTGAAGCAGTGCCACCACTCCACCTCCTTCCTGCAGCTGTGTCGTGTCAGAACGGACGGCCCCGCCCCGCTCTCGGCTCAAGTGCGGGAAGTGAGCGAGAAAAAATAAAATGATAATAAACTTTGCTATTATCATTTTATTAGTCATTTTTCACTGCTGAAAAGCAGTGAGGCGACGCTCCTCCGCCTTAGTGGAGGAGCCGCCGCTGGTTAAGCAACATTAGATGGCTATTGAAGTATATATACATATAATAGCATAATGTAAAATTAAAGGAATTTGTAATTGAAGGGTAAAAAAAAGTTTCTGACCCAATATTTGTTCATGGGAGCAATGCAAGAACACCAACCAGAATCTAGGATGGACGAAGTAGGCCTCAATCGAAGTACTGCAATGCGCTGACAAAAAGAGAGTATGCATTCGGAATACAAATGCCAAACTGGTATGCTATGGTCTAGCGTATTGCTTTGTCTTTAAAAATAAAACCCTATTTTGAAAAGCATCAATGTTCCCATTATAATAAAAAAATTATTTATATATATTTTTTTGTTTATGAATAATTTGCAATTTGTATATGTGTTTGACGTATACTTATTTCTGTATTTGTATGCATTGTTTTGAGATTTAGATCAGAGAAATTGCTCAGGCGGGTCTCTGGCTTTGAGCAGTGACTCAGTGGAGGTCTACAGAAGTCAAAAGGTTAAGGAGCATTGTGCTAGAACCATTTGAAACAGCCTTAAAAAAATACGTCTGCCTCCTGAGTTAGTCATGTGAAACCATCTTTGCTGATGTACTGGAAAGTTATAATCTACAATGAAATGATTAGATACAGCAGACAGGTAAACCTTGTTGGTGTCCACTCAAGTTATTTTCCTATTTCATAAAGTATTGGACTGGCTACCAGCTGTCTGAATCAGAATTTCAGAACAATATGTCCCTGATGTGATTACTCGGTCAGACTCCCTGGAGCCATATGCTAATAATTGTTATCCTCTCCTCGAAGCATTCCGGGTAGAGATAAAGCGATTGTTTTTTACAAAAAGTGTAGCCTTGGCAAAAGCAACTTTTAGGGCTGAATTAAAAAAAAAGTGAACAGGTATCTGTAGGCTCCACGTTACCGTGAACATCTCTCACCAGAAATATTATGCTGTGGATTGAATTGGTTTGAGAAAAAACGCTTTCTAAATTACTGTATTTTCTAGATTTGGGAAATGTAATTCTTATTTCCAATATTTTACATTAATTCCTAAATAACCAATGTGCTGGCGAGAGCAAGGGAGGTCAGTAAAGTTCACAAATATTTGTATATAATATATGTGAGAAACTGGGCTACTTAAGCAACAGCCACAACCCCTATCAGAGTGAACCACTAAAAGTCACGTAGTTGACCTGTGCACAACCCTCTGGTAGCTTGGCACAAAAGCAGTGAGGCTGAGATAACGTGTAAAGTATTTATGCAGCACTTAAACAGCAATAAAAATAAAATAAAAAGCAAGAACAATCCCACACTAATTTTGAATTTTAATAAAATATTTGACACCAAAATGACAAAAATCTAATCAGTAGAACAGGAGTTATGAATTTTTAAAGTTTAAAGTGAAAAACAGCACCAAAAAGATCAAAGCGCCAACCATGGACATCTAGTCTTGCGACACCGGGGCAAACTCAAAAGTTATGGCCCACTGCAATGGAATGCGATTCGGATACATGAAGTGGACTGGGCCAGGTCTCTACTTACCTTTGGCCTTAAAAGAATTTTTAAAGAAAATGTCTGAGACGGTAAAGTTCAGCTGAGCAAAGTAGCTGGCTGTGTCCCTGGAGTAATTGTGGGGAGCTGCTGGACAAAGTCGTGGGGACTATTTCTAAGTTCGGACTTAGTTGCTTTTTTAGAAGTCGAAAATCTTCAGCAGGACAAAGCTGTAGACTGAAGCCGATGAGCGTTCCACTAGGCCAGATACCCCTTTTACGAGGAGCCGCTGAACAGGATTTGCTACTGCAGAGAAGAATGTAGCGGGAGCTGTAGGCAAGTCAGGCCAATCGGCGATGCACCTTGGGTGGATCAGCGAACAGGTAGGTGCAGGTCTCTTCTCGGATCTCACAGCACTTTTTGGCAGAAAGTTTTCCAAGTTTTGAATTTGGGCTATCTGGGCACCTTCAGCACTACTTCCAAGGATCCAGGAATGGAGGGGCACCACTCGGAGTGTCAGGAATTACTCAGGCTGTGCCCAGGTGCAGGTTCCAGATGGTTGGAGCCTTTTTGGTCCCAGAGGCTCTGATCAGGAGGCCAACCAACTAGCCCTTGGTGTCACTCCAGATGTCCTGGGTTCATAGCAGAAAGACAGGTCTCGAGCAGCAGGGCAGTCTTCTGAGGGCACGGGCAGGCTTCAGGCAGCAGGGCAGTCCCCTTGGTACAGTTGGGCAGTCCTCTGAAGTACACAGCTAGCCACAGTCAGCAGAGCGGCCTTCTGGGAGTCCTTCCACAGGTCCAGAAGTGATCTGAAGAGTTGGTCTAAGGGTCCTATTTTATACCTGATGCCAGCTTTGAAGAGGGACAAAAGTAAAAAGAACAAATGATGGACGGAATGCTGAACAATGCAAACATTCACCCGTCACAAATATCTGGGTTTAATCCATCGATCTTTTGCTCAACACGTCACCCCAGTTTGGACCCAGCCATATGCAAACGAGGCTTGACCCTGCTCCTCCTGGAAACAGTCCAGCCCGAACTGCACAGCCAGGTCCTCCCTGGACCGAAAACAAGCATCCTGAGACCGGCTTCGGGGTATCGTCCTTCATCAGCCGGGCTAGCTTGAATCCAGTGGTGCAGTGAGCATGGGACCCACGTCTGGGCATACCCTTCCCACTTATGGTGACAAAAGCAAAAAGAACAAATGATGGACAGAATGTTGAACAATGCAGAATGCCCAGACGTGGGTCCCGTGCTCTCCATGCCACTGGAGTCAAGCTTGCCTGGCTGATGAGGGGTGATACCCCAAAAGCTGTCCCAGGATGCTTGTTTCCGGTCTAGGGAGGACCTGGCCTGGCAGTTCGGACTGGACTGTTCACATGGGGAGCAGGTTCAGGACTGATTTGCATATGACTGGGTTTAAACTGGAATGGCATGGGGAACAAAAAAACGATGGATTAATGCCCAGATCTCTGTACTCGAGTGAATGTTTGACATTGTTCAGCATTCTGTCCATCAATTGTTCTTTTTGCTTTTTAGCTTTGAAGAGGTAGACACCTCTGGAGTTCCCCCCCACACAGAAGTGTCTGGAATTTCCTACCTCCCTGCTGTGGTCCTAGTCTGTCTGCAGTCTCAATAGACTAGTGTGAAATTCTTTGTGTGTGAGCTGAGGCAGTGTCTTTGAAGTGCAATTAGGACTGTGCACAGCTCTGCCCCCATATCCTGCTTTTTATGGCCCGTCCTGCCAACACCAAGTCCCTCTATTGTGTGGCTGTCTGAGAGGAATATACCATGGGCCATGCTGTAAGGGGCTAATTAAGTGAGTGGCACTATAAGTGCTGCAGCCTTCTAGTAGAATTTAATTTGTCAGCCCTGGGTATATGGTATGCCACTTTACTAGGGACTTATAGGTAACTTCAATATGCCAATAAGGTGTGAGACAATTATGCAATGTTTAAGGGAGTGAGCACAAACACTTTAGCGCTGGTTAGCAGTGGGAAAGTGTACAGAGTCCTATGGTCAACAAAAACAAATTCTGAAAAATAGGAGGGGAAAAATCTAAATGTTTGGGGGAAGACCACCCTAAGGCTGACAGGGCTAACAATATAGTACACTGAATAATAAAAATTATAAATTAAGAAGAATTTTTCAGTTAAGCAAAATATGACAATGAACGCCTGAGTCAGCAACTGACTACCTGCAAAGGAAAATAATGTGTTAATAGTCTTACAGAATCATAAAATCATTGAGTTCTTATAGTAATAATGCACATAAGTTTATCATGGTCTGACTCCTTTTGGGGATGGGACATTCCTTCATTAGGAACTATCTAGAAGGAAAGGATGTCCTGAATAAAAAGAAACCTAAATGAAGCAGGTAGCCTGAAGCTGCAACAAATGACAGCAGCCACTTGAGAATGACATAGTTGAATGCACAGACCACACTCATCAACTTTAGGCAAGAGATGTGTATATGGCCATGTCCGATAGTTGAGTCCTGCACCACCTATTCCTTTGCGGAAAAGAAAAGCCACCCTGAATTTTCAGTGGATTAAATGATCCGATACTATCCCCACCATCATGTTTATAAGGAAAATACGATGCCTCTGTGCACAGACAAAATAACAACATGGAAGAGAAACAATACATCTTACTTGAACCGATATTAACCAATACATTGTGGGTCTGAGTTAAACTGTTTCTTGATGAAGAACTGTTATAACTGACATAAAGCAACGGTCTGAAGAAGTGGACAATGTGTTTGCTACAGCAGACACTGTGGAGGGTAAATACCGAGGAAAGTAGGAAAACGTGAAATGAAGCACTGAAGAACAACAAAGAACATTCCCAATGTGAAACAATCACATTTTGAGCATTCAAACAATTTTATTAGGGAAGACTGAGTCCAGGAATACATTTATTTCAGGTGTAACCCATAACACCAGATAAAGGAAACATAAAATTGTTAAAGTACATGTTATAAATTTACAAACAGAGGAGGTCAAACAAGCTGCCTAGGTTCTGCATTCATCACCCAAAATCTTAATCCCTCCATGAACACAAGAGGAGGTCAAGGGGAAATCTCCCGGCTCCTCAAATTGATTTGGTCCACAACCCAGATTTAATAAAGGTAACACTTCCCTGCTTTGCGATAAAATTCTTACTGCTAGGTTCCACGTCACTTTCTCCTGTGCAGTACCCTATGTACTATGTAAAGATGCCTGATGAAGAAGGATGGCAAAGTAAGTGGGACAACGCACCCATTGCAGTGCGCTGATTATCAATGAGTTGCACTAATATTTAAAAAGTCACCAGTTTTGCAAAACAATCAAAAACCTTTGCCAACATGGTAAGCAAGCAGAGAGAGAGGGGAGAGCACAACCCAAGAGGGTACAAGTCTGGAGATGGGTACACAGAAGTAAAGTACTAAGGAATATACCAGGAAAAGGAAAGAAGCTACAGTTCACCTAGGAAAATGTAGAGATAGTGACCATAGAGGTGATAAGACATGAGGAAGATCTCTTTGTCACCACTAGAATCCCACAGGCAAGAAGGCTGCAATTTGGAAAGACATCGTTGATAAGGGCAATGCGGTAACAACAACAAGCAGGACTGTGGAGGAATGTAAGAAGAGGTCGCATCAATTGAAGCAAAGGCCAAAGGAGAAGCAGGCACAATACTGGAGGACTACTTTGGCACCAGGTGGATACCCAGACACCCAGTAGCACCTGATGCCCATGGAATAGCAGGTGACTGCAGAGATTGTTCCTAAAACCATTGGTAGAATTTATGGCACAGACAAAACTGATCTGGAGGACACAAGCACATCTCTGGATATGCAAACTGGACAACAATAACATATCAGCAACTAACTCACGTCTCAAGACATAGCTGTAGAAAAACATCAGGTGGTTCACCTCACACACTGACTTTTTTTTACCTTGAATCTGTATATTGTAGGATGATCGTCCTTAAGTTGCAAACTCACTTTCTCTGAAGGGTAGTAGGATAGACTTTTGGTGACTGTCTTTTTGGGGTGTGTGGTACCTCTTGTGGGTGTGGTAGCCACATTTATCAAATTATTATTGGGACCTGGGAAACATGTGACATTTCCACTGACATGTGGAAGAATCGCAAGTGGGACAGGAGTGCATTGCCGAGATCCACTTGTGAAAAGTATACAATGTTTCCCATGTCAAGATTGCACAAATCAGGTTATTTCATGGTAAAATAAGGTTTCAGATTTCAGTTAATAGTCACACTACCCTCCCCGCTCTGCTCCCTAACCCATCTGCTCATGCACACCCTTGGCTTCTCCCTGCTGCTACTTGGCTGGTACACTGTTCCTGCTTATTCTTTTCCTCCCGTCTCAGAGAACGCCCCTGTAAATGTTAGCCCCTGAGCTAAAATTGTGTTGGTGCTGGGACCCAGGGCCCTACAGAAGTTTTTGCAAAGGATTGTGGGTGCATAGGGGAAGTGAAACTGTGTTGCATGTTACAGTGCTCAGCTAAGGTAATCATGGCTGCAATTACCAAGACATCCCTTTTTCAACTGTAACATAATATATGCTGTGCGATGTAGTTTTGATTTATATCAATGGTACATGTCGCACTAACACATCTAGGAGGAGGGAGGAGTGGCTATGAGTATGTCAATGTGTCCCTGAGGAAATGGACTCTACCGCTAATCTTGCTCTTAGCAGAGAGAGGACATAGACCCTTCTGTTTGGGTTGCATCACACTCACGCCTCTAATGATTTGATTTCTTCTCCAAGAGATTCCCATAGCCATACAGTATACATTCCTCATCTGGTGAGGAATGACAGTCAGCCATGCATGTATGTACTACCTAAAAGTCCATGAAAAACTGAAACAACCAGTTTGTTAGATCAACACATTTAGGGGATGCTAGGAATAAAACATATTGGCAGATACATTTCAACCACATGGCCAGAGTGGCAGTGGGTTGCTAAGTGCACTTGTAGACTGGTTATATTGCCATAGCCTAAGTACATTCCTGGACACTCCCTCCCATTATTTTGCCTCCTAACTGTGCTAATATATCATTGACTATCTGATTTCATCATATTAAGGCTTATGGACTTGCCCAACCCTTCCAACTCGGATTGGAATGATGTATCACTATCAATATGTCACTGAAGATCACACAGCAAATATTGCAAATACCAAAGTCTCAGGTGTCAATGAGTGTCAACGAATCAACAATCACACCTACAGCCAGACTTACTAACATTTTGCATTGAATCTATACCACGAAAGTGATTCA
The DNA here is from genome assembly GCA_963921515.1 of Calotriton arnoldi. Classification (NCBI taxonomy): domain Eukaryota; kingdom Metazoa; phylum Chordata; class Amphibia; order Caudata; family Salamandridae; genus Calotriton; species Calotriton arnoldi. Next base: position 533,566 of record CAWUFW010009911.1, on the reverse strand, counting down.
GCCAGGTGCAAAATGATTATTTGAAATTTGCTTTCCAGTGGAAATCTTTATTTGCACTGGAAAGTGGCCCTAAAGTAACCCAAACTAGCACTGGTGCTGCTTTGCATTGTTTTGTGTCAAGACGGCATACCATGGGGGGACATGGACATTCCTATGCAGCCACCCATGGTTTTTAACACAAAGCCCTATCTATTAACATTTGTAAACAGGGCTGTGTACCAAAAACAAATGCCTCTTTGAGGTTGGTGTTAAAAATTTTAAATGTTTTTATTCCTCCTAACTTTTCTGACTTTGCATATGTGCTGCACTGTACAGCACAGTAGAGATGGCACTGTCATGCTTTCTCACCCAACCATCACAGCAACTTTGGTTTCTGCACTGCCTGAGGAGTTGAGTGACAGCTTTGTAAATTGTCTCCCACTCTCAGTCCTAGCCTCATGTACCAATTGCACATGATAGGAAGAGTGAGGAAATTATGCATGGACCAATGAGCATTGATACACTACTTTCACAACATGCCAAGCGATGGTCACAAACCAACAGGACTGGCTCAGTGTATCGCATGTGACAGGAAGTACATAGCAGAAACGTACTTCAGCTCCCTTGACAATGTCTGGCCAGTCATGAATAGAGGTGTTGGACAGATATCAGACTGTCATATATGCAATTATGTATCCCACATGTTGATATAGTAATGTGTAAAACTGCTGATTCTTACATGTACACAGGTTTTGTATCCCAATGAAATTGTCATAGACAAGAATGGAAGATGACGATGAAGATAAAGATGTTCGTTGTAGTCCTTCATCCATTCCTTCACAGTGATACCAAATTGATTAATTTGGACTGGTCATCAAATGAAGTCTGCCTAACATGTTGATATCTGTCTTTATAACTATATTCCATTAAGCACTTATTTAGAGCCTGATGTGTAGTTTAACTGACAAGTTACTCTCTCACAAAAGTTACAGATATCCTGTCCATCTTAGGATATAATACACTAGTAATAATGCGGACAGGATATCCATCCTTTTTGTGATGGAGTAACCAAGTCTGCCAAACTATCAGGCCCATAGTTTCCATTCTTATGTAGTCACTCTACTGCATCCCTGCACATTCTAGATCTATCCCAATGGTTTAATGGTTCACTATAAAGCGCCTAAATTCCTTTTTTTGCTGAAGGGCCACTACACAAATTCTCAAATAGATATGCGCATCCTAGTAACTAATGTTTATTTTTGCCAATTCTCATTTTGCTTTTCAAAATCACACCACTATGAGATGCATGTGAATGAAAAACAGCAATGGAGTGTGACTGACAAACTGCCCTCTAACTTATAATTCATATCAATGCACATCAAGGGGAGTCCTTGTTGCGGCCAGGGGGCAGACCGCAACCTTCAGGGAGCTTCGTGGCAGCAGCCTCACACTGTTGCCACCACCGTCACGTCTGCACCCGGAGGCGCTTGGTCAATCTGACCTGTGGGCTCCCACAGTGTGAGGCGTGTGCGGGACGTGACCGGGCGTGTGCCCGGGTGAAGACTGGGCCAAGACTGGGCCAAGACCAGGCCTGTCTTCGCCCGTCATCGACCGTAGGAGGCCGGGCTGGGCCCACTCTATTTCATTTATGTCAAGATTATGCATACAGCAAGTACGCTTGGTTTTTAGACTTTATATTTTAAATTTTATTGTTTCTTTTATTACTGAGTTACCTGGGTTCCTCTGCTGTTGTTTATATGAGCAAACGTAAGGCTGGTGACCCTGCGAAAATTGAAACTCATGCCAAAAAAACACGGAGACCAGGGAAAGGCAGACCAGAGGTGCCTTAATCCGATTTGCACACACTGGCTGACATTGGCACTTTAATAGAGGAAGTGAAGCTAGTCCTGACCACTAATGATAACAAGCATTGGCATAGCCAATAGGTCTCGCCTTTGGGACCTTATAAGCTTTTAGCCATGCAGCACACTATCCTGGGTGCTGTGCCTCCAGGGTTTGAATAGCTATTCAATTACTATACACTGGGTCATGTAGTCTGATTTAGGAATACAAATAGAGCCAGCAAACAGACAGCCCAAAAATGTGATTGTGGTTGCAGGCCTACCCTTGGGCTATTTTCTCCATAATAGTGAGAATGCCTTCACTCATTACCTGTAGCAATTCTGCAGCCAGGGTGTTTTCCCGCACAATTATAGATTTGCTGTATTCGCCACATAAACCATCATCTGCAGATTTTGGCAAGAAATGTTTTGTTTCTAGTGCTAACGTAGTGTTTCCGCACAGTGGAAGGCCCTTCACAAAGGTTTACTGGTCACCTTTCCGTAGCTTGTTAATGTACTTGGGTGTTAAACTGGTACTAATTAGGTGAAAGCTTTACTCAGAAAGTGTTAACATGTGCAAAAATAATAAAATAACTAAGTAATACTAACGAAATCTGAGGAATGGTTTGCTTTTCTTGCTGCATAATATAGTCAACCCTCCCGCATAAAGTGGTCATCTCCTGCTGCATAATTCCAACGCTCCTGCCTGTAGCCTAGGATATCCCACTGGAACTTACAACTGAACAATAAAAGAGTGATGGAGAACCATACTTCCATGAAATCATGCTCGCTTTTTTCCACCATCTAGCTTTATTTGTAACAGGACAAAGAACAGAAGGCCTTGCCACAGTGCACGAATGGTAAAACAATGGTAGTTATATTACAATACCAAGGAAATAAAGGTTTCACTACACTATTTTAGAAACAGTATTGCGTTTAAATTGTGTGCACATTTGCTTCTGGGATGTCATCAATGGCGTCCAGACGTCTTCAGAAATGAAACTGAAAACTAAGAGAGAAAAATAATAGAAAAGCCTGAACAAGTCGAGGTGCTTGAGAAAACATTAATGCTCTGGCCGCTGCGCCTCAGGAGATTCAGTGTTCAGAACCTCAAAAACATTCAAGGATCAAAAGCAAGTAATAGGAACGACTATTGTTCCTAGATAAAAGCTTTCTGTAGACACTTTTAGAAAAAATAATTTATCAATAGCATAATGCGTGGCAGCTTAACTCAGCAGGCGACCAACCCATGCAGAGACTGAGCCTGCCGGGATGGTAAAATGGTTGTGGATTCCTCTGCACATGCACACCGAGAGTATTTTTGTTAAAAGAGTAAAATAAGTAGAAGCTTGGTTTATTTATATTTCCCCGCGAAATGGTGCAATGCACTTCTCGGGACAAATTGCGTGCCTCAAAATAACAAAAGGATAAAAAATAATCAAAAAGTATCCCCAGTTCGAAAGATCGATGAAGAACATAATTTCTGTGACCTGTGCCTCTCCCGCGCTCACAAGTGTTGGTAAATAAATGGGAAGCCCAGGGGCCTGGCCACATCACTTGGACCCTGAAACTAAAATGCTTGTCTGCAAGACAGTAAATACCAGAGAACATAACGGGAGCGGGGATGGTTCTTGCTAACATTATTATACATCCATATGTGCAGGAGAACAGGAAAATGGTTGCTCAGGGAATGATTTCGCATCTGTGGTGGATTGTCACTCGGTTTTTCAGGTCATGACGTCCCTTACCTGATGAAGTGCGCTGATGCCATAAATGTTGGTGTTGTTTAGTAGGTCGCTCTCGCTTTTGCCCTACAGCATGGCTTTGGCGTCTTCCAGGTAGCCAGCTGCGCAAGCTGGCAGGAATTTGGCAGCCCCATTGAAGCGAACGGGCCGGGACTTAATATGGAGAACGGGAGGGGTGTGGGAACAAAGTTAACACAGACAACGGGAGGGGCGGGAAAAAGTTAACACGGACAACGGGAGGGGGGCGGGAAAAAGTTAACACGGACAACGGGAGGGGGGACACAAAGTTAACACGGACAATGGGAGGGGCGGGAAAAAGTTAACACAGACAACGGGAGGGGCGGGAACAAAGTTAACAAGGACAACGAAGAAAGTTAACACTGACAACGGGTGTGGGACTAAAGGCAACACAATCTACAGCGGGAGGGGGGCAGCAACAAAGTCAACACAGATGGCCTCCATGATAGCAGCAGTGCTCGGAACTTGAAAGCAGAGGCAAAAGAAAACAAGCATTTACGCGAGACCTATTGCATTGGAAACGGGAGTGCGGGCGGGCGAGAAGGCACAAACGGGAGTGCGGGTGGGGGGCGCAGGGGTCGAGATTCACGGACTGCGGGAGGGGGAGGCACGGGAAGAAAATAGTTTTCGAAGTAAAGGGGCCAGTAGCCATGGAAGGATACAAATGAGGACATGGCCGTCATGAGGCGGGACTAACAAGCCTAAAACCAATCGGAAGTCAGCATTTAGGACCTAAGCCAATGAAAAAGATGGGCGGAGAGTGGGCGGAGCTTCCATGCCATGCTGAATACTGCAGGCCTCGCAAAGCAAGCAGCGCATACGCGCTGCCGCTATAGGCTCGACCTAAAAAAGGGAAGGGTAAATTACCAAAACTACTGGCAATGTTTAAAAAATGTAAAACCTCCAATCCACTTGATGCGCTTGAAGAATCTTTTGTGACAAGTGCAGAACTCCCTGTTTCCTTGGAACCTGTAGAGCAAGCTCTGTCCAGTCTTGATGAATGCAGTTGTTCTGAAAAGGCGGATACGGCCCGTGCTCATTATATCCTAATATAAATGCAGTCTCTAATGTACCTTGCCATATCCGATTCAATCAAATTACACTTAATTGATCAAAATGAACAAACTCCTGCACATAAGTTTTCTACATCAGAAAGTAATCTCAAATTCAGTCAACTGGAACTATACTCAATGTTTGTGTGGGGACGAGTAGCTTTGACACACTGGACTCCAAATTGGATCATCTTAAAAGCTTAATTCTTTCTCTGTCCTACCAGGTTACTAGTTTGTTAGCTAAAACATGTTTTTGTTGCCAAGATCATAAGTGTAATAAAGATGTCCATGAGCCTCTGATGTTAGACCAGTCAAGTACTAATTCAAAACCTCTAACTTGTATTTAATCAACCCAGGTCACACAACAAGTGGCTACTGGGAACCATAATGAATCTCATTTAAGAAAAGTGACTGAATCTGAAAGACCACCAAGTAAATCTTATAAATCTTAGTCTTCTGTTGGCACACATAGATTTGACACACAGTGACCGCAAAATCATCTGAATTGCCCAATCAAAGAATCATTGCATTTTGATACTTCGCTGGATAGGAGAAACCAATACAGTGGCGGGCGCTTGTCTATAGCAGATAAATCTGGACTATCTATTTCTCACCAACCAAGAAGTCACCTTGCAAAAGCCTATTCCAAATTGCCACAAGTGTCTCCGTCCATTTCTTCGTTACAATCAATCTACATGGTTCAGGTCCCGAAATTGAAATCAGAATCTTTCGAGGACAAAGAAGCCATAGTTAATAAAGTGACTCATTGGCTCAGGGTGGAGCGGAATTGTCTTTCCGTGGTTAGATCTGACATTGTGCATGCAAAAAGATACTCACCTAATCTATCTTCACATGATTATATAAAAGTTGTTTTATGTTCAAAGTATTTGGCCGAAAATCTTATACATTTTCAATTTCGTAAATGTCATCTCATGGGGGTTAAATCACTGGGAATAAGGCTGAAGGCATCTCCTCCATCTATTGAGATACGAAGAGCTTCTGTTTGGAAAGTGCCCAGCCTTTCTCACTGCGGCACTATAACTCCCTTGTCTGCTGCTTCATCAACTTGGAGGAAATTGACTGACTAATGTACAATTCTCAATCAAATCCTTGTCGGTTTACTGAGTGTATAATCGGTGAAGCATCTGTTATAAATCTAAAAGAGACAAAAACTGGTACTGTTCCTGTGCTAAGGCTGGGTTTAGTATGGTGCTACTAATATGAGTAACCCTTTTACAAACAGTTGCACTATAGGAAATGTATCGGAGATTAAGGATGGGAATAGTTCAGGTATTGTTAATATAAACAATCCTTCAAGAAATTGTTGTTCTATTGAAAATGCCCCAAAACAGTCACTCACAGCCAATTTAGGCGACACCCATGAGGTGGACAGATGCAAGTATATCTCGCACACCATGATAGATACGAATGAAAATGCATGTTCTGATGGGATGCCAGGTCCACCCTTTGGACACAGGTCCAACAGATCTAATTGCTCCCCACCCATCATTAAATTATTATTGTGGAATGTAGCTGGACTAGGTTCAAAGTTGATTGATCGAGATTGGGTGTCATACATAGAAGAACATAACATTTGTATGTTTCGAGAAGCCTGGGCCACAGAAAAAGTGTTTATTGATGGCTTCACTACTCTTAGCTTAGAGGTAAAAACAGCTGAGCAATTTGGGAGAGCAATTGGGGGGCTTATGATTTTAATTAGGAATGGATGTATTGGTGCATTTACATTGATGGAGATAGATTGCCCTGATTTAATGGGGATTACTGTGACTTTTGCAACAGGACTTTGTTTGGCCCTTTTCAATATTTAGGGTAGAACCACAAGGGTATCTGATTAGTCATCCACATTACTTCTTCTGGAAGAATTTATGGACACTGCACAGATAAATACAAAAATTATAGTAGCAGGGGATTTTAACATTTCTTATGAACCTTCAATTTATCTAAGTGAGATTACAAGCAAGGAAGATGAAACTTGGGGTATCACGCCTCTACGAAGGCAACCTAGGAAAACCTTTTCAGTCTTGCTCTAAAAGTAGCCTCTTTAACAGGTAGCAAGGGACTTAGAGCATGCAATGGGCGCACCATCTCTGATCCCAATAGAGCACCAACATTTAAGAGAGGTGAGTGTACTAGTGTTATAGATTATGTTCTTGTTGACATGAGATTGTGGTCACTTCTGACCGATATGAAAGTGGCAACACAATCTGATAGTGACCACAACTTGTTAGAAGTAACCTTGGAGGGAGAATCTGTGAGGCAAGAAAAGAGTATTTGCACAACTATAGTACCAGCTCCCCTTGTAACTAATAATCGCTGCTATGTTTCTGGCCAAATGTTATGTCTAACCCAAAATTATACTCACAGATTTATAGTCTTTTTGTTAAACATTTGGCGACATATGTGGGATATAATGAAACAGAAATTCCTATTTTAAATATACATAATCCGCTGTTTGATCGACCAAAATTTGCAAAGCAAGATGTATTTATTTATAAGTCACTTTTGAACAAGGCAAAAAGGAATTGGAATGAAAAACTCTGGCAAGATCTGCTAGCCACTAGTAAAACAAAGGATATTAGGTTATTCTGGCATCTTGTGGCTCAAACTAAGTCGGATAAAGTTGAGTCACATCATTACAACATCTTGCCTGACAAATGGGTGGCTCATTTTTCTACCCTTTATGCCGCAGGAGGTTGTAATGATCTAAAGAGTAGTAGCAACCTAGAAGCCTTTACAAAGTCAGATATCATAGCCTCTACAAAAGTCATTCCCCTAGTTGTCTTTAGCCTTGATGATACAGATAGAGCTATTGACTCCCTAAAATCTGCTAAGGCCCCCGGACAAAATTCCTGGAGATTTATATAAAACAGAGCCCTAATCTAGGCAACTTATTTAAACTTATTATCAAGTGCAGTAGCAGCTGGGTGCAAAGTGACCTACTCTTGACTTGGGGCAGAAATTATAAAATTATATCAATATATATAAAAAGGGCAATTCAAGTGATCCTCCAAATTATAAGTCGATCAGCCTGATTGATAACGCAAAAAAAAAAATTGCAAAACAAATCTTAGAGAAACTCTATGATTGGGCTGATATAAATAACATTTTGTCCCCTCTTCAGGCAGGTTTTAGAGCAAAGGTTAGCACAATTGATCAGATTTTTAGGTTTACAATTTTATATTACAAATACGTATTAATACAAAACCAAAAGCTTTACGTAGAGTTTAGAGATTTAAGAGCTGCATTCGATCTTATCCCATGCTCAAATTTATGGCAAGTCTTGATAAAAAGGCCCTAGGAAATCTTGTCCACCTAATTAACAAATTACATAAGAATAACTATGCTCAAGTTCGTTGGGGTTCCAATGGAGAACTAACCGACCGTATCCCCATTGAGCGAGGTGTACGCCAGGGCTGTGTTCTCGCACTTACATTGTTCTTATATATTAATGACGTTGTAGAGGCCATGGAGCAATGCAGAAATGATTCCCCTGTTTTGAACAATAGAAAGATACCAATTCTTCTCTTTGCCGACGATTTCCTTCTTATTTCAAAGACACCTATGGGGCTCCAAATTTTGATTGACAAATTTTTAAGCTTTTGCAATTCTAGGGGTTTGGAGCTAAATGTGAATACAACCAAATATATGGTATTTGGAAAAGGTAAGAGGAAGAATTCCATTGTTCACGTAGGTAGTGAGATTTTAGAAAGAGTACACAATTTTTGATTATCTAGGTGTCAGACTTATGGACAATTATAGGTGGACAAGTCAACTGAATAAGAGCACCCTAGTGATAGAGCACAGATCTAATGCTATTATCAGATTTTATAAGCAAACAACATTGCATGTAGTCTCACCTGCCCTGGAAATCTATTGTGCTAAAGCTCAGGGTGCGGCGCTCTAGGGCACTGAGATCTGGGGCTGTGCTGATACTCATCTGCTGACAATAACGGAAAACAATTTTATTGGGAGGTTGCTTTCTGTTCCATCTAACTCACCCCTTACCCATCATATTTTGATGTGGGTTTGAAAAGAATCACTGACCTGTTTTAAAACTTTTAGTTCACTGGGCCTGTCTATGGACTATACCCGAGTTAGGAGTTTATAAAGATTCACTTATAGACTTATTAAAATTTCCAAGAGCTAGGACTCTTCCTTGGGTTAAACTTGTTTCAGCTTGGTTGGGGAAATTGGGGTTACATGGCTATTGGGCTATTGATCCAACTGTAATTTGCAAAAATGACCTTAAGATTGTGAAAGCTCGTTATTGTGCTTACATAAATGAGGGATATATAACACATAGTACAAATGGCCCTCTGACTAATTTGTTTTTAGATTTTAAGTTATTTCCGGTCTTTGAGCAATTCTTGGATCTAATATCCTCACCTCTACCTAGAAGCTTGTATATACATTTTCGCCACAGGACCCTCCCTTTAAGATCTTTTACCTGCAAGTGGTATATGAAACAGATGTTATTACTTGCCCAGCATGTGGCTTGAACGATGAAGATGAGTTACACTTAATGTTTTTTGCCCTGAGTACTATAATCCCCGTCGCAAATGGATTGTCCCAATCTGACCGTGACACGGGAACTTACATACACTTGGTAGCCTTTAGAATTTTAAAAAGCAATACTACTCCAAAAATAATATTTGCAGTGAGAAAGTTTCTACAGGCAATTTGGTTTAAGAGATTCAAAATTCTAAAGGCCGCCACTTAATGTTGTGCCAATTATACAAGTATTTACAAATATCCATTTAATTTCTTAAGCCATTAAGGATCTTTTTTATATAAAATATTTATAGTGAGAACTTCTACTGGGATACAGTAATTGCAAACCTTTGTGCTTTCTTGCACAAGTCTGCTGGTCGCACTATGCACGGTCACTTTCTGGATCTATTGCACTGTTTTTCTATATTGCCCCTGCGGAAATGTTGTTTTATGAATTGATATGATGCTGCTTAGACAATTTCTTTATCTTTTAGGGGATTGATGAAGTACTTCTACTTGATTTTATTAGAGATTATGAGATGATTATTACTATTTTACATATTCTCTCTTTGATGTTAGGCAAAGTATAAATGGATTGATATCGTATTTTTAAAATACATGTTTCAGTGTCATTGTACTTTTGTTTGTGTAAACTTTGAGGGTTTATTATAACCAAATAAAGTATATTACTACTACTACTACTAAATGCCCATCATATTTTCAGGTTAGTCTCACATTTATGAGAAATAAGTACCACTTGCTGTCTCGTTGTGAAATGGGAACAATCTGCGAAAGCCAAAAAGATGCAAACATATGTGGATATTGATTTGTGATTTCAATGTTACAAGTCTGTCACCTTTGGTGCCACTGGCTATGTCATGGTAAAGCCAAAATGTAAAAAGTAGACTACAATACAACAAAAGCCAATGTATATTGCTGAAAACCTAGAAGTGTAATGATCCTACAAGAAATTAACACATGGCCCACTGTTAAAAATTGGGTTTCTGTTTGGTAGAGCAACACCCTGTCCAAGTAGGAGCCACAATCCTAGTCAGACTAAGTCAGCTAAATACCATAAATTAATCTGTGCTCTCCCTCTGGTAGGTTGCCACAGAGCAGTCAGGCTTAACTTAAGATACAGTGTGTAAAGTATTTATGCAACACTTCAAACAGTAACAAAGTGAAAACACCACAAAAGACTCCACACCAAGTTAAAAAAGTAGCTTATATTTTTATGAACATAACAAGAGCAAAACGAAAAAAATCCAAAGGGTATAACATGAGTTATGAATGTTTAAAGAATAAATGAAAATATAGCACTTAAAAGCTTAAAGCGCCAACCGGTGACATCTGGTTGCTTGTGACGGGGTCAATTCAAAAGTTCAGGACTACCGCGATGGAGCGCAGGTCGAATACAGGGACCAGACTTGGCCCACTGAAAAAGTACCTTGGATGTGTCGATGTCAAAGACGATGCGAGGAGTAGGGGAGGCAATGCATTGTTGTTGATCTTTTTGATGAAGGCGATGCATTGGTTCCGCGTGGCACAACATCGTCGTCGAACCACTGGGTTGTAAGCGATGCAAACAGCACAAAACGATGCATTAGTGCTCAGCCATACAAAATTGGGGATTTGCCTGGACCTGGAGTGGATGCGCTGCACAGCCGGCGATGCGAGGTCCGCGATACGTGCAGCAGCGGTTATGCAACAGCATAAGGGGAGATACGCCGGTTCTGGTTGGCTTAACATCAACAATGCATAGATTTCAGCAGTTGCAGCACTTTGTGCCCACTTCCAAGGGCCCAGGGCTGTATTGGCACAATTTGGCAGGGCAATACTTGCAGCAATCAAAGTACAGGTGCATTTGTAGGGTGAGGAAAAGTTTTTGATGTCCCTGAGACTTAGAACAGGGGGAAAGCCAGTACGTCCTTTGAGTCACTCTGGGTGACTCCAAGGACTCCAAAAAAAAAAAAGTGAGATGGGTCCAGTCCTTCCTCAGCAGGGCGGAGGGTAGCAGGCAGCAGGACAGCACAGCAGAAAAGCAGAAAAGCTGTTCTTCCAGAGCAGCAGTCCAGCAGAGTGGCAGTGCTTGTAGCAACATAGCAGTCCTTCCTCCTGGCAGAGTTTCTTCACAGGTCCAGTAGTGTCTGATTTGGTGTGGTTAGAAATCCAGTACTTATATCCAGTTGCGTCTTTAGAGTGTAGGTGATTTTAAAGAGGGACTTTGAAGTGCACAGAGGCCCTCCCTCCCAGCTCTGACTCCAGACTCACCACAGGGGGTATGCAGCTCTCTGCGGTAGGGTTAGGACACAGCCTATTCAGTTGTAGGTGTCACTTCTCCCTCCCATTCCTGCCCAGGATGCCCCATCAAGATGTGGATAGCCACTCAGTCACATCTAAGCTCCCCGTGTGTGACTGTCTAGAGGGAATGCACAAAGTCCAGCTGTCACCCACCCCTGACTTCTATTGGAGATAGACTGAAGACACACAGGACTAAAAGCAGAAAAATGCCATATTTCTAAAAGTGGCATTTTTAAAAAGGTAGTGATAAATTCAACTTTACCAGTAAAGTGATATGAAACTTAACAGATCTATTCCTTCACAATCAGGAAATACAGCTTATAGGTGTAATAAGGAATTCTCAATTTTAACCTATAAGTGGGGTAGGCCTCACAGTAGTGAAAAACTAATTTGGGAGTTTTTTGCTACCAGGACATGTAAAACCTAAAAGAACATGTCCTGCATTTTGATTACACAGCACCCTGCTTTATAGGCTACTTAGGGCATACCTCAGGAGTGACATATATGTATTAAAAAGTTGAGTTCACGGCTTGGCAAGGGGTTTTAAATCTGTACTGGCAGGCCTGAGACATGTTTATAGGGCTACTTGAGTGTGTGACTCAATCAGTGCTATAGGCCCACTAGTAGCATTTAATTTACAGGCCCTGAGCACATGTAGTGCACTGTACTATGGACATATAAGTAAAATAAATGTGGCAATTGGGTATAAACCGATGTTTCCATGTTTAGCGGAGAGAGCAAATGCACTTTAGTACTTGTTAGCAGTGGTAAAGTGCTCAGAGTCCTAAAGCCAACACAAATGAGGTCGGAAAAATAGAGGGCCATTTTCCAACACCCACACTTTGTACCCCAGAACACACTAGCATCACAGGTATCACAGGTACATGGGGGGGGGTGCCAACGTGAGTATCATAATGCAAGTGCAAATTTCACACACTCCATTACTTGTTACATAGTTGACTCTGAATTTCTGAGACTTATCAACATGACTACAAAACAAATAGCAAGTAAACAATATGACTTGAAAAAGACATCTCAAAACATATCATCCATGTTCCTTTTTTAAAAGATTTGTATCTCAGTAAAAGAAAAACTGTGAGTCCATGTGAAATTTATTTTAACCTCACTACCTCTTTCTCTACTGAACCCAACTTTAAAACATGTCTTTAAAATAGGAATCCAGGCAAGTGGACTTCATTCCCCATCCCCCATCTGTACAGGAATTGAAATCAGGGCATTTCCCATCATCCATATGTACAGTAAGTGACATCACTTCCTGCCCTCTATCTACTTCAAACAAATCAGGATGTCCTACTGCCTAGGTATCCCCAGCAAAGATGGACAAAGACAAAGGCATTGTCTGCTTCAGCCTGTTTTTGCCTGGAAGGGCCTTGGCCAGAGCCTTGTTCCACTAAAACCTACAAGGTAAGATGTAATTATGTGCATCACTTGGTACCCCGTATTACCAATACTCACATTTACACCAAAACCTAGATGAAAAAAAGGCTCACATAGCATCCTCACAGCACATAGACACAACCTCATTCATATCCCACTATCTACCACATAAACTCAAACAGACTGCTCATTCCAACTCATGCTCATTAATGCTCACAATGCAGTACTCCACCAAACATGCATTACAGACCTTATCACCTATCACAAGCTTGAAACCTTCTTCATAGCAGGAACATGGTTCACCAACACATTCTTGCACATCCTAGCTGTGCTTTTTCCCACAGGCTACAGCATCCATGGATGGTGCACATAAGAAGGGAGGAGGCCTCCCTGTCATTCATAAGTCTTCCTCATCCTGTGCCCTAGACAAGCAAGGGACACTTAACTCCAAGGAGCTTCTGAAATGGCACTTCTCATTTTATGCAACTCAGACATCACTTTCCATCTTATACACAGGACTCCCATGCAGAACAAGGACTTCACCAATAATTCTCAGAACTTCACACTACCTCATCCATCCAACAACCCTTAGGTAACTTTAACCTCCCAGACTACACAAGCTCAAAAAATGCAGGAGACACCCTCCTCAGCCTTATCGACACACTCAATGTGGTCCAGCATGTCACCCAATCAGCCCACTCCAAAGGTTGCATCTTCAACCTTCTCTTCTCAACATCACAGTCAAACCATTGAAATCCACTGATGCCTCTGGACTGAACTGACCATCTTGCCTTTGCTATCTCCTCTCACAGTGTCTTACAAATAAACCAAGGTCAACTCAAACATGAAAAACAAACCTTCAGATCCTTCAAAGAATTCTCCTTCAACAACCTAATTCATGAACTCATCTCGCCCTGCCAACTCCAAGTCTGACGACAACACCAACCTAAAAGACTTCAACACTTTTGTGGACAACTATTAAGTCTGAGCGGTAAACTCCGCTCGCGGAGTTTGCGGAGTTTTCCACACTCCGCGTTACGCGGAGCTCGCAGAGTTCTGAAAAACTCTGATTCGCATTGCGGAGCGGAGTTTTTGTCTTCTCTCGCATTCGTCAATGTCAAGTTGGCGAGCGCGATCGAGGAAAATCCACCTCACGGCGAGATTTTTCCTTGTTCGCGATCGTCAACATCAAGTTGGCGAGCGCGAGCGTGGAAAATCAACCTCCCGGTCAGATTTCTCATTGGGAGTGGTCGCGTATGCTCGCGACCGCTCGTGTTGAGAAACCGCCCGCTCGCGTTGAGAAAGCTGCTGCTCGAGTAAAATTCTACTCGAGCGGCAGAAAAGAAACAGTCACCGCGAACTGGCACTGACAGTCACCGCGAACTGCATTTATCTAAAAAAACTCCGCCGCTCGTGGAGCTCCGCGTAGTGCGGCAGAGTTTTTTGTGCACTTCACGGAGTTCCGCGCTTTGCCCAGGGTTAAAAACTATGTGACAATCCATGCTCAAAATAAAATGCAAGTTGCAATTCAGAACCTTCAGCATCCTTGAAATCTAAAGACCTTGCTGAGAATAATAAATGTTGCATCTGCAGACAGGAAAGAAAATGGTAGAAAATCAGAACTCCCAATTGCTCCATGATACTGAAATCCCTCAGCTCAACATGCAGATGGCTCATCTCATCACCTAAAAGCAAAGCACTATACCTAAACCATCAGTGAAGCCATCAGCCTGAAGGGGTGACAAGCTCTCACCAGGCCCACCTGAGAACTCCAGCAAGCCCACGGGTGCAGACCCTTTGGTCTTGACTCTATTGGCTAGCCTGTTGTTTCACAAAGTGCCAAGGACAGGGTTCCTCAGGCCCAGGGAAGACTGGAAAGCTACCTTGATTCAACAGGGTTAAAATCCATGATCTGTTCCTCACCAGAGCTCCAGCAGGCCCGGGGGTCTTGGTCCCTGAGCCTGGGTTGCAATTGGTATCCCATGGTGTCACAAAGTGTCCAGGGTAGGGTTCCTATCACTACCTCTCCTTTTTTTCTTGGGCAATAAGCTATGGCCGGACTTCAGTCTGAGCTCTGGGAGGCCCCTGTGCCTGGCCAGGGATTGAGCCCAACCTGAGTTAAAGCTGATGCCTTTCAGTGTCATTTCAGGCCCACTTTCCTTCCCAATGGCAAGCAGCATCTTGCCCTGGAGAAAATGGTTCCACTAGACTTCCATTCTCGTATCTCAGTCTCTGGATGTATGCACCATAGGTATGCATTGTATAACCAGATAGCTGAGCTGACCTGGAAGTACAGATAAGAGCTCATTTGCAGTGTTAAGTCTAGCCAGGGCTTCAGGAGGTCATACACATGTCTGTGAATGGCCCCTAATGTCACCCGGTGTGTACACATTGCAAGAAAGGTTAGTGGCTTTCCTCCTGATTAGTAGGGAAAAGTTCACATGCAACCCGCTTTTGATCCACATGTTCTCTTCTGATGGTGCAAGGGTCCCTGCCACACCACATGATGTCCCAAGAGACCCTGAAGGGCTAGGGTCTTTGTCTGCATTCTTCACCTGCCCCAGGTTCTTCTGTGAACCTCCCATCCCAAAGAGCAGGCAGGGGTATAAAGTGAATAGCCCGGGGTGACCTAACCAGCACCGTACTCAGCCGATTAGGCATACTTGGTCCATTTAAAGGCAGATTGCTTGACCTGCCTCAACTGTTGTTTCGAATAAAGAGCTTCCACCATGACTAGGACCTTCCAACTCTAGGGTGTGCATTTGGGGGAGGCCTCCCCACCCAGCACAGTGAATGCCATGCAGCCCATCAGCTCACTTTCAGGCCATCTGACGAGATTGGATGGCTCCAGGTGGTGCCAGCCCAGCTACTGCCTGGTGGTCAGCACCCAGTATGCCACACCGTTGCCCTTCTGCATCCAGTTTCTTTCTATAACAGGTTGGAATAAGTGTCCTGTGATGTCTCCCCTCCAACCATCCCAGTGGTTAGGTGAGAACTCATATGCCTTGCTAAGGCTGCACTTCAGCCTACCACATCCTTCTGTTGCAGCAGAGCAGGATAGGCCAAAGGTTCTGGTGCTGCTGTCCTGCACATCCAGACCCTACAGGCAGTAGATGCACACAGGCTTCAGGGGATTGAAATTCAGTTGGGATCAGGCATGTGGCTCTCTTTACCAGTAGATTTGGCTAACTGTTTAATAGCCAGTAGCATTTTCTTGTCTCAAACATGAAGACATGCACATATAAGGACACACGGTCAGTACAGTGAAATTCCTCCACGGTAACTAGTTACATGGTCATCAGTGGTCTGTTTTCAGCTTCCAAGAGGGACAACTTTTATTCAGTCTTATGAGATTGAGCAATAAGAGATCTGTGATGCCCTTAGATATCTGTGACTGCATGCACACTACACTGAATGGATCACAGTGTGCCTAATCTTTGCTGACAGGTGTAGGTATACCAAAGATCCCGATTTTTTACAGGGATTGAGAATTGCAATGGTATCCCATGAACAAGGAATTCCCTGTGAGTGCGGGTCATAAGCTCATGTTGTTGTACATTTGTATGTACATTTTCCACATATTACCCATCCTTGGTACCGGTTGCAAGATTCAGTGAGATTTTTATATTGGCCAGGTTAGGTTCAGCAACATATCTAGAGGAGTGCTGAAAAGATGATCAAACTATAATATCTGGAGGACACAAAAGATTTAACAAGGTTTCTGTAGGTGAACCAGTGGAAGGATCATTAATGAGGAGCGGCCTGAGGAGGATGCAAGCCCAACCTCTACTGTGCCATGCAGAGAGCGGCCTTTCCCTCAAGTGATGGTTGATGGTTTGGTCTGTGGCTGCCGGGCACTTTGGTGAGAACTGGGCAACAGGGGGGGCCCTCTGTGAGGATCTAGATGACACCTGAGGACCAAGGTATGTGTGTCCTGGGGGTCTCCTGCAGGCTCAGAAGGAATGGGCTAGGTAAAAGAGTCTGCAAACAGAATCATTTAGTGGGCACCTGGACAGCAGTTCTTGGCTTGGGAGGGGCCCAATGTGATAAAAAGCCCTCCCGAGATGGAACCCACACTTACCCAGCACCATCCTGTGTACCTACATGTTAGTGCTTTCCCAGCCTAGGCCTAGAAAGACCCTGCCATATTGGACTCCGGGCCTGATCCTGGCCTGATTGGGTTTCAATGGAATGAGCAGTGACCCACCTTGGGTTGCAGGGCAGTATGCATGGGAAGGAGTCATGTCCATGAGGGAACTCCAGCTCCTTTCGACGTAGATGCTGTGTAACTTTGAAGTCCCTGAGAACAGAATCCTGTGGGTATGTGTGGATGTTGTTTTGAGGGAAGATGGGGGAGCAGCACCAGCTGCTTGGGCTTCCATGCACATACCTTTGTGTTCGTCATTTGAGTTGCTTTGACAGACAAGGCAAACCAGCTCATCTCCACCTGTGCCTCCTCCAGGCAGGGTGAGACATCATGCTGGTACAGCTCTGGCTGTCACCTAGGGAGGAGACTCTTGCCATGCAGGAGTCAAATCCTGGCTCCTGCCTGCCATGGTGGAAGGTAGGTGGCTCATGTGCAGGAGGTGAGACCCTCCTTTGTTGTCAGGTACCTAGTTGTCTGGTCTCATGTGGCTGGACAGGGGCTGAAAGACTAATGTGGCTCTGGCTGGGTGTCTGCCTAATTGTCCAGTGGACCAGAGACAGAGTTCTCTGGGAGATGCTTAACTGGTGATATGGGGCGGGGCTCCCAGTCTGAGCACCTGGAAACGTTTTTGAACTGTTGATTTTGACCCAAAGAGGAGATGACTGATGGGGTGCTGGGCTGTCTGGCCATGTGGGTAGCAGACAAATGGTGCTACCTTCCTCGCACCTGTCCTGCACATGCAAGTGGGTGAACTTTTCAAAAGTTCCCTGTCTGGTGGTTGCTTAAAAGTCAATTGCTTTGGGACCATTCCAGGTCACAGCTGAGTCTGTCACAAGGAGCTTTTCTTCCTTTGTCCCTTCAAGGTCAGACTCTGGCCTCCTCTCCTGGCACAGAGGAATGCGTGCCTGGCCTTCCTTTCTTGGTAAAGGCAGGTGCCAGGTCCATCCCAGTGGTAAAACCCAGGGAGCCTGGCTGCGTGCTGCACATGGCTGTCTGTGGCATCACATGGCTGCCCACGTGCACATCTATGTGTGCCCTTTGCATGAGCAGAGCTGAGAATTTACCCTACTCCTGTGGGTGTGTATTCTTACTCTTATCCCTGGCTTTTGGTCTCCGAATACAGGAAATGGCATCTTGCTATGGTCTCCGAGTGATAAAGTCTCTTTCTGGTCCGACCCTGAACCCACAGGTTTGTTCAACTTACTACAATTTGGCATCTGCCTACAACCTTGGAGAGCAGAGCGTGCATAGTGTGTTTGTGGGGCACCCAGTGGTAGATTATTCATAGATCAAATGATTCTGGTTTTGGGTTTCCAATTTAGTATAACAACCATTTTGCTGTAACCTTTTGAAAGTCACCCTCTGAAGCAAGCGTCTTTCTCGGTTAACACCTGCGCCAGCATCTTTCTCCCTTTGGAAGGGATGGGGTTGACTTGTCTGAGAGAAACGACCTCCACGTAGCATATGTGTACCTCACCACCCTGTGATGAATGCAGGTTGGGGAGCTACACTCTTTTTGCAGATGAGCACGCACTAGATGGAGCACTGGTGAAGGCAAGCAGGTTGGTGTTCTAGGGCCTTGGGCCTTCTGGTCTGCAGTTCCAATGAAGCAATGCACTCTGGTAATTGTTTCAATTTAGCTTAGGGCATCTGGTAGACAGCTAGGGCCCGGGTCCATCTATTCAGTAGCTGGTGAATCAGAGGGCCAGCTGGTGCAGTTATAATTTGTTGATTCTCTTGAGGTTCAAAAGCCCCTACTTCATGGAGGCTGAATAGTTGAAGATCAGACAAATTAATCTGTGACCCCTATCTTCCAGGGATTTAGGACACATAGATTGGTACCCCTGAAATCAGTTTGTATGATGTAAGGCCAATCAGTACACCCCTATTCAAATTACTGAACGCTTGCGGAGCCTGATATAGGTCATGGTACCACAACAATGCTGTATCCAATACCCTAGCAGTCAAACCTATTTAAATGTGCCATTGGCTTATTACAAATGGTTGTTTAATTCCATACAGAAGCGGTGCAAATATAGAAGGCACACTCCCAGGGCAGATACTGCATCAGCAAACATCTTTGCAGGAAAGACCGGGCCACTCTCTGATTAAAAGATATGAACTATTCCCATTGCTACTAGACATAGCAAATATTTTATGACCGCTTGAGAGTCTTTTGTAGCCAAACCCACAGAAATTACAAGCTCATATCAACTGCAACCAACTAGTGGCGGTGCGTCCATTAGGGCGCTGGGACGTTGACCCACAAGTTATTTCTGGCCCCTAAAGAACGGTAATAATAGCCTATTATTACCTCCCGAGTCCCGGGCCGCGTCCGACTCCCGAGGCACTGGAGGCAGTCATTTACAGTTTTAGCAGACAGACAGGCAGGGGGTGGGGCGGGGCAGCCAGCACGCTGACTCCGGCATCATGCTGACTGACATGTCATTGTCAGACTCAGCACTGCAGGAGGCCAGGGGGTGGTCGAGCGGAGTGCACAACTCACAAATGCGCATGTTGGGTTTGGGTCGGAGAAGTGTTTCCGATCAGCCCAGTCATGCGCACTAGTGTTTGCTCTGGCTGGAGGCTGCGCATTAGGAGACCGAGGGTTGATCAACGCCGGAGCCCTCGGTCTCGTAATGGGCGGCGAGTATCCCTGCTAAGCCAATCCGGGCGCTGCTGGAGCAGCGTCTGTATTGGCTGAGAGGGGTTGCCACACTGCGCCAGCTGCCTCTCGCAGTAGAGTCCAGAGCGCACATGAGGTGGGGGGTCTCTAACGGCAGAGCTCACCTGCAACAGGGCCTCGGAGGTGCTCCTGCAGACCGGGGCCTTCATTCAAAACCTGCCCTCTTTTTACCAGCTGCCACTTGGGGACACGGCTCTTCGCGCAACAGAGCTGGGCCCCTTTGTTTGTCCTGGGTCTGGCTCAGGTGAAGATGGATTTTCACAAGACATACATTTCAGCACCCAGTTTGCTGAAACAGATCCTCCTGAACCTATCTGATACTGAGGATGAAATGCGGAGGCATGCCCCTCTTGGTGCGCCGTTCCGAAGATGAAGAGTTTCATGTGCAAAGTTTGGAGCTTGGACATCTGTGCAAAAGAATATGCAGCATACCTCAAGGGTATTGTTCTTTAATCCAGGTAGGAGCTACCGAAATATTTATAGTGCAAAGCAGGTGCAAACCTGAACAAATAATTGTACTGCTTATGCTTCTATAGAGGCTTTGCTCACATCATATAAACGCTTGTAATGCTTCATACACAATGTACATATTGACACCAAAAGATAAGGATTTTACATCTAAAATATGTGTTTATTTTGCAACGAGACTGTAGATATAACGTAACACGTATGCCTGGATCCTAAATGAATGCTACAAAAATATTTATTTTGACATCAAATACTAGTCGAGGGTGGGCCATTACGTTAGTATACGTGGTAACATAGTGTATTGGTTTAAACGCCTGCTGCTGGTATGTTTATTCCTTACACAGCCCTTGAGGATGATAATTAGTGTATCATTCAGTTGTATTAAAATACAGTTACATATGTAAATGCTTTTAAACTGCACACCTATGGTTGAAAGGGGTGTATAAGTTCGAGATTTTATAATACAGAAAAGTTTAAACTAACACTAGTTTTACACACACACACACACACACACACATATAAAATATAGTAACACCCAAAAAACAGCAATAATGATTTTGAGTTGAACGTTTCCCTACCTATTTGTTGCCAGTGACAGCAAAATACTCGCTTCCCTATACAGGACAAGGAGTGTCTGTGTAAGCTTTTTATGGAGGATACCTGATCTGTGCAGGGCTTTAAGTGCGATGAAAAAACTGAGGGGGTCTCTTGTAGGGGCAGCCGATGTAATTATGAGCGTGGCTTAAAACTGTTAAGCTAAAAATCTGTACTTAGCATAGTGTGCTGCCCCACTGGTATTGTGCTTCTTCTGTCATTGCCTCAAGATATATAATACGAGTGACATTAAACCTACAACCAGCCAGAACTATAGGCTTTGTCAATGGTTGTAAGTTGCATAAGATAAATAAGAACAAACTGCAGCATTTTCATTATTATATACAATGAAAACATAGGTGGTTTAGAGATGTGTTACAGGTGAGAAACACTTAGAGGGCCTGTTTCCATTGGTTGTATGTGCTTGGCTTGGGGGTCATTTTGCAAGCAGACCAGTTTGAGGATTGGGCACATTTTTGATTTGATTCTAATGTTTTCTTCACACTTGTGCTTCAAAATGCTATATTTGGATCCCCCTTTTTTCAACAATTTGCAGTAAATATGTGGTGTAAAACCCACCATTTGAATCCATTTTTTTCAAAATTTTCTTGCGGGGGGAGAACCCCCCCACACCCTCCTTTTGCAGTTTGGGCTCGCTCGCCTATTACATTAGGTTACAACATTTTTCGCCTCACCACTTTCAAAATCCACCAGCCGCCACTGCAACCAACATATATATAAAAATTTTGATTCACTCTTGGCAATGGATTAATGTGGTCAACACTGAAGGGTTTATTAGATATTGTGACAGGAATATTGATTAGTCTTACAACAGTAGAGGGTTTTATTTGTTGAGAAATGTTACACTGCTGTATGTTGTTTTAGCTTTTTGCGTTAAATATGGCCACCAATATCTTTGCTGTATCATTAATATCACAGCACTTACCAGCATGAGCAGACACTAACCCTTCATGAGCTGCTTTGATAAGTTTTAAACTAACTTTCCCATTATCCATCTTCCCAGTATAACAATCATAGCATTATAGAGAGAAACCTCATTTTTTTCCCATCTCATTCTTTCCTGTACTGCCACCATAATATCTGCACCGATCTTCGTTTGAGATCGAGTGACAGCTGCAATCTTACAGGTTTGTAAAGCTGTCTTCACAGCCAGATCAGCTGTACATGTCCATTTAGCTGAAATTTCATCTCATTTACAGGCCATTTTATACTGCACATGGGCCAAGTGTAGCTTGTCTTATAGGGCAGCATGATGTGCTATAAAATACCACATTCAAAATGTGTCCGCCTGCTTGGGTTTGTCTGTCTGTCTGAAGAGATATCTGTTCTCCACCAATACCATCCGTGGGTTCCGAGCCCCACTGCATGCGACAAGAGCAACCCCGACAGTGCCACCTGGAAGCTGGGGCTTGTAACCTGTCTTGGAATCCCACCCCTTCTAGACGACTTTCTAGAATCTTGAACCCTGGAACCTGGTCATTCAGCCAGTTCAGCCGCGCCTCACTCACCTTGACTACAACCATCATTCTATCGCTGCTACTTAAAGTTCCAGCTACTTTGGCCCTTTAAATAGACTTCAGGTTAGTGCACTCGCTTGGTGCCTCTCGTTTTTGGTTTCTCCTTTGTTCAAAGACACCCTTAAGTTTGAATTCAAATGAGGAAGTTTTAGCAGAAGAAAAAGAAAAAAGACAAATTGTGTGTAACATTCTACCACAACCATGACTCATGTGGCTGTGTTATCTTGTGGGAGCTTGTGCATGCAGTGT
The DNA here is from genome assembly GCA_963921515.1 of Calotriton arnoldi. Taxonomy (NCBI): domain Eukaryota; kingdom Metazoa; phylum Chordata; class Amphibia; order Caudata; family Salamandridae; genus Calotriton; species Calotriton arnoldi. The sequence continues at coordinate 511,038 of CAWUFW010009911.1, read as the reverse complement.
ACTCCTGAGGAAACTGAATACAAAGAATGCAGGTAAAGGCACATACACCAAAGCACTTAATGAAACAAAGAGATACTCCCATAATTTTCCTCCTAAATGATAAGGAAAGTTTCTAACCAGACCCAGAAACAATACAGTGGAATTAAATCATTCTCTAATATAAGTTGAAAAGAAATCAAATGTATATGTATCCATCAAAGGAGTAAAGTTCTGAAGGTACGCCAAGAAGAATATAGTAGCCAAAAAATAAGTCTTTTCTGTCTTTTTTCTATTGCAGAGTTTTATAATCACCATGAATCACCAATTTGACTCACTGGATGGTAATTTTGAATAGCCAATGAGAACATGTAAGCATGCACCTTACCAACATAGATGAACAGTCCGCTGTGTGTAAATCTGTCTATAGCCTTTTGTTGTAGGTTTCCAGAGTAGCAAATACATAGACAACAGTAATCCTAAGGAAGCCAAAAACATGTGGTGCAGGATTTAAAAAATGCATTGGGGACTTGCAGCGTCCACCGGAATATTCAATAATGAGGCTGCCAGAAAATCAGGTATGAAACAATCACGCGGCATAAATATAAATGTGTGCTAGGCATAAAGGATTCGCAGGCACCAGTTTTACTCCTGGGTACAGTTTTTATGTTGCTGCACCCGAGGAGCACTGCTAAATGCAGTGAGAAGTGCTGGGAGAGGCGTTGGCGCAGGGGAGCGCAGGACACTAGACGGTGTCCCCTGTCTCGACCTTCTTCCGCACTTCAGAGGTCTCGGCCGCACGCCATGCTAGACATGCTGCTGTGACATTGTGTGAGTTGTGTGAAGTAAGACAATGTAAAAAAAATTGTTAATAGGATTGTTATCATAAGTGAAGTAACAAAAAATACACTCTTAGGATTTAGCGCAGGGATCAGTGTTCAAAGACCTCCAAGTGGACTTGGATTTCTTTCAGTAATTCTTGTTTGATATTTTCTTAAGACTTGCACCCAAAAAACTCTATAAATTACTCTTTTTGAAAAAAAGAGCAATTTTCCACCTAGGTCTAATTTTACCTTCTGGAGAGTAGAAGTGTAAACTCAATGGTGGTCTCCGCAAGTGAGTTTAGGGATTGTGAAGGTAAGCACCATTGACTGAAGGGTAGGCAAGAAAAACACCCTCAAGTTGATGTTAAAGCACTCATGTGTGGCTGCCTAAAATTATTGTTGTCTCTTGTCACAGAGTACTTCTCCTGGCAGAAGGAGTTTGCTTTACCACTAGAACTTGAAGGGTCCTGCTCAAAAGATCAACACATACTCATCATTCTTTTCATAGTAGCTCCAGATAAACCAGAACCATCACTCTCTCTATCGCCAAACCCTTTTCCATATAGAGTCAGTCATTGGTGTCAGCCGTCTCTTCTGAGACTAAGGATTAACCTCAAGTGGAAGTGAAGGAAGATCTTAGCTTTTGCAGAAGTCCTGGGAATTCAGGTGAATGGCCCTTGGTGTGACAGGACCCTGTTATATGGGGTTATATGGCCCTAAGACACATTGTCGACATTGCTAAGTTAGCATGAGTTTTGCTTGCCCTATGCTGCTGCTTTTGCGCACGCCTCTGCTAAGCATTTGTTTTCGCGACACTTTGCCTCTGCCCTGTACATGATAACAGATTGTTTTTCACGTTCTTATCCTTCCCTTCAATTCTGTCTGAACATAATGTTCAAGGTCGGTCAACAATGTCTCTTGTTATTCTGTTCTGTCCCTAACACCTAGACAAACATGTAACCAACAGCTGCAATGCGGAAGAATCGTGCTTTGATATAACGTTGTTGCATGTTTTTGAAACACACTTGAAGAAAGCTGTTCCATGGAGCTGAACACTGCTGTTCCTATGATGTAAACCCTTGGGTTTAGGCTTTCAGGTAGGGGTCTGCTAATAACGCCTAGAGAACTTCTGTTATATAAAATAACTTCTTACTGCCTTGGGGAAGGTGATTATGCCCAGTTATTTAGCCTTTTTCACAGTCTTTATAAAATGACGACTCCTTTTATATTCTATGGTATTGTAACAATGCTAATGATTTTTGCCTTATGCATTTTGCTGCTAGTTGTGGTTCGCATAAAGTTTCATGGATCACTATAGTCAAAATAAACATTTTGAACGTATTTAGTGACTCTGATTATTTTATTGTGGACAAGTGCGTGAGAGCGAAAGAGTGTCTTGTTCCCGCGACTCTGAGGTGAGTCGGGAGTGCTCGTGTTCTGGGTTGTCTAAACATTCGTAGCTTCTTGATATTTGTAGGAGACCGAATGAGACACTATTGCTAGTCGGTTGGGATTTTGGGTACTAAGGTGATAGGAGGTACACCCCTATTTACTGAGGTCCTGTTTTCTTGTGCATAGTTCTGTGTATGAGCAGAATCTCCACAACATGGCGCCGCCAACGCTTGGTCTGGTTCTTATCTGCGAGACGCTTGAGTAGTGCTTGTGCTGGTCCACAATACCCTCACTTCTGTTTCCGGAGACAGCTGGGATGGAGTAACCTCCTATATTGACATTTTTATAGGTTTATTCAAGCTTGAAGTTTTAAAAGGTATTTCTTTTCTTATAACCCGTGTTTGCGCTGCCTCGATTTAAGTTGTTCTACTTCCTACTCTATAATGGCTGCAGTTGATATTCCGGCTCATAGCAGAGACTCGCTGAGGGCGCACTTGACTCATTATGCGGTTCCTGATGCTGGGGCCGCACTTATTTTTGTGGTGGAGGCCGATCCGGCTCACCAGTTTGAAGTTTTTTACTCTTGGGTCACCTTTCCGTCGGTGGATGGCACTGATGATTTGTTTCACACGTATGCTGCCACCGCCGTTCCTCAGCAGTATCAGCCTTATAGAGCGCTTGAGATTCCGCTTACAGCTTGGCAACACCGTATTTGGTTTAATAGCGCCCTTCCTCACCCATTAACGGTAGTCCGTTTGGGCCCTTTATCTATAGATGGGGCCACATGGCCCGTTTTGGCTGGGTTTACCCCACACCCTCGTGCTTTTACAACTGCTACTTTGGCCGAGCTCCGCGTCTTACATACATCTTTGGTACGCGTATATAGAGCTGTAATACAGTACGTAATACACACCATCCAGGTGGGACCACCTGGCACTGCGGTACAAGCTGCGGGTCCTGGTGGCATAACCATCAGTCCCGTTATTGTTAATTCTGTCATGGGCAAGCGCCCACAGAATATGGATGAATTGCCTTATTGGCTTGCCGAGAAATTTGGACAGATAGAAGCTGTCTTTCCTAATACCACTCCTGTGGATAAACACAGGATCTTAACTATTAGTTTGCCTAAAGACTTAATTCCCAAATTGGCTGATTGTAACACCTGGGGCAGGGTGTTTGCAGCGGTATATTCTATGTGTTCCGGCACCCCCTCCATGACCGTACTCCCCTCTGTGATTAAGCGCGTTCAGGATGAACACGGAGCAGAAGCGGCTATTGAGCTGGGGATAAGACTGGTGGGAGTGTTCGACGTGGTTGCTTATATGATCCTTGCGAATGTCAAGGGCGATGCCGTTAGTTTTCAAGTAGCAAACCGCTTAGAGGCGGTCGCGGAGGCTGACAGACCACAAGAATTACCAAAGATTATTGCAAAGGCTTACCAAACCATATGCTGCAATAGTCTGGGAAATAAGCCTGCAACTCAAATACAAACGCAGTCTCAAGTACAACAGAAAGCCCAGCGTGATCAGGATGGGCACCCTTTCTTTCCTAAGAAGAATTGGCAAAGAAATAAGAAACAGGGTTCCCAACAACAGAAGCAGGGTTCGCGTGCTAGTTCACCGACCCCTGATACTTCTGAACGTACTTATGACTTGCGCGATCGAGCTAAAATTAAGTCGCCTGAAAGATTTCAGGTTCCTGATCAGTGTTCTCCTCGTTCTTTACAGGAAACATCAGGCTCACAAGCGGTGGAGGGGATCGCCAGGATCGGGGGAGAGGTCAACCTGCGTCACACCTTCGTGAACAGCCTCAGCAGTTTGACGTCAAGGACAAGCAGGGTGATTCCGCACGAGCCGGTCCTCCTTTTCAAAAGAAAAAGGTTGCCGCTTTAACAGCGAGATATGCCACAGACAGTGAGGACGCGACTCCTTGATCAGACTTGGGCAGTGACTCTGCTCGACAGCGCGGCGGAGGTTACCATAGTCAGGGAGGCTCTACGTCCCCGTCTGGATGTGACAGCAACTGACACATTTGTTACCATTGAGACTGCAGATACCCGGGTTGCCCCCCAGGATAGACTACACGAAGTCCTTTTCCTAATTGAAGGTGATATACTGCGTCCCATTAAGGTTGTGTTCTGGGAGAATCTAACCGCTACATATGACATTTTATTGGCGGAGAAAGATTGGCCTCCACCCTTTGTGTTAGCCTCTTCTAGAGGGGAAGATGTGATACTTCCGAGTTTTTCCTGTTGTGTCCCTGAGGAACAAGTGCAGGCTCTTGCAGAGGAATGGGCTTTGGCCTTAGCCCCAGGGGTGTATCGCAATCAGGTGGGTTGGGACGTTGATTCTCCAACTCATGAAATACCATTGCGCTCTATGCCACAACCCCAACCTCAATATCCCATCAAACGTGAAGCGAAGGCTTCTGTTTGTGAAATTCTAAGACAATTGGAGTATCAGGGGGTCATTGAGTCATGTGTATCACCTATGAATAATCCTCTTTTTACTGTCCCTAAACCTGATTGTTCTTTTCGGATTGTATTGGATTATAGAAATGTAAACAGCCATTGACGCACCTTTGCGGTACAAAACACACACAGTTCAGCGCTTGTGAATAATATTGTTCGTAAAAAATACAAAACAACACTTGACATTTCCAATGGTTTCTACAGTCACAATCTCGACCGTGCGAGTGGTGACCTGACAGCATTCAGTTCCGTCGGAAATCAGAAAACATGTACACGGTTGCCTATGGGGTACAAGAACAGCCCCGGGGCATTTGCGGCACGCATTGTTTCTTTGTTGCATGACATTGACCCTGAGGCCTTGTCGTATGTTGATGACATCTATTTGACTGACGACGACCTTGCGCCGCATCTTGACCGAGTCGACCACATAATATTGTCTTTTGCCGACTACGGTTACAAGTTTAATTTTGCAAAGTCACGCATTGCCCATCTGGCAGTGCTCTTTCTGGGCTACGAGCTCAATAATGAGGGAAAGGGTCTACCACCTCATTTCCTAGAGAAGTGTGCACATTTGCAACCACCTTCTTCTTTGAAAAAGTTACAATCCCTGCTGGGTTTTTTAAACTTCCGGAGGACTTACATTCCCAATTATGCCCAGCGTATCAAACCGCTTTATGCGTTGATACAACCTAAGTTCTCTTCTGCCAGCTGGCTTCCAGAACATACTTCCGTCCTGCAGTCTTTGCAGGCGGATTTGCTTGCGACTAACTTCTTAATGACTCGTGATAACGCCACCAACCTGGTAATACGTATCGTTTCTGGGGCAGTGGGTTTCACGTACTTAACATTCAATGAAGGGGACACAATACCTATTACATACAAGTCTCACTTGTACACTGCGGCTGAAATGCGTTTTTCCTCTGTAGAAAAAATCTTAACGGCAGTGCATTTGGCGATTCTAAAGGAACGCTCACTGGCGTAAGGCAAACGCATTCTTATGGTCACTCCCTTCCCTGCTTTGGAAGCGGTGACTAAAGCTAGTGTGCCTAACTCTAAGGCATTGCACCCACGTTGGATTCAGTGGGCTACTTCTTTGACGTCTTCGGATGTCACATTTGTCTTTGATCCATCTCTTCAGACTCAGGAGTTTTTGCAGTATGAATTTGTTCATCCTCCTCCTTTGTCCCTTCTTCCTCTGTGTGAATACAAATGCATAATTTATACCGATGGCTCGGCGCAACCGGCCACAGGTTCCAAACATGCTTATTCAGCGGCTTGTGCTATTGTGGCTGGCTCCATTGAAGATGGAGAGTTTAAGTCATCCATTGTGCACACACAGGCACTAGGAGACTGCACGGCGCAATTGGCCGAGGTGCGTGCTCTTGTTTTAGCTCTAGAGTTTGCTGATCCTCTAGTGAATACTCTTATTGTGTGCGATTCTTACTATTGTGTCCAGTCGTTCAATGACAACTTATTCTTTTGGTCTCAAAATGATTACCACGATTCTAAGGGCAGCGCAATTAAGCATAAAACGCTTTGGGTTCGAGTGGCAGATCTTAAACAACGTCTGCCTCTCACACATGTTATTCACACTCTTGGCCACCAGCGTATCGGAACACACACTTTTGGTAATTCTCTGGCTGATGAAGCAGCCAAGTCTACAATAGCCACGTGTTCCATAGCAGCAGTTACAAGATCTATGACTAAGGTTGATAATGAAATTCTGGCAGCGGTTGCTGCAACTAGGGAGGGAGGTAATTATCCTGCGGGTTTCCCTTCTAAATACTCTTATCATGTAACTCCCGAACAGGTTCCTTATGTTACCATTCCTTCGGTTGGGGATCGGCTGATTCCCAACTCTGACCGCAGACAAGCTTTGATCAAGGCCGCACACGAGGGCATTGCTTCGGCACATGCTGGTGTGTCGGCAACAGTCACTATTCTTCAGCAACGTTACTTGTGGCGTGGTTTATATAAACAGACTCGTAACTATGTTCTTTGCTGTGATGTTTGTCAACAAATCAAGCCTTCTACAGTCCCACGCCCGCCGCAAACACAGCTATATATTTCTAATAGACCTTTTGGCTGTGTCTATCTTGATCACTGCGGTCCACTTTCTTCTGATACTGCATACAAGTATATCTTAGTTGCGGTTGATTCATGTACTCGATTCCTCTGGGTATGGCCACAACGTAGTGCTGACGCTCGAAATGTCATCAGGGATTTGCGTGTCTTTATCTGGATGTTTGCCTGTGGTACCTTCCATTCTGACCAAGGTCCAGCGTTTGTCTCTAAGGCTTACAAGGATGCGATGAAGTCGTTGGGGGTACAGGTGCAGTTTTCATCTCCATACAGGCCTGAGGGCAATTCAGTTGTGGAGCGAATGAACTGTGACTTAAAGCAATCCCTGCCAGCTAGAGTCTTAGGTACTGGCAGGGACTGGCTGTCCCACTTGTATGGGGTCCAACGTGCATTAAATAATCTCCCTAGAAGATCTCTGGGTGGGCAGACCGCTTACGAAATGCTCTTTGGCTTTCACATGTTTGTTCCTGACCTTGATGGTCTGCACATTGTGGCTACTGCCTCTAAGTTTGACGTAGATAATCATACTACTATGTTACAGGATCTACAAAAGTCCCGTGATGCTCTGGCAACTGAGCATTTACCATCTTCATCTGCTGATGCACAACTGATTCCTGTTACCGGTTGGCTTCCTAAAGTTGGAGATCTAGTGAGAGAGAAGATTGAAAACAAAAAAGAATTTGGTCCCTCTTATCGTGCTTCGGTTTCTGTGCTTGGACTGAGGGGTACTCGTACTGTCATTCTACCACCATTGCCAGGTCGCAAAGACAAAAGATTCATCTCAGTGGACAATGTCAAGTTACACAGTGTGGCCGATTCTGAATAGTGTGACACCTGCAGTTTCGTGCAATGCAATATCCTTAGCACCTGCTGCAACAAGGATGTCTACTCATATGATGGACACTGTAATTGATCTTCAGCCTATGCGACAATCATCTTCTGCGATGGATCTTGTGTGTCCTTTTCCGGCTACTGATTCCGTTTGTGAGATACCATCTAGCCCACGTGTACGAATAGAGGATTCAACGCTTTCACCTTTGCTTCCAAGTCCAGTGAGTGCCTGTGAAGGGGAACCGGCACACCTTTCTTCTGCCTCGTCCTCCTCATCATCCAGTTTGCCTGATGCCCCTAAGTCTAAGTTGCGTATCTTTTATTCCTGGTTCAAAAAGACATACTTCGTTCCCCCATGGACCTACATTTGGTTGGTGCTTATCCTGATATTTCTCTTCATGTCAAATGGGTTTGTGACAGTGTTCTTTTTGCTTATAAATGGCCATTACCTCCCTGAACGCTCTGCAGTAAAAATGATCGATGGAACTTTGGCTCCTCACACATCGTCCCATATCATGAAACGTGATAATACTTTTGTGAATATTTCAGCTTTTCCAGTTCATGATGGCATCGTTTGGGACAAAGTAGCTTACGAAATCCATGCCCAGACAGAGGTCCTTAGAGTTCCGTACGTATTTTGCGTCTCATTAGGAGATGTGGTGACACGGGACATACATTCTGATGATTGGGATGTGCAGGCCGTTCATGCATTGTTTTCAGATTTAAAATATTATGCTGCCTTTGATGCTGAAGATTTGTATTTAAATTCTGCCAATTGTGGTGATCTTTTTGCTATCAACATTATGGGCATCATTTTTTACACAAATCTAACACCATGAGACCTGTTTTTAATTTTACCCAATGGGAACATTGTCCCACTCCCTTAAAGGGAGTTCTAAAATACTTAGGGATAAGTTCACGTATTTTCTACCTATGATTTGACTAATCCTGAATCCTATTATTTTCGGCTTCAAAAACCCCCTACATCGAAGTATCTGTTATCACACACTAAACTAATTTATGCCAACTCGTTTAGAACGCATTTGGCCGCACATGGTTATGACCATTGGAAACAGACTATAGATTTAAAATCCATCTGGGGCACAAAGCTGTGGCAGGTTCAGGGCACTGAGGCATTACATCGTGCCTGCCTAATCCCGACACAAATGCTGTTTTTAAATGAAACCATTTACCAGACTTCTTGTTATGGCCTTGCAACTGTCAAAAACCTAAATACCCCCTCAATTCCAGCATTAGCTGACTATAATAATTGGCGGTTACATAATAACTATACCATGGAGGCTTTGCAGACTCTACTTCAGAATGCCTCCTTTAATGTTTCTGAAATCGATCCATTGGGATGGTTGTTGTGGCAATCTAATGCTAATGCATGCCAGTTGCATTCCTATAATGTTACACCTGGTTTCTTTCAGACTAAACCTGACCCTCGTTATCCACCTCATCATTCTGTGACAACATACTCGGTAGGTAAATTGTGCCAGCAGTGGCTGGAACACTCTAATCTTGCATCTGTCAAACAGCACCTTTCCATCCTATCGAATGATATTGATTTGGCTGATTTTCTTCTAGGCCCACGTAATCCAAGGGCTAAGAGATTTCTTTATGCCTCTTATAATGAAATTTGGAAACTTCACTGATGGAAGCCGCCTTCCGTCTGCGTCAAATTGACCAGGCAAACTTGGAAAAAGTCCTTGCTGTAGTAGACAACAGCATTAATACGCTTTCTTCACGCATTTACACCTTAGACAATATTGTATCTTCTGTAATAGATATTGTGCAAAGTGATGTTTCTGTGTTATATCATGGTCAGAAGCGTACGTACTCTGTCTGGATCGGTGGCTCCATCCTGGCCTCCCTGTCCACCTTCCAGCAGTTGTGGATCAGCAAGCAGGAGTACGATGAGTCCGGCCCTTCCATCGTCCACCACAAATGCTTCTAAACATACTTTAGCCATTTTGCACCTAGGCAGATAACTGCACAGAAAATTCCGAGATGGCATGGTAATTTTGTAGTTTGCTTCTGGTGCTGGACTCTGTATTGGAAAACTGGAAAACCCAGAGAGTATGTCGGTATTGTGGAGCCAACATTCCAAGTTCTGCAGTGCATTAGAGGACTTGATTGAACTATCATTCCAAATTGTGTAATGCATTGTTACAGTTGTTGCTTGCCTCCATGAAGGCTGCCCAACATGTGGGAGCGCATACGTAAAATCGTATGTTAATAGTATTTTTTTTTTATTTGTATCCATGCAAGTGTATTTTGTATGTTCTGCCTTAAGCTCGAGTTACTCTAATTTTCATTCCTTTTTTCGCCATTCTACCAAAACATTATTTTCCCATTACCTGTTAAAAGTTACAATCTCTCCTCTATTAAGATGTGGTGGTCGAGTGAATGGAGGGTTAACTATACACTTGGCCAGTTCAAATAAAGTCCATACGTTGAAAAAAAAAATATATATATCATGGTCAGAATCAGTTAAGGTTGGTCATGCAATTTGCTTGGACATTGCAGACACTGAAAATGGGTAAAGTGCCTTGGGATTATTTAAATGCCACCGCTTTATTTTTGCCTTTTAACCTAACTGATAAACAGAAGTTTATGTCCATGAAAGATGCTGTATACACGCTGTTACATATTGAACAATTGGAGCCTTTGCCATTCTCCGTAGCGGAAACGGACTCTGCTGTTTGGTTAATTCATGGCATTATCACTTTGCCCTTTTCACTTTTTCAGTTTAAATCATGTATGCAACACTTTCCTGTTGGCCGCTTTGAATTGCTTGGCACTGCTTTTTTGCATGAATTAAGGGTCCTGCCCTTTGCTTATCGGTGTTTGAGGGAGGATAAGGAAGTTTTCCTCACAGGGGAGGAGTGTGATTCAGTACTGGATCACTCTCTTGTGTGCAAACACGTTAAGTTGCATGGCAAATGTAAAGTGTCAGCGCCCAATCTAGCTTGCTTTTTGATAGGGACACCGGTACCATCTATCACGCCTGTCTTTACATTGCTTACTAACGGCAGCTATCTCATTTTAAACAATCAAGACTGCTGTGGTTTGCGGGCGGGTGTCCCATATTTGGTAACTGTTTCCCAGCGCATAACTTGCTGTAGCAATGTCCTTTTCCCGCCCCCGCATGGGAGTTTAGATTCCTCGCTTTGGCCTTCCATTCCGACTTTGAAAACAGAGTTCAACAAGTTGAGCAGGCTCAAAGCCCTTTAATTCCAACAGGAGGTGGCCCTCACTTCCTCCCGTGAAACATTCAGGTTGCAGGTGGCACGGACCTCGAGTGAGATACAGTTGCTTCTTAACACTAACCTCCCACTTCATTTTGGGGAACTAATTCACCAAATATTTAATGCATCTGATACGACCGGCCTTGCCCATTTTTTTAAATGTGTGGGATCTGGCCTGGTCTCTTCCTTCCAAACTATATTTGGGGTAATACCGGCTTTTATTCATTCTCTCTTTTCCAGCATTTTCGGAGGGTTTCCCTTGATATTGGTGCTGGTGTCCTGCTTCTCCTCCTTGTGCTTCACAATGGCTGCTCGCTTTGTGGCTCTGCACAGCCCGGCCCAGCTACAACTGTATCGTGATCGCCTATATGAGGCTTTTGGATGCTTGCTTTTAGCCACACTTGGCGTAACTTACAACTTGACATTCCGCTTTGCCTATTTTACTTGCGTGCAACCAGTGCTTCATTGCAAACGGTGTCATTTCTCCTGGGCAATGGAACTTTGCTTATCAAACACGTGGTGTCCAATCCCTGATTTCAGCCGGTTGATGGGTCCCTTAGAGACGCATGACGTGGCTTGTTCTGTGGATGGTCCTATGGCACATGCAGCTTTGCTTGGAATCTTGGATCAATGGGCTATCTGTGCGGCTGCGCAGACTTTCCTACAACAAAGTTTCATTGAATATCATGCAAGTTTGCCTTTTCTATTTTTGGATGCTCCTGTTTGTAAGGAACATGATTGTTCCTTCGACCTACTCAATTGGATGTCTTCACTTTTTTCCACCGAAGACAATGATGAACTATTGGAAGGGATTGCATTCCTTTGCACCCAAACCCTTATGGATTGACTGCTTGGGTCATCCGTACTCCACTGTCTGACATACAGATTCTCCTTTTTTCTTTCCCAAGCTCAACGTACTGTTTTTTTTGGATTTTTCCCTTCGCTTTTCTCCGATTTTTTTTTTTTTTTTTTTAAATCTCTTACCAATATTTTTGTCAATGCTTGACTTTTGAACTCTGTTTTTGTTCTTCTGTCTATGTCCTACTGACTTACCAGGGGGAGGGTGTTATCTGGGGTTATATGGCCCTAAGACACATTATCGACATTGCTAACTTAGCATGAGTTTAGCTTACCCTATGCTGCTGCTTTTGCACACGCCTCTGCTAAGCATTTGTTTTTGCGACACTTTGCCTCTGCCCTGTACATGATAACAGATTGTTTTTCACGTTCTTAGCCTTCCCTTCAATTCTGTCTGAACATAATGTGCAAGGTCGGTCAACAATGTCTCTTGTTATTATGTTCTGGTCAGTCCCTAGTACCTAGACTAAACATGTAACCAACAGCTGCAATGCGGAAGAATCGTGCTTTGATATAACGTTGTTGCATGTTTTTGAAACACACTCGAAGAAAACTGTTCCATGGAGCTGAACACTGCTGTTCCTATGATGTAAACCCTTGGGTTTAGGCTTTCAGGTAGGGGTCTGCTAATAACGCCTAGAGATCTTCTGTTATATAAAATAACTTATTACTGCCTTGAGGAGGGTGATTAGGCCCAGTTATTTAGCCTTTTTCACAGTCTTTATAAAATGATGACTCCTTTTATATTCTATGGTATTGTAACAATGCTAATGATTTTTGCCTTATGCATTTTGCTGCTAGTTGTGATTCGCATACTGTTTCATGGATCACTATAGTCAAAATAAACATTTTGAACTTATTTAGTGACTCTGATTATTTTATTGTGGACAAGTACTTGAGAGCGAAAGAGTGTCTTGTTCCCGCAACTCTGAGGTGAGTCGGGAGTGCTCGTGTTCTGGGTTGTCTAAACATTCGTAGCTTCTTGATATTTGTAGGAGACCGAATGAGACACTATTGCTAGTCGGTTGGGATTTTGGGTACTAAGGTGATAGGAGGTACACCCCTATTTACTGAGGTCCTGTTTTCTTGTGCATAGTTCTGTGTATGAGCAGAATCCCAGCAACAACACATGTTTGGGCATACCCTTTGCATTTATGATCTCACACTGACAAAAAAAAAATGTTGATTGGTGTAGTATATGAATTAATCTGAGGCACTGGTAATTCCTTGGCCTGCATCCCAGTCCATATTTTCTGGCCACCTATGTCACCTCAGGCTTGAGCCAGCCATATGCAAATCAGCCTTGGTCCTGCTCTAATAGGAACGGTCCAGTCCAAATTGCCCGGCCTGGCCCCCTTTAAATGGGAACACAACCAACCCAAGACTGGTTTCAGCTGATTTGGGCCTTGTCAGTAAGGTGCAGCTTGAGTCTTATGGCAATGTGAACATTGGATGCACGTTTGGACATACTTGATGCACTTAGGGTGTTGCATTGATTTATACAAAAAGGTGATCTACTGATACCCCATCAGAGCGTCAACAATGATGATCAGTCCAGCATAAAATATGGAAGGGGCACACCATTACATTGCAAATCATCAATATAGATGGCATCTTGCATAAAGGCAAATATAAAATTATCAAAAAAAACCTTGGACATTAATGTGATGCTGAAATAATGATTGTAAGAAATTGGGTTATTGGTTGGGGAGGGGTGGAAGCCATAATCAGATAACAAGCACAATACTTGTTAGGGTGAATAACAAAAGTCAGTAAATTACCCTGTGCTGAACACTATGGTAGCTTGGCACAAAAGCAGTCTGGCTTAACTTAGAGGCAATGGAAAGTATTTATGGAACACACAAACAGTAATAAAGAGAAAATACAGCACAAGAAAAATACCACACAAATTAAGACAAATAATCCAATCAGTAGAACAGGAGACACACAATTTTGTAGTTTTAAAGTGAAAATAGTGCTTAAAAGCACAAAGCACCACACACAGTCATCTGGGCGCAATAGACCATGGAAAAATTGCAAGTTCAGGCTGACTGCAATGGAGCGTGGGTTGGATACGGGGACCAGGTTAGAAAAAGTTGCCTTCTCAAAGTCTGGCGCAAAGAGTTCTGTTAAAGGTGGAAGGCCCGAGCAATGGATGATCTTTACTGTAGTGTGAAGAGAAGGCCAGGCATTGCGGTGTCTAGTCACTGTAGCACAAAGAGCTGGAGATGGGCGTCTGGATGGTCGTTGCAGGAGCTTTAGTGTTGGTGGTCACCGTGGGCTGTCAGTGTTGTTAGACCTGACAGCCTTGGCATGGTCTTTTCCCAACCTTTTTGCCTTCTTCCCTCCTGTTTTCTGAAATTTGTTTTTGTTGGCATTAGGACTATGTGTACTTAACCACTGCTAACCTGTGCTAAAGTGCCTGTGTACTCTCCATTAAATATGGTAAAAGTGTCTTTCACTAAATTGGCACATTTTGGGGCCGATTCCGATCTCGGCCGGTAGGGCTCCGAATCGGATTCGGATTTACCGGATCCGATTCGGAGCCCTGTTTCCCGACCGAATCGTACGCGGGTCCGGCCGAGCGAGTACGATGCAGGCACCCGCGAAAACTCCGACCGACTCGAACGCGGCTTCAACACGCTCCGACCGACTCACAGGGACACGACTCGCACCGCGCTATGGAGACGTTTCCCGGCCGGGTAAGTACGATGCGCGCCGCGAGCAGTCCGATCGACTCGCGCCGTCCGGCTCGAAAAAGCTGTCGGAGCCGGACTTTGGGGGTCCGCGTCGGATCCCCCTGTACGCGTAGGCGCGCGAGTTGCACACAGGGGGGACCCATGGGTCCCCCCTACCTGTGCGTGTACGGCACGAATCGCTTCACCACATACCCGCTGTAGGGGGCGCCCTTGTCCGCCTCGCACCCATTGAGTCAATGGGAGCCCGCGTACGCGTTGTACGACAGGCTCCCATTGACTTCAATGGGAGTCCGACCGACTCGAGTCCGATGGCATGCGTGCGCATCGTACTCGATCGGTCGGACTGCCCGAGTCCGATTCGGTCGGAAATCTCTCCGGGTCCGGCTCGGTCGGAGAGATTTCCGGCCCGAATCGGAATCGGCCCCTATATCTACTTGTAAGATCCTAGTAAAGTGATACTACATGTAGTCAGGGAATGTAAATTAAATGCTACTAGTGGGCCTGCAGCACTTATTGTGCCACCCATTGAAGTAGACTTTTAGAACATTTCTCAGGGCGTCCATTGCAGACTGTAGTGCAGTTTTAAACTGTTAATTCAACTTGGCAAAATAAACCTTTTGCCATGTCTAAACCTCCCTTTTTAATATGTATAAGTCACCCCTATCGTAGGCCCTAAACAGCCCATAGGGCAGGGGCGTTGTATTTAAAGGATTTGGCCATGCGATTTTAAGTTTTAAATGTCCTGGTAGTGAAAAACTCCAAAATTCACTACCTCTCCCATAGGATAGCATTTGGCTACCTTATTACATTGAATAAGTGCTAACGTTTGATTAGGAACAGGGAGAAATGTCATGATTGGACTCAAATGAATTGTAATTTAAATCCTTTATTGTCTTTAATAGTAAATTCAGATTTTAGATTACAATTTTGAAAATGCCACTTTTAGAAAGTTTATCAACACAAAGGAGTTAGGCCCAAGTGGACAAAGTGCAGGTAGGGCCATATAAGAGGAAAAAAAGGGGTTTTACCTGGACCTTGTATCATTAAATACACTTATGATTTACCGTGAAGGTCAAAGAGAATTATTTTATTTGACCAAGTTTTTTATTTTATTTTTTACTTATCAAAATGCATTTTGTTTTTTCAAATATTCATTCAGTTGCAAACAAAGAAGACACACAAAAATATTAACAACTTTCTATACAAAAAGTCACAAAAACTCAATCATCAAATGAATAATACGTGAACTACTGTCATTAATGACAACCAACAATACAACATCACCACATAATTTACAACAAATACACAAAAAGCAAAAGATTATGTGCAATCAAATAATGAATCAAATGATTAGCATGTGTAATCAAATAATGAATCAAATGATTAACATAACTTATCATCACAAAGGGAACGAAACATAGTGTCCATAACAGGGGAAAACAATTTTAAAACCCTCCGTATGGCGTGATAATTGAATCTCAGTTCCTCAATGTCAGAAAAATGCCAACGCGTTTCATGTCCTAGGCTACAAATACAAGGACTCTCATCAGGGCTTCTTAATTCAATGCACCTTGTTTCTGCGTGCGATGGTATTATCTGCAATAATTTTAAATAAACAAAATAATAATATTATTCATTGTTCTTTCCTGCTCCTTCACTGAAAAAGTTATTTTCTCCCTCCAAAAGATGCAATAGTTTGTCCTTGCCCAAAAATTTATATAGGCAAGACAAACCAACAAATTAACCAGAGAATCACGCAACATCGTTCTCGTATCAAGAAAAAGGTGGTAACAGCACCCATGGTTGAACACTTTATCGCTAAAGCCCATAGCGAGAATGATTTCAAATGGACTGTGCTTTTGCTTATAATAAATCTAAGCAGATGGGTGACATCGACAGTTTGTTGCTTCAAAAGGAAGCATACTTGATTTTGAAATATGACAGCGTTTCAACTGGCTTGAATATGATGACTGAGCTTTCCAGAATGTAAAACTTTGAGTATTTTTTTCTCTCTTTAAATATATCCAAAGTCTTTGTGAAATACATGTCCCAGAATGCACCTTTGAAAAAAATGTGTGAACCACTGGAACCCTCTGCATTTTGATTGGTTTAATCGAAAGGAACTACATTTTCCATGCAGAGTAGTGCCCAGCAATATGTAATGGCATCTTAGGGAGTGTTTGGTTGCTGGTGAATTTCTGTCAGTCAACTTTTGGAGGGAGAAAATCACTGAGAGGCTACGCCTAATTGAGGTAAGCATCGATACTAAGATTGAGCTTCCAGAATTGAAACAGGTCATGTTATGGTGCTAGACACCGTTTTGACTTTGTAAATATTTCCTTTCAGACATGCAGTATTTTGAATAAATCACAGAGTAGGAGCTGCTTTCGAATGGAGGTAAGCTTCCTTGTTTCAGGGGTGATTACAAAATAAACATCGCATCGCACAAAGATGCTAGACAACTGATTTGACTTGATTATTTTACAAACTCATTTTTTTTAGAACGTTTGAGGAAACCGAAGGTACAAAATTAAGGCAGAAAAAGCTGTGAGCAATTATCTTCTTTGCCAGGTACGAACTGGAGCGGGCCATTGACACTTTATGTGTGCTTCCAACAGCTTGAATCGATTACATGCCTTGTGCTGGTTGTTTTATAAATAAAAAAATGAAATGGGTTTTCGTTTTAACCTACAGATACTCCGCTGTATACTGACGCTACCGGAAGTATTCTTTTCAAGCAGGGAACATATTTTATCTCTGCAGGTAGGACTTTAATGCCTGGATAATTTTTACACGAATCGGTGTCGGTTGTGGCAAAAATAGTGATAGTTTCCCCTTACTTTGGCAGGTTTCGCCAAAAAGAGATTCCAAATTGCCTGAAGAAAAAACTAATATCTTCCCGCCAGGTACCAATTCTCAGCTTTTTGTGAACTTTTAAACTTTTTCAGTGAAGGAGCAGGAAAGAACAATGAATAATATCATTATTTTGTTTATTTAAAATTATTGCAGATAATACGATCGCACGCAGAAACAAGGTGCATTGAATTAAGAAGCCCTGATGAGAGTCCTTGTATTTGTAGCCTAGGACTTGAAACGTGTTGGCATTTTTCTGACATTGAGGAACTGAGATTCAATTATCACGCCATACGGAGGGTTTTAAAATTGTTTCCCCTGTTATGGACACTATGTTTCGTTCCCTTTGTGATCATAAGCTATGTTAATCATTTGATTCATTATTTGATTACACATGCTAATCATTTGATTCATTATTTGATTGCACATAATATTTTGCTTTTTGTGTATTTGTTGTAAATTATGTGGTGATGTTGTATTGTTGGTTGTCATTAATGACAGTAGTTCACGTATTATTCATTTGATAATTGAGCTTTTGTGACTTTTTTGTATAGAAGGTTGTTAATATTTTTGTGTGTCTTCTTTGTTTGCAACTGAATGAATATTTGAAAAAACAAAATGAATGTTGATAAGTAAAAAATAAAATAAAAAACGTGGTCAAATAAAATAATTCTCTTTGACCTTCACGGTAAATCATAAGTGTATTTAATGATACAAGGTACAGGTAAAACCCCTTTTTTCCACTTTTAGAAAGTTGGCATTTTCCTACCCTAAACTTTCTGATGCCTTCAAGGAGTTGCTGGCTGCCTGGGCATGTTCATTGCCCAAGCATCAGGAATGCGAAATGGGCCTAGACAGTGAACAATAGGGGACTAGCTGTGGGCAGTACAGCCATCCTGCCATGATGGTTTGGTGGGTGGCTCTGTTCCCTGCCCTACTTGCATTTTAAAGGGCTTGCCTCCAACACTAACAAAGGAACTTGCCACCAGTCTGTAGTCACGCTAGACCGCTTGGAGCCTGGACAGATGAAGAAAGAGAAAGGAAGGAACTTTCTAGAATCAGATATGAGGTGGACTATAAGTTTCCCCCACTTCAAATGGTAGCATCAGATATAAAGATTGGACCTCCTAAACAACTTATTAGTACACTCCTGGACCTGTGGACATCATAGAAGAAGAAATACTTTGTTCCCCAGAGGACTGTCCTGCTTTTTAGGGATTTAAGAAAATTTTACTTATATCGTTTTTTAAAATATTTTTGAATGGGAATTTTATTGTTCTTAAAATTATTTATGTTTATATATAGTCCGCACAAAAAGTCCAATGAAGCGCACACTCAGAATGATGATTTGCTTGTGCAAAAATGTAATACTCAGTTGCTTTGCGTTTCAACAGTAACACTGTCTTGATCACACACCGAGTGTTTACATGAAAGTGCATTACATAGGAATATGGTAACATAAAGAAAGGACTTCTGATACACAATTCATCAAAATGCATGCAAGGCTGGAGGCCATCTTAGAACATGTTACGAATGCATATCATGTTATCAGATTGAGTGAACAAAGTAACATTTCACATACTACATGTTTTCATATCACATGTGCAAGAACTTATTGTCAAATCTAACAAATATAATGAAAACTTCATACAGAAATAACGGCAAACGGGATCTAATACGGCAAAATTGCCGCAAGTAACAATCCCACTAGTGCACGTGAAGTAAACCCAGCAAAGAGGCAAATAAAGTGAAAGTCGAGTGATAGCCCCAGGATAATGGTCACATATAAATATAAAGCCCCATACCTCCCCGGCATGGCCGATCACAATGGCAAAAGAAAATAGCGGCCTTATTAGAACCTGTTAGTTATGGTCGCAAATACCGGGCAAACTCATCCACAGAGGTACTCAACAGATGAGATCAATGCACCCTCCAAGATATGGTGCTGCAGGGCTAAGGCAAAAGTGAAGGAAAATATGCAAACATGGCAACAAAGACATAAGCGCCAAGTGGCAAGCCGACTCCCCACATTTCAACATTGCACAAATTCTATTCGCCAAGTGGCAAAAGCAGTGTAGAGAGATCCACATTACCACATGTAAAAACATGTATAAGTGAAGGAACAGAAACTTTTATATTTAAACGAAGTGCACACGCGAGCCCGGGAACCCATGAAGTGTCCGTCAGCATAGGGTGGGTCCCTTCCTTTCCTCCTGTGAGAAAAGAAATAAAATAAACAAGTTAGAATACATTAAAATACCTGTGTGTAAATATATACAATTGCACATTAAAACCATGTGCATTCTCTTCAAAGCACAGAAGCAAGGAGGAAAAACAAGAACGTCATCATGTGCAGAATTAAGACATATTAATCCTCATGTAAATGGGTTGCTAGCTCTTCATCCAGTTTGTGCCCCCCAGGGAATTTGGTCTCTAGCTCAAGTATCCACTTGGATTCTTTTTTGCGTAGTAGCAGTACCCTGTTGCCACCCCTGGGGCCTATATGAACCTGTTCGATGGCAAAAAAGCACAAAAGGGAATTGTTGGACAGATGATACTCCTGGAAGTGCCTGGCTATGGGATAGTGGGGGTCCCTGTTGGTAATGGACCTAAGATGTTCCAATATCCTTTTCTTAACCATCAAGGTCGTGCTCCCTACATATCTCAGCCTACATGGGCATTCCAGAACGTATATAGCAAAACTGGAGCTACAGGTAGGAAACTGGGTAATGATTCTGTTTCTGCCGGATCCCGGTACAGTGAATTCCTTAACCATCTGGCTATAGCGGCAGGCTTTACAATGACCGCAAGGGAAAAAACCTTTGAGATTGTGGGCACCCACGGTCCGGGATTCAGTTATGTCACCATGTACTAGGGTGTCCCTAAGACTCCTGCCCCTTCTATAAGTGATCATGGGTCTATCGCTGATGGTTTGACCCACTGTGGGGTCACTCTTCAAGATATCCCAATTGTCTGCCAGAATCTTATGTATTTTTGGGGAGTTCTTATTGTGGGTCATGATAACCCTCGTGTCCCTGGTGTCTAATTCCCTAGTCTGGGTATCAAGTGTTTGCTGTCTGATGACAGTACTCATCTTTTTGATAGCTCGAGTTAGTACCCATTCAGGATACCCCCAGGCTCTAAATCTAGAGATCATGTTCTCTTGTTCAGTTTGGTAAGCTTCATCAGTGCTAAAGTTTCTTCTTGCCCTTAGCAGTTCCCCATAGGGGATGCTCCATTTGAAAGTATCTGGGTGGCTGCTAAGGGCATGAAGGAGACTGTTGCCTGCCGTATCCTTGTGAAACAGACTGGTCTGAACTGTACCCTGTCGTGCTTCAATCCTGACATCAAGGAACTCAATGCATTCCTTGCTCATGTTGTGTGTGTGTGCTATGTTGTATGGGTTGATATTCAGTTTATCGATGAAGTCAGTGGCTTCCTGTTCGCTGCCTCTCCAGATGATAAACAAATTATTGATATACCACAGCCACAATACAACTTTCTGAAAATCAGTTTGTAGCAGCTCCTCATTACGTATTTCCTCCTCCCACAGGCCCAAAAACAGATTTGCAAAGCTCGGGGCAAAGCAAGTGCCCATGGCCGTTCCCAGTATTTGCTTGTACAGATCGCCATTAAACATGAAAATGTTGTTTTTCAGACATAGATTCATCATCTCAATGAGCATCTTGGTGCGTTCTAGGTAACCTATATGCTTGTTACTCAGAAAATGGGAGCATGCCTTTATCCCCTGATCGTGTTCTATGATAGTGTATAAAGAGTTCACGTCAAGGGTGATAAGGATATACTGATCATCCCAGGTGGTGCCCTCCAGTTTGCACAGGAAATCCTTCATGTCTTTGACATAGGAGGGTAAAGTGGTCACATATTCTCTCAAAAAATGGTCCACATATTTTGATATGTTTTTAAACACACTCCCGTGAGATGATACAATGGGTCTGCCTGGCGGGACCACAGGATTCCTATGTACTTTTGGGAGAAGGTACAGAATGGATAGTCCCTTTTCAGAAAGCAGTATTCTTCCCACTTGATGATGCACAATTGCTGCCATTCTGTAAGCTTCTCCCATGTGGTAGTAATGCTCTCATTGTACGTGATGCTGTTACATGGACAGTAGAATCTGCGATCATCAAGTTGTCTGCGTGCTTCTGCAATGTACATCTGTCTGCTCATGAGCACAATGTTACCATCCTACCACCCTTGTCGGCGGGGCGAATCACAATCTCTTTGTCATTGGATAGAGATGTGATGATGTTCCTTTGTCTAGTAGATAGGTTATGTGCTTGAGAACCTCTGGGTGTACTCTGGTGTTTGTATTTAAGCAGGGCTTTGGTGACAACTTCATGGAACATATAAATGCCATCATGGGGAAGGTTAGGATAGAACACGGAGCGTGGTTTAAAGTTAGTGCAGGACGCTCTATCTGTAGCAATGTCTAAGTCACTGTTGGTGATGGGCACGCCGCCAATGTCCCCTTCAGGGATAAGTTCCCGCTCATGCGTGGCCAACAGTGTATCCGCATCGCCAACTGTGAGATTGGAAAACAGGGGTCTGTCCTGATCATTCCTTCTCTCTACAGAGGGTCTGCTTTCCTTAAGCTTCTTAAGCTTAAGCTTCCTAATCCTAATAAACTTTAAAATGTCAATGCGTGTTTCCGAATAATTGAACGTTTCAGAGGGGCAGAAAGTGAGTCCTGGGCACAGTGTTTTCTTTTCAGAAAGGGAAAGGGGACGGGTTGTGAGATTGATAATGGTTTTATTTACCATTTTCTTATCCATCATTGTTTCTTCTTGGACCCACCACGCTTGTTTCCCATGGGCTATGTGTCCTTTCCCTTTTCAGACCCTTTGTTTCCGTCTGTTTCTCCTTTGCTTGCTGTTCCGCTGCCTCTTCCTCTGCCACGTTTCCCCCTTCCCCTTGGTGGGGGAGTTGGTGTAGGGGTTGTTCTTCCCGTTTGCCGTCCCCTCCTCAGCATTCGGTACTCGTCTAAAAAAGTTGCTGGTTTAGTTATAATCTTGATTTCATAAGATGTTTATATATAGGTGTGTTTATGACTTATGTATAGAGCATTGTGTAAAAATTGAGAGGAAATACATGAAAATCAGGCTTTCATAATGGCGTTGGTTGATGAATTTGTAATGATCTTAGAATTTTACATAAAATGTTATATTTTTATGCTGTTTAAAGACCAAAGGTTTAAATAAACTTTATTTTTGATTGATTGATTGCTGTTTTAGACCTTTTGTGTTCTCCAGAGCACTGCCCTGCTGCTTGAGGCATGCCTTGTTCTTCAGAGAACATCCCTTCTGCTACCAGAGGACTGCCCTGCTGCTTGATGCCTGCCTTGCTCTTCAGAGGACTGCACTGCTACTTGAAGCCTGCCCTGCTTTCTGAGAAAGAATACTGGACCTGCTACCTTCATCTGAGACTAACCTGAGTGACTTCACAGGTTAGTTGGCTGACCTTCTGTTCTGAGCTACAGGGAAACAACAAGCTCCAGAGGTCTCCTGGCAACTGCCCAGCTGACCTGCTGCAACTGAACCTGCCTGGACCTGCAATTGGACATGTCTGAGCTCTGCTGACCTATGCTGGAATAAGTTCCTCTTTCTCAAGAGGTGTCTCCCCAGGTCTTGGATCCTTGGCTGGCATCAGTTGAGCCCCTCCTTTCAAATCCTGAAGTTTTGAACTTTAGGCGCTGGACTTTGAGAAGGTAACTCTTTCAACTGGACTAAACTGATCCCTGTATTTAGCCCGCATGCCATTGCGGTTAGCCTGAACTTGTGATTTTGTTCTCGTTTAGCTCAACCAGATGCCATCAGTTAACGCTTTGTTTCTTGGTGCTATTTTTACTTAAATCTTTAAAATTGCATAGTTCCGGGTCTACTGAATAGATTTGTGTTGTTTTGGTCTCACTTTATTTACTAAAATTTACTCTATCTTTTCCAAATTGGCTTGAGAGTTTTCTTGAGCTGTGTCTTCACTTTATTACTTTTTGTGTGCAGGATAGATACTAAAAACAGTGCTTTTAAGTGTATCCTGACTGCTTTTGTGCCAAGCTACCAGCGGTTGAAGCACAGGTTAATTTAGTGACTTATGTGGTTCACCATGACTAGGATAGTAGTTGTTGCTTGTGAAGGGTTCTCACTCCCCTCAATCAAAAACCCAATTTCTTTCATTGGTCATCTCAGGTGGTCACTGTAGCGTGATGAGCAGGTCTCTCTGGAGCTTCACGATGGCGATCGTCATGGGCCGCAGAGTATCGGCACGAAGTGGCATGAAGCCACGAAGAGAACCCAAACTTCAGGATATCACCTTTTCTTCTTTAGAGGAGCTCAAACCGATGCCAACCAAGGGTCTAGGACTTGGAAGGCATCTCTTGAGGATCAACAACTCACTCCAGCACAGGCCAACAGGGCTCAGGTAGGTACAGTTGCAGGTCCAGGCTGGTTTAGTGCAGCAGGTCTGCTAGCCAGTTGCAGGGAGACCTCTGTGCTTGTTATGTCCCTGTAGCTCACACATGAGATCCACAAACTGACGCTTGGAGTCACTCTGGTTAGCATGGAATGAAGGTAAGTAGGCCCAGTCTTCCTACTCAGACAACAAGGTAGTCATCATCAGCAGAGCAGTCCTTCTTCTGTAAGGGCCACAGGTGCAGGAGTGTTTTGATGAGTGGCTCTGGAGGACAAATATTAATACCTGGTGCCAGCATTTGTGTGGGCCTGATCTTGCCCCACATCCAGTCCTGGAAATATCTTTCCCTTCCCTGTCAAGGCTCCTAACTGGCTGGGTGTGACAAAACTCAGGGCAGGCCTTGTGTCGGATTCCTTTGTGTGTGCAGCAGGGAAAGCCCTTTGAAGGTTAAGTGGGGCTCCTCCTAGTTATCCTGCCAGGATGGTCCATCCTGTCCACATCTAAGCCCTCTTTGTGTTACAGTCTGGAAGCAATAAACAAACCCCAACAGTAGAGTCATTCACAGTCATGTGGCCAAGGACACTGTCAGAAGGCACAGATGGATAGGACAAGAAAGTGTCATTTTCGGAATTCTAACATAAAATCCAAATTTACCATTAAAGAGGATTTTAAATTACAATTCATATAAGTGTAAACAACATATTTCTACTGGCTCCCAATCCGGAGTTGGCACTTATTAAAGGAAACACAGCATTAGGCAATGGGAAAGATAGGCCTTACAACGGTGAAAAACAACTTTAGGAGTGTTTTCATTGATAAGACATGTACAAATGTCCTATCTTTTACATACAATGCACCCTGCCGTATGGGCCTAACTTGTGGGTGACCTATAAGTCTTAAAATGGAAGGTTTAGGCCTGGCAAAAGGTTTATTTTGCCAGGTGAAAATGCCAGTTTAAAACTACACTACAGGTTGCAGTGGCAGGTCTGAGAAGTTTGAAAAGTAGTCGGTGGGCCACTAGTAGCATTTAATTTACAGGTCCTGGGTACCTATAGTAACAGTTACTAGGGACTTGCAAGTAAATTCGATGCGTCAATTAGATGTAGGCCAGTTTTACCATGTTTGTAGGAGAGACCAAAAGCCCTTTAGCACTGGTTAGCAATGGTAAAGTGCACAGACTCCTAAAGCCAACAAAAACAGATTCAGCAACAGAAGGTAAAAATCTGGGGGGGGTGACCCTGCAAAAAGGGCCAGGTCCAACAATGAAATCCTTGGTGTCACAAAGATTGACATCTACATCACAACAGTCTGTGGTGACAGAGAATACTCTGGACATCTTGGACCCACTCCGTGGACAGGGAAACAATCTTCAACCTGATGAGTAAGGTTTAGACCATCAAACACACAAAATGTGATGGGAGAAATGCTTTCAATTTGTCTGACTGGCTGTCACTCAGGGTAGCATTCCAAACAATTTTTTGTTTACCCACCATACCACCTAAGATTAGACCCTGCCATATATAGTTCAGCCCTGGTCCTGATACAATAGGAACAATACAGCCCAAACTGCAATACCAGATTCTCTCTGAACCAGAACACAAGCAACCCAAGACTAGTTTCAGCCTGATCGGTCCTCAGCAGTCAGATTAAGCTTGGTTCCTGTGTCACAGTGAGCACGGGAGCCATGTCTAGGTATATCCATGGTCACTTAGAGTGTTAGATCAAAGATACCAAAGTTGATGGAAGGAGTGCTTGCAAATTATCTAACCACTGGCTATAGCTCTGGTTAGCATTCAACCCATCATTCTTTTGTCCACTATGCCACCTCAGATTAGACCCAACCATACGCAAATCAGCCTTGGTCCCATCTTCAATAGGAACAGTCCAGCCCAATGTGCTAAGCCAAGTGCTCTCTGAACTGGAACACAAGAAACCTGTTAGACCTGTCAGATTTAGGGTAGTCTTCCCCCAAACCTTTTGCCTGCTTACCTCCTCTTTTTGTGATTCTTGTTGTTGGCTTTAGGACTCTGAGCACTTTACCACTTCTGACCAGTACTAAAGAGCATGTGCTTCTCCCCTAACCATGGTAACATTGGTGTAAATACAACTGGCACATTTATTTTACTTGTAAGTCCCTTGTAAATGGTATTCCATATACCCAGGGCCTGTAAATTAAATGTCTGCTAGTGGGACTGCAGCACTGATTGTGCCTCCCATACAAGTAGCCTTTCAAACCTGTCTCAGGCCTACCACTGCACAGCCTGTGTGTGCAGTTTCACTGCCGCTATGACTTGGAATTTAAAGCCCTTTGCCAAGCCTTAAACTTTTCATTTTTGTTACACATAAGTCACCCCTAAGGTAGGCCCTAGGTAACCCCTAGGGTAGGGTGCTGTGTAAGTAAAAGTTAGGACATATACTTTTACATTTTGCATGTCCTGGTAGTGAAAGCCCCCTAAATTAGTTGTTTACTACTGTGAGGCCTACTCCTCTCATAGGTTAACATTGGGAATTCCTTAATACACATTTAAGGTGTAATTCCTGATTAGAAAGGAGTAGCTTTATCATGGGTTATATCTTTGGAATGGTAACGATAAAGCCTCTTTACTGGTAAAGTTGGATTTAACATTACTATTTTGGAAATGCCACTTTTAGAAGGTGGACATTTCTCTGCTCTTAAAGCTCTGTGTGTCTTCATCCTATCTCCAACACACATCTGGGGTGGGTGACAGCTAGACTTTGGGCATTCTCCCTAGACAGCCACCATCACAGGAAGGTTAGGTGAGTCTGAGTACTCATCTGCATTCTGATGTCTCTTCCTGGGCAGGAAGGGAGAGAGGGGCTGACACTTACATCTGAATAGGTAGGACCCTGTCCCCACACAAAGGGCTGATTACACCCTACTGATAGTCTGGAGCCAGGTCTGGGAAGAAAGGCCTTCTGTATACTTCAAAGACTCTTCTTTGAAGTCACCCCCACTTTAAAGGCACAACTGGGTATAAGTACTAGGGCTCTGACCCCATCAAATCAGACACTTCTGAGCCTAAAACTGGACTCTGTCAAAAGAACTGCTGTGCTGCATCAAGGACTGACAATCTGCTGGACTGCTGACCTGGAAGGCCTGCTTTTCTCTTGTGCTGTCCTGCTGCCTGCTGCTCTCTGACCCTGCTAAGGAGAGCTGGACTCTGCCTTGTACCAAAGTGATTTCCAAGGGTTTGTCGGCTTGCCTCCTGTTGTTGAGACTCAGAGAAATAAAAGCCTCCACCCCTGCTCTTGTGCCTGACTCAATGGAAGTGGGCCCAGATACTTGCTTCAGAGGCACAGACACAACCGCTGACTGCATGAGCATGAATCAACACATCGTCCCTGGGGCAGAAGCAGAACACGGTACATCACATCGGAAACGCCACAGCGCCTGCAGAATCCGACGCAGGGAACTATGCATCACTGCTACAGCAGTCTACAGAAACCAACCCATCCCTCAACTGTTGGAGAAACCAACATCGCTTCAGATCCAACGACTCTCAACTTCGGTGCTTTGCCTACGGAACCCACGCATCACCACCACTGCGTGGAGAAAATCGACACATCACCCACTGGGGAATCAACCTTGATGCATAGCTCGATGGCACCCCACATCTCACTATTTTAATGAGGATAAGGTACTTTGTTCACAGGGCCTGCATGGGTCCTGTAACTGGCCTGCGTGCCATTGTGTGCGGCCTGTGCTTTTGACTTTGCCCTGAACCAGAGCAACCAGATAACCCCACTTGACGCTTATTGCTTCTGTGCGCTAGAATAACTGCGCTTCCATATACTGTTTTTTTGTTGTTTTGGTCTTGATTTATTTATAAAATTGTTGTCAATTTTTCTAAACATGTGTGGAGTCTTTTTATGGTGTTTTCATTGTGTTACTCTGTGAGTGTGCATTGTTCAAATGCTTTACACATTGCTCTTTAGATAAGCCTGACTGCTCTGTGTCAAGCTGCCAGAGGATGAGCACAGGTTATCTTTTAGTGTGTAGCTGACTTACCCTGACTAGCATTGTGGTTGCTGCTTGGACAAGGTTCATGCCTGTGCCACCCAGACACCCAATTTCTAACAAAACCCAAGACAGGTTTCAGCTTGATTAGGCCTCTTCAGTTGGGTGCAGCTTGGTTTCAGTGGCAAAGTGAGCAATGGATCCACGTCTGGGTATACCCTTGGCCACTTATTATGTTACATCGAACACACAAAAGGTGATGAGAGCAATGCTTGCATTGGCATTTAGGCCATGTCTGCCCCCTGAAAAGGAATAAAACCGTGAGAAGGTCTCCATCCCACACAACACCCTAGCTCTTCCAGGGGCCTAAATCCATCTCAGCAACCTGTGTATGAAAACGGTCAGGGCAAAATCTTTGTGAGAGGTATCCACAAGACTCAAAAGGACGTTCTAGAAGAGCTGAAGAAGGGCATGGAGGCCCTCCCAGAGGTATTCAGTGGAGTCCAGAGATGCCTAAGTCCTAATAATTACCTCAATGAGGTCATTCAAGTCATCATCTATATATCTGCATGTTATGGACCACAGCTGACATTGCAGGCCACCTGGAGATACATGCAAAGGTTTAACAGAGCATAAAGACTCTCATGGAAATTATTTATACCCTTAAGGCAACTAAGAAGTCCACAGCGCCCTTCTAAAGAGGGCTCATGAGAAGAAGATGGACTCGGGATGCAGCCAAAGCCCTCCTCTGCAACATGAGGACAGTCATCCAGTCTCATTCATCCTTTGCCACAGCCACCAATCGCTTTGTTGATGTCTTGGAGAGCACACAGACTACTCCCTCAACCAGCAGGCAGGCTCACACATTGAGGGTCAGTGGGGGGCTCTGAGGAAGAATAGCCATACTACCCTCTCTTCAAAACAAGACATCAGTGAGATCAATCTGTGCTAAATTGCCCTGAGTCATACATTTGTGTAC
The DNA here is from genome assembly GCA_963921515.1 of Calotriton arnoldi. Taxonomy (NCBI): domain Eukaryota; kingdom Metazoa; phylum Chordata; class Amphibia; order Caudata; family Salamandridae; genus Calotriton; species Calotriton arnoldi. The sequence continues at coordinate 482,412 of CAWUFW010009911.1, read as the reverse complement.
ATGACACCTTCTTTCCACAGCCCTGTATGTTGCAGGAACAACAGTTACATTGTCAAGTATGACTAATGACAAAGCAGCCTTCTCATCTGGAGGTTGCATTTGAAAACATTTGATTTTCCTTTCTTATCATCTCTTTGTAAGAAATCTTCATGTTATACCTAGTGAAATTTAGTTTCCATCTCCCCTTACCTGTGGTGACTCAGCTTTGGTTTTGAAATGTGTGTGTTTCTGTTCCTTTTGTTATTTTCAAATCATTTGCATAAAAAAGACCGGTAAAAATAAAAAACCTGAACATTTACCTCAATCATTTGTGTTTCTTAATTTCGGCACCACAGTGGGCCTTGTAAAAGTACTGTCCAGCTGTACTAAGCATTTTAACAATTGCAAACGGTCCGATTTGGCGTTTATGACTGTTAAAATGCTTTTTCTTATTTACCAATCGCATTTTAGGAGCAGAATAGTTTCTTGTACTTTTAAAATGGGATTCCGAATAGATACCAATTCGTGATCTGGAAGGGGCATGTTTCAGCGTCTCTTCCAAATACCGAATCGGTACCTAGGGCCAGATGTACGACCATTTAATTTTGCGAGTCGCAAATTGCATCGAATTGCGACTAGCAATTTGTGACTCGCAAAAGTGAATGTACAACAGTGTCTCAGACACTGTTTGCGATTCCCAATGGGGTCGCTAATTGCATGCCTCATTAATATTCATGAAGCAAGTGCTATTTGCGACGAGATTGGGAATGGCTAGCACTCCCAGGGATGGTGGCCTGCTGGGTCAGCAGACCAACATGTCTGTGACTCCGTTTTAAATAAAGCAGTGTTTTTTTTTTACATGCAGCTCGTTTTCCTTAAAGGAAAATGGGATGCATTAGAAAAAGAAAAATTTAACTTTTCAGTTTCATTTTTAGGTCTCGCATAGCGTTGCAGTGCAACGCGCTGCTCGCTTTGCGAGGCATGCAGTATACAGTATAGTGGGGGGAAGCTCCGCCCACTTTCCGAGCATCTTTTTCATTGGCTTAAATTGTAAATGCTGCATTCTCATTGGTTTTCAGCTTGTTATTCCCTCCTCCTGACAGCCATGTCGTCATTTTTCTCCTTCTACGGCTATCGGCCCCTTTACTTTAAAAAATCTTTTGTTCCCCTGCCTCCCCCGTTCCCTCACGCAGTTTGTAACTTCTCTGCCCACCACCACCCCCCCCACTCCCGTTCGTATGTTCTTGGACGCCCGCACTTTTGTTTACAATGCAATAGGTCTCGCATAAATACGAGTCCTATTGCATTTGTAAATGCTTGTTTCCTCCTGGGATTGGCTGGGTGAGTTTGCACTATATTTTGCCTGACCTGTCCAAATGGCTATATTACGCATGCGTCATCCAGCAGCCGCTATACAGACGCTCCTGAGCACGAAAAGGAAGGTGTTTACCAGGACCCAGGCAGCCACCCAGCAGAGCAGGAAAAGAAGCGCGCTGCGGTGCCGGCAGGTTCGAGAGGTCGGTCAGATATGTTTCACGCCGGCTTGCGCCCGGTCACATGTTCATGCGGCGCACACTAGATGGCCTGTGCACATGTTCGATGGTCTGGTCACATGTTCATGCAGCACACAGCCCCTTGCACATCTTCCATTGCACACGTCGACACAGTGCTCACCAGCAGGTCCGTGCTCTCGTCAAAAGCCCACTACAGTCGCCCGTGCACACGCTCACACAGCGCGTCGTTCGTACGTGTGAGCTCCTCACACAGTGCGACCTCAGCAACATTCTGCAGTGCTTGCACTGAGCCCAGCCGGCAGCACACCTGGGCACTATTGTGCACACTTATCACAAGTTCACCTGCCCGGCTCTAGTTTTCCACCTCCACGAGAGAGCTGGTATTGTGGACCGTTTGCAGTGATCCCTTCCCTGACGCTTGCAGCTTGCAGTGACCCCCCTCCCTGACACTTGCAGTGACCCCCTCCCTGACGCTTGCGGTGACCCTCCTCCCTGAGGCTTGTAGTGACCCCCTCCCTGACGCTTGCGGTGACCCCCTCCCTGACGCTTGCAGTGACCCCCACCCTGACGCTTGCAGTGTCCCCCACCCTGACGCTTGCAGTGACCCCCACCCTGATGCTTGCAATCACCCCCACCCTGACGCTTGCAGTGACCCCCACCCTGATGCTTGCAATCAACCCCACCCTGATGCTTGCAGTGACCCCCTCCCTGACGCTTGCAGTGACCCCCCTCTCTGACGCTATAGGTCACTCGTGTGCATTAGACTGCAGTTTGTGCCCCCAGCACTGGCGTGGGCAGTGTCAGGGATGGCTGCCAGCAACATCTGCAGGCATCAAAAAACCCCGTCTGGCACAGGAGGGCGTGTCCCTGGCACGGGGCCGGAAGCCACGAGTGAAGCCCAGTTTCCTCTCTTAGCCAAGGACTAGGCCTGCCTCCTATGTCGGTGACAGATGAAGATGCCCACACAGCGCTTTGCATCAAAGGGAGTGGATTTCAAGGGTGAAGATCGCCATCTTAGGGCACAGGAGGGTGCACTTGCTTGGCATACACTCTGTGTGCAACAGTTTGTTCAGGGACGGGGGCCGGCCTCAGAGTCTAAACAAATCCAAGTGGTTCTCCTTGAGCAACAACCAGAAGTGCAGCAGGTGCAGTGTCACCGGGGCCTATGACAGCACCACAGATATCAGCTGTCTTTTACCACCCAACCAGGAGGCAATGGGGCCTCTGGCAGGCTTGGTACCCCACTGGCCATGAGTTGTATCTGTGCTCTCGCTCCTAGTTAAGTCCAGTTCTACACAGGTCTTACATCGGCGAGTCCATCTTCAAGCACTTTACAGATCGGTGACTCGAAGCGCTTGCAATGAAGCGTTGTTCCCAGTGCTGTTGGAAATGAACACAGCACCGTGAAGCAGCAAGCAACGCCAGCGCCTTGAGACCCTGACTGCATCTTTTAATTACCCCGCATCCGACCTCTGTTGTCCTGGAGTGTTGTCTTTCAGATGCCCTAAACCCATAGGTGCGGATGCTCCCGACCCTGGAAAGTACCTTTTGTAACTAAGGAGAGCTGGTACTCTCCCTTTCAAATGAAAGCAGCGCAGGCACTCAGTACCAGACCCAACAGGAACTGCCCATTCAAACGACTGACAGGAGCACAGAATTCCATTCACCCAGACAGGGCCTCCTCTTACGCACTTCCACTACTGGATGTCCTTGGAGCTCTTTCCTCTGTCAGCCCATCCCTACTCGTTTCTCACCCGGCGCCTCCTCTGCTCTTCCCCCTCCCTGCATAATTCAGCACTCTCGCCCCCTCCCGCTTTTTTCTCTCCCTTATGTTACTAAACCTGCCCTCCCTCTCTTCAGCCATTCTATGCACTCTTTCTTCTATTGTCTGTTATGTCCTCTGACCTCTTCCTCTATCCTTTCTTTCTCTCCTTGTTCTTCTCCCTAAAACCCTCTCCATTCTCTCCTGGACCCTGCACGAACTCTGCTTTCTCCATGCTCCCCCTGTTCCTCTTTCTCCTCCCACGAGCTAGTTACACTCTCTGTACCATCTGTTTCTTCTCTCCCATACCTCAGCCTTTGTTCTATCCTCCCCGTGCACTCTGTTCATCTTTTCTTGTCTCATCTCCCTGCTGTCTCGCTTCTCTCTCTCCATGCACTATCCCTTCTCCTCCCTGTGACCCTTTGGTTTGTCCTCTCTTGCTTTTATGGACTGTTCTATATCCCTTCCTTAAAACCACTTTGCTTCTGCCTCCATTTTAGGTCTCACCTGAGGCAGCGCACAATTTGTTTACTTACAGTGGAGCCCGCCCGTTGCTTTGCATTGCTAAGTTTCATCGTCACTTTCATTTCCTTGATTCTCTTTGGTGTGCGCATGCTGGCTTCACTTCCTCTTCAGGTGTTCCCCCTCCGCTGGAGCATGGCCCAAGTACTGCTTCTTTGGTCAGTGTCCTTCCACTCTCCCTGACCCCCGCATTGTTTACAGCCACCACTTCCATTGCTTACTCCCTCCTGCGTTATTGCTTCCACATGCCTCCTATGTTCATGCTTTCCCAAGACGCTCACATTTGCCCCTGTCCCTTTTAGCCCCCCTCATACGTTGTCGTTACTGCTTTCCTTGTCCATCCAGTCTTGACCCTGCACCCCATGGGAACAGTCCAGCTTCACCTGCCAGGCCAGGTCCTCCCTGCAGCAGAAAAAAGCATCCTAGGACCGGTTTCAGGGTTTCACCCCTCATCAGCCAGGATAGCTTGACTCCAGAGGCATGGAGAGCACGGGGCCCACATCTGTGCATACCCGCCCCATTTGGGGTGACAAATACAAAACAAGCATTTGCAATACAATAGTTCTCACATTTGCAAAAGTTTAAGCTAACGGCATTATAAATGACGCCTTTTATTTATCTGTTTTCAAAACCAACACATAAATAAAAGGCATTGCCGTTTACAATGCCAATAGCTCAAACTCTCGCGAATGTGAGACCGATTGCATTGCAAATGCTTGTTTAAGGGCAGGCAGTGGTCCCTGGGACCACTGCCTGCTCTTAAAAAATATTTTCACAAACACTCACAAAGGGGAAGGGGTCCCCTAGGGACCCCTTCCGTTTGCGAGTGGTTTACCACCTACTTCAAGTAGGTGGTAAGCTGCGAGTTTTTTGCGGCCGCAAATGCAGTTGCAAAACAATAGTACATTGCATAGAGACTTGCTATTAGGAAGGGACGCCCCTTCCTAATAGCGAGAGTTGCAAATGCTATTTTGCGAGTCAGTGACTCGCAAAATAGCATTTGTACATGCCAGGACCCTTTTTTGCGGTCGCAAATGGGCCGATCTCCCGTGTGCGACTGCAAAAAACGGTTGTACATCTGGCCCCTAGTGTTTTATTGTTTTGCAACCGAAATCCAGTTGCAAATCTTTGCCAATTTACCAACCCCTCAAAGGAGGTGGTAACCCATTTGCAAAAGGGAAGGGGTCACCTTGGTATCACTTCCCCTTTATTAATAAAAAAAAAAAGTTTATTTAGGAGGAGAGAGTGGTCCATGGAATCACTGTCTACTCTTCGACAATAAAAAAAAATAGTAAGCTTCTCTTTTGAAATGCAGTCCTATTTCCTTAAAGGAAAATGGCATGCAGTTAAAAAAATGTTTGCTTTATTAGAATCATTTACAGACATGCTGGTCAGCTGACCCCAGCAGGCCACCATCCCTGCTAGAGGAAGGAAAGGTATGTGCCACTTTTGTTGCTGGGGGCCGATATTGCAGCTATGCTGCAAAACCGGCCCCCACCCTGGCAGCCCACCGGCGAAATGCCTGGTGACCGCTACGGACAGTCCGGCCCTGGTGTAAAGACATGTATGACAACCAAACGCATGTTGGTAAAGATTCATCCCATTCAGGGGTTGATATATCATCACATTTTAATGCTAACATGAATTCCCCAACATTATGAGATCAGCTGCCTCAGCCTGTGGCTAATCACCACCACACTCATACATTATGTGCCTTTATATGTCGTATATTAATCTGCCTTGGGCATGTGGGACATTGATGCTGCAAATGTGTAATGTCATTGTGACCATGGAATATTCTGCAAAGGATATCTGCACTGTTGCTCAGAGGCGGACACTAGCCAGGTCACATTGGTTAGCATGGGGTCTTAAAAGGCAGCTTGAACATGTAGACATGCATGTAACACATGAGCAGTTATGCCGTGTTCCCACTACAAGATCACAGTAATATCTCTGTTAGCATATATTTACAATTACGCACCTGATCTTGATGCCCTAAGTGCAACGCTGTTCTGGGTGTTTTATCCTGTTTTCCACCGGTTTATTTTCCTTTCAGTATTGCAGGAGGCTGGCTGCCTGCTTATGTTCTTATTTTTTAGCTATTATTTTGGCCAGTGCACCGATGCAAGTTCACCTTATTATTATTTATGGTTGGTTTAGCTTCATATAAGTTTCCCAGTACTGCCTTGGCAGACAGGAGTGCTGGGCTCGTTATATAGTCCATTCTCTAAATCCATGACTGAGCCTGGGCTTCTTGGGTGGGGGCAGGCGCCTTTTCCCTGATGTCAATGAGCCTTTTTTATAAGACCTGAGTCTTTAATGAATATGCCAACATTGATTTTCAGCACCCAACTACACACCTGTTGGTGAGACCTCACGAGTGATTCTGTTCAGAGTTTTTCTTTTTATCTTGCTTTTTCCTGGTTTATTATTTCCCTTGAAGTGTTGCAGGACCAAACCAACCTGCTCACGTTCTTTTCTTATATATGAACTTTTACTTTAGCTAATGTGCTTTCTTATTTTTTTATTATCTATAGTAGTAGTTTTTTATTTTCACAGTTGTTTAAACTTGATATTGGGTTCCCAGGACTGATATGGCAGACAGGAATTCAATATAGGCCTCAGTTTAAATGATTCACACTAACATGACAATGTACTTTTGCCTGCGCTGCAGTAGTTCACGCTAATTAGAATGTTACAAATGTTTTGTTTTTTGTGAAAATTGTTAGTGCGCGCACAATGTGACACTCACAACTCCCCAACCCTTCCGACATCCATCTCCACCCATTCGCGGCCATGCCCATGAATTCTCATGATCAGGTTATATTGTCCAAAGCGTAGATTTTATTCACAGCAAAACGGGTAAATCACCTTAAATCATTACAAGAGTACAAGTATCCTACTTGGATATATATATCATTATACATGGCATCACACTCTAGCGACATTCACATGTCAAAAACACTAAGAATTTAAGAATTGTCATTACATTTTAAGCATAGCATTAAGTTGCCCAAACTCTTGAACACTCTGTGCGCACGTTGTGCCGGCAGGCCACAACGAGCTACAGCAAACAGTTATTACAGTTAAACATAGCATTAAGTTGTCCATACTCTTGAACACTCTGCTGCGCACGTAGTGCCGGCAGGCCACCACGTGCTACAGCAAACAGTTGCATTACTTGAAATCTAGGGCACCGCATAGCGCACCGGCCCTCCGAGGTACCTGAACACAGCCAGCCTCCCCCAAATTCATCTCAGTCCATAAGTGTTGGGTTTAGGGAGGTAGAGTCGGAGACCACCGGCAGGCCGGTCCCCCTCCCCGCTAACCCACTGCACACTTCAATCCTACCCTCTCCTGGGGTCCATCCAGTCGCTGAACCTCCATTGTTGTGCATGCCCCCTTTGTGGTTAACTGTCAGCACTCCGCCACAGGGTGAGAAGCTTCCTGGAGCACTCGCCCTCCCCCCCCCCCTGGCGCTGACTGTGCTCCAAAATAGCCCCTAGTACAGTGTTGACAAATATATCTGTCCCTTTGTCCGACAAATGCACCCCATTGTGATGGAACAACTCAACTTTTCCCGGATGGAGCAACTCTACCGGACAGTAGGCTGCCTGGTGTGCCGTGTGCAATTTCACCCATGTGCCCCTCCCGCGCAAGTCTGTTTTTGACCTCTGGATTTTAAGATGGATTGCTCCCCCTTCGAGGAGGACATCCGCCAGTCCCAGTCCCCCTTCACATTTCTTGGAAGCTGCTACCAACTCAGAGATACGCAGAGCCCCAAAAAATGCAAGGAGGTATGCAAGACTGAATAATTTCACCTCATACTGAGACCGGCACACCTGTTGTAGAGCCCCCAAAAGCCTACCCAGCCTCTCTACGTTTATGGGTTGCCTAGTGTCCTGCACTCCCGGCACCAAACGTTCCCAACCCCTGATGGCCTTACGCACTCTAAAATCCTTGGTTGGATCTCTAACTCCATGCAACCTAGCAAAGAAGGCAATGGCAGATAATTGGCGGCACACTAACGACAGTGACCTTCCCTGGTCTTTCTGCCCTACAAGAAAACCCAGCACCCCTTCCGGTGTGAACTTATCTTGTTCCCCGCCTGTTATGAACATTGCGCTGTACACCCCCCAAGCCCTCTCGTACATACGTTTTGTCTGGGGTGCGAGCGCTGCTGCAATTAGTTCTGCGGCAATGGGGCACCAAGCCTTCACAGCTCCTCTGGGAACTCTGCCATCAGTTCGTCCGCTTGCGGCCACCGTGCCCTGAATTCTGCCAACTTAGATCGAGATAAAGCGTCAGCCACTGTATTATCCACCCCAGGTACATGCTTGGGAGAAAAATGCACGTTATGCAGGAGACATAGGCGAATAAGAGTCTTCAGCAGCCGCAGCACCAAAAGACATTTTGCGCGCTGATTATTAATGGCCATGACCACCGACATACTGCCGGACCAGAAAATCACTTTTGTGCCTGCTAATGAAGCCCCCCAAATGTGCAAGGCGACAATAATAGGAAACAATTCAAGAAAGGTAACGTTGCGTGTGAGCCCAGACACAACCCATTCCGCTGGCCAATGCTTCATGCACCACCTAGAGCCCAACACTGCCCCAAAACCAATGCTACCTGCCGCATCCGTATAGAGGGCTACCTCTCTGTTGCTGCGCGCTGGTTGCTGCCGTAATAGAGTTCCATTGAAATTATCTAAGAACCCCCTCCATGTCTCCAAATCCTCCCTGACGTCCGCCGACAACCTTATGTGATGGTGCTTAGCCCGTAATCCAGACATTGCTCTTGCTCTGTTCTTTGAAAATACTCTTCCCATGGGAATCACTCTCAAGGCGAAGTTCAATTGGCCCACCAAAACCTGCAACTGATGTAAGGTGACCTTCCTGGCCAATATGCAGGTACTAACCGCATCCCTGAAAGCCCTAACCTTCTCCTGTGGCAACCTACACTACCCTGCCACTGAGTCTATCTCAATCCCCAGGAAACACAAACAGGTTGTGGGGCCCTCCGTCTTGTCTTCAGCCAACGGAACCCCTAAAGCTAAAGCTGTCGGAAACCTTGCAGCGCCCTTTCGCACGCCCGATCGCCCTGGGGACCCATGAACAAGTAATCGTCCAAGTAATGTACCACATCGTTCGATGACACCAAGTCCTTCACCGCCCACTCTAGAAATCTGCTGAAAGTCTCAAATACGGAGCACGCTATAGAACACCCCATGGGCATACACAAATCCATGAAGTACTGTCCTTCAAAAGTGAAGCCCAGCAAGCGAGTGTCCTCTGGGTGAATGGGAAGAAGGCGGAATGCGGACTCTATGCCTGAATTGGCCATTAGAGCCCCTCTGCCTAATCTTTGCAACTTTGCAATGGCTTCGTCAAAGGTGGTGTACCGCACTGAACATAGTGCCTGGTCCAGCCCATCATTTACAGATAGCCCGGTAGGGTGAGATAAGTTGTGAATCAGACGAAATTTGCCTTTCTCTTTCTTTGGAACCAACCCCAGTGGTGAACATACCAAAGAATCACATGGCGGAGAACTAAACAGACCCGCCACCCTCCCCACGAACACCTCTCCCATAATCTTGTCCCGAACCAGCTCCCACTGCTGCAGAACTGACTGTTGATTCTTCGGTGGGACTGAGGAGGGGGGTGCGCGGGAAGGAATGCGGAACCCGTCCTTGAAACCGTAATACAGCATGTAAGCATCCTTGTGATTATTGTATCTACTGAGGAGGTGCGTCAGAACATGTATGCGAATTGGGGATGGGCGCTTACCATTATTGCTTGGGCTGTAAGCTCTTAAAGGGTGCGTGCTCTCTTTGCTTGCCTTGTTTTTTAAAACACTTGAACTCCCGATGTCCTTGACCCCCGCAGAAGGAGGAAATGTGTTTCAACTTACAGGCTGCCCCCTTGATACATTCCTTTTTGTTGTACTGCCAGCAGGCCAATTTTTTGTCACCCACACTTCTGTTGAATCGAAAGGACTGGGTAGCCTTCCCCGGTGCGTGAGACATATTGAACTCCGCATGCCATATATTGATCTGCCTCTGATCCCATGCTATCTCAGGCCTAGCCGCTTTCATCTGCCTAAACTTGGTGTTGTACTGCATCCACGCAGATCCTTGGAACTCTGATGCCGCACCATGTATAAGGGACATGTACCCAAACAGCTGCGGGGCTAACGATGGTGTTTTCTCAGTTAGGATCGCTGCATAAATGGAAAACCCTGTCACCCAGTTCCTTAAGGACCACTCAACCCACACTGTTCTGGGCTTGAACTCGCTCTCCTTAGCTGCTTTGGGCCTGCTCGGAACCACCCCCGCATTGATCAAATCAAAAACATTCACAAATTCCCCCCTTTGAATTTTTTCCCTCATCTCTGCTGGAACGTGCCATGCAATAGCGGAAGGGGGGGCTAGCACCAAAGATGTAGACCCAAATATCAAAGGGGTCACCACAGGAGGCGAGTGAACTACGCCTGCCCCCACTGACGTCAATGTGGAAGGAGACTGCGCTCCACTCTGTGCCCACACCTGTGCCGCCACTCCCCTTGTGTTCCCGTTACTGATATGGGTCCGGGTGGCGGGACTGACACCGCCCCAAATACAACTGGGGCCTGGTGGGCAACGGAGGTCCCTGCCACTTGCAACCCCCCTTGAACTCCAGACGGAACGCCTGGCCCAAGTGTAGGCGGTACCACTACCCCTGGCATATTCCCCGGGGGCTGCAAGGCCGCGGCGCTCCCTGCTGCCTGAGCCACTACTGGTGCACCCCCCACTTGTGGTGTCCCTGCAGATGCTGTTGTTGTGTTGATCGCCATGATGCCTTGCCCCACTGCGCCCACCGTCAGATTAAGCACAGGCCCCTGCGCTGCCTGTTCCGTGCTGCGCGCCCCCATGTCCTGAGCAATTGTCTCACCCCCCACTGTGGACACCGATTCAGGCGGTGTGCCCGTCTTGTCCTGTTGCCCTTCCCTAAATCGGGCCGGGACTCTCCTCTGGAGCTTCGAAGCCCTGCTGTCCGGCTGTTGCTCTGGCTTGCCAGCCAACTTCTGCAGCGCTGCCTCCATACCATGTCTCTTTGCCGCCTTCCAAAGCTCATTCAGGGCGTGAAAATCCTCCTGGTTCCCGGACTTCCCGGAAATGGGGCGTGCGCGCTTAGGCGCCATGTTACACCCTGCTAGACAAAACAAATAACAATATGTTATACACCCAATCTTTCTATACTGCGCCAACTCAGCCTCCCGCACCACCTGCCCACTGGATGACCATCACCCCAGGCGTCCCCTCTTTCCTAACTTGAAATGGACCCATGCCCAAGGACGTTAGACGCACCAATCGCCAACAGGACAGCAGTGGTGTTTTGCCAGAGAACCGGGTGCTTACCACATGGCAATGAGCCGCACAAGCATATTAATTCTTTTTTAAAAAAAAAAAATTATGCAATGTGTCCAGGATCACAAGGGTAGTAGCTTAACATAGAATGGGCACAAACTGTGGAAAAAATGCATGGAAAAATACCCTGCAGAGTGTAAACGTGCAGCGCGCGTCTGCCCATCGGCATCTTGGCGCTTAATAACAGATGTTTATTGTTACCCACCACGATGGCGCATGTTCCGACCCTAGATGCATGCAGGGCTGCGAGGACCTACCGGGATATGAACCTGTGCACCACATGTGCCATCACTTGTGCCTCTCAGCTGCCCCGCAAGCGCTTCCCCACCACTTCGAGCGGTTGATCAAAACCTGGCCACGTGGGTACGGGAGCCATGGAAGGCCCTTTGCAAAGTTAACTGGTTATGTTTCAGTACCCATTGAGATCAGTAGTGAAAACACTTGTGCCCCCTGATTAAGATGATCTCATAATCACAGCAATATACTGGCAATTTGGACACGTATCTTTATAGTCTTTATAGTATTACACGTGATTGCCCATTACAATTAATTTTATAGATTTCGTAAAAAACAGCAGCGAAAAGAATCGGAATGAAATGCTGCTGCTGAAATTATTCTGCCGTAATTCCTTCTATGAAGCTTTTTTTTAAATTTTATTTAAACTATAAATTGTCCCCCAATGTCCGGTGACTATTTCGACAAATGTAATTGCATGAACATGGTGTATGCAGTTAAGGTTGAGCGAGAGGATAGCAGGTGGAAATAGCATTGTTTCATATGGCAGCCTTAATGTGACAGAGGGAATTTTGCACTTAGAAGATCGAATTACAAATATAAGCGCACCGCGCTATGTGTAAACAATTCGTGCTCCCGATGGCCCGCTATGTATACAATTAATTAGCGCTAATCAATTCGCGCTACCGATGGCCATGCTGCATTTAATTAAATCGCGCCACTGATGCACCGCGCTGCATTTCATTCCTTTTTGAAAAGCGCTACCGATGCACCGCGCGCTTTTATAATTAATACGCGCTACCGACAAACATGTTAATAGTGCACTGGCCATGTTTAAAGTGTCCCGCGCCGTAACCTTTCCACGACATGCTGACCGAACGCAAGTATTAAATGAAGAGCTGGGGATATTGACCTCCCGCAGTAGCAGTGCCTCAAACCCGTTTCTAAAGCTCCTATTCAGCTGTTTCCATGAAAGTCTGGAGTCAACCCAGTCTCAAATGCCTAAATCGGGCCTGGGTCAGAAATAACTCGATTAACATCTAACATGACAAAAGCCAGACCGTAACCCTGGTGACCTCTGAAAACAGATGCATTCCTTGTATTTAATGAACATGAATGTTCGACACTACGCGGCCCCCCTGAACCCACCGTGCTGCTTCCACGAGCCTCGATCGAACTCCGTTTTCGACGCTCCCAACAGCTATCCCAGGGTCCAGGGAGACAAAAGAGGAGGATTCCCTCGTGGCCCTGGCTTAAATAACATGCGAGTGGGATTCTGTTTCGTTTCCCCTCCTAGCACACCCAACTCGTGAAGTCACTGCTGGCTGGTCCCACTCCTCAAACCAGCCCACCTACGGGATTTTCGGTCCCATGGCGCTACTAAAGGCGCCCCTCCTCTAAGCGCGGGGGGCACCTGCTCATTGTCTGTATGCATTCCATGAAGAGTGAATAGAGAATTTCCACACCTGCATGTGCCTGGGACATGCTGATCACGATGTATCATCCTGCTACAAGATATCTCTTGAAGTCCACGCAGCAGAAAACGTCCATTGGATGATGGCTGGGAAGAGGGTTGACACCCCCTTGATATAGTGAAATGTTCAATCTTGATTAGCCTCCTCTCCTTGAGAACTGTGGGGAGTGTTGCATCTTGTCGAAAACTGCACGCTTTAATTGTGCATTTCTGAGCTATTTAGATTTAGATGCCCCTTTCCACTCTCTTGAGATTAAATGCCTTACTTTGCTCCTGCCCAGAGATGTTAGATTCCAGAAAAAATACATTTTCACATACCTCATTGAATATTGTTTTTGGTTCTGCCTTTTTGAGGCTTTGTTTACTGACACCTTCTGCTTGAAATTAAGAGCTATGTTTAGTGAAGCGATGAGAATACCACTTTGTGAAGGTGAGAAGGCCTCTTCTGAGGGCACGCCCCAAAATACATGACAGCGAAGGTCAGTTTAAACAGACTGATTTGGATCAAACAGTAGAATAAGATCTCTATTTCATGCAAGTGTTATATGAGATGCAACCCCACCCAGATCAGCCCAATATGAGGCTTTGACTGCGTGGGTGCATGCAGCACATGTGAAAGAAAAGAAGAAATATCATACCTGAACTAAGATTAAAGAACATAAATAGGCCTGGGCGGAGCTAGCAGAGAACTGCTATGCAGAATTCCGCCAAGCGACTCTAAAACTCTACGAGACTCTGCTTAATTCCGTGGGCAGGGGGAGTTGCTTGACGGGCCCGTTCATGCTACGTTTTTGATGTTCAATAACGCAATGAGCGTTCTTACACTGGAAACTGTGTGCAGACGACATCACAACGAACGCATGGGCGCAGCCATTTTGTTTTCTGTTCTGTGCATGGGGCTGGGGCCTTTTTTCAATCCACCCATAATCTTTTCAATCCTCCCCCTAATTGACTCATCCACCACTTAATTTCCTTTTTTTCGTATCAGTGTGTGTTTTTGTGTTTGTGTATTTTATGTTTTTGTCATTTTTTGTGTTTTTCATGATTTATTTGCACTTTTTTTTGGTTTTCCCTTTACTTCTTTAGTTTTTCCTTCCTTTCTTATTTTTTCTGTTTTTTTTACCACCCAGTGCCATGGCAGACCAGGGCAACAGAGGGAGCAGTGGCACCAGTGCAGCTGCTAGCCGCACACCTTGTGGTCATCGGTGCCACCAAGGGGTGCAGCCCTGCACCATTTTTTCAGAGGCGGAGGTGGCAGCACTTGTTTTTTATGTGCAGCGCCACCTCCGCTCCATGCTGGCAGCAGGTGGCAGGCCTGGAAGCGGCTACACCCTGCAGGAGCATCATCTGCGTTTGGGGAGGGTGTGCCTGGATGTGCGCCACAACACTCAAGTCCAGCGCACCAAACAGCAGTTGAAGCACTGCTGGGCGGACATTATAGACCGCAAGTAGGACATGCTCGGCCTGCTAAGCATTGAGATTATGGGACTCTGTGAGTAATTATTTGTTGTATTTGTCTTCTACAAAACTATTTTTCTTTTAAATAGCAAGCTGCTTCACACTCAGAGGTAAGCTAAGTTTGCTTTATGAATATTATATGATCCAGGTGCTAGCCAGGTGCTCAATGCTACCTAATTGTACTCGTTAACGCTCGCTTGGGCTGATTATATAAGAAGTCTTGCAGACTCCTCTGTCCTGTCACTAAGATATTGGCTTGTGCATGAAATTCCGCTCCGCTCGTGGAGTTTGCAGAGTTTTTCTCATTCTGCACTCTACGTAGTGTGCAGAGTTCTGAAAAAGTCTGCTCCGCATAGTGGAGATTTTCCTCGCTCATGCTCGCCAACGTTAAGTTGGCGAGTACGAGCAAGGAAAATCTTACTCCAGACCACTTCCCAGTGAGATTTCTCAACGCGGGTGGTCACGGCTGGCTGCTACCGCTCACGTTTAGAAACCTTCCGTTCGCGTTGAAGAAGCTGCCCTTCGAGTAGAACATCTACTCGAGCGGCAGAAAGAAGCAGCACCCTTGGATTTTCCAGCACAGGACAAACACTCAGCGCTAAAAATCAACGCAAATGGAGCAACCTAACGCACTCTGCTGCTTGCAGAACTCTGCGTAGCGCGGCAGTGTTTTTTGGACACTTCATGGAGCTCTGGGTAGTGGAACTCTTCGAACTCCACCCAGGCCTACTAAGACAGTGATATCAGTGAGTCAGCGTTCTCTGTGACTTTCTTTATGTACCTCTTACAGTCCCGAGCAATCTCACAGTGATGTGTAGTATGTATCTATGCATTGAAAAAAGGGAAACTGAGTTGGCCCATCAAGGGGGTTGAGAAATAAGAATGAGATGAGAATGAAAGATCATTCATTGTAATGCATTAGTCCCAAATGTAGTTAAGGTTTAGGGAGATATGGAATAGGGCTTATGACGATTAGGATGGTCAACTTGATAGATACTAGTACTACTATAGGCGATCTGATTTAGAAAAGTACAATGTTACTGCGTTTGCCTGTCAAAATATTTTTGGGGAAGTGAACTGTACCCCTAACCTATTTTTTGTTTCTTCTTTATTACTTACATCATCACCCAAAGCCAAGAAGACGGATAGTTCTGAGGCTGGCTATGGAGCCAGTGATGCCAACACCAGTGCCGCGGCCAATGTTTCTGCTGATCCCAGTAAGTCCTGTATTATTTCCCTAACTTTTACCTCTGTGCAGAATAATTTTAATTTTGCCTTGTCTTTTTATACTGTCTCCTTTTTTTTCAACTTGTCTATCAAATGTTTGTTAAATTCTTGTGATCCCTGCATTATCCTTTATTCTATATTTTATGTTTTTGTAGCTGACTGCCTCCTGTCAGTCCTAATCTGTAGTTTATTCTGCTTTGTAATACGCTTTCCCTCTCCCCTATGTATCTTGTGGTACTGTAAGACTAAGAGAACAGATTTTTGCTACTTACTGTGAAGATTTCAGGCCCAAGTAAGCTAGCATTATTCATCAGGCATGTTTGTTGAGAAGGCTTTCTTTTTATTGCTCATACTCAAACAGTTAAAATGAGAGAGTGGCCATGGTCATGGTAGACCCCCCCCCAATGTTGTGCTATAAAGTATTTATGTGCACAGTATGCCAGCAGTTTCCATGATTTTGCAGCAAGGCAGAAAAGCATGAGATCCCATCACACTTGGCAACCAACACCACATGCCCTTCGTTGAACATTATTCCACTCCTTTATTGTGCTTCGATGACTCAGAGTCATCAAAGATCTGCCTCTCTTTTGGTTGGCTTGACAACCTGGCTTTTCTAACATTGTCAACCAACAAAATGCCAAAGTGATATTTTTGATAGAAGATACTGCTAACCGAACTGTATTGATATATGGCAGTTTGATTTTGTTAAAGAAAATAAAGGGAGGCATATCTGGCATCTAAAAATGCGTAATGTTTTTTCTAGCCGCACAGACCACCAGTGCCGGGGCCAGCGCCAGTTCTGCAGGTGCAGAGGCAGTTGGAGGGGGAGACACAGTGGCGGCAGGGATGGGAGGTGGTAAGTCACATTGCTTGCTTATTGACAATTATTATTATACTCACTGCACAGGCGTCATGATTCGGGAAACCCCCACTTTAGCAGCTACAGAGGTGGTTGAGTTCTTATGGCCTCTTCTATCTGCAACTCAGCAGACAAAAGCTCATAATAAATGCTATAAATGATAGGTTGATGGAAAAGGGAAAGAAGGATGGAAGGTTAAGAAAGGATGGGTGAAATGGTGTATGAGTGAAAGGATGCATGGGTGGGTGAAAGGATGCGCTAGTAGGTAAATGTGCAAGAATGGGTGAAAGGATGATTGAAAGGGTGGATACTGAATGGATTCCCATATAGATGGATTATAAATTTTGGTCAAAGTCTGTATGAGAGAAAGTAAAGCTTAAATGGTGGGTATCAAAGGGTGAATAAATAGAACGATGAAAGGATGAATGGATAATTGCTTGGATGATGAAACAAGGGAGCTCTTCTGGAGAGGGGCATGCTCACCCACTTCTCTTGCTTGGTTTTCAAAGCAATTGTTCAAAGTGGGGGGTATTTACATTTTTTGTCTACTCCCTAGACTCACTGTATTTGTTAAGCAAGGCAGATATGTATCCTACCCATCATCATTCATCACCTCCCTCCAGCCCATGGCATTTTGTGCCACCCATGACCTAAGTGCAGGATGGTTCAATTTGTCACTGCAGTGTTGGGCGTGAAATGTGCGTCTCCTTCAGTTAATGCAGCATTTGCAAAGTTTTCAATGCATTACAAACCGAAAACAAGGTGTTTCCCTTACCTCCCAATGCCCACACAGTCACCTCCTAGTGCTTCACTCCTTTATTCTTTCCAAAGGTCTGTCCCAGCCTACCAAAATAAAAAAAATCCTTTCTTTTCCCTGTACTGCAGTGCATCTTTTTTCCCATCGTCTCTTTACAGCAGATAGGATATTCGTTGTTTATACATAATGTGTGTGACATAGTATCTTATTTATTATTCATATGCCTCTATGGAGTCAGGGTAGATGTAAAAGGCATTTGGAAAAGAGCAGGCCCATTGGAATTAAAGTAAGATAATTGTCCATTACAGCTGCCCCAATTGCAAACTGCTGAGTGTAGCAAAGTACCAGATGCGCTGGCTAGCATGCCTCCATTAATTTAGCATGACAACTTGTACTCCATAGTGCATAATGCCTTACTCATTAATGAGAGGCAATTTATTTTTATTTTTCCACACAAAGTGTCTGTTTAGTTTTTTACTACGAAAGTCTTTAAAGAAAAAAAAACATTATTTTTTTAATCTGGTGTTATTTTATCAGCCTTAATTCCTTTCATCCAGTCAGTGCTTTTTGTGTGAGACATGTGTGGGTCAAAAATGGTCCTCTGACTCTCCTAATCACATCAAATTTCAATGACCCAAGGGGACCTGCAATGTACTGCTACTGTGCCACTATTTAATTTTGTCTGCACACAGCATGGTTAACAATTTGTCTTTTTTCTTTTTGTTTTTTTCTTGATATAGCTACTCCTGCTGGCCCACCACCTGTACCAACATGGCAGGAGATAGCAGCCCGGCTGCAGTGGCAGAGGCTGGAGACAATGCTGCAGCAGTACCGTCAGCTGTTGGCGCTGGAGGAGGAGGAGGATGAAGCAGCTGCCGGTGCCCCCGCTCCCAGGTCCACCAGCCAGCTGCAGTCTCCAGACAACAACACCAGAGCTACTGGCAGCTGTCAGGTGCCCAGCTGACCACCACTGCTGCCACTCACATCTCAGACCGCCAATTCTAGCACCGCATCCTGCAGTATCTGGCACGGCTTGAGGAAAGGGTGTCCCTGATGGAGCAGAAACTTGATGGCCACATGACCAGAGTAGAGGACACCCTCTTCTAAAGCCCTTTTTAAATTTTGTGCTTTGGTTGGAAGGACTTTTGTTGTGGGGGAGAGGATGGGAAAGGAAGTTGGGACGGATAATTTGAACTTTGGACACTTAATTTTTCTTTGGACTTTGGTTGGGGACGGGGTGATTTGTTTGAGGAGAAGGGTGGGCCTGTTGTGGGTGGAAAGGTACGTTTTATAATTGTTAAAAAAAAATAAAAGGGAAATAATTCTTTTACTTTACGCCTCAAATCTATATTTTGGTGTTTTACTTTGCACTGCTGCCTTTTAAGATAGCCTGTTTATTTTAAATGTGCTTAAAAAGTGTATACCAGTTAGTTATACCCTTGTCCTACTACCCTCTGTAACTATATTGACCACTGGAGGGGGATTTCCATTGCCTATATTGCCTATAACAACCTAGATAAATAACATCTTCAGTAGAAGTTAATTACTAAATAAACTAGTTCACATCACTCCATAGTTCTCTTACCTGAATGGATGAAGCGAGGGCTGATACCTCTCTCAGTCCTCTTACTGCAGGGTTTCCCAAGGTGCCATCTTATGGTGGTCATAGTAGAAGCAGGCTAGCGCGCTAACAGGGAATGAATCACAAGTGAGGTCCCACTCCCACCTAGGTGAACTCCAACCATAGCCTTATTCAAAGGATTATCCATCACAGGCAACTAGTTTGAAAGAAAACACAGTTAGTTGGTTATATTATTTATATTATAACTTTAGAAGGACTGTCTGAGACCAGACTACCATCATGACACAACAAAGACGATCTAATATGATAACAAAAACTAGCAATATTCACTTCTTCTGAGCAATGGGAAGTTAGTATTTAATTGAAACTAAACTTATGAAATACTCGAGTCGGGAGAAGTGGGCTAAGAGTCAGCCGTGGACAAGGTTAAGTGTTACAGCTTTACGCAACACAACACAAGACCTGACTGATGATGTTAATGAATGATGTGTGGGAGTGTAAATGAGGCCGGTGTGGGGTATTGCTCAGATAATAGAAGAGAGGATGTGGCCTAACTGCTAGAGTGGTCACCCTCGGAGCTGGGGAACCGGATTTGAGTCTCTGCAGGGATGCTCAACATCCTGTGATTCTGGGCAAATCACTTAATCTCCCTGTGCCTAACAAAAAATGGGACTGATATCAGGGAACTAGAATATGGGTGCTCATCATGAAATAGTATGTCAGTTAACCTTCATGGGTTAGGAAAGCTCAAGACTATGGAAGTACAGTACATATAAATGAGGATGTTCATCCTATTGCCCAAAGACACAGACAAATTGCATTTCAGTTGCAAGAAGCTGTGAAAAGATAACTTAATTCATTGCTCAAACACAATATTATTGAACGCTCCACTGGTCAAACACCATGAGTTTTCTCCCATTGTAGTAGTGCCGAAAAGCGACAGTGAAGGAGCTGTATGCCTGTGCGTTGACATGCATCAGGCAAACAAAGCAATCAAGAGAGAACGATATCCAGGGCCCCACATTGTTGATATGATAACTCAATTGAATGATGCAAAGTATATCTCTCGACTTGAGTTAAGCAAAGGATATCACCAGTTGGAAGTTGAAGAAAAGTGCAGGTACATAACAACCTTTTTTACACACATCAGTGTGTTTCGCTATAAGCAACTTAGTTTTGGTGTATCCTCTGCTGCAGAATTTTTCCTAGATATCAATCGACAAATCACACAACCTGCTTTGAATGCCTTCAACTAAAGTGACAACATATTGGTTTTCAGAGGTACTCAGAAAGGGCATGAAAAAGCTCTCATTCAGGTATGTCATTTGCTAAATGATGCTGGATTACTTTTGAATGTTGACAAATGTGAATTTCATAAGACCAGTTTAAAATATTTGGCCACATCTTTTCTGATGGGGGTTTGACACCTGATCCAGATAAAGTGCAAGCACTATCTACTGCTAATCCCCCACAGGACATTTCCATGTTATGTTCATCCCTCGGAATGGCCAGTTACTGTTCTAGAAACATAAAAGACTTTGCCACTGTCAGTGCACCATTACAAGAGCTGACAAAAAATAATATGTTTCATTGGTCATGTGAGTGCGAGAAGAGTTTCAAGAGAATCAATCAAGCCATCAAGAATGCCACTGAAATGGTCTACTTTGATCCCAATGTTCATACTGAGGTTGTAGGTGATGCTAGCCCTGTTGGGCTAGGCGCAATCTGTGCGCAGTACACTGGACCGCTGAATACTCGAAGTCATATTGTGGCATAAGCCAGTATAAGCTTGACACATACTGAACATGCTTATTCACAACCTGAGAAAGAAAGCTTGGCAGTGATGTGGGCTTGTGAATATTTCTATATGTTCTTATATGAGAAGCCTTTTACAGTAGTGACCGATCATCAAGCACTATTGACAATATTTGGCAATCCAAAAATCAAGATGCCTCATCGTATTGAACGTTGGAGTTTGAGATTACAGGAATAGAACTACACCATCACTCACCATTCAGGGAAAGATCAAAATCCTGCTGATCATTTTTCAAGAGTGCCCATACAAGGCCCTGGTACCCCTTCTAATACTGCTGAAACCTAAATAAATTTCATTGTAAAATTGAACACACCAGCTGACATGTCATTAGAACAAATTGTCACAGCCACAAGCTAAGACAGTGATATGCTGAAGTTGAAAGACATTATTGCTCACCAATTCTGGAACCAGCAATCTCGACCTCTCACAAGTGACAGTGAATATTTAAAATTCAGAAATGTCAGTGATTAACTGTTTGTGACTCAGGAAGGACTCATCTTGCAAGGTACGCATATGGTCATTCAGGAGAGTCTATGACAACAAGCAATTAAAGTGGCCCATGAGGAACATCGAGGAATAGTTGCCACAAAGACAGCTCTTCAAGACAGAATCTGGTTTCCTCATCTCGATGAAAGGGTTGAAAGAGAATTAAAGTTCTGTCATTTATGCAGCAGTCTCTCATCTCATGTTACTCAGCACCCTTTAAACATGTCAGAATTGCCTAACCATGCTTGGGAGAGAATTGCTGTTGATTTATTTGGTCCTCTTGAAAATGGACATCATCTAATGGTCATTGTTAATGAATACTCCTCCTTTCCATTGATAGAAGATCCTTCATCCATCACTCTTGAAAACGTTATTGAACGATTAGATGGCATCTTTGTGACATGGGACGACCCTGTGAACTTGAAATCTGACAGCGGCCCACCTTTCAATAGTCGGGAGTTTAGAGTCTTTCTCAGACATCTCAATGTAACACATCAGAAAAGTACTCCTCTTTGGCCCCAGGCCAATGGCCTAGTAGAACAATTCATGAGTACTTTAAAGAAAGCTGTGCAGCAAGGTGCATTAGAGAAGCTCGACCTCAAGGTTGTTTTGAATAACTTTCTTCGAGCTTACCAATCGACCCCTCATTCGAATATAGGGCAAATCCCTACAACTTTAATGTTTGGGAGAGCCATGATGACCAAGTTACCCCAATGGACTAATATCAGATCAAACACTGAGAAAGACATTTACACAGAGGATTCTGTTTGCAAATTAAAATCTATGCTGACAAGCAACATGTGAAAGATATCACTTTCAAGAGAAGAGATAAAGTACTAGTTTGACAATCCAGAAAGCAAAAATCTGATTCCCCTTTCAAGGCTAAGCCCTTTACTGTGACAACCACCAAGGTATACATGGTGACTGCCCAACGTCCTGGGAAGTGCCTTGTCCCTCACAAGAGATTCTTCTCACTTCAGACATGTAGCTCATCACTCATCAAATATCGATGTCACTGGAAAGACTGGGTCTGGACAGACAGTCGATGATCGTGCACCACGAAGGCTCATTGAAGAGTTAGAAGTGTATATATATTTGTAATTATTTATGTATTTATTCATCTACTTATTTATTTACAAAAAAGTTTCAACTTTTTGTTTAACAAAGGGGGAGAAGTAGTGTTGTGTAAATAAAGAATGACAGAACTCTTTTGGTTCCTGATAGACTCCGTAGACCTGTGACATAGGCACTGGAGGGTAATGAAGTGAAAGCAGGTTTAAAACTTTGAGTTCTTACTTACATGCTGAAGAATAAAGATGTGTAACTACTCTACGTGTATGGAGTAGTCATTGGCGAGTGCCCGAGCTGGGTAGGACACTACAGGGCTGACATTAATATTTGAAAAAGAGATCTTTTCCTTTCAAAAAGGGTTATTTTGACAACTCGCAATGCAGGTTTTAGACTGCAGCATTCAGGTTACACTGATAGGCCTGAAGCCATGATTTATAGGCCCACTCTATAGTTGGCACAATTGATGCTGCAGTCCACAGGTGACATTTAACTTCCAGAGCCTGGGTGCATCTCTTTCACCTATACTAGGGACTTATAGGCAATACAATTGTGTCAGTCAGATGTAAGCCAATTTAACAATGTTTAAAGGGGGAGAGAAGAGACTATTATTCCTGGTTCACAGAGGTAAAATGCAGAGTTATAAAGCCATCAAAGCATATAGGGCAAAAATTGAGGTGAGATCACACAAAAGACTGTCATTTTCTGCAGAGGAGTAATCGAATAATATGGTCTCGATTTTCACAAAAGCGGTATGTCTAGGGTGGTTATAATTTGATGGACCATAATAAAAATTTAAAAAGCCTGATTGTTATCAAAATACTGATAGCTGTTCTTCACACTCTTCACAGAATTATGGCGACAGTAGACACTCAGAGAAACACTCTACAAATGAAAGCAGAGGCCAAATTGTATCATAGACGAGATGAGTATGCAAGTCAGAAAGCAGGAAAAGGACCATCTTGGGATACAGATCATTGGGGCACATGTATCAAGCATTATTTCCCTTCGCAAAATGGCCGATTCGTAGAATCGGCCCGTTTGCGAACGCAAAAATGCTTTTCAGATGCAGCAAACCCTATTTTGAAATTCAGTAACCTGTTACCGAATTGCAAAATACGTTTGCGATTCGCTATTTGGAAGGGGTGTGTTTAGGGCGTCCCTTCCTCATACCGAATCCCATCGGTATGTAGGAATGTTTTGTGACCGAAATGCAGTCGCAAAACATTCACATTTTACCACCTACTTTAAGTAGGTGGTAACCCATTCGCAAATGGGAAGGGGTCCCCAAGGGACCCCTTTCCCTTTGTGAATGTTTGTTACAGCATTTTGTAAGCACAGGCAGTGGTCCCACGGACCACTGCTTACTCTTAAAAAATGTAAAGAAAACTTTTCATTTCACGTTTTGTAAAGCATCTCGTTTTCCTTTAAGGAAAATGGGCTGCTTTACAAAAAAAAAGATTGCTTTATTTAAAAGCAATCACGGACATGGTGGTCTGCTGACCTCAACAGGCCATATATCCAAGGGAGGGACTGAGAGCTGGGTTATGAGGTCCTGCACACTTGCTCCCAAAAGAGACTAGTATTTAAAGAAGGTATGCAGTTCCTATGTGATGGGATGAGGGTTAGGAGGAAAGACAGTGAAGGGAAAAAGACAGGTCTATCATCGTGTTGCCCTCACACACCCCTGGAGGTGTCATGCTTCATCATAGGGCGATTGCCCCTCGTCAGGCCGGCGCTGCAATGCCTGACGGGCAGTGGCAGGAACGGGTCACACACCGGGGAACCAGCAGGCAGCGGCCTAGACACTCAGCCGCTGCCGAGCAGCTCCGCTCCTCCTGCTCCGCCGCTGAGCCTCCAGCCCCTCCTGTGAGGTGTTCTAGGCCGCTGCCTGCTGGTTCCCCCGTGCGTGCCCCATTCCTGCCTCTGCCTGACTGCATCGCCTCGGGGGGTCAGCTGTATCCTTAATTATCGGTACTGTTGCCAGTATTGTTTCATTGTTTAATTGTATTGTCCTGCTTGATTTGTGTTATTTACTGTTCTTGTTCTTTCTCTAATACTGTGCCCGCTCCACTCTTCCCCTCCTTCCCGCCGCTGCTGCCCCTGCGGCCCCTCCGCCCTGTCCACGCCCATTTCCCGCCTCCCAGCTGCTCATCCCTCCCCTACCCTACTTAATGGTGGCCGCTGCGGGGGAGCGCGAGTAAGACCTCTGACCCTCGGTCTCAGGCTTACTCTGTCCCCAGCAGCTCCGCTCCTCCTGCTCCGCTGCTGAGCTCCAGCCCCTCCTGTGCAAATGCAAGATTACAGCAAGGGTATGAAATGATCCTGGATTATTCTCAGGAAGAATAATTCAGATCCTACATGACAATCCTGATGTACTGTTATGCACTGATGATAAATATTTGCTGACAATGACCTGAGTGAACAGAACTTTTGGCATTCAGGAAAGAACTCGCTTGGGCAGAGATTCAGCTCTTCTGATTACCTACTGCCATTCAATTGATAGTTGTTAAATGACAACGCTATTCATGTTGAATACTGGTAAATGAATATTGTCTAACAAAAATACTGTGTTGTGAGTATTGTTTACAAATGTATCGCACCATTATAGTTAAGAATAGAAAATCTACATCCAGTGTGACAGTATTTTTACAAACGATATTTATGAAAAGCTATTTATGTCAGACAATAATTTTGTCAACGATATTCAATATTCATGTAGTCAACAATATCCGCACATACAAACGTTGGGTGGAACATCCAGCTGCAGGGAATGTCAGAGTGTGAAGATAACTATGCTGGCCTGGTGCAAATTTTGGGAACTTAATCCCTTTTCACACAGTATAAAGCTCCCCAAATTTGACCGACTTCCTGGACATAATTAAAACTGAGCCTACTTTGTTAAACATCACCCCAGTACAACATAAACATCCTTGAAATATTACTGAGGCAGAATCCAATCAGGATTAGGTGCAATATGTAACCAAGAACATACTTCATATTTTACAATGACTGCATGAGGAAAATCAGAAATTTAATTTTTCTCTTTCTCAAAGCTCTTTCGATTGAAACAATTATTTCCAAAGTGGACAGCAATAATACTCTATCTTGATTTAACAAGATCCTTTTGGTCTACGAAGTCCAAATATTTAAGGACTGATGAGCTTTGATATCATGTGTCCACGGCTAGGAGAGTAATACTCTGGCTCACAGCAGTTTTAAGAATTTGAGGTAATTGCATTTTTCTAGTGTTCAAATAAAGTCAGGGAGGTGGCACTTAAGCTATTAAGTGAATTCCGACACTCCAGGAAGTGCCCTGTAATCGTTTGCTTAAAACCATTTGTCTCAACCCTCTTGGAAACGTTTCACAACTGGCGCATAAAAATCGAGTCATCAGGGAGTCAATGGTGGAATGAGTGTAATTTCACAATAGTTCTACATATTGTTTAGTATATGTCTTAGGCTTTATTTGATACCTTATATGTCTACATATGTCATGAGCACCGATTTATTTGTATGATGTATGCACACTTTAATGGATCTTACAACTTTGTGTGAATATTTTTGTAGTGGCATTTTCTGTTTTTGATTTCATATATGGATCTTGATTTTTCTGCTGCATGATTTTCTCTATTTTATGCTACGTATAGTATTCTACATAAAATTACATGATTTTTTTTGTCCTCGTACACACTATATAAAAACAGGAAATAAATGAATACGTTAAAAAAATCCTCCAAAAAAGAAGAAAAGAAAGAACTTTTGACAAATTAAAAACTGTGTAAAGCCCACATATTATAGCCTCCAGTCTTCAAAGGAATCAAAAGAAACAATTCTTAATTATCAAATTTAATGTAAAAGGTATATATATATTCCATAAATTCATCAAATAAAATCAATCTAAAACCCAATAATAATAAAACTCATGTGCAAATATATCAGAAATACACAATAAAAGGAGAGACAACACATAAGACATACACTTTTGTCATAAAAAGATGTTAAAGCAGAGCGTCAATGCATTTCGGTGGATAAAACAGCATAGAGCCACCTTCTTCAGAACAACAAGAATATTTCCCTCCTAATGATATAAACAGTATTTGCCTATTATTATATGCTTCTTCTGTAGTGGTGCACTTGCGAGCAGGGATGTTTGACAGAGAGCAACGTGTTTCCTGGAAATATCGACAGACCTATTGGAGGTGCTGTTGATGAAGGACGGATACTGTAGAAGGCTTTTTAGAGTCCGCTGGTACTACCCGCAACTTGAGCTAATCAATTTTAACTCACAGTGGAGCACAGGAATCCTCATTACATATGGATATTAAGGCGCTTTAACTAGATGCATTGATTTGTCACAACATATACAAGTTGACGTGATTCCCACACAGGAGGACCTTATCACACTGAAGAGCCTGTAATGAACTGTAGAGAACACCCCACGAGTGACTTTGCCCACTGCTACATGTTCTGAACATACACTATAAGAAACAGATATTTATTAATAATAGGCAAATACTGTTTATATCATAGGGAGGGATATATTCTTGTTGTCCTGAAGAAGGTGGCTCTATGCTGTTTTATCCACCGAAACACGTCAACGCTCTGTTTTGTTAAATCTGAGGACTAGAGTTTCACATGTGGAGAATAATTTCAGACAATGTGTCACTTTAATTGATTCCTGTAAGTTAATATCTTTTTATGACAAAAATGTATGTCTTATGTATTTCTGATATATTTGCACATGATGTTTATTATTATTGGGTTTTAGATTGATTTTATTTGATGAATTTATGGAATATATATGTATACCTTTTACATTAAATTTGATAATTAAGAATTGTTTCTTTTGGTTCCTTTGAAGACTGGTGTGTATGTATGTATGATATTGAAAGAGGTTACGAACGAGAGTGGTTATTGAATTTTGATCTCCAAGAGAATTCATTTGTCACGATTATGTAAATGCATATTACCTTCAGCTCTGAATTAGGACTAGGGGAAATTTGCATTATGCTGGAGTAATCTCACGTAGATTTACGATGCGCTTGTTATGCAGAATTCCTCCTGAACACGTAGTTACACACCATTTGTGGGAGAAATTAAGCATGAATAAACAGGAAGAACAGTCGTGACTAGTATGCATGCAGCCGCTGTTTGCAGTACTTGTGTTTTTTGTTCTATTGTTTTAGTGAAAAAACGATCCTTGCATCCTAATTGGATGCAAGGACACATTTCATTCTAAAGTATAGGGACATATTTACAAGAAATTTGTGCATCACAGTGCCGCAAGCAATTTTGCTGCACAGAGATGCGTCATTTTCTAAGTACAAGAATGCACTGTATTTACAACAAAACAGTAAATTCCTGTACTCACCCATGCGCCGGAGCAAACAAAGCTGTCTAACACCACAGGCACCCTTGCACCATGCTGCAAGGGTGCCTGCTTTGCAGGGATGATTGTTGTTGTGCAGGAAGGGACACCTTCCTGTACAAAAACAATCATCAATGGCGTTTTGCTACTTCTATATGTGCTGCTGAATGCTGCACACATAGAAAGAGCAAAAACGAGGATAAATAAAAGTATTTCTCCTTATTGTGTCACTCTTACACCTCCCCTGGCGAGGCATAAGTTTTTGGCGCTGCCTCAGAGTTACAGATCCTTGTAAATCTGGAGGAGGGTCAACAAGCAGTGGCTGTTGCATAGGAACACCCACATAACATCCATTGCACGCCCCTTTGCCGCAAAAAACGGCATCAAGGAGCACCATATTTACAAGGCGGCGTTAAGCCACGCAAAGTAGCTTAGCGCTGCCTTGCAAATATGGAGCAGGGCTCAGCGCCACCGCAGCATCACAAAAAGTGACACTCCGGTGGCACAATGCCCTTGTAAATGTGCCCATAGTCTCAAATTATTGTTTTGCATTTTGCTTAATTTAGTGAAATTATTACATATTTTTTCGGAAATTTCATGCAATTACTCAAAAGCAAACTACCCGAATGTTGCATATTACTACTATGAATGTGCTAGCAGGCACCCTAAATCTTTTTCAAATTCTCTCTCTTCCAAGAACTGCTGCATCCCACAGCTTGTAATTATTTGTATATTTTAATTATTTGGTGCACAAATCCTTTGAGAACAGGTAGCATTTCAATTACCAATACAAGACTGCAGTAGTGCTCAGGGGTCCTTGCAGACATTCTTCATCAAAGATTGCATTGTTTTATAGGATGGAATCTGTGCTCAAACATAGCACTATGCAATTCACCTGTTGCAGTTAGGCATAAGTGTAAAGGACACTGATAATTATATTCAACCCTGTTTTGATGATCAAGTAAATAAGGCCCTAGTGAAATTTGTATTCATGAGCAAAATCTTGTGAAATTAGTAAACTTTTAACCATTCAAATTCAATGGCAGGTTTTTCCAATTTGGAGTCGCACAATTGTGAATATTGTTTGTCTGCATGAAGCAAGCTAAAGAAGGAAATGTCTCAAAAGAGATACCTTTCCTCAAACACGCATTTATGTGAGGCATGCATTTAGTACACCAAGTACAACTTAACAAAAATCACAATTACCCCCTAATATAAATAATTAATGCAAGAAAACTTTATTTTATCAAGGAATAATCTTTCAGCCAAACACATAATTCTCCTTTGCCTCATATTCTCCACTAAATTTTTTTTTAGATTTCAGGACAAAGGACACTTTAGTACTCCAGATCTGAGTGAGTCTTTCACACACATTTAGGTTCTTTCAACAATGTCTGACCACATTTTCTAGTCCAGCCCATAGTTTTTCATAGTGCAATGTGTCAAAGTATTTAAAAATATGACTGCTTCTTTTAGAATGTGTCCTTGCTCCTTTAATCTAAACCAAGAAATGTTAGCATACATGTAATCCTATAATCTAGAGTGATCAGTAAGATGCACCATTTAAAACACAAGGACAGCTACCTGGTGTTGATGCATTTTCTAGACAATACAATACACCGCAAAGGGCAGCTTTATGTTCCTGGGAATCTAAACAATAGATAGGGAAGAAAACACTGGTACCATTACAACAATTTGAACCCATCACTGCATAAAATAAGGCATTAAATGCAATCGTAACATATATCATAAAAGATTAGAAAACTAACATTTATGATTCAGGACATTATATGACTCAAAAAGAAAAACATATGAAGATGTAATTGCATGTATGCACAATAATATCAAATACCAACAAAGGTGTTATAATGATCCATAACCAGTGAAATCTGAAAACTGTAAATAGCAGAGTTTCAGAAGTACTTCAATTAACATATTTTTGCTGAAACATTTAAAAAACAAACAGCATGGTTTCTTATGCAAAAAAATTGTTTTTGTGGAATCCGAGTCCTAGAAGCACAGTCCAAAGACAAGTGAAAAAGTTGCCATTTGTTTCAACATCTTAAGAAAGGTTTGGGTGGGTCTTCATCACAACATGAGCACTGAGCCACTTAGGCATAGCAACCAAATGTTTCGGTTCATGCCTGTACTTATATATCACAATGTAAAAAAACAATGAATGGGAGAAAACAGTTGACAGCAGGGTAAGGTGCCTTCCACCTAGATGGAGATTTTGGGGTAAAATTTGTGCAGAGCATCCCTGTCAGTAATATGCACATGACAAATCACAATAACAGAGACAGCCACATTCCCTGACAACTGGAAGCACGCTGAAGTCAACCCCCTCCTAATGAAGCCCTCTGCAGACCCAACGGACCTCAAGAACTTTAGGCCCATCTCACTGCTTCCATTTGCAGCCAAAGTCATCGAAAAGGCCGTCAACACCCAGCTAGCACATTTCATAGAAACCAACAACATCCTAGACGCCTCTCAATCTGGATTCCGCAGCAACCACAGCACAGAGACCGCTCTCCTCACCGCCACCAACGACATCCGTGCCCTCCTCGACCAAGGCCATATGGCAGACCTCATCCTCCTGCAGCCTTCCACACTGTCTCCCACCGCACACTAGCCACAAGGCCCCACGACGCCGGTATCCAAGGAAAGGCCTTATATTGGCTATGATCATTCCTCTCAGGCAAAACACAGAGAATGAGACTCCCACACTTCCTCTCAGAACCGACAGAGATCAGATGTGGAGTACCCCAAGGATCCTCCCTCAGCCCCACACTCTTCAAGGTCTACATGGCCCCCCTCGCAACCATCGTCAGAAACCACGGGCTCAACATCGTCTCCAATGCCGATGACACCCAGCTAATCCTCTCCATCACCAAGGAACCCGACATCACCAGGCACAATTTCCAAGAAGGGATGCAAGCCGTCGCGACCTAGATGAAGAACAGCTGCCTGAAACACACCTCAGAGAAAACAGAAATCCTCATCCTCGGCTCCACCCCCTCTGATGACACCTGGTGTCCCCCCACCCTTGGAAACCCACCCACCCCAACGAACCATGCACGCAACCTCAGCATCATACTGAACTCACCACTCACCATGAATCGCCAGATCAATGCTTGTCTCCTCTGCATGCTTCAACACCCTCCACATACTATGCAAGACGTTCAAGTGGATCCCCCGACTCCAGGAAAACCATCACGCACTCATCACCAGCAGACTAGACTACGGCAACGCCCTCTATGCCAGAATCAACAAAAAACTCCTCTGCAAACTCCAGACCTCCCAGAACGCCACAGCCAGACTAATCCTCAATATCCTATGGCACAACCACATCACCCAACACCTCCGTGACCTCCACTGGCTCCCTGTCAAAAGAAGAAAAACCTTCAAGCTGCTCACACATGCCTACAAGGACCTCCACAACACCAGACCCCAATACCTCAACAGCTGAATCTCCTTCAATGCCCCCAAGAGAAACCTCCACTCAGCCGACCTCTCCCTAGCCACCGTCCCGCTCTTCTACAGGACCAGAGCAGGTGGAAGATCCTTCTCCTACCTTGCAGCCAAGACCTGGAAGGAACTCCCCCTTCACCTCCGATGGAGACCGACACTGCACCAATTCAGGTAGGACCTCAAGACCTGGCTCTTCGAATGACCCTAACGGAGCTGCCCACACCCACCCCTAGCGCCTTGAGACCATCACGGGTGAGTAGCGTGCTTTACAAATCCCTGATTGATTGATTAATGACTGAATGGCTGCAAGGAGAAACAGGGCACCTGTACCTGCCTACTAAATATTTAACCCCTCTATTTAATATAGAGAAGGCACTTTCTTTCAGGGGAGGAATGGCATTGAAGGTCTACTGCAAAGAGCTGGAGACATTTTATCCAGCGGTTTTATTAGTTTCTGACGTAAAGGAAAACAGAGTTAACACAAAAATGTAATTACAGACTTCATTAGGCCATGTAAACAAATGAATACATTAAACAATAAGCTACATATCAAAACATATACAGTAAAGCATCAATCAACAGACAGCACAATACAAGGATTACAAATGACAGGTGGGAGTTAAATGTAGAACAGAATAGGTGCATATGCACAGCGTACTGTGCAAGCTGTGTTGCATTATCATGCACACCTTTTCATTGGTGGTTGTATTGTGAGTTTAATACGGTTGCAGTGTTGGTTTAGTCAGGGTCCGGAGGAGTGTTTTCTTTCAAACAATATTAATAGCAAACAATATTAATAGAATAAAGCAGTGCAAAATGCTTTTTGCACATACAAAGTCTTACTAAAGTAGATTTTAGATGATGGAAGCAAAAACTGAACCTGGCTGATTTCATTTTTAGGGCTTCGGGCTTATCACTCACAGATCAATTTCTACTATGAGTAGACTTTATTGAGGATGATACTGTATCCATTCCATAAGAAACAATTGTTTCGTTGGGTACTTGCGAATATAAGGAGGCAGAACAGAATAAAATATATTAGTTAATTTCATTCTTCGAATGTGATAGCCATAAGGATAATAGTTGAAGTTTAAAAACAAGAAACATAACAAACAAGAAATTGCAAAATCAATAGGTCTGGCTTATATTTGGAGAAGTCGTTGGCAATAGTTGCTCATTTCTGTGTGTATTCCCCTCAGTTGTCATTAATAGGAAATGCCACAAATAGGCAACATTATGAGCTGCATCAATATGGAAGCAGTGAGCATGGTCTCTTTGCAGAACACATTGCATTAACAGTGTTAAGCAATGCCCTCAAAGAAGAGTCAGAAGATGAGGTTTTCATGTTTATCAGTAAAATTCATAGGCGGACACAGCAAAATAATGCCATAGCATATACTTTTGAGAAAGGGGCTGCACTTTAGTTGCATGTGTAAGAAAGCCTATTTGTGCACAAGTCTCAATTCACGCACAAACGTCATTAAACCCAATTTTATCACGACTTCAAAGTAAAACACATGAACATGAAGGGTGATTAGTGAGTAGCACTGTCTGTGTGAAAAGATAAGGCGTCCAAAGTGTAAATAAACACTATTTAAACAAAAAAATAGATCAGCAACTAAAATAGTTAATGTACTGTGGCTACTGAGTTGAATACACTGTGTATGGATGTACAGGAGTTATAATAATTTGAAGGTGTTGTGTAAATTAAAAAATAAAGGTATCAGTTTAGACATGTAATTTATTGTTTACTTTAAATTTTATTTGTAGCTAAAGAAAAACATAGTTATATCAATTTAAAGGTGGTGCATAAATTATAAGTGTAATGTTTTACTGTAACTGAAGAATTTCTAATTTTTGTGTATTTTAAGTTTGGTTTGTATAGAAAGAATAAATAAAGTTTTGCTAACTATAACAATGGTTTAAACTTTGATTTTTCATCAAATTTCAAAAGATTTTTATTTTTAATAAATGTTTCTGAAATCATAGAATTTTCTGTCATCAAGGGGAGAGTTATTAAGTGGAGTGTGATACAGTACAGCAGAGGACAGTGTTGTAAAGGTACTGCCATAGAGTATAGTGTCATAGAGTGGAGTAGAGTGAAATAGAGTACAGTGGAGTAGCGTACACTGGAATAGCATACAATGGATTGGTGTTGAGTGGAGTGGCATAGAGTGGAGTGTTGTAGAGTAAAGTGGCGGAGAGCAGAGATGCGTACAGTAGAATTGCATACAGTGGAGTGGCGAGGAGCGGAATAGTGTAGAGTGTAGTGTGGTAGAGTGTAATATTGTACATTGGAGAAACACAGTGAATGGCAAAGACTGGAGCGGCATACAGTGGAGTGAGTTCCAGTGTAGTGGCGTACAGTGCAATAGCATAGAGTGGTGTAGAGTGGAGTTGCATAGAGTGGAGTGGCATACAGTAAAATAGCAGATAGTGGAGTGTTGTAGAGTGTAGTAGCGTACAATGGAATAGAGTATAGTGGAGTGGGGTGGCATAGAGTGGAGCGGCGTAGAACGGGATAGTGCACAGTGTACAGTGTAGTGGTGAGAGTGGAGCTGCATACAGTGGAATAGCATAGAGTGGATTAGCGTAAAGGGGACTAGTGCAGAGCACAGTGGCATAGACTGGAGTAACAGAGTGGAGAGGCATGGAGTGGAGTGGAGTAGAGTAGAGTGGCATAGAGTGCAGTGGCATGCACTGAAGTAGAGTACAGTGGAATACTGTATATTAGAGTGGTGTACAGTGTAGTGACGTGGAGTGCTGTGGCATAGAGTAGAATAGCATAGAATGGAGTGTCATACAGTGGAATACACTAGTGTAGAGTGAATTGGCATACAGTGTA
This sequence comes from Calotriton arnoldi, assembly GCA_963921515.1. Lineage (NCBI taxonomy): Eukaryota > Metazoa > Chordata > Amphibia > Caudata > Salamandridae > Calotriton > Calotriton arnoldi. Next base: position 448,579 of record CAWUFW010009911.1, on the reverse strand, counting down.
GTGGTGCACAGTTGAGTGTGTTAGAATGGATTGGTGTATAGTGGAATAGCATAGAGTTGAGTGTTATACAGTGACGTGGCATAGAGTGGAGTGGCATACAGTGAAGTGTTCTCGATTTGACTGGCATAGAGTTGAGTGAGGTACAGTGTAGTGACGTACAGTGGAATAGCGCAGAGTGGAGTAGCTTAGAGTGGTGTGGTGTACACTGGAGTGGCATACAGTGGAATAGTGTACAATGGAGTGGGGTAGACTGGAGTAGGGTGGAGCGGCATATAATAAATCTGCCTATGGTAGAGTTGTGCAGAGTGTAGTGAGGTACAGTGTAGCGGCGTACATTGGAATTACGTAGACTGACATGGCCTAAAGTGGATGGCTTATAGTGCGTGGTGTAGAGTGGAGTGTTTTAGAGTGGAATACTATACAGTAGAGTGTTGCGGAGTAGAGTGGGGTAGAATGTAGAGGGGTAGACTGTAGTGACGTACAATGTAATAGCATACTGAGGAATGGTGTAGAGTGGAGAGTTCCACAGTGGTGTGGTGTACAGTGGAATAGCATAGAGTGTAGTGGCATAGAGGTAAGTGGTGTAGACTGAAGTGGTATACATTGGAGCAGCATAAAGTAGAGTGTTGTAGAGTGGAATAACATTGAATGTTACTGGTGTACAGTGTAGTTATAGGAGCAAATGTATACCTTCAGCCATCTATGGAGCAATCCTCTGGGGGGTGAGGAAACAAAATATTCTGCAAATACAGGACAACTTATTTTTGGCCAGGCTCCTTGCTGTACCATGTAGAACTCCTACAACTCCTACCCTTATTACTCACAGGGAACTAGGTGATTGACCTGTGATCACTGGTTGGCATAACATCTGGAGTAAACCAGGAATGAAATTTACCAGAGATGTAATCAACGACTGCCTTGCCCTCAAGCACTGTCATAAAATGACTTGGCTGGTGCACATCAATAGGTTAATTAAGGAAATGGATGCCACAGTGAACTTGGATTGATTCCTTTGACTTTTTGAATACAACTAGCCCCGCTATTATTATGGCATAACATCTGGGCAAAGGAAGAAGCAGTCCTAAATCGTGCTGTTATCTTAGACTGTTTAAAACTGGAGTGTGTGAAAAAAATACCCTGGCTTAGCCATATAAAAGACCAGCTAGAGGACTATGGGGCTGGCTGATTGTTTTTACAATCAAGGGAATACTGCCAAGTTGTCAAAGGTAAAGCTGAAAAGAGATTTTTTAACACACTTATATTTGACTAGAGGAATCGGGGAGATGGCAAAAAAGAGGGTTGTAGAACACTCATTGTTAGTTTGTACTCCAGGCCTTGACCCTTATCTCTCTTTCTATTTTACTCCCGCTAAATTGTTTTATCTTATAAGTTTCAGGTTTGGCATCTCACACTTTTTGGTCTCATACCCACGCAATGTTTATTGTGACGCCAAATTGGACTTATGTCCATGTGACTCAGAGTCAGTCCAGAGAACCTTACATCTTATGTTTTTCTGTAAACTTTATATTGCTCCAAGGCGTGCCTTTTTAATACCTCTTTTAAAATTTTTAAACATAAGACAGTGTCGGGCTGCATTATATCACCTCCAGCTTTTAAAAGATGAATTTACTTGTCTAATGATCTATAGGTACATCTCTTCGCCGTGCGGTTACGGGACATTGTCGGAAAATTACTTTATGTACTCATTTACATTCTGTGCCCTGGTTTTTAAGTTGCTTCACTGTGGAATTAATTATTTATGATATTGATATTTTGACAACTGAAACTGCTATTGTTACGGATCATTATTATCAGATTTTTGTATTTATATCTGTAATCTTTGTCTGAAATGTTCTTTTATGATGCATTCTTTTATGGCTGGTATACAGCCGAATAAAGATTTTTGAACTGAACTGAACTGAAATGGATGTAGATACTCAAATTAAGAATCCAGCGAACATTCTACAGCATGACAAGAAAGAATTAAAAGCCTTTTTTACTAACAAACGATCAGGGAAGCGAGAATTCAAAGAAAGCCAGAAAATGTCAGTAATTAACTACTTGGAAGGGCCACTACAATGGGGAGTGATGGTCACAGATATTCAGAAAATATTTTATCTTTCTAGGTTTCATTTAGGCATTGCCCACTGCTTGTTAGCAATCCCAAAAAGAGAATCGTGGTCTAATAAACTGCCTAGATGTCCTTGTGATGGAGTGTCTGTACAAACTTCAATGCACTTTACATTATTTTGTGGTTTTTATTGTGAAATCAGGAAACGTGTCTTATGCCCTGTCCTATTATCGAGGTATTTTATAAAGCACCAGGAAGCCTATAAGCTTTTATGTAGCCGTGAAACTGATGATTAAATCTGTCATGATGTCTCTCTTTTTATAAGATGGTGCTATAAAAGTAAGAAATACTCTTACCCTGTATGATCAATTGGTGTATGAATATGACTAGTTATGCTGCTAGAAATTTTGTTTATTCTCCTTGTCTAACATTTTGATGTTATGGTGTATTTAACTATTTTAAAATCTTCTTGTTTTTATGTGTTTTTAAATTTTGTTTTTTATGATATAATGAAAATGTCAATAGATGTATTTAAGTATGTGTGCTTTTATGATTATATAATCGAATAAAGCTGACTTTGACTGACTACAGGTGTACCGTGTAGTGACTTAGGGGCATATTCTCAAGGAGTCATCGCCGATTTATCGGCACTTTAGCGCCGCAAAAGTGGCGATAGGCTTATCGCCCCATTCACAAGCTGGTGCAAACTGCCGACATCGCCAGTTTTCCCCGCGATAGCTGCCACAAAACACATCGCCACGGATAAGAGCGACAACTAACGCTAATGATATGCAGAGTAGGCGTTCCCGTGCCAAAACACACGAAAACACAACTTCGCGATATTCCCAACGGGCAGCCAGATCAGCGATGCGATCTGATAACAGGCGATAAGGCGCGTTAGCAGCAGGGATTCAACACCTGCCTCTACTGGTGTTAAGAAGGACGACAACCTGCAATATGAAAGGGAGCCCAGCCTAGAGCCACATCTGAAGACCAACAGATGCCATGGAGACAATGATCATGCAGCCTGGAGACCCAAGAGGGCCACAACACCCACCGCAACCACCCCCCGGACCCTCCCCCCTAGGTCATGAAGTCCAGTAGTCAACGGTAGTGGAAAAACAGAACTTTATTATAAATACATAAACAACAAGACGAAAAGCTCAGCCAACGCGTTCCATTCCCAATGGGGAACTTCACCAGGGCAACGTGTGGATCCAAGAAACTGCAAATGCTGCGGGAACTCCCCAATACCATTCCATATCCCGAAATCAGTAGTCAGAAACCTGTTGGAGAAATGGTGACAATGGTCAAGCGTCCTCATAGTCACAAACGTAATCTGGTACAGTGTATTGCACTTGGACAAACCGGAATGCATACAGGTATGATGAATCCAGTCCAAACATACTGTAACAGAAGTCTGTGTGCTCGTAACCTCCGCAGGAAAGAAAAGGAAGGTTACGACCACACAAACATCTGTTACGGTCTCATCATGCAGGATTCATCATACCTGTAAACATCACGGTTTGTATCATCTTGATACCCCTGCACCTTCACTTCCCCCACTCTGTGCATGAACAGCTGTAGACCATGCAAGGGAATTACGCCATAGCTGTCTTACCGCACGTGTCGGGGGCAATTGACTGTACACATGTACCACTTGTGCCCCCTGCCGACCCTGCACACAATTACCGCTACAGAAAGCACACGCATTCCATCAATGTGCAGGTGATAGTGGACCACCGGGGACAGTTCACCAATATCGTCGCCAACTTCACAGGCAGTGTGCACGATACATACATCTTCCGACAGTCCATCATCAACCAGCGCTTCCAGGATGGCACCCATGGCAATGCACTGCTCATTGGTAAGTACCAATTGAACACACCACACATCTCAACTCCACAATCACACAACTCACAACTGTGGAAGAGCACACGTAACAAAATCACATACAACATGCCAACCAACATGCCCAAATACCGGACACGACAACACAAGTAAACGTGGTAACAGGGGCCAGACATGTAGACAAACCATCCACAAAGGCAGAGCCCCTCTGCCACACAATTGCAGAATGTGGGGAGAGGTGGGAACCAAGAATGTGCGAAGGAGGCAAGTGACCCAGCAATAAGAAAGGACACAATGCCAAGTGTGGTGGAGATGTGCTTGACAGACTGCAGTATGCAGAGCACAGACATGTCCATGTGGACATCTACTGCTGGTGTTTGCAGTGTAGTAGACAGTGGACGCAAACAGGTGACCCCAGGCAGTGTGGAAGCCCTTGGACATGTAGCCATGTGGTCCCCCCTGTAAGCCTGAGCGGATCAGCCTTGGCCGGCGTATGTCGCGAATGAATAGCCCGGGGCCCTGGGTGTGGTCCAGTTCCGGGATGGCCACCACAGTAACTACTTCGTGTGTCTCTGTGTCCGCCATATCATGACCATAGGCCTACACACACGTGCCCGACCACATTCAATGGCCGTATTCACACTGGAGACGAGGTGACTACGTCCCAAGCCAACCCGCGCACATCTCGTCAGCGCATGCAGGGTCGTGTCTGCCAGGGCAATGCCCCCCACCCAGCCACGAGGCCGCCGCCGTGACCGGTGGTGCTTGCGCGATCCTGTGCGCCTGCTGCACCCCAGCCCTGGTCCCCAGACCGGTCCGCCGCACAGCGATGACTGCCCGCCCCTGCGCACTCAGGCCTCAATGCTCACCTGCCGTCACCGGTGTGTCTCCAAGAGGGCCCTCCACGTGCCGGTGCAACCTCCTCAGCTGATCGCTGGATTCCACGCCACAGGCCCCCAGCGCACCCTGCGGCACCGCACCGCGGAGTCATGTGTGTGCTGACTGCTGCCTGCGCGTACACTGCGGTCCAGCAGGGCTCACAATTGAATTCGAGTCTTGATTTGTTGGACGCCGTATCGAGGCCAACGCATCATCGCAGGCTGCACACCCGCTCAGCTCTTCAGGTGGGCCTAACTCAGTGCAAAGCAAGTCATCGCCACGAGGCGGTAGACCCGTGCCGGATGCAGGCCATCGGGTGCCACTAACTCAGTGCAACGCAAGTCATCGCCATGGGGCGGTAGGCCCATGCTGGACGCAGGCCATCGGGTGCCACTAACTCTGTGTAACGCAAGTCACGGACGACTCATGATTGAGTTCCGTGGAGGCGGACACCATCATGTCACCTCCGGAAGTGGGGGTTGTGCTGTGGTGGGCCCCTTTTATTGGCAGGGTCACATGTCCCGTGATGCCTGCGCTGGATGGGTGTGGTGTGGGTGTAAACCAGCCCTCAGAGAGTGGCTGTGGCATGCTGACAACTAGACCAGTGACCAGCAGATCACTACAGGGAAGACCTGGGACATGTAGCTGTGTCATCACCCCCTGTGAGCGTAAACGGAGTGGGCTGGGCTGGCGTATGCCAGTCCAGCGTAGGGGTGTGAACAATGATCCCGGGGCTCTGGGCATGGTTCAGTTCTGGCCTCGACAAGGAAGTAACCAATGCATGTGTCTCCGTTGTAGTGTCTGCGCCACTCGGACCGCAATCGGCAATGTTGCACCCTGTGATCCAAGCCCCACAACATGTGCAAAATGGACGTGAGGGGGAATCAGTGACCCTACATTCATCCATACTGTCATACTTGAAGGATCATAGACATGACACATCTGTGTGAATTTGAATGTTTTATTCACATCCAGTGGAGTGTTGCAGCTGGAGCAGTACAGGGCCATGCACACCCCACTTGACATTGTTGCCCCGTGGAGGGCCAGCCAGAGTCCATTAGGGAAGGACAAGTTCATCGGAAGAGGAAGAGTTCAGTCCGCAGTCTGATTGCTGTGTCATTGGTAACCAAACAGAATATGGCAGTCGATGTCGAGGTCCAAGGTGAGTGCCGCAGAGTGTATCGGGGGACAGTGGAAGTTGATGATGCAAAGGGCCGAACCAAGCTGAAACAGGCCAGATGGCGGAGATGAATGCTACCGCTTCCTCATTACCACAACGGCAGTCTCATCCACATCATCGTCCTCTGATGTGTGATGTGCCTCACCTGTGGGTGTTGGTGTTTTGGCTGCAGCACTGTGTGGCACTGACACATCAGGGGCCGGAGGTGGATTGTCAGCCGCACTGTGTGGCAGTGACACATCAGGTGCCGGAGGTGGAATGTCTGCCGCACTGTGGGGCACTGACACATCAGGGGGCGGAGATGTGGATGGTGTAGGAGCAGCAGCATTCATCTGCACCAGGCCTTGTGGCAGCAATGCCATGATGAGGATCTGCAGGGCATGGAAGATCCCAGCCACATCTCGCTGATGTGCAGCCATGGCAGCCATCCTTTCTGCCTCCATCCGCACCGAGTCCTCCATGAGCCTTCGCATGTGTCCCAACTCATGGCTGAGATTGCTGGAGCCACTCTGACTAGACAGGTGTTCTTGTCTCCGAGTCATGACTCCAGCGATGTCAGCCATGGCTCGTTGGAGACCATGGAGCGGACTGTGGGTGTCCGTTAGGGACTATAAGTGGTCCCTGATGGGACGTAGACACCCATGGATGGCATCAAGTTTGGCTGCCATGAGGACGAACCCCACCCGCACCTGCTCAGCCATCTCCTTCTGGCCCTCCAACACACGGCGTTGAAATGCAATGTGTTGGTCGTGGGGATCCTTGGAGACAGCCGGGGTGGTGGGTGCTTCCTCCTGTGCGGTCTGTGCAGGGGGTGGGGTCTCCTCGATGCAGCTGGGCTGCCCTGCTCCTGGAGGTGGGGTGCTGAAGCTGTCCATGAGATCTTGGAGGGCGTCGATGTCGAAGGTGGGGAGGTCATCCTCATCATCAGTGAGGAGGTGTTCGGTCTGCTCTGCAGGAGGTGATGATTCTCCCTCTGCAATGTAAAGGGGAGATGCAGTTTAACAGTGTGTTCCATGTATGTTCACGCATTGGCCAAGTTTCCAAACAGACTGCATGACAATGTACATTGTGACTGTTCAGGAGGGGCTGCCTATTTGAAGCGGGACAGTGGACATTTGTGCACCATCAGGGATGTGGGGTTGTACTTGTCCATTATCATGTCACAGTTTCCTGCTATGCCAAATGTTATTGGCCAGTTTCTACACACAAGCGGCAGCAGTTGTGTCCTCTGTTCTGATGTGAAAGTGTTGCAGTTTGTACCACATTGTTGTCAATGTTGATGTGCTATGATTCTTGTGTGTATGCTGCATTGTGGGAGAGTCGCCCCTGCAGCTCAGACTGTGCTTGGCCTTCTCCCTTTCAGGCGGTGTGCCTTTGACTTCTGTGCTTATGCAGTGCTGAGATGTTGCATACTTGGGTAGATTGGGCTCTTGGTGGGAGTTGGGACTCTTGGGAATGGTTTGTCCACAGATGTCTTGTTGCCATCAGGGGTTGTTTGTGCACGTGGATGTGTCAGTGTGTGACCTGCTACTTTCCGGATGTGGACCACACTCAGCCACCTCGGTGTCGTGGCGTGCAACATGTCATGATGAGTTGCCTGCAGATATGCTCATCATCATGCAGTGTCACTTCCATTGTCAGTGGGGCTCACGGATCCGCAGCTTTGCTGGGTTCAGCACATGTGCATGTTGTAAGATTGGTGATGTGTGGGGAGGGCCCCCTCTGGGAACATTGTGGACGGGGGACTACTTGCTGTTTCTATGTGTGCTGCAGTATGGCAAAGAGATCAGGGACATGATCCAGAGTCATTGTGGTTGTGCAGTGTACTATACTTCATTGTGCATGTGTGCCATTGTGGCCATCTCCCCCCGTCCCCCCAGTCCCTAGTGGTTACTCATCCTGTTGCTGTTGTGTCAGGTCATGTTGAGCAGTGTCCGGTCCCCCGACTCCTGCCACCGTCTCCACACTGATGACTGTGGACACCATTTCCATCATCTCATCCAGCTCCTCCTGTGGCGCAGGGCTCCCACCCCCAGTCTGCATTGCTGTTTTGCGGTTGTTTGCGAGTTTCTGCTTGGTTTTGTGCTTCACATCATTCCAGCGCCTCTTGAGCTCTTCCATTGTCCTCCTCAGCACTCCGACTGCATTCACCTTGTCCACGATGGACTGCCATATTCCATTTTTTGTTGCCAATGACACAGTGGAGGTTACGAACAGTTGTTGATGGTGTTCTATCACCTCCGTAATCAGGATCCTGTTTTCCTGCGGACTGAACCACGTCTTCCTCTTCTTCTTCTCCCTGCCCTTCCCTGACCCCGAGGTCCCAGGCTGGTCCTCCGTGGGGCTTGTGGGGTTCGGGTTGCCTCTGTACTTGCTCCGGCTGCCTCCATTGTGCTTCACAGTTGTTATGTTTTTTTTTTAAATACATTTTTTTGCTGCTTTTATGGTGATTTTTCCCGCCTGATGTGGGAATTGCAAGCCTGGCGCTGCTTGTCGCCGATTTTTCTATCGCGGTTGGGCCCATCGCAAAGTTTTTTGCGTTCGGGTTTCCTTTTTTATCGCCAACGCGGTAGTTGTATCACGAACATTTGAGGCGTTATCGGGAAACTATTGCATGTTACCGCCGTGTTGGGAATACGACGTTGACACAGAGTTATTTTCCCGCGATAGACGGCGATATGAAAAATTGCGTTAGCCTATTTTGGCGATGTTTATCGCACGTTCTTGAGAATATCCCCCTTAGAGTGGAGTGGCATTTAATGGAATAGCTTACAGTAGAGTGACATAGAATAGAGTGACATACAATGGAAAAGGGTAGAGTGGATTGGTATGGAGTGAAGTGGCGTACAGTGGAGTGATGTAGAACGGAGGGATGCACAATTAGGGTGGGCAGGAATACCGTGGAGTTGGCAGAATTTGGTCACTCCGTGTTACTCTTTTAACACAGAATTCCAACCCATTCCACCAATCAAATTTTGTACCTGTTTAGGCAACGCTATGACAATGTGAATAAAGCAAGGCGCCAGGAAGCAAGCTGGCGAGTGCAAGCAACATTTGGCATCTACCAGCATGATTTCTAGGAAGGTATCCACACCATTTTCTATTGTGGGTGGGCACAAGCGGTTACGTTCAGAGGGCGGCTTCTGGTGCAGATTTTCTACTCCAAAAGCAACAAAATCAACTCGAAATTGGATTTTTGAATAACTATTCTACCCGAACGGATTGTTCTGGTAGTTTTTTTTAGCGTGAACCACATGTTTTATTTTACTTTTTTTTAGCAACAGAAAGGAAGTGCCACAGAGGCTCCAACTTCCTTTTCTTGTCCAGAAGGCTCCTCCCAGAGCTTTGACCAGCCCTTGGTCACTTTTCATTTGGTTTTTGAGGGGAAAGGATCACTGTCTTCTTGGGCTGCAATCTCTGCTGCAGCTACCATTGGATTTTTAAGGACATTTGTTCAGGAATCAAGGAAGGTAAGAACTTTTGGATCAGTTAGTTATTTGATGGAAGGCATGCACCAGTATTATGTTTACCTTTTTTGATTTTTCTTCCATTTTTAAATTTCATTGTGGGTGGTTTCCTAAGGTAAACATTTGGCACAGGTTTGGGAGTGCTGGTGGGCTGATTTTAAAACTTTTAAAGTTGTTTTCCTCCATATTCTTGTGTGTTGTTTCGGGTTTTGCACCATTATTTTTCTCATTTTACTGTGGGGTCTAGCCCACACCACTGGCCATGGCCCATATCCCATGGACAACCAGCTATTACTACTAGGCATTGGGATTTATTAAACATCTGTTTATGTGGTATATTTGTTTTAAAATCTATTGATTTAGGGATAGCCTTGGATTAAATCCAAAATGATTCTTTTTTATATTTTACATTTTCCTGCACAGTATTTTGGGAGGGTCATTTTTGATGCCTTGAGATTTTTTTGGTTGGTGAATTTTTAAAGTTGACAGATAATTTTTGCTTTTGGCATTGCTGAATTAATGGTAGTGTTTTCTTCTTTGTTTACCATGTCTCCTTTCTTTTCTGGTCAAGTGGCCATTGTTTGTGTGGCCAGTGTGCATGTGTGTTTGCCATAGGCCACCATTTTGTCTTTCTTCTCCATGCCATGTGGCAGGGTGGCCATTTTCTTTTGTGTAGTCAGTGTGCTTGTTGCCACAGGCCTGCATGGGTTCATTGTTGTCCATGCCTTTGCCCTTGGTGGCCATGGGCCCAACTGCATTTTGTAGTCAGTGTGCTTTGCCTTTGCCGTAGGCCTGCATGTGTTATTTCCTTGTTGTCCATGCCTTCGCCTTGATGACCTTGTGGGCGGCAGCCATTTTGTATTCAGTGTGCTTTGTTTTTGCCATAGGCCTTCATGTGTTCTTTGTTGTACATAGCTTCACCCACTGCAGCAATGTGCCATTGTGGCCCTTTTGCGTAGCCAGTGTGTTCCTTTTCTTCCACGTTTCAAAGCCATTTTCTAGGGACATTGATAGTAGGGGCTTAAGCCTTTTTGTTTTTTCTTCATTTTTAATTTTTTCCTTGATGTTAATTTAATGTGCTTGAGGAGGATTGTAGTATGTATGCACGGTGTTTTGTAAGGATTTTTTCTAGTTTCCTCTGTGCCTCCTTGCCTCCCATAAGATTTCTCATAGTCTATAGAGCAATCATTTATTTTCAATTATTTGATTTTTCTCTTCAAACCCCCCCCCTGCCATAGCAGCACTCAAGCAAAAATTGTTTTAAGGATTATTCCATTTTCCCCCTGCACCTGCCTCCTGCCATATTAGACCACTGGCACACACCAGCAACACATTTTGTAAAGATAATTCTGCACCCGCCGCCTGCCATATGCCATAGATGCACACCAGCAATAATGTTTTTAAGGATTATTCTATTTTACCCTGCACACGCTTCCTGCCATAGGCCACAGGCACTCACCAGTAAACATTTTTTTTAAGGATTATTCCATTTTCCCCCTCATTCCTTGCCTGCCACAGGTGTCATAGGACTTAGAGGCACATAAAGAAAGCTTTTCAATCTGTATGATATTGAAATATTATGTTAGGGTTTGGAATGGATACACTATTGTTAATTATTTGTGCTGTGACTTCACTAAATTATATTGTCTGTAGATTCAAACTGCAAATGCCATGTTTTACTGAATTTCACTGAATTTCTTCCTTGCTTGTTAGCTTTTCGGTGTACAAGAGACATCACACACAGTACTGTCAGACAGAACGCCGGAAGTCACACACACCAGCTGCATCTTCCTCTGCTTTTGCTTGTGCAGCTAAGTGGCAACTGCCTAAGCTAAGAAAGAGCTTGAAGATGGCCCCAAAGAAAGGTGTTCCTGTCAAGAAAGTGGCAGTGAGGAGGAGAGGAAGAAGGATATTGCCATCACTGTCTTGCTGGCCTCCACCTTTTTCAGGAACTGTGGTGTACCTGCTGCACCCTCTGGGGAGCAAAAGGCTGGGAGCAAGTACTCCCACATCAGCAACAGCAGCACATCAGCATAAAGCTACGCACAAGCCCATGTCTCTCAGCAATGTAGTCACTGCAGTCATGGCAAAGTGCCATGAGTCTGAACTAGATTTGTCTCAGCTGCAAACTAGTACCCAATAGTTGAGAGTGGACAACAGGAGGCGCAGCCAGCCACAGTTCTTCTTGAAGAAGGAGCTGAACAGGAGGTTGAGCTTCCTGCTGATCAAGATGTTGTTCTTTCATCATTGGCTTCATATTCTCCAGCAAGAAAAAGAAATGGTAATCCATCATCTTCTACAAACTCCCCTTCTCATGATCTGGACATGGTTTGGACTTTGGCCGAGTCCAAGACCTGCCTGAGAGACAAGGAAAGTTTCTGGAAAGTTAATGAATGTGACAGTAATGAGGACGATCCAATGACTATCAATATGGAGGACTGCTCAGAGGACACTGAGATGACGCCTCCTATTCAACCTGCTCAGAGGAATGTAGTTTCACCACCGCCGGTGTACATATTTGTAAGCCCCCTGCCGAGACCTGCATCTACCCCTACCACAGTCAAAGTACTCCCTACAGAAAGGTAAACAACACAGCACCTACCTCCACTTCTTCAGGCATTGGCAGTGGCATGCCAAAAAAGTTCTACCCAGTTTGGGACTTCTTTGTGATCAGCAAGCAGGAAGATAGCATTGCAATATGCTCCGTTTGCCATGTGAGTGTTCATCAAGGTAAGCCATATTCACTCTATGGTACTGGAGGTCAAGCATCCCATCTGAGAAAACATCACACAATCCAGTGGGAGGTGCACCTTAAAAAAATAGGTGATGGTGGTGATGAGAGAGGGGAAGCAGCTGAGTGAACAGTGATAGAAGAAGAAGATGGTCATGAGGAAGAAGAGGATGACAGCATTACACAAAGCAGCCCTGTCCCCTGTAATGTGCCAGCATCATCTGCATCATCAACCTCCAAATGGCACAAGACTCAGGTGCCGACTAAACCTGGGCATAAAACTCCGCTCTGCTCGCGGAGTTTGCGGATTTTTGGCAACTCTGCGTAGAACGCAGAGTTTCCGGAAAACTCTGCACTCTGCAATGGAGCAGAGTTTTTTTTGTGTTCTCGTGCCCAAATTGCATTTTCATGTGAGCAGGAGTGACTTACCAGGTGCCTACGATCGCTGACGAGATTTCCCATCCGTTCAGGAGCACCACGTGATTTGCTAGCCGGCCGCATGGTCCCCCAAGAGTTTGCGATCGCGAATACGCCATTCGGGCGCGCCATCAGGCTTTCGGTGGAAGTTTTGTGAAGAACGTAATCCCGAACACGCAGAATCAGCAATCTGGCGAAGGTTCTCTCCCGAGCAGCATCGAAACTTTCTCGAAATGACGATTTGGATTAAAACAACTCCTCAGATTGACATTTGGCTGTACTTTTTTGTGCAAGGAGTCCTTTTTCTTTCTTTACTTTTTTTGTGAAGAGGAAGTAAGTGCAAATCCAAATTTCCTGTTACTGTCCAGCAGGCTCCTCCCTGTACTTTGTCCATCTCCTGTTCATTTTTCATTTGGATTTGGAGCTGGAAGGATCACTCTTTGTGTCTGTTACATTATATATCATTGGCTCTAAGGACTTTTGAATTTGAGATTTCCCAAGTAAGTTGGAAAATTGGTGTTGTTTCTTTGATTGGGGCATTGCACCTACATTTTTGTACTTTTCATCGATTTTTTTATTTATTGAGGTGGGTGGCCTGTAGTTTCAGTAGGGGCCTAGTTGTTTCTTTGTAAGTAATTTTTCTTCTTTTATAAAGGAAACATGTTGCACAGTTCAACACATTTTCTCTAACTTTTGAAATCAGTTTGCAATATTTATTTAATTCACTAGCCCAGTAGTCTGCCAATAGGCCTTTAAGCCAGTAGGCCCAGACCTACTCATGGGTGCATGAAGCAACTGTTTCTCTGGTGTCTGTTGAATTTAAACATCATTTAGGGCATGGATGGCATTGGATTGAATTGCAAAATGTTTTTTTTTTTTGGTATATCACTTTTTTCATGTGTGGTTGTTGTGTAACTTGCAAACCTTTTTTAGCCCTGTGGATTTTCGTTTTAGCATTGTTGCATTAAAGCTGTGTTGTTTGTCTGGCCAGTGTGTCAGTGTGTTTGTAATAGTGGTCCAGCATTTGCCTTGGCTGAGCCTCCCTGTGTGGCCTGGGGTCATTTTGTAAAGTCTGTGTCCATCCAAATAGGCCTGTTTGAGTTCATTGTTTTCCAGGCCTCCTGCTTGTTGTGAGTGACCTTGTGGCTGGTGGCCATTTTGTGGTGGTATTTAGTGTGCTTTTGCCATAGGCCTGCATGTCTTTCCTTTGCTCCTCTTGGCTTACTGTTTCTTGTTGTGGTAGACTGGCCATGTGGCTGTCGGCCATTTTGTGAAGGCAGCAAGTGTGCTTTTACCATAGGCCTGCATTGTCTGTCTTCCCTTTCTTGTTGTTGACTGGCCATGTGGTTGGCGGCCATTTTGTGAAGGCAGCCAGTGTGCTTTTGCCATAGGCCTGCATTGTCTGTCTTGCCTTTCTAGTTGTTGTGGCCTGGCCATGTGGCTCATGGCCATTTTGTGAAGGGGCAGCCAGTGCACTTCTGCACTAGGCCTGCAAGCCTTTTTTGTGGTGGCCATGCCTTGTTGTTGTTATTCATGCAATTGTTTCTTCTTTTATCCAGCAACAAATGCAACACAGTTCACTACGTCATTTTCTAATAAATTTGCAATATTATTGATTTGAATTGATTTACTATGTGGCCTAGTCTGCCAATGGGTTTTCCAACCAATAGGCCCAGACCTACTCATGGGTGCATGAAGCAACTGTTTCTCTGGTGTCTGTTGAATTTAAACTTCATTTAGGGCATGGATGGCATTGGATTGAATTGCAAAATGTGTTTTGTTTTAGTATTTCACTTTTTTTCAGGTGTGGTTGTTGTGTAACTTGCAAACCTTTTTTAGCCCTGTGGATTTTCGTTTTGGCATTGTTGCATTAAAGCTGTGTTGTTTAGCATGCCTCCTTTGCCTGGTCAGTGTGTGTGTGTGTTTGTAATAGTGGGCCAGCGTTTGCCATGGCTGAGGCTCCCCGTGCGGACAGGGGCCATTTTGTAAAGTCTGTGTCCATCCATATAGGCCTGCTTGAGTTCATTGTTTTCCATGCCTCCTGCTTGTTGTGAGTGACCATGTGGCTGGTGGCCATTTTGTGGTGGTAGTTACTGCGCTTTTTCCATAGGCCTGCATGTCTTTCCTTTGTTCCTCTTGGCTTACTGCTTCTATCCATTGTCAGCTGCAGCTCACTGAATGCTGCATCCCAAGTGAAGCACAATGCCAAACCGGTTCCGTTACATTTGTATTTTTGTTGTTGTTCTTCTTCTTTCCTATCCTTCCTGAGTGTACAGTACACCATGAAAGCCTAGTTATGTTTTTTTAATAACTGAGGTAATAAATGTAATAATTTTAATAACACTAACAAGTGTGACCCCACACTAAGTTATATATTATAATTGTTTGTTTGTACTAGTAGTAATTGAACCACAACACTTAATGCCACATTTCACTGATGTTCTTGTTGCTTCTTTGCCTTTGGGGTGCACAAAAGAGGAGGAGACAACATCACCCATTGTACTGCCAGACAGAAGTCCTTTCTGTGCACGACGTCATGTGACGTGTGACCACAGACATCTCTTCAACTTGTGCCACTGCGTGCTGCTGACCTCTTGAAGATGGCGCCAAAGAAAGGTAGCAGGTCCAGTACCAAGAAAGTTGCCAGTGAGAAGAAGGCACTGCCACTTACCAAGACCGGTATGTTGCCCAAGACCTTTTTGGGGAAACCAAAAATTGCGCCTGCAGCAGCGGCGCCCGGGGCTCAAGTTGGGAGCAGCACCGCCGCATCAGTGGACCCACCCCACAAACCTAGGCCCAAGCCCATGTCTGTCGCAGAGGCAGCCAGTCTAATCACGAGTCCAACGCCAACGAGCAGTGATGTTGAAATTGATTTATTGCAAAGTAGTACCCAATCAATGCAGGAAACTCAGATAAGTGGGCAACAACAGCCGCAACCCCCAATAGTAGATGTTCCTCTCAAAGTAGGGACAGTTCAGGAGATCGAGCTTCCTCCAGAGGAAGAAGAAGAGCAAGCCACTCTTTCAGAAGATCCATTGTCTTCCAGATCCCCAGCAAGGAAAAGGAGGGTTAGTCCATCAACTTCTTCTGCACGCACCCCTTCTGATGATCTGGACGCCAATATGAAGCCACCTCAGTCTGAGAGTGAGACAAGCCACGAGACAAGGCTAGGGAAAAGGAAGGTTCCAGAAAGCCTTAGAGTTATGGAGGTAGATGTAGAAGAGGAGGATGATGACGAGCCAGTAATCATGGACATTAGTCCCGCCCCAGTGGAGACCGACATTGCCCCATCCCAAATTGCTGTGAGGGATGTGGCACGGATACCACCAACACATATGATACCACTAACACCACCTCCAGCTTCCATATCACGCCGGCAGTGACCTACATCCACCACAACCACCTCAGTAGAAGTAGGTACTGCAGGGAATCAAACGTCACGCCCACCTACCAGTTCATCCGACATTGCAAGTGGCATCAGCAGCGCCAGAAAATTGACCTCACCAGTTTGGGGCTTTTTTTCGGTTTGCAAAAAGGAGGTGAACATTGCTATATGCTCCATTTGTGGACAAGGTGTTAGTCAGGGCAAGCTTGGTACAAACTATGGTACCGGAGGCTAAACAACCCATCTGAGAAAACACCACTTGATCCAGTGGGAGGGGCACCTTAGCGGCCAAAATACTGCACAAAGGGTTGTTGGAGGGAATGAAGAAGTAGAAGATCCGATAACTGTGGAAGGTGAACAAGAGGGAGACATTTTCTCTGGTACACAAAGCAGCACTGTCCCCAGCAGAGCAGTGGTACCGCCCACATCCTCATCAGCAACATCGCAATGGCACAAGAGTCAGGCTGTGACACCAAGGGGTCCAAGGCAAGAGAGTACCACAAGAAAAAAACATGTATTGAGCCTAACATCTGGCGTCAAGAAGTCACCTGCATCAGTGGCACCATAAAAGAAAAAAATCCAGCCTACCATTATCAGCATGTTTAGGTCGGAGGGGCAGTATGAACGCAACCACCCAACGGCACATTTATACAACGCGAAGCAGGCTAAAATGTTAGCGATGGACCTCCTCCCTTTTTCTTTTGTGAAAGGCATGGGTTTTCTTGAATTTGTGGCAGCCATCTGCCCGAAATGGAAGGTTCCCAGCCGGTCCTATTTCACCAGAGTTGCTGTTCCAGCACTACATCACGACATGCTTGAATTGCTTGGAAAGGTTTTGCAGCAGAGTGCTGTTCACACTATCCACCTGACAACAGACATGACGACCAGTTGCCAAGCCACTGATTACATGTGCATCACTGCCCACTGGATCTCTTTTGTGGGGGTTAGAGAAAACATATCTGCAGTAGGTGTTGTTGACACTGCTGATATTTTTAATGCCGCTCAAAAACATGCAACTGTAGCCATGTTCGCCATGGAGAAATCTCATACTGCTGCAAGCATTTTGGAAGACTTTGACAGCAAGGTCTTTGAAAGGCTGCGGCCAAGAGGGCTTAACATTGGTTTTGTTGCCACAGACAATGGCAGTAATATAGTTAAGGCCATGGCCGAGGGTGGCTATTTCAGGGTCCTGTGTTTGGCGCACTGCATTAACATCATTGTTCAAGACTTTCTGAAAAAAGAAGACCGGGCCAGCAACTTATTGACCACCTGCAGAAGAATCTGCACACATTTCAGCCATTCTTTTAAAGCCCGGAAGCAGCTGAGGATCATTCAACATGATAATAGAATGCCAGTTAAAGCACTGATCGAGGAGGTGCCAACAAGTTGGAACTCAACTTATTACATGCTTGAACGTCTGTTTGAGCAGTACAGACCAATCAATGAATATGTCATGCAAAGAGGGGATGCTACTGTGAAAGGCATGGTCATTGAGATGGACCAATGGGGCCTAGTAAAATGCCTGACAGAGATGCTACTTCCTTTCGAGGTCTTCACACGTGAAGTCAGCAAGGAGGACTGTACTATGGGCCAAGCTATCCCATTGTTGCACATGCTACAGGAACAGCTGAAGAGGGTGTCTGCAATGTACGCAGGTGTGGAGGAAAAAAAAGAAGCATATGAGTTGGTGGAGAGCTTAACCCTTTGCTTATCTACAAATACAAGGGTGCAAAAAGGCGTTGTGTCATCCAACCATTACATTTGTGCCACAATTCTGGATACACGGTACAAGCAATTACTGCACATTTAATTCCTTTTTCAGACGGGAATGTTGCCAACTACAAAACTTGGATAGCTGTGGAAGCCAGTCATCTAGAAAAAGAACGGCCGGACATTAGAGGCCCGCTACTCCAGGGCACAACAAGTACTGCAGGGCAGCCAGCTTTGAGCTCAACTTCAGAATCTGAGGGCTGTGCAGTTGGCTCACAGCAGCCAACACCACCAACAACACCAAGAACAACATCAACAACAAGAACAGGAGCATCAGCCCCAAAATCGGCACAGAAATTGTTTCTACAGCAAGGTCTTAATTAAGTCCAGTGCTGAGGCAAAGTCAAAAGAGGCCGAGCAAAGCAGAGGCCCCATGAGCATTGAGCAGATGGTCCAGGCCTATCTAGATGACCCAACAGAGATCTACTTTGATCAAAACCCATTGCTGTATTGGTATGGGAAAAGGCACCAATGGCCAGTGCTCAGCTCGCTGGCGATAAAGTATCTGGGTTGTTCTATCACAAGTGTCTCTTCTGAGCGTGTTTTCAGTGCTGCTGGTGCTGTTCTGACAGTGAGAAGGACCAGTCTCTCACCCCAAAATGTGGAGAGGTTAACCATGATCAAAATGAATCAGTACTTTATACCACCGAATTACACCATACCTGAAGTAGCACAGCAGGAAGAGGATGACGGCGTCTCAGGTCATGGAAGTAGTCTGTTAGGTGACCTACTTCTGGGTGAACCACCAGAGTTTGAGGACGAGCTCTACTTCCCTGACAACTAGGCTTTCGAGTCGACTCAAGTTACTTTCTTTCTTCCTTTTTGAAGCACAAAAATAAAACATACAGCTGAGGAACATCATTTACTTTATTATTTGTGTGTGCCACTGTCTTTCTGGTTCACAAATCCATCCCGACCGTCCTGCTCTTTTATTGCCGAATTGGAGTTGCAACTGCAGTCAGTGAAGAAGTAACTCCTAGTCCACTCCTGTCCGGACTCTCCCTAAAGCCATTTCCCTCATGCCAGATATTGGATGGATAATGCAACAAATGTGAAATGTGTGCCGGCCTCCAAACCTGGGGTCAGACTATATATAACCTTTCCGAGCCTAGAGGGACTGCCCCGGAAGAACAGGTAAATTATGGCATGCATTGCACGCTGAGTGATTGTTGTTTGTTGTGCATGATGTCTACTATTCTGAATCTACACACAAAAAAAGTGATTAAAGCCAATCTTTCCCTTCTTGTTGTTCAATAACAAAAGTGTACTACTGCAGGCCGTTCCATTGCATTTTTGAGTCGGGACGAGTCTGGAGTCTAGAGGACTCACTCGGGAGTCGGGACACTTTTGGTACAGAGTTGGACACCATACCATACTCACAGTCAGAGTCAAGAGGATCAGAGATGATTGATGGAATGAATAACTCAAGACATGAAGTGGCCTAAAGGTAAACAACAACACCAGTCCAGACCTACATGTCTGTGTAGTGGTTGTGGTGTGAATGACAGTGGTGCATTGATTTTTTTACTTAATTTGGAAAATGCTATGTTACTGTGTGTGTGTGTGTATGCTCAGTGCTACTGCTGTCTAGCTCAAATTCGGAGCTAAGTGGAGGTTGGGTTGGGGGGCCTGTTCCTGTTCTTGGAGGATCTTCTTCTGCTCTAAGTATATATACATACATATAAACTTATATATATATACTTATATATACACATATATAAAGCTCATACTGGCAACATATAGATTAGATTGCTCACCCATGCTCAGTATTCGCTATTCAATTTGTTTTCCAGAGGAACATAATCCCTCATAATTAATTGCCGGCATCTATTCATCATCCTTCCAGCACTAAAAGTAACGCTTGTCTACTTCATAGGTCGAGTCAACTTCAGTTTGTAACTTGTACTAGGCTATCCCCGCCACAATTATGTTTTATTTTACTTTAGCATTGCTTATCATCATCATGGTTTCTTGTTTGGCAGTCTTCTTCCTGTGTAATGTACTTCTACTACTCATTCCCTAGTCTCCCTCAGGTGACTGACTGCCTCATTTTCTTTTTTTGCAAATGCTACTGTCTACTACTGCTACCACCACCCACCATGGCACCTTGGGAAACCAAAGCATCACCATGCAGCCATTGCTTTGCCTAAACATCAATCAAAAGTAAGCGAATAAGTGTGGGGGAGGAAATAATGTATATACTATGGAAATTAATTAATTCACACATCCACATCCTTCCGAGTAGATTGGGGTTTTAGTTGCAGACTGCATAGACTAGGAGGAGAGACTGACAGTAGTAGGACAAGTGAGGGTACCGCATCTATCTGTTGGTGTGTTACACTATCAGCAGACTTCAAAAACTGGCTGCGGCCCGGCAGTAAAGGAGGAAACAAGGCGAAGTAAAAGAGTAACACCCCAGAAAATATTTACATCATATGTATTGTAAAACTATAAATAATTTATTACCATAACAAATAAACTAGAAGAAACCCACAACACCTGACCCACCCCTCTCACTAACCCCAACCAATGTCCAGTAAATGGCCATGATTGTCCACTCCAAATGTCCATAAAAAAAGAACAACACCCAAATTTTCCCCAACTCCCAACATCCCACCCACCAAAAAAAAGATTAAAAAGGGGCAGGGGTCAAGAAGACTGAGGTCTAGCGGCGGGCATGCTACTAGTGCGTTCCAGGACCTCCTCCAGCCTGGCCTCTAGGCACGCCATCCGGAGGAGCATGCGGTGCCAAAAGTTCCTGCAGGAGCAACAGGGGTGGGCAGCAGTGGTTGAGGATGAGTTGCGGCGGGCGTCTGCCAGAACATGGATGGGGCCTGGATGGGGGCCGGGGCATTGGAGGAAGCTGTAGCTGCCACCTCCTCCTCCTCCACGACAACCAGCCGGCAATATACGGCTCGGATGGCCTCCAGGGTCCATTGCCGGGTCCTGGCTGCTAACTCCTGCCTGTTGCATTGGGAAGGAGTAGCTATATCAAGAAAGAATAAAGACAATTGTAACCAATACTCTTAGCAAAACAGTAAAACAAAATCATACACATAAAATGATAGTGGCACAGTAGCACTAGCAGTACATAACATTTGTGGTATCCCCACTTCCTCGGACCCTAAGATTTGGATGTGAAGATGATTAGACTTTCAGGCATTAGGCACTATGGAGTAGACAAGTATTCTTCTTCTCTCTCTTATTTAGCTCAATTAATCTTGTAGGCATGTAAGCTCAGTCAGCTTGTGCCCTAGACAGACATACTTGTGTCGCAGACTCACGTTACTTTACTACTATCTGTAGGTGGGGCAGCTGTACTACAAAATTATCTATTTTTCCATTACAGCCATACTCTGTTAAATCAATGGCAAATGCTCGATTTCACTTTCACCCTGACTACTACAACAAGACACATGATATGCTTAATATGAATGATGATGATATACAGCACAACGTCATGTCACGTGATGATGACATGACATTCTACTATTGTAAGTTAACCATGTAGCTGATAGGCCACCCTTGGCTGACACGGTCGAAATGACATGGGTAGGGAGCGGGAGTGGGCCTGAGAGTTGGAGGGAGGCAATTGATGATGGGTGGGTGCATAGTCATACACAACATATATGTTGTGCTTGCAAACTACTGTGAGTCAAGGAAGTATTCCATTCTGAAATACAACCTCAAACCTTTGAATCAAAAACCTTGAAAAAAACAGTCCTTGTTTATTCTTCCCAGGGTTTTTTCATTTATCATTGCATTGCTCTTCTAGCATTATTTTATTCTTCACCCTTGGCTTTGGTACTCTGGCACGGTTTAATTTTCTTTTACATTCTCTTCATCCAGTCTGACTCTTCACCTACTATGATACCATCCAGGCATCCACCCATCCAAACATGGCTATCATTCTCAATCTCAACAAACCTTTCACCAACAACATACATTTGTCATTTAACCACAACCCATGTGTCCTTGCTTGCCTTTGAGTTTGACCCATCAAACCCCGGAGGATTCCTTTCACCCATACAGTTTCACCCACCCACCCAGGCAGGCATCCTTTCTTTCACCTTTCACCCATCCTCCAACCACCCATGCATCCTATCAGCCACCTATAAGCATCCCGGGACCCCTTCCTTCACCCACGCATCCTTCTCTACCAGTCATATATTACATGTCGTCTGACTCTTTGTCTTCGTCATAAAACTTTGTCTGCTGAGTTGAAGATAGACTAAAATAGACCATTAGTTACTCAACTCCCGCTACTGCTAATGTTAAGTAAAGGGTGTCTTCTTCAAATGTTCACAACAACTTAGTCTCAGCAGCAGTACGGTGTACTGAGTGTACACCCTTGCAGCGAGTGTATTCATCATTCTCAATAAGTAAGGAATATGACTTACCGCCGCCCGCCACTGCTTCTGCTTCACCCCCTGCAGCAGCGGCATCTGCTCCTTCCAAAGTGGAGTGGCCCTCGCCGCTGGCCCCGGCACTGGTGGTCGGTACGCCTGGAACAAAAAGTTCAAATTTTTTAGATGCCATATATGACTCCCCTATTTATTTTTTTCATTAGCAAGATTGAAAACTCATAATAATACAGTCACCACACACATCACTATCTCCAATTTGGATACTAGAGTAGAGTAGACAGTATGTCCTATCAAAAATAACAAAATATCCGGTTGGGCATTTTGTTAGTGGCAATTTTAGAAAAGCCTCTCAAGAAGAGGACAACCCAAAGGACTGGACTCAGTGGCTAGAGCTATTGGTGCATCTGATTTTTTTAAAAGAAGAAAAAGAGTGGCCAACTGGGCGGACAATCGGACATGAGGTCTCTCCTGGTTGGAAAATAATGGTGCTGTCCTCCTACTCATACTTACTTTCAGCCATGGTGCACGGTAATCAGTTGTTCAGTGTTCACCATCAACTGCTGCTAATAAAAAAGTACTAGGCCTAGACGAGAAAAAGTAAAATACACCACTTTGGGGTGTCCAACGTGAGTGACCATCATTTACTGATTGAGCATGAGAGAGTAAAAGAAAGCCTTCTCATCTCAACAAACATGCGTAGAATACCTTACTTGGGCATGCAATCTGCACAGCAGATTAGTACTACTAGTAGTAAGGAGTCCTTACTACTACTAGTACTGGTAGTAGAACCAATGGGTTCTCTGAGTCTTACGGTACCACCACTAGGCAATCTACAAAATATATAAGGGGAGAGAGAAAGCTGAGTGGAAAACCAGAAGAAAGCAAGCTACAGGCTGTTTGATTTGATGTAAAAAAAAAAAAAACAGACACTAGAAATATAAATAACAATGTTAGTAGGTAATGGAGCAATAACAAGAATTGAGAAACAGATAGATCGAAGAGGATTTGGAAAAAATTAAAATTAGGAAATGGAAATAATAGAGAGGTAAAAGTTAGGGAAATTTATATTAAAATAACACCAGGAGGACTTACTGGGGCTAGCAGAGCCATCTGCGTATGAGGCCGCTTCCTGCCCCTTGGAGGCCCCTCCGGTTCCTGCACCCGCCTCAGCAGACCCAGTCTTCTTCTTGTTCTTGCCCCTGGATGCTGATCTTGTAAGACACATTTAAAGAAACAAAAAATGATTGGTGTTAAATACTAAATATTAAATAATGGCTTCAGAAAGATTTTTAGACAGGAAACGGCAATTGCAAAAACATTGACCTATCCTAAATCAGATCGACTAGTAGTAGATTAGAATCATGGTCGCGGCCCGTCCTATCTTTATTATTCCACAGTTCCATTCCGATTCCTGAATCCTAAACCTACCTAGCCCGCCTATTCCAAAGACTTTTGAATGAATTGCAAAAAAATTATATTTGCTTCCAAGTTCCGATCTCATTCGCAATCATCTCTCAATCTCAACCCCCTTTGACGGGCCAATTCACTAAGTCTGCATTTAGTCTTCTTCAATGCATAGATGGACGCATGCATATTGCATACACCAAGGGGCATATCATCAAGGCCCGCGATAAAATTATCGCCGCTTTAGCGTCCGTTTTCGGGCGAAAAGCGGCGATAATTTTATCGCACAATCAGCATGGACACGCTAACGCGTGTTCCCATGCCTCAGCGCCGGTTTCACTAACGCCCATCTTTGCATCGCCAATGAGATGCAAAGTGGGCGTACCCTGCCAAAATAACCAACATTTCTCCAATTAGCAAGGTAATCGCTAACCTGCTTAGCGATTAGAAAAGTAGCGCTAACCGCGCTTAACGCAGGTTTCTTTACGCCTGCTTAGAATCTGACTTAGTCATAATATCCAATGGGAGGTGGATATTATGGCTAAGTCCGCCCTGCCCTATCAGCAACATATCGCCTGTCTCTGTGCGATTATCGCTGGATTTCCAGCGATAATTCCACATTTGGCAGCTATCGCTTGGATTATTATCGCTTTTGAGATAAGCGTCGCTGATAGCGCGCTATCTCCGCAATAAAATCCAGCGATAGCCGGCGATAATTATCCTCGCGCTAAGCGCGCTTAGCGATAATTATCGCCAGCTTTTGCTGATATGCCCCCAAATTGGTTGGTTTCTATTCACTCACTATACGAACGACAAAAGGTTCTTCAAGGACTGAAGTCACGTGAGAGGATGCGTCACGCAGGCCGCTAAATTACCAAATAATACTAAGTAACTAACTAACTAACTACTACCACTATCTTAGTGACAGGACAGCCTGACTGGACAAAGGAAAGGACTGGAGTCGTTCCTATCTGCATTACCTAACTTAAATTCTCTAACCTCTCTTACATAACCAGCCCAAGCAAGCACAAAGTTGCAAACAAGTATGATTAGTAGCGCCGAGCACCTGTCTAGAAGAATAACAATCACATAATATAAGATTTTTAAACGTAATTTATCTGCATGTAAGCAGCAGCAGCATTCTTGCTATTTGGGAAAAAATAATATTCGCAATAACGCAGAAAAGAAGAACACAATAGTAATATAATTAGCTACTCACCAAGCCGCGGGACCTCAACACCTAGCAGGTCCAGCAGGTCCTGCTCCCGGTCCAGGATGTCGGACCACCGGTGCGTCAGTTGGTTATGGGTGCGCCGGACCCCAGAGCAGCGAAACACTCTCTGGCGCACCCTCGCCCACCGCCGGTGACGCTTCCGGAGCCTGTACCCGGACCCAGGCCTGCCGCCTGCTGCCAGGGTAAAGGGGAGGTGGCGCTGGACAAAAAAAACAAATGTGGCCACCTCTGCCTCGGAAAATAAGGCCCGGGCCTGCACCCCTTCCGGGTGACGCCTTCCGCACAGAAGGCGGCGGCGGCTCTCGCTCCTCCTCTTCCCCTGCTTAATAGTCTTCTTCACCATGGTTCTGTGGGGGCGGGGCAGAAAAAAAAATGTAGGAAGTAAAGAAAGGAAGTAAAAAAAATAAAAGGCAAGTAATAGAAAAACAGTCTAAAACGTACTAAAAACACACAAAAAGTAGAAAAAAACTGAAAATATACACTCAGGAATAGAGAGGGATAGATAATAAATAAAAAAGATCAGAAAAAAGGTTTTAGAAATAAAGGATTAAAAGATATAGGGAGAATAGAAAAAAAGACCCAGAACCATAGCAAACATGAAAAACAAGATGGCCGCACCCATGTGCGACCGCGTGGTGAAGTTTGCGCGATATATCCCCCGAGCACACAATACGCGTTCCCGAACACGCAATACGCGTTCCCGAAGGTCAAAAACGCATTGTGAATGGGCGGAGCAAGCTACTCCACATGCTCGCGGAACTCCGCAAAGCCCGTGGAGTTTTTTCACAGCTTTGCGGAATTCCACCTAGCGCCGCTATGCGAACTCCGCCCAGGCTTAGTGCAGACACCTCTGCCACATACAGTGATTCCCCCAAGATGCACATTGAGTCTACCACCTACTGGTTCTCTCTGGAAGTTGCCTGTTTCAGAGGCACCACAAAAGAACAAAAACCACCAAGTTACTATTACGGGCATTTTTAGGTAGGAGGAGCCCTATGAATGTAACCACCTAATGGCACATTAGTACAACAGGAAGCTGGCTAAAAGTTTAGCACTGGACCTCCTCCCTTTTTCTTTTGTGGAAGGAGTTGGATTTTTAGAATTTGTGGCGGTCATCTGCCTGAAATGAAAGGTTCCCAGCCAGACCTATTTTGCCAGAACTGCTGTTCCAGTACTCCATTGTGAAGTGCTGCATTTGGTTGGCCAACCTATACAGCAGAGTGCTGTTCACACGATCCACCTGACGACAAACATGTGAGCCAGCTGTCAAGAAACTGATTAATGTTTATAACTGCGCATTAGATCTCTTATGTGGGGGTTAAGCAACAGCTATCTATATATATATATATATGAAAAATTTATAGTTAGAATGTAGTTTCCATAGAATGAGCATTTTTTCATTTGCCAATAACTTTGGCATTGTTTGACAAATCCTCATGAAATGTTCAAAACTAGTTTGCAACTTACTTCAGCTGATGTCTATGGGGTGATCCATCAAGCGGAGGCCGTGAAAAAGGGAGGCCCAAAATGCATTTACCCCATGCTAATTTCCATAAGAACTTTAGACATGGCTACAGCCCGAACTGCTGAACAGAATTACACCAAATTCACCAGAAAGGTAGCTATTGATCCACAAAGTGACCTTTTTAAAAATTGGTGTAAATCCGTTCAGTAGTTGTGGAGTGATTTAAAGAAATATCCAATTGTATATCTAGGGACAGGCTGAGATCTGATTGACTGCCAACACTTCAAAACTGGAAGTATTGGCAGCATCTTGGGACTGGCTTGAGCCAAACCGTCAGAATGAAACATTAAATAAAACGAAAAGGGGGCTGGGTAGAAATTCCCTCACCCCCTAGGCCTCTTGGGGGGATTACACAACATACCACCGAAAATTAATAAAAAATACCAGGGCAGGCTCCAGTGCTGCATTAATTATCCTAACTTTACTACTCCTAAATACCTTTTGTGAATACCGAAAGTCGTAAAGTTAGGATTTTGTCTCAGTTTAGGAGTAGTAAAGTTAGGAATCCTAACTTTACTACTCCTAAATGCCTTTTGTGAATACCGAAAGTCGTAAAGTTAGGATTTTATCTCAGATTACTTTTGTGAATTGGGCCCATTAACTGGAGGCATCTTGCACTTCTGATGTGTGCTGAGGAACGCAGCACACATGAAAAGAGGAAAGAATGGGGGGTTACGCCACTCCTGGGGAGGTGCATGGTTTTAACGCATTCCCAGAACTATGCCATGTTTTAAATCTGGGAATGTGTCAAAACATATGGGCGTTGCAGGGGAAAACCCACTGCAACGCCTATGGCACACCTCCCCGATGCAGTGTGAGGCAACGCAGCTACTTGCACTGTGTTCTCTCACTCCATATCTACAAGGCCATGTAAAGCCATGCAAGGTAGCTTTATGTGGCCTTTGAGATATGGCTAAGCCCTGTGTGCCACCGGAACATCACAAAAAGTGATGCTGTGGCTGCACATAGAGTATCTATGTGAATGGCTGTATGGTTGATTGAGTACACATGTGAGTGCTTGTATGGATTTGTGAGTGGGTATTTGAGTGGCTGTATGGGTGAGTAAGTTGCTCTGTTGAGAGGCTGTATGGGTGAGTGACTGGGTGTGAGAGTGGTTGTATGGGTGAATATGTGAGTGTGTGAGTATCTGTATGGGTGAGTAAGTAGCTGTATGAGTAGATGTATGGGAAGTGAGGGGCTTTGTGGGTGGCTGTATGGGTGTGTGAGTGGGTGTGTGATTGACTCTATGGATCAGTGAGAGAGCATGTGAGTGGTTGTATGGGTGTGTGAGTGGGTGTAAGAGTGGTTGTGTGGGTATCTGAGTGGATGTGTGAGTGGCTCTGTGGATGATGTCATGAGTGATGTCACTGACCATGTCATGAGTGATGTAATATGTGAGGTAAAAAGCAGTGCATTGCAGGGACATAAGTCATAGTTAGCTCAGGTAACACTAACTGCTGAATTTTTTTATATATATATATATATATATATATATATATATATATATATATATATATATATATTATTTACTGGCGGTCGCCAGTAGATAGTTATAGTTAGGACCTATTTTCCATAGGAAATCCGCAACATTCTATTTAAAATAACTCTTCGTCGGTTGACGAATCTTCGCGAAATTTTCAAACTTTATGGCCCGCTCCGGTCCTCTCCTACCCTGAAAGTTTCGGGGCGATTCGTCAAGCGGGGGCTCGACAAAAAAGGGGGGTCCCAAAACGTGTTTTCCCCATTCATTTTCCCATAGGAAAATTTAGCCACGGCTACAGCCCGAACTGCTGAACGGAATTACACCAAATTTGGCAAAGAGGTAGTTCTTGGTTCAGAAAGAACCCTTTTGTTAAATGGTGTAAATCCGTTCAGTAGTTGCTGAGAAAATCAAAAGTAAAATCACATATATATCTATGGCCGCGTAGGGTCCGCGTACCCTCCCGATCACGAGCTGCTTGCTAATTGGCTGTCAACACTCCAAATCAGGAAGTGTTGGCAGCCATTTTGTCCCTCGGTAGAACCGAGGCAGAGAAACAAGTGCGCAAAATGCACAAAGGGGGCAGGGTAGAAACACCCTGACCCCCTAGGTCTGCTCAGGGGGTCCCACAAGGACCCCCTGGGCAGAAAAAAGCATTTTTTTAAAAAAAAATCGGCGGGATGCGCTTAGGGTGCGCGGTACCCGCCGATAAAAAAAAAAAATCGCAAGTGCGCAAACGCACAAAGGGGGCAGGGTAGAAACACCCTGACCCCCTAGGTCTGCTCAGGGGATCCCACAAGGACCCCCTGGGCAGAAAAAAGCATTTAAAAAAAAAAAAATCGGCGGGATGCGCTTCGGGTGCGCGAATCCCGCCGTAAAAAAACAAAAATCGAAGCGCGGTTTAAATATGGGGGTCCGTTACGGACCCCCAGAGCCACGGGGACCACCACCTCCCCGGGGCTTTGAATAAGTTGGGAGGGGGGCCGCGTGGCCCCCCTCCTGGAGCCCTTGATGGCCCTGGGGACCACCACCCCCAGGGCCGGCTCCTGCAGTGTCCCGGGGTGCCTACCCCGGGACTGCTATGACAGGACGGGAGCCTCACGGCTCCCGTCCTGTCATAGCAAACTGCTTTGGATATTGGAAGAGAGAGCAGGAAATCTGCTCTCTCTTCCAATATCCAAGCCTATTGCTTTCCACACGGGGAGCTGCATCTTAGCAGCTCCCCATGTGGAAAAGCAATGCTGGCTCCCTCAGGACGCGGGGAGCCGGCAGGGTCCGTGGGGGAGTTGGGGTCCCCCCACAGACCCCAAAGGATAGGGTCAGCCCCGGGGGATGGGGTCCCCGGGGCAAGTAGTGGCCCGGGAGGGGGGCCACGTGGCCCCCCTCCGCAAAAATAATAATAAAAAAAAAAAAAGGCCGGCCCCGGGGGATGGGGTCCCCGGGGCCAATAGAGGCCTTAGGAAGGGGGCCACTGAGCCCCCCTCCTCCAAAATTATTTTTTAAAAAGTGGCCATGCCCCGGGGGATGGGGTCCCCGGGGCCGGAATAGGACACGGGAGGGGGGCTAAGCGGCCCCCTTCCCCTACAGTATTTTTTTTTTTTTTAAAGGGAAAAGGCATCAGGCCCTGGGGGATGGGGTCCCCAGGGCCCCAAAAACTAAAAAAGAAGGGGGGTTACACAGCCCCCCTTCAAAAAAACAAAAACAAAAGAAAAAGACGCGATCGAGCGTCAGGCCCCGCCCCCTCCTTTAACCACTCTGCAAACGCGCGCTGTGTTTTAAATTGGGGAAGTAATTCCCATTCAATACTGGGGGTCCCTGGGGGCCAACTAGCCCACCAGGTACCTCCAGTAAGCGCCACAGGGCTGGGTTGCAGAGAGGTGGTCCAGGCCACGCCCCTTTTTACACCTCTCTGCAACGCAGCTCTGTGGCGCTTACTGGAGGTACTTGGTGGGCTAGTTGGTCCCCAGGGACCCTCAGGATTCAAGGGGACTTAATCCCCCAACTTAAAACGCACCACGGGGCGTGTTTGCCCAGTGGTGAAGGGAGGGGGCGGGGCTTCAGGTGACATGTGTGCAAACAGGCCCCGTGGCGCGTTTTAAGATGGGGATTTCAATCCCCTTCAATCCTGAGGGTCCCTGGGGGCCAACTAGCCCACCAGGTACCTCCAGTAAGCGCCTCGGAGCTGCGTTGCAGAGTGTTGTAAAAAGGGGCGTGGCCTCTGAACACCTCTCTGCAACGCAGCTCTCTGGCACATACTGGAGGTACCTGGTGGGCTAGTTGGCCCCTAGAGACCCTCGGGATTGAGGAGGAAATAATTCTCCAACTTAAAACGCGCCACAGGGCGTGTTTGCAGACATGTCACCTCTGGCCCCACCCCCTTCCTTCACCATTGTGCAAATATTCCTCTAAAATCAGCCGAACTACGAATTCCGATTTACTCACCTGTTATCAGGAGAGACCTCAGTGCTGTATCTTTGAGCCCAGTACTGATCCTGAAAAGTAATTCTGTCCGTACTTACCAGTAACTTGAATTTCCTTCCATAGGCTAACATTGACTGGTTTCACTTGGAAATTGTTCTAAGTGTGGAGTTTTGGAACTTTATAATATTCCTCTAAAATCAGCTGAACTACGAATTCCAATTTACTCACCTGTTATCAGGAGAGACCTCAGTGCTGCATCTTTCAGCCCAGTACAGATCCTCAAAAGTAATTCTAACCGTACTTACCAGTAAATTGAATTTCCTTCCATAGGCTAACATTGACTAGTTTCACTTGGAAATTCTTCTAAGTGTGGAGTTTTGGAACATTATAATATTCCTCTAAAATCAGCCGAACTACGAATTCCGATTTACTCACCTGTTATCAGGAGAGACCTCAGTGCTGCATCTTTGAGCCCAGTACAGATCCTGAAAAGTAATTCTAACCGTACTTACCAGTAACTTGAATTTCCTTCCATAGGCTATCATTGACTGGTTTCACTTGGAAATTCTTCTAAGTGTGGAGTTCTGGAACTTTATAATATTCCTCTAAAATCAGCCGAACTACGAATTCCAATTTACTCACCTGTTATCAGGAGAGACCTCAGTGCTGCATCTTTGAGCCCAGTAGAGATCCTGAAAAGTAATTCTAACCGTACTTACCAGTAACTTGAATTTCCTTCCATAGGAATCCATTGTCTGGTTTTCAGCAGAAAAGTTTCAAAGTGTCGATTTTCACAAACTACAAATATTCCTTAAAAATCGCCTGTATGACTTAAACGCATTCTTTCAACTGTTTACAGGAGATGCACCAGTGCTGGATCCAGGATCCACCACTGAGTAAGAAAAAGTAACGATAACACTACTTACCTGCTAAGTGAATTTCATCCCATAGGATAACATTGGTGATTCTATTTGAAAACTACTTACCTGCTAAGTGAATTTCATCCCATAGGATAACATTGGTGATTCTATTTGAAAAAGTTTCTAAGTGTCAACTTTTAAAATACAATAATATTCCTTAAAAATCACTACTGTAACCAAAACGCTTGTACTCAACTGTTTACAGGAGATGTCCCAGGACTGAATCTAGGATCCAGTCCTGTGGTTAGAAAAAGTAATCCATAAAGTAACTAATTGAATTTAACTAGAAATTCACATTGAGCTCAATGTTGCATTGTGTTTGAAATTGTGTTGCCCATTGCAACAACTGTAACTACTGTACTTAAAAGTCTATTGCCTATTTGCAAAGTATTTAAACTAAAGTAATTAATTCTGAGAAAGTATATTTTGTAATGTAATGTATAATGTAATTATAATGTAATTAAAAAAATAAAATATCTAAAAATAAATAGTTTAAAAAAATGTAGTAAATCAGTATCAAAAAAATAAATATAACAATTAATACATTTAAAAATTGTCATTTACAAAACCTTTGAAATTCATTGAAAAAAACCATAGGTTTGAGGCATGTTACAGTTAGGAATTAGCATTTAAAAAACCTTTGAAATTCACTGAAAAAACCATAGGTTTCAGGCACGTTATAGTTAGAAATTAGCATTTAAAAAACCATTGAAATTCACTGAAAAAGCCATAGGTTTCAGGCACGTTATAGTTAGAAATTAGCATTTAAAAAACCTTAGAAATTCACTGAAAAAACCATAGGTTTTAGGGACAGTTATAGTTAGGTGGACATTGCACTCGTACAAAACCCGTGAAATTCCCCCGTTATAGTTAGTTCAGCTAACTATAACTCGCGCCCCCGCAATGCACTGCTGATGACGTCATATATTACATCACTCATGACATGGTCAGTGACATCACTGATGACATCACTGATGACATCTCAAATGACATCACTGATGACATCACTGATGACATCATCCATGTGATAATTTCATACATCTTCTCACACCCTAATATAACTTTTGATAGACCCACTCTAAATTACAGACTACCATTCTCAAAACCATAGACACTCCAACACCAATAACTACATACCCACTCACTGATTCTTAGGTCTACACACACATCCACTCACTCACCTGTACAGTCACTCATACTTACGGTCACTCAGTACAGGACTATCATATGCACTCATACACCTACATAGACACTCACACACCGCCACTCATCCATAGAGGTACTCACACACCTAGTCAGTCATGCAAATAATTAATCACACTGCCATTTACTCACCTATACAGTTATACACACACCAGCTCACTTACTCATACAAATACTAGCACATTCTTACGCTCTTATACAATCACTGATACAAGCACACACTCATCCATACAGTCACTCTCACAATCACACACTCTCGCTTATAGCTATTTATATACTCCAACACACATATATACTGCCTTTCACATATGTAGTTACTCACACATGTACCACTGGGACATACATTCACTCACTAACACACTCTTACACACACTTATCCACCCATACAGTCTATCACAGATGCACTCTTGAAACCATCCACCCAGTGAATCACCCACTCACACATCTATGCACAGAGTCGCACACACCCCACCCACACAAACACTCAGGCACCCATACAGATACGCAGACAACCAATCAATAACTCATATAGAAACTCATGTAGCTATTCACAAACCCATGCAGCCACTTACACAGCAACAGACAGACGAATACAGACATTCACCCAGTTTAGTCACTAACCCATGCATTCAGTAAGATACGTCTAATCACTCACTTATAGAGTTAGTCACGCACCTACTAAATCATCCATACAGACACTTATACACCCACTCATTCTTCAATACGCCTTTCCCTATATATATTAAAAATATTTAAACTTTACAGAAACACACAGTCACTGGATGATGTCATCAGTGATGTCATCAGTGATGTCACTGACCATGTCATGAGTGATGTAATATGTGACGTCATCAGCAGTGCATTGCGGGGCGCGAGTTATAGTTAGCTGAACTAACTATAACGGGGGAATTTCACGGGTTTTGTACGAGTGCAATGTCCAACTAACTATAACTGTCCCTAAAACCTATGGTTTTTCAGTGAATATATATATATATATATATATATATATATATATATATATATATATATATATATATATATATATATATGTAATTAACCAATGTTAGAATTTAGGTTTCTGGTTGGCAGAGGTATGCACCCTGTTCAAGCAGGAACCTCAACCTCAATCCCATTCAGGGTAAGTCAGAAACACACTTTAAATTAACCTGTGCTTGCCCTCTGGTAGCTTGGCACAGAGCAGTCAGGCTTAACTTAAAAGGCAATTTGTAAGTATTTGTGCAACATATCCAACAGTAACACAGTGAGAACACCACAAAAATACTCCACACTAATTTAGAAAAATAAAGATTAATTTTGTAAACAAAGCAAGACCAAAAAGACAAAATTCCAATCAGTAAATCCTGGGATATGAAATTTTAAAGATTTAGGTGAAATGAATGTATGAAAGCGCAAAGCAGCAACTGGGGTATCTGGTCGTACTGGACTGGGACAGAGTCAGAAGTTCAGGCCAACCGCGATGGGAGGGAAACAACCTTTACAACACGGTCATTACACCGTGATACCTTTACAACGCGGTCGTTACAATGACCGCGTTGTTAGTACGTGATGCATTTAAATCACAAGTCTTTACAACGAATTCCACTAGGGGGCGCTGAGGTATTGGAAATGAATTCCAACACCTTCCCTACTGTTGCGCAAACTGGAGTAGGAATAGTAAAAAATACTATTCCTAAGTCTAGCGCGCCCCCTAGTGGAAGTCATTGTAAACACTTGCGATGTAAATGCATCACGTACTAACAACTCGGTCGTTGTAACGACCTAGTTGTAATAGCACGCAATGTAATACATTGTGTAGTAAAGTGCTATATTCGCAATGGGATACAGGCCGGCTTCAGGGACCCACTTGGGCCTGCGTCATCTGCGAGAAGCTGTGCGGGGAGACTTTGCCAGGCTTCACATCGTCCAACGTCGATTCCGAGGAGCTGTGCAGTGATTCTGTGCAAGGCTTTAGGTCATCTTGCATCAGTTCCGAGGAGCTGCCAGCTGTGCTGCAGGACTTCATGTCACTCGGCATAGAGTCCAGTAAGGCTAGTAGCTGTGCAGCGAGGATTTGGCAGTGCTTCACGTTGGTTCTGATGAGCCCCACAGAAGACGGATACCTTAGGCTCACTTCCGCGTGTCCAGAACTGGATTGGCACCACTTGGCAGAAAAAGACTTTCAACAAGTAAAGTACAGGTGCTGAGTTGAAGATGAAAGTGAAGTCTTTGATATCCCTGAGACTTCTAAAACAGGCAAGCAAACAAGCCCTTGGAGAGTACTTAGGTTCTGGGTGTAGAGATGCAGGTCCGGTCCTTCTCACTCCTAGTCAAGAAGCAGCAGGCAACATTCCAACAAAGCAAAGCAGTTGAGTAATGTGGCATTCGCTCCTAGAGCACAGCAGTTCTTCTTCCTGGCAGAATGTCCTTAGTTCCAGCAGTGTTCTGAGTTGGTTGTATCAGAGGCCCATTACTTATACACAGTTGAGCCTTTGAAGTAGGGAGACTTCATAGAGATGCCTTTGAAGTGCACAAGACACTGCCTTTCCTGTGTTGGCTCCAGACTCACTCCAGGAGCATATGTAATCCTTTGTGGGGGGGACAGGCACAGCCCTTTCAGGTTTAAAGTGTCAGCTCCTCCCTCCCATCCTGCTCAGGATGACCCAACAACATGCAGATGGCTACTCAGCCACACCTTCCCTTCCTTTGTGTATGGCTGTCTAGAGGGAATGCAGGAAGCCAGCTGTGACCCACCCCTGATGTGTTTTCCAGAGACAGGACGAAGGCACCAAATGTTTTAAGAAAGAAAATGCAAACTTACTAAAAGTGGGATTTTCAGAATTGCAATTTAAAAAATAATTTCATCGTCAGTTGTGTTTTAAAATTGCGAGTCCAGAGATACCAAATTTGGGGTTCCCATCTCTTCCCAATTGGAAATTACACTTATAAAATGTAACAAGGCAATCCCAATATTATCCTATGTGAGAAATAGGCATTGCAGTAGTGAAAAAGGGAATTTAAGAATATTTCACTATCAGGACATGTAAAACCTAAAAGTACATGTCCTACTTTTTAATACACTGCACCCTGCCCATGGGCTGTCCATGACCTACCTTAGGGGTGACCTTAATGTAATAAAAAGGAAGGTTTGAGCCTGGCAAATAGGTTAACTTGCCAGGTCGGCATGGCAGTTTTAAACTGCACACACAGGCTCTGCAGTGGCAGGTGGGTGGCACAATCAGTGTTGCAGGCCCACTAGTAGCATTTGATTTCTAGGCTCTGGGCACATGTAGTGCACATTTCTAGGGATGCATAAATAAATCAAATATGCCAATTGTGGATAAACCAATTTTACCATGTTTTAAGTACAGTGCACATCCACTTTTGCACTGGTTAGCAGTGGAAAGTGCTCAGAGTCCTAAAACCAGCAAAAACAAAGTCAGCAAAACAGTCAAAAACTGGAGGTCAGAAGGCAAAAAGTTAGTGGAAGCCACGTCAAGGATGCCAGGTATAATACATGTGTGTGTGTGTATGTGTATGTGTGCGTGTGCATAGAAAAACTGACAAATTACAGATAAATGAAAAGGGGGATCATCATCTAGGTGAATACCAGATAGAATATGCAACATGAATCAACAATATCCCGAGTACCAAACCAGTGTCCAAAAGTTCAAATGTCCACCAGACGTTGTAGTTGATGTTTTCACTTTTTTTCCAGTCTTCACTTCACTTTTATTATCTCCTCTTAATTTATCTTCTCCTCCTGTTTAACATCCATTTTGGTTCACGTTGGAACTAAAACTGTAGTAGTGGACTGAAAGGGATACTACACAATATTTCAATTACTCTGACAATTAATGCCTTGCACCTTTACTTTATTTCTCATTTCAGTTTTGGGTTTCACCATCTGCTAGGATATTTAGGAATCAGTATGAACACTAGGTCTTTCACAGCTAGTAACAATCGCGATGGTGGTATGTTAGGAGTAAGTAGGAACAATGAAAGATTATTATTTCGGCAGGTAATTATCTGTTTTGCAGCCCTGATGAAGTAAATAGTAGATTTACCTTGAGATGAAACACGTGTTGGCTACAAGTTCATGTTGGACTTCTGTTAGATATATACGAAAACCGGATATAAAGTGAAAACATCAACTACAATGTCTGGTGGACATTTGAATTTTTGGACACTGATTTGGTGCTCAGGATATTGATGATTGCTGTCTGGAGGCAATTTTGTCCTCATCATTGCAGGGGTTGAGTGGCTGCTTCTAGTCCTTGGAGCACCATTGAGGAATAAATAATCTAGGACATTGTGATACGTGATTGTGCGCAGATTTTACTTCTTGTTTATGTAGATTATTCAACATGTACATACAGCTCTTCATCCTTATTGAATTTTCCAGGTGATTTGGTATAGACTTGACTATTATATCTGGATTATAATTTGTGCAGTTCTTTTTCTCAGTTTCCCTCAATGCTTTTAAAATGATCCTGTCAATACCCCAAAAAAATGTTATCAGTTTTGTGTCTTGATTAGGAACCTGAGGGAAATACCAAGCCACAGAATATTTCACATTTGGGTTCTTAATTGCTCTGAAGTGTTCCAAAATCCCTTTCCGGACTGGGTATATGGTACTTCCTACATAATGTAATTTGCATGGACAATGGAACACATAGATGAAAAAATCAATACTACATGTAATGAATTTGGAAAAGATCTTACTTCTGTCTTTGGATAAAATGAATCTCCCTTGTTGTCCAAACTGTTGAATGCCTTCCAATGCCCCCACTTTCTGAAGCCTTGCATCCTAGATATTCATGTGTCTCTGTCTGCTCCTGAGTGGTAACTGGAGACCAGTAAGTCTTTTAAAGACTTTGATTTTCAAAATGTTATGGAAA
This sequence comes from Calotriton arnoldi, assembly GCA_963921515.1. NCBI lineage: Eukaryota > Metazoa > Chordata > Amphibia > Caudata > Salamandridae > Calotriton > Calotriton arnoldi. Next base: position 411,376 of record CAWUFW010009911.1, on the reverse strand, counting down.
CATCGGGATTTATATCTATCTCAATGACACAATCATCTCTCAAAATCTATTCAATGTCTTTTGAGGATTTGCCTTATCTCTTGTGATTGTGAATTGAAAGTAGTGATGAATCTTATTATCCCATCATCTTTTCCTTCATCATTTTTAGGCTCAAAGTGTAAGATTTTGCTTTTTTTAGATCTGGCTCTGAAGATGGTGTTTTGACAAATTTGCACAGGTATCTTCTCTGTCTAAATTCCTATTTTTTTATATGCAATGTGCCATTAATTTCTTTCTGTCCCTATTCCAGATGAGGAAGAGATCGTTGACATCACTTACCTGAAAAAATATGTGGTTACACATTTCCTGATTATCCTCTGCACACACCACCTGCTCCTCCCACCAGCCCCCGAAAAACATTTGTGCAGCTGGGGGCAAAGCAGGTGTCCTTAGCAGCTCCTGAGACTTGCCTGGAGTAACATTCCTCATACATGAAAATGTTGTTTTCTCAGCAAAATTTCATGAGCTGTAGCAGCATGCTTGTATGATCAAACAGTGCAATTGGTCTGCCATGTAGAAAATGTTAACAAAAGCTGCCAGTCGTTGGTCATGCTAAATGCACATATATAACAAGCAGACATCTAATGTTACCATCAGAAAGGTGGGATCCATTCTATCTTAACCAGTTTGGCAAGAAAATCAGTTGTTTTACTAAAAAATGAGGTATCATTTCACTCGGGAGACTGAGGGGAACGCTGTGGGGTAGGACATTTGTGGTGGCACGGGGATTCCACTCAGACATATGTGGAAAATGTGGGTTTTATCAGCAAAATTTGACGTTTGCAGGGGATTCTGGGTAGGAAAACGTTGGGGGATCCACGCATGTCATACGTCGCTGGACTCCCCCGGGTGTCTTATTTTCAGAAATGTGTGGGTTTGGTAGTTTCCCAAGATGGCCGCCGAGCCCGGGGCCAAAAACCCAGGTGACCCCCCCTTACAAAACCAGGTTGTTTTGTGATAGGTAATTTTGATGTCTCCTCAATACATTTTGGGCCCTTGCCTGTCGCGGGTACTTGACCCACCCACGCGAGTGAGATACCATTTTTATCGGAAGACCTGGGGGAATGCTGGGTGATAGGCAATTTGTGTCAGCCCGGTGATCCCACAACTTTCCCACATAGAAATTTGAGAAAAAAGTGATTTTTTCAGCTAAATTTGAGGTTTGCAGGGGATTCTGGGTAGGAAAATGTTGGGGGGCCCACGCAAGCCATACCTCGCTGGACTCCCCCGGGTGTCTAGTTTTCAGAAATGTGTGGGTGTGGTAGGTTTCCCAAGATGACGCCGAGCCCAGGGCCAAAAACCCATGTGACCCCCTTTGCAAAACCAAGTTGTTTTGTGATAGGTAATTTTGATGTATCTTCAATAGGTTTTGGGCCCTTGCCTGTCGCGGGCACTAGGCCTACCCACACAAGTGAGGTACCATTTTTCTCTGGAGACCTGGGGGAACGCTGGGTGGGTGGAATTTTGTGGATCCACGCAGATTCCAGAACTTTCAGAAATGTGAGGAAAATGTGTTTGTTTTTTACAAAGTTTGAGGTTTGCAAGGGATTCTGGGTAACAGAACCTGGTGAGAGCCAGACAAGTCACCCCATCCTGTATTCCACTGGATGTCTAGTTTTCAAAAATGTTTAGGTTTGATAGGTTTCCCCCGGTGCCGGCAGAGCTAGGGTTCAAAATCTACAGCTAGGCACTTTGCAAAAAAAGGGTCAGTTTTCACTGTGAAAATGTGGTGTGTCCACGTTGTGTTTTAGGCCGTTTCCTTTCGCGGGCACTAGGCCTACCCACACAAGTGAGGTACCATTTTTCTCGGAAGACTTTGGGAATGCGGGGTGGGTGGAATTTTGTGGATCCACGCAGATTCCAGAACTTTCCACCACAGAAATATGAGGAAAATGTGTTTTTTTTTACAAAGTTTGAGGTTTGCAAGGGATTCTGGGTAACAGAACCTGGTGGGAGCCAGAGAAGTCACTCCATCCTGTATTCCCCTGGGTGTCTAGTTTTCAGAAATGTGTAGGTTTGCTAGGTTTCCCTAGGTGCCGGCAGAGCTAGGGTTCAAAATCTACAGCTAGGCACTTTGCAAAAAAAGGGTCCGTTTTCACTGTAAAAATGTGTTGTGTCCACGTTGCGTTTTGGGCCGCTTCCTGTCACGGGCACTACACCTACCCACACAAGTGAGGTACCATTTTTATCGGGAGACTTAGGGGAACACAGAATTGTAGAGCAACTGTTATTACCTATTGATTTTCAATTCATTTCTGCCTCCCAAATGTAAGACAATGTGTAAAAAAGAACCCACTTTGAAAAAGTCCTATAATTCACATGCTAGTATGGGTACCCACAATTTCGGAGATGTGCAAATAGCTACTGTTTCTAAACTTTATATTTTGTTCCCATCTCAGAAATACATAGGTGTCTTTCATACCGATTTTTCCCTGTTTATATTTTCCCAAATGAATTGCTACATACCCGGTACACAATAAAAAACCATTGCAAGCCGCTGCTCAGTTATTGGCTGTGGGTTCCTCGGGTTCTTGGTGAACCTACAAGTCCCATATATCCCCACAACAACCAGAAGGGTCCAGCGGATGTAACGGTATATTGCTTTTAAACATATGTCATACTTAGCAGATGTTACAGGTGAAAACGTTGGCACAAATGGCTTGTTTTTTTAACTCATTTTCAATTTTTCCTATTTTCAACTGTTAGTTTCTATAAGAAAACCTTGAAGGATCTACACAAATGACCCCTGCATAATTCAAAACCTTTTTTTTTTTTTAACACTTTATTTACCAGTTTCAAAATTAGAACAGTATATTTTCCAGCTCCATTACAATGGCATTGTGACATTACAGTGCATTACACAGAAATTTGCCCGCCTCACAACATGTATCTCCATGCTGAACTATTCAGCCTGGACAGTCAGCTTTATAATTACTTGAGCTCCACACCTGATAATCGCATACACGAATTACCTTGTTGCTACAGTGCACAGCAAACCACATTATGAAAAGAAAACATATAGCTAAAGGAAATATCACATTTCTACGTCTGGTATACAATTTCTATCTGATCAGCCAATGCCCGCAGGCACAATTCCGCACTCCAGCTGTGTGGTGGGCTGTGATCGTGTCGCTGCCATGTAGTGTTTAAAAGGGCCCCAAATGTCCCGTGGGTGGGATGTACTGGGAAGAGTGGAGGCATATAAGTCGTAGTTGGTGTTGCAATATGCAAGACTGCCCAGCCATTCCTTGTGCGTCGGAGCATTTGTTCGTCCCCATTTGAGTGCTATTTCTCTTTTGGCCAGTAGTAACCCCAAGGCAGTGAATTTCCGGACTGGCTTAGGGATGTTAGTCACGTACCCCAACAATGCTACCTCTGGCGTAGGTTCAATGTCTAAGCCTATCATTTCCCCAAGGGTTCGATAGATTTCAGCCCAATACTTTTGTATTGTGCAACAAGTCCAGGTGAGATGCACAAAGTCTGCGTGCAGGGATTTACATTTTAAACAACAATGGGGTCTGTCAGGATCTATTTTATGTGTCATCGCAGGGGTTACATATATTCTGCGCAGGAATTTGAAGTGGATTAGTTTATGGCGGCTATTCAAGGAGACTTCCTTGGTTTGTAGACAGCATGCAGCCCATTGGTCATCAGTAATAGGGTGGCCCATGTCTGTCTCCCAATCAGCCCTTATTTTAGCATCGCGTATTGGGATTATATCCACACAAGCCCGGTAGAGCTTGGAAACTAGATGCTCCCCATTGGTACTATCGAGAACTGTGGAAAGCGGGGTGAATGGATCAGGTTCGACGGGAAAGACAGGGATCTTAGCCCTCAGAGTTGATCGAAGGCGAGTAAGCACAAATTTGTCCATGAAGGAAGCCTCATTAAACCTATCTCCATCTGAGATAGAAAATACTTGCCCCTCAATGTAGAAATCCCCAATAGTGGACATGTCGTACAGTGAGAGAGTGCGCTGTACTATCCTTTTCCCAGTAATAGGAATCCAGCATTTATTTGGGAGAGGTAGGCTCGGGGAGTATAGAACTGGTAACCCCAGTACTCTGACCAGCTTCTGCCAGGCCCAGCTGGTAGTGGAGACCGTCTGAATGTCTGTAGGGTCACGTGGGTAGCCCAGGGGTAATACCTTGTTCAACGTGTCCGGTAGGACCAGATCCGCTTCAGGACATAAATAAGGAATCCTGGCATCAAGGTGAAAACAGGAGTGTGCATAGCTGCACTGAGCGATCAGGGAGTACAATTGAAAGTTGGGGACTCCAAAGCCTCCTCTGTGGTACGGGAGTGTCATTACCTTCCAGCGGACCCTGGGCCGTTTACCTCCCCAAGTCAGTTGAATAAGGTGGGTGGTGTATATTGATTTGAAGAATCGATTTGTTAGAGGGATAGGAATATTGTTAAAAAGATACAGGAATTTGGGCAGGACAATCATTTTAATCAGCGCGACTCGCCCAGCAATCGAGAGTGGAAGTCTGAGCCACCTGTCTACTTGCTTTTCCAATGTGTGTACTGCTGTGCCGTAGTTCGACCGTATAATTTCCGTGGTATTCAAGTGTATATTTATCCCCAGGTACTTTACTGAGTCCGAACACCAGGCTAGTGGGAACTCGCATTCCCATCTTACTGTACCTGCGGTGAGGGGAATATTACAGACTTGTGCCAATTTATGCCAAGGCCGGAGAAGCTGCCAAACCTGATGATCTCTCTGATTAGTGGTTCTAAATTGTTTTGGGGGTCTCTGACATATAATATAATGTCATCTGCATACAGTGACACCAATAGAGGTCCAGTGTTGAATTGGATCCCCCTCTGTAAATGACGCTCCTGGAAATGTCTAACGAGTGGGTCCATTACTAATATAAATAGGAGTGGCGACAGGGGACATCCCTGTCTGGTGCCTCGGGATAATGTAAAGGAGTGGGACATCGTGCCATTTAATCGCAGTCTGGCATTGGGGGCCGAGTACAGTAGCGCAGTGAGATTTAATAACCCAAATGGCATGCCCAGCCTACGCATAACTGTCCATAAGAATGGCCACTCCAGGGAGTCAAAGGCCTTCTCCGCATCCAGCAGAACTGCTGCTGCCGGAGTCGCCGGATCAATTCGGTGTAGGACTGCAAAGAGAGTTCACAGATTTAGAGAGGTAGATCTGTGGGGCACAAACCCCGACTGGACTGAGGATATTATTTTTCCAGTAGTAGGGCGAGCCGCATGGCGATCGTTTTGGCCAGTATTTTATAATCTAAGTTTAATAGTGACAAAGGTCTGTACGACCCACACAGCAGGGGATCCTTGCCAGGTTTAGGTAATAAAACAATAACTGCTTCTCTGAGAGTGGGAGGCAACTGATTCTGTTCTAAGGATTCGTGGTAAACTTCTAGGAGCTTCGGGGCTAATAAATCCTTGTATCTTTTATAAAAGTCACCCGTGAAACCATTGAGGCCGGGAGCCGTAGAGCCGTTCAATGCATCAATCGCACTAATTATTTCGTCTGTGGAAAATGGCTCGGCAAGGAAGTCCTGCATATATTTTTCCATGTATACCAGTGCAATCTCAGTGAAATAATCATCTCGCTCCGAGGAATTGTGCACAAGTTTGGAAGTATACAATTGTTCATAATATGCTAGGAATGCCTCCCGTATGTCCGATGTATATGACCAGAGTCAGCCTGGAGTTCTGTGATGTATGATTTGGAATATGAAGGTCTCAACAATTGTGCTAATGTGGCCCTGGCCTCTCGCCTTCGCCATACCTACGCGCTATCGCATATTTGCTCAGGAAATGGGTTTCCCTATCTGCCGCATCTCGAAATTCCACCAATAATGCCAGACAACGTTTTCTTCCCTCTGCAGCGTCTGGTGAGAAAAGAATAGAGGTATCCAACTCCGTCAGCTGCTGTTCGATATTAGCTAGAGTTTTCCTCAGATCTTTTAACACCCCAGCATGTTTTGATATGGCAATACCCCTGATATAGGCCTTAAAGGCCTCCCAAAGCATCACCCAGGTGTCCACTGACCCCGTATTTAAATTGAAATAATCCTCAATTGCCTCTCTAATTTCTGAGTCAAACAAATCATCGTTCAACGCCCTGCTGGGGAATCTCCACTGATGCTCATGTCCCTCTGGTCTGGGAATACAGAGTCTAAGCAAGACTGGGGCATGATAAGAGTAGGTCCTGGGGAGTATCATAATTGCTTTGTACCACATGATTGGGCTCGGGGTGAGTAGCCAGAAGTCTAACCTGGTCCAGGTGTCATGTTGGGCTGAATAGTATGTAAATCCTGGATTTGTCGGGTTGCAGGCTCTCCAAATTTTCGAGAGTTGAAATGTCTCGCAGGTGTCTAACAGCACCCGACGCGCACGGGGTTTGGTGTCCGCCGCCTCAGAGGAGCTGTCTAATGTGCAGTTAAGAAGCAAGTTGAAATCCCCCCCAGTAACAAACTGTCAGTGCCCAAGCGTAGAAGTGTGGAGTCTAGTTCCTGAAAAAATTCAGGGCAGTCAGTGTTAGGAGCGTAAATGCACACCAAAGTCACAATGTGGCCCATCAGTCTGCCCACTACTATTGTGAACCGGCCTTCTCTATCGTTGTGGCTGCGAATCAAGGAGAAAGGGAGTCTTTTGTGAATTAAAATCGCTGTGCCCCGGGCATACGTGCTGTAATTGGAAAAGAAACGGTGTGCGCTCCAACTGGCTGCAAACTGTGTTGTGTCAGACCTGGGCAGGTATGTCTCCTGCAGAAAGGCTATATCGACATTCTGCCTTTGCAGAAAATGCAATACGTGTTTACCTTTTTTGGGGTTGTTGAGTCCCCGTACATTCCAAGTAATGAGAGACAGATTAGAGTGGTACACTAAGTTACGGGCAGTAGACATCTGTGCCATAGAGCAGCATGATGAAAGCGTGATGAGTGGCGAGCAACCACTGATGATCATGCATGGAGCTGGCAAGCAAATAGCATCTAACAGTTCGAAAAACATCCCCTCCCTCCAACCCCCTCCCAACCTCGCGTCCCAATTCGCAAGGTACCAACCCTAATAACCAATAACCTGATGCATGCTGTAAACATCTCGTATGGAAATACCAAGTCTCAGAACGATGCATTGTGATCTGTGAATACAACAGTGTGCTACGCACCTAGGGGGGAGGCAACGCTCCAACGGTGCTCAGCATAATAGAATAATATAAAAGCACATTACTTATACTGTCTCAATTATTATTTAGCTTAGTTGAGGCATAAGACCGCTGTATGCAAAGAAAAACTCAAACGAAAAAGCAATAGCCATGAGGATTAATCATTAGAGAAAAGGTCCACACTCGCAACAGAGCCACTGTGGGGAGGGGAAGAGCCTGCCCCAACGTCCCTTCGCTGGCCGTCAGAGTTTTTGTAGGTCTTGCAAAAATCTTGGGCCTCAGTTGGATTGTGAAATATGCGGGACCGCCCGTTGATGTCAACTCATAGGCGTACAGGGTACAGCAGGCCATACCGGAGGCCCAAGTTCCGCAGCGCTGCCTTAACACCAGAGTACTTTCGGCGAGCTTCTTGGACCATAAATGTGAAGTCCGGGAATAAAGACACAGTGGAGCCCTGCCAGGTAAGTTCTCCACGCTCTCTGGCCAGCCGTAATGATGTGTCCCTATCGCGAAAGTTCATGATGCGTGCTATGATCGGCCGAGGTGGACAGCCAGGATTGGGGCAGGGGCCTAAGGAGCGATGAGCGCGTTCCACAACAAATCCAGGGGTGAAGGCCTCTTTTCCAAAAATGGCACCGAGCATCGATTCAACAAATGTGTCCATTCTTCCCGTGTTTGTCGACTCCGGGACCCCAATAATGCGGAGATTGTTACGGCGGCTGCGCGCTTCTAAATCTTTGTTTTTAATTGCAATGTCTTTTAAAATTTTGTCCATGCGCTCCAGACGTTTTGTTGACTGCGCAGCCCCGTCTTCAAGGTCAGAGATTCGGCCTTCCGCTGTATCCAGCCTACGGTCATGGATGTCTAATTTAGCCCCTAGTGAGTCAAGGCGTTTGTCCAGCGTGTCAAATCTACTATCCAGTGACTTAAACCCGGCTCTGAGTTCCACTAACAAATCGGGATGGGAGGGGGTGGTCTCAGGCACAGTGACCGAGTCCTGGCCACCTTCCGCCATGATGGCGCTGTGGTCTTGTGCTCTCTCTGTGGCGATGGGAAATGTTAACACTCTCTGCTTGGGATCCTTCTTGCCCATACCTGTGTGACTGTGACAGAGTGGCGAGCCAGCCGTTAATGACTGTAGCTAGCCGGATGAGTCAATATGGCGCAATGTAGCAGCGCCAAGTTAGTGCAGTATGGGCATCGCAGCAGCCGACGTGTAGTGAGTAGAATGCCGTCGTGTAATTACTCAGGTGCCCATTCCGTCCTCAGCCCGATTGCAGTAGGCACCAGGGGCGTGTCCGTGTGTTCTATAGCCAGATATTGGGGGGAGACCTCTCGGCAGGGGGTGCACTTTGAGCAACTGCCAACAAATGAGACGTTCCCCCAGTCTGTGTGGTGCTTTAGGCTTGATGATGTGTTCTAATTAAGCAGGCAGGGAAAGTGCAATGTTCCAGTAGCGTCATTGGCATAATCTCGTCCGTTTGGAGGTGACCCCTCCCTGTGAAGTGGCCAGCTGCCGCCCAGTTCTTTGTCTCCCCAGCGGCGTGTAATTGTGCCCGCACCTCCACTCTACAACACTGAGGGTCCAGGGGAGAGGCCACCGATTATGCAGCTGCGCCACCAGCGGTTCGCAGCGCGAGCAGGAGCAGGCCTTCAGTGCCCCCAGCCACCCACCCCCCACAGACCCAGTGCGCAGCCGGATGGCTGCCTCCCTGGCTTGCCCGAGAACCCGGTTTCCCCGGGGGCCACCAGGAGCGTCGACAAGGGCGAGCGCGTCTCCCACAGGAGCTAATAGAGGGAGCGTGCAGCGGCGGCAAAAGTGGGTCTAGAGGGGCAGGGGAGGGCCAGCAAGCGTCGTACTCACCGCCGCAGGCACCAATGTCAGCAATGCCAGGGTGGGCTCCACCGGACGCCACGTGAGTGATTCAGGCACCGGCAGCCCGGGAGCTCCAACAGGCCACGTCGGAGAACGGAACAGGCCCCTCCCCTCAGATTCCCGGAACGATTTTCACTGGGTTGCGGGCGGACTCAGGGGGTCAAAACGGTTTCACAGCGGCACCATCAGGAGGCGATTCAGCGCAGTGGGTCACATCACCCTGGCAATCTCAATTGAGTGAGACAGACGGATCGTGCTAGAGCAGCCGGACGGAGCTTCAAACCAGCGCGGCCATCTTGGTCCACGGCTTGGACACGCCCCCTGAATTCAAAACTTTATCTGCTTTTCAGAAATGTATAGCTTTGCAGGATCCATCATTGCTTTCATACCCATTTTTACCATTAACTGGAAGGAGGTTGAAAGCAGAAAAAATAGCAAAAATAGGCTATGTCCCAGTAAAATGCCAAAACTGTGTAAATTTTTTTCGTTTTCTGATAAAAGTCTGCTTGTCCCTGAAAGCTGGAAAGATGGTGATTTCAGCACCACAATCCCTTTGTTGATACCATTTGCAGGGAAAAAACCAGACTCTTTCATCTGTAGCCCTTTTTTCCCATTTTCCCCCCCCCAAAATTGTTTTGCTGTATTTTGGCTAATTTCTGGGTCCCCTCCGGGGGAATCAACAAACCATGGGTACCTATGAAATCCCCATAATGTTGGAAGAAACGGATGCAAATTTGGCGTGGATACCTTATGTGGTAAAAAAGTTACAGGGGCCTAAGCGTGAACTACCCCGAATAGCCAAAAAATGGCGTAGCCCGGGGGGGGGGGGGGGAAATGCCTAGCAGCAAAGGGGTTAAAAGGTTATTTCACATTTTGGTTTTGAATCTCATGTTTTGAATCTATTTTATAATGGCACAGCAACCTATTCTGATGGTAAAAGGCAGCACACCACTCACACTGTTGGCTAGAGGTTTTCACAACACATGGGGTGGGTTAATGGGAAACGTTCATACATAAACAGTGACTGCAATACCGGCTAATTATAAACTCATTATTGATTTAGAAGTCCTGGTATGATATCAAGAACACCAAATATGGTTTGGTGGACAACTACTAAAGATACTTAGCATTTATTGCACAATTTCAAATCAATTTAATTGTCATATAACCCCATGATTTTATGCATATTTGTATTCCGTCTTTGCATCATAACTCCCAATGCATTTCGTACAATCTCTCCTTCATCAGTGGAATTTTCATAACAAGTTTGCAATGTAAAACATGGTTGCTCTGACACAAAGAAAGCAAAAACTGCTAACAAATGAGAGTAGAAGACAATCTCTTGAACAAAAGTGATCAAAAAGCTGCATGCTTTAGTCAAAGATGTGGTGACGAATTCATGGATTTCAAAAAACTCGAGGAAACGGGCATGCTTGTGAATCTGTAACACCAGCAGTATAATGTAAAACGGTGTGTTAAGCTAAACAATACATATACCATACATCATGTTATTGTCCCGATGGGTCCCATTCAAAGGCAATGTGAGTAAATAAAACACCATTAGTGACTGATGCAAAGCCAAAATAATGCAAGGAAGCATACTTGTGTTGTATAAACATGCCAATCCGATATAACAAAATGTTCTATGAAGCTGGGAAAGTGAAGCTCAACCAACTCAAGTCGAATGTTAGTTCTGGGTATGTGGTTGATGCGAATCGGTAACGATTATCACAGAGTCGGGGTTATCACTCCGTACAACACTGAGATTAGCAAAGAAACAGTTTCACATGGTACAGTAGTCATCTTTAACGGGTCGAAGTGATCCAACGAGGTGTAGTGGCCATGTCGAAGTGGTTAACTGTGTGGTATTTAAAAGTAAGCAATCTCACGAAAAAATTATTTATGTTAAGAAACAAAGTGCTAACAGGAAACTGTACAATCAAAATAATAAAAATGTGTTAATTATTGTGAGAAAAGAAACATTAAAAGAGGAATCCGTTCGTTTTCACTATCTCACTCAAGTAATTGAAGAAAAAATGATCGGCTATCTATAAACATGCTCCCACAAGAGAGTTCCTTCCATTTCTTATTACTTAATGCTATGTTTGCATGAACATAAACTCAATTTGTTAAACAATATGGTATATTTGCAGAATACTAGACGGTGTAAAACACCTAAATTAAAGAAACTTATTAAGACCGGGAAACTGCCATATTTCAACAACCTGTTTGATAACTAATCCTTTCTACCACTTAAAACAATAACAAAAAATAAAAAGTCCATCTGAAATTGTTCATCAAAAGTTCTGTGATTGTCTATTATCCAAGTAGACATTTCAATACAGTCATTAAGGCCCTTAGGTTGTAGTGTATAAAGTCTTTTAATCCAATATAGTTCTCTTTGAATAGCTCTTTTCCTTGGGTCATATTCTGGATTATTCTCAATTTTTTCAAAGATTTGGAATTTTATGTGCGAAATATTGTGTTTGAAATGTATTAAATATAAAGCTATTAAGGATTTTTCCGAATAATGAGATATATTGTTTTTATGTTTTGTAATGCGTAATGTTTTATTTCTTTATGTCATTCCAATATATAGTAGCCTGAAAGGGATGCTTTAAAGAATGAATACAACTGTTTGCAGTGCAATATCTAGTATGTTTCAATTTAATCAGTGTACCGTTAGGTGGATAGAAAAGAAATGGTTCAATGGTCATGTTATTGCAATGTACACTATTATGAAATGGAAAAGTACCCATTTCTTTACAGTTCCAAATTGTGTACTTGTAACAAGTTCTTTGAGATTTTTTGTTCTGCTGTAAGTGAACAATGGTAAATTGATAAACAAAGAATGAAAGTCTGGTGCAACTCATAAAATTCCATCTGTTTTCTATGATGTGTTTTACAGCTGTACTTTTGGCTGAATAGGTACACACAAACATCATTCTGTTTTGTGATAGTTTGAATTGTTTCTGTAGTGATTTCTCTCATAAATTGTTGTACTCTTGCTAATGATTTTTAAGAATTGGTTGCATGTAACCTCTTTGTGTGAATCTTATTATTTATTCATCCATTGTTGTCTTTAAAACTTGTGAATCATATACTATTCTCTTTATACGGGTGAATTGATAAAATAGTAAATGTTGTTTGAGATCGAGCAGGTGAAAGCTTGTGTAATTAAGGAGGTTATTTCTGCCTGTTGATTTCTTGTATATGTTTGTGATGATACTCTGATTCTGCAAACATATGTGTATATCTAAATAAAAACAAATTATTTGCTGATACTATAACTAAACATTAGGTGTACACATTTGAAGTTCAACACCTGGATATTATTTTCAAGACTGACTCCTGTGCCTTGCCAAATTATAAAAATGTCATCTAATGTAAAATACTAAATGATCTGTCCAGGATGCTTTGTAAATGTATTTATGCTCAAACTGTGACATAAATGCATTACCGTAACCTGGTGCTCCAGAGAAACCAATGGAAGTTCCACTGATTTGTAGGTAAAATCTGTCTTGCCAGTTGAAATAGCTATAATACAGGGCAAAGTGTAGTGGTTGTACAATGGACACTTTGTTAGCTTGTATGTCATCTGCATTCAGCAGTAACCATTCCACTGCTTTCAAATCCATAGTGTGGGGAATTGAGGTGTAAATTGACTTTACATCAATGGCACATACAAATAATTCAGTGTCAGAGGGTAATGTCAGATTGCGTAGTTTTTTTAGGAATTCGGTGGTGTCTTAAATTTAAGAAGGAATTTCTTGTATTTTTGGTTGTAGAAATTCATCAATGTATTTTATGATAAGTTCATGAATTGAACCACAACTGGAAACAATTGGACGAAATGGAGGATCTTGTAGGTTCCTGTGCAATTAGGGTAGCATGTATATCCAGGGCTGACGTGGAAAAATAATGGTTGCAAATTCTTTGAGTCAGTGCTGATCCATGAACAATCTTCAGCTTGGTTTACAATCTTTTCAAGGGTCTTTTGACCCTCGTTAGTAGAATCCTGGTCTAATTGCAAATATATGGAGACATCAACGACATGTTCATTCACTTTACGTGTATAAAACATGGTATCCGTTATTACCACTGCACCTCTTTTATCTGCAGTTTGAATTGTTATTTCATGTTTGTTTGCCAAAGCTGAATGGTGGCTCTGCCTTTCATATTTGAGTTGGCTTTCTTGGATGCTTGGAACTTGAGTTTCTTTGAATCAGATTGTATCAATGTTTCAAAATTATCCAATGTTTTGTGCTATGTGGGTGCCAGTAAAGTGCTTTTCTTTTTAAACTCTTTATATTTGCTTTGAGTTTGTTTACCCATTTGTTCTGAATGTTGATGAAAAAAATACTTTCCAACTGAGGGTTCTCATGAATTTAAACACACTTATCTCATTCTCCACCTAAGAGCTGTGATGTGTTGGAACAAAAGATGATCCCTTCGATAGAATATACAACTGATGTTTGGATAACTTTGAGGTAGATAAACAGACCACAAGGTTTTCACTTGGCTTCACAGATTTCAATGTATGGTTTCTGGATTTCTTTCCTTGTCCTCTCCTGGTTTTGCTGGTTGCTCGAGAGGTTTGTTGTTGGCTGACGGACTGACGGATGAAAAATCTGGATCTGTAGAAGAAGATGGTGTCAAATCTTGATTTACTGCTGTTGGTGCATCTTCTTTATTCATACATGTGTGTTGCATTGTTTTTGAACTTCTATCATCCTCTGATGCACTGCTTTTATCTGTAGTTACGTCTGTGTTTTATTTAGTTACTCGCCTCTTAGCATTTACTTCTGCCCAAGTGTAAACCTCCTGTAGTTTGTAGTCAATGGTGCCGCACCAAAATGTATTAATTTTTCCTTCATGATTTCTTTATTGTATTTATTAAGTTTGCTGTTGAGGTCTTCCAATGTTTGGAGCCAAGCGTCTTCCTCCATATGGCGTGTTAATTCACATTTTGGTTTGTGTATATCCTCATCCAGCTCAGAAACAAGCATTGCTAATTATTTTTTTGTTTTAAATATTTTTATTATTCATAAAAAAATCATTTTTACATGCAAAATGTTACCCCCTTTTAACCCCCCTCCTAGGCCCCTCACCCACCCTTCCCCCCACAGTGATACTACATACATAAGAAAAAGGGAACCAGACTCTACTAAGAACATATTCTATGACCTACTTAAATACAAAACACAAAGAGAAGTAGATACATATGCATTTCATACATTAATGATCAAGTTACTAGGTATAAGCAAATATTGAGTTTAGTGCATTCTATAAAGTGCATGTGCGATCGGAAATAACATTTGGGCCAAGTAAAACACCGGGCATAAAAGATGAGGGCAGTTTATCCCCGGTAGCCTCATAAAACTCCTTATTCTGTGCAATCAAACTTATAATCAAATCTATAAAGTGCATGTGCAATTATCCCTTATCTGGGTCTACCCAACTGGCCAGGCGCTCCCATATTTTAAGGCCCTTTTTCCACGCCCTGAAAACTTTCTGGGCATAGATAGATTTTTCCAGTTTATAGGTGGACAGCAGTCTGCTGTTGGGACAGCCACTGCTGGAAGGCTGGAGGATCTGCCCCAGCCAGGCCGAGGAAACACATAGCCTAAAAATAGCCATTGAGATACACAATAATTCTCTTCCCTCGTAGGTACTTCCTCCCTCTTGAATACCCAGTAGGATTAAGGCTGGTGTCAGAACTACATTCAGTCGTAGTTTATCTTTAAAAAATTCCCCCATTTGGTTAATAATCATTGAAAGGGATGCACATGTAGCAAACATATGGACTATGTGTGCTTTAGGAAAGGCACAGCGTGGACAACGAGTTCCTTTCCCTTTCCCTTTACCCCACTTTGAAATGCGATATGGAGTGTAGTATAAAAGGAAACAGGTTTTATAAAATTGGACCTGCAGTTTAGCTGACATCAATGCTGCCTGTGCGGTTAAAAAGGCTTGATGAAACGTAGTACCTGTGATGCCAAGTTTAACTTGCCATCTTTCTGAATATTTCTCTATGTCGTCCTTCATCAACCCATTTAACAGGCAGTATATTGTCCCGATGCGAGGGGGGGGGCTCCATTTCTTAACTTCTCCACCAATTCGCTTTCCGTTATTTTCCCTGACCCACCCACTTTCTTCTTTAAAAAGTCCCTTATCTGCAGGAATTTAAAAAACTCTGTGTGTGTAAGATTAAACTTGATCTTGAGGTCGTCGAACGCAACAAAACCTAGTGCAGAATAAAAACACCCTACGTTGCTGATCCCAGACCTCAACCATCTAGCCATGCATGCATCCGAAAATATCTCTGGAAGATGTGGGTTACCTTGGAGGGGAGTATAAAAATTGAGCCTGCATATTCCCAGGAGCCGACGAATAGGGACCCATATTTTATAGGCTGCCATGAGGGTCTTAAATCTAACCCTTCTGTAGTAGCCCAGTTCTAGCTGGTGCCACAGACATCCCCAGGCCTTAGCACCGATCAACAGCTGATATGGTGAGGGGTGCAGTGGTGGAACATCGCTGGGGATTCCCTCAGAAGGATAGTGGAGTGTACTAATGCCGTCACCCAATAATATAGCTTCAGGTTAGGTAATGCCAACCCACCATGCTCTTTGGGAAGTGTCAGCCATTTAGCCAATCTTCTGGGTTTCGAGTAGGCCCAGATAACTGAGAGAATATATTATCAAAATTTTTAAACCAGTAATTAGGAAATAAAAGGGGAATAGCGCTCATCAAGTACAACAATTTGGGGAAATAAACCATTTTTATCAGGTTACATCTACCTACCAGTGTTAGATGCAGATTATCCAGTTTCCTCAAATTGAGCTTAGTTTTTTCTGCTACGGGAGTTAGGTTCTCATCTACAATAGCGTCCAGGTCCGCCCTAATTATAACCCCCAGGTAGTTGGCACTCTCGACTACCCTACTGTCTGTCATTGTGACATGTTCATTGATGACTATCTGCGTTTTTCCCCTGTTCAAGGAGTACCCTGATAGCTCCCCAAAGACTGTTGCTTCTTCCTCAATGGTTTTTATGGCTAGAACGGGATCAGGGGTGGCCACCGCCACGTCATATGCCAAAACAGAGGTAGTGTGGCCTTGCGTTATTATGGGGGGGTATGTTTGCGTTGCCTTCCAGTTTTCGTAGGAAGAGATCTATATATAGTGCGAAAAGCAGCGGAGAGCATGGGCAGCCCTGTCACGTCCCTCTTGTAATGCTCAGTGATCTAGATGATTCCCCATTTATACTAACTCTAGCCACGGGATTTGTATACAGGGCCCTGACTGCCCTGATGAAATTTGGGCCAATCCCCTTCTTCTGCATAGTGAACCATAAAAAGTGCCAGGAGACCCTATCGAAAGCTTTCTCTGCATCAAGCAGGATTACCGCCATAGGGTCTCCTGTCACCAGTCCCACATCAAGTAAGGATATTAGTCTTCTGATGTGGTCAATGGACCCCCTTCCAGGAATAAATCTGTGTTGGTAATTAACCACTATTTTATCGATCACTCTAGACAGTCGGGAAGCCAGCATCTTTGAGTAAGCTTTTGCATCGCAATTCACCAAAGTAATTGGACGATAAGAACCTAATTCTTGGACAGGTTTATTTTTTGGGGGAAAACAATAATTTTAGCTTCTGCCCATGATTGAGGTGCTTCTAAATCCTCTTTATCTTCTTCCATCAGTATGTTCGTGGGTACCAGATTTCAGTAATTACCAATGGAGTCAAGTTGCTGAGGGCCTAGCCTCTCGGGTTCCTCGGTGTAAAGATTTTGATAGTATTTCTGGAACACCTCTTGGATCTCCTTGCGGTCGGTAACTATACCTACACCAGGATCCCTGATCTTAGTGACCTCTCTTTGTATGTACTCCTGCCGAGTTCGTACCGCTAATTGGTGACCTATCTTCTCACTATTTTCGTAAATCTTTTCTTGATGGAGTAAAGCTCTGTCAACTGACTTCTTTGTGAGGACATTATTAACCGCCGCTTTTGCTATTGCGACCTCCATTTGGGCCTCCCCAACCCCATTCCCTATCTGTATGGCTGCTACAAGTTTTAATTCTGCTTGGATGAGCCTTAGGTGGAGTTCTTGCATCTTTTGTTTATCAACTTTCTCTTTATTTAAAGAGAATTGGATGGTTTCCTCCCGGATGCTGGCTTTAAGGGTGTCCCAGACAATAACTAGGGAGGCTGTTCCTGTATTAACCCTCAGAAATCCCGATATCCAATCCCTCATGTGTTTCCTATAGTTTTCGTCAAGGAGTAGTGCTCTTTCAAAGGTCCCGGTTGAGGTTCTAGAACCCGCCCCCATCCCTGCCAGTTCCAGCACAAGCGGGTTGTGGTCAGAGAGAAGTCTAGGGTATCTATCTATTTTGCATTTTGACTGAATCATAGATGATACGAAAAAATAATCCAGTCGTGCATGTTTTTGGTGAGGGGCAGAAAAAAAAGTAAAACGATCTTCTAATGACCTCGCCGTTGCCCAGACGTCCATCAAGCCATGCGTGCCACATAGAAGCGAAAGCACTTGAAACACTCTAGATTTCCTCCCTACATACTTAGAGGCGGACTCCCAGTTGTTTGATAAATTAACGTTAAGGTCTCCGCAGAGGATGATGGGTAATGGCCAGTGTGCCAACTCATTAGTTAACCAGTTAAGGATCCCGGGATCATCCACTATAGACCCATACACAGAACAGAGCGTAAAAGTGTCTGTCCCCGCTACGGAGCACTTAGTGATCACCCATCTTCCCATTGAATCTACCCGCGTCTGGGGAAACTGCATTTTATTATGTCGGGCTAGTATGGCAACACCACGGGTACGTGATCCTTGAGTGGTCCCTCCTATCAACCTATAGCCAAGGTTTTTTAACAGACCCACCCTTGACTCTTCTATGTGGGTTTCCTTCAGGCAGACAACGTCTGCTCACAGTGATTGCAGCCCCAGATGTACCCTCTGTCTTTTCTTGGCATCGTTTAGCCCGCATATGTTAACCGTGGCTATGCGGAGCTTCCCAGCACCCATCATAGGTACCGCCATATTAAACTATGCCATCCACGAGCAAGCTTATACCTATAGCTACTGAAATGTCCGGACTTACAGCACAAGCACCAAATGCAAACACATTGTGTTTGCTAATTTTTCAATGATTACCAGGATCAAAATCAACGAACATTTGTTTAGAATTGAATATCATTTTTCAAGAAACTGTTTATTATTCCTAAACAATGTGGATTACAGAGCTATTCGTAACCATACATTCCATGCTACAACATTGGTATAATATCACAAAACTAAAAGAATTCCTCATGGCTTATGAGGGCCAAATAAGTCAGCATGTCTTAACGTCATAAAACGTTTAAAACATTGTAAAAACATGGAATGCTTTAAGAACCTTCAATATTTTTCATTGTTGGACAACTACCTCATGTACTTAAGAATACCAAAATAGGCCCCTTGAGTAATGAGGGGTTACCTGCACCATATGCGCCAGGTATACATCATATCCTGACATAGCAAATCTGCTGCCTCCAGATTTAATACACTTACTAAATCAGTTAGTAGCCATTCATAGGAGATTTTGACAGTTTGTTTTACAATCAACTGTGACTAGGGCAATCGTTTCCAGCCCTGCACAACAAGCACATCCCGTCATGACTGTGTACAGAAAATTGCAGGCGCAATTACAAGCTGATGTGAGTGTTGATACACAATATTGTATTATTAGTTTCTTTTTTTACCCACACATTTTCTAGTTCATCACTTTTTAGAGTAGGCTGCAAACTCATGTTGCCACAACACACACCACAAAATACACAAAATATAATGTACAGGTTGGAATTTGAGTCAGCCTCCGGAAGTCATTGACTGATTTGGATGGGCCCCTTTTGAAGCATTAATTAGCTGGATTGTGAGTCCATCCAGATTTGGACTAGTCCACGCTGTTTTGGAGATGTTGGTAATTTACTCCAAAGTGTGCATCGTAGCTGTGACCCAAAGTAGTACTACTGGTTGGGCACTAAGCATATTCCATTTTTTATAATATCAAGTTTCAGTTATACTGCTGCACCCACTGGGTATCCCTTTGAAAATCCAAGCCCCCAACAGCTTCCCTGCTGTTCCCGCAATTCACCTTTTCGGACTTCGAAGTTCCCCACTGTTGTTTTGCTGATTCCACTGGCATTTTGCATCATAGAAGCTCCATGCCCTTGCTCGTCAAAGTCACTCCTTTCCTCATGCTGCCTCACCTCAACCTCTCACAGGTATAGAGGCTGCTCCCTCACATGTTCACTACAACACACCCCCATGGCTTTAACGATTGCTCCCCTGACTGATCCTCAGAGATCTGAGAGGTAACTGTGTGTGGCCAGGTATATGTGAGTCGCTGCTCTGTCTTATATTCTCCTTGATCTAGGGCAGGGAAGATCACTACCAACGGGATGGTGCTCTTGTAAGTAGGTGGATTCTTTTCAGAGTGGCTGCAGTGCAAGGCAGAGTTCTCCCCGCTGCCCAAGCTGGCACAGGCCTGCTGCTGCGAAAGGGGCTGGGGCACAGCAGCCTCAAGAGCCTGCCAGGAAGGATCTATTCTTAGCATGGAAGTGCCAAGGCTCATCAGGAAAAGAAGGCACTTCCATCTTTTAATTTAAAGCACTGGCTTAACATCAACATCCATTATGTTAACAAAAACAATATAAAAAAACAATTCCTCTGGCTTTCATGTCTTCTACGCTCAATGATGTCGCGTCGCCATGCCTGACCATGTCCCGGACTTCCGGGTCAGGCATGGCCGTAAGCGGATGGGGAGGGGCGGCGCGAGTGCGCGCCAGTTAGGGGAAAGTAAGAGTGAGAATAAAGACGTGCTTACACCCCGCTCGCGTCAGTGTTTTTATTTCAGGTAAACACCAAACCTGGCGACGAGGGTGGGATGCGAGGACACCCCCCTCAATTAAACACAAGTGGAGAGCAGCGTCTGATGAGCGTCCAGCCAGAAAGAGGTGTACTATCTAGCCGAGTAATTGAGCACTGCTGATCGGCTCACTCTGCAGTCCCGACGAGGACACCCAGCGAGGCAAGTCCCTGAGGCCTGAAAGAAATGAAAAGTACAGCGCTGGGGTAAGAACACCAGTTTTCCCCACGTCTTGAACTGGCATACAAGCGTCACGTCCGGCGGCCATTTTAAAGTCAGGCGCGCTCCATAGGAAGACATTGGCACCAGTCTGGCGGCCATTTTGAGGTCAGGAAAAGCACCCTGAGCTCGCCAAAAAGAGATTTGCAGCTTTGCAAACGCCGTGAGAAGCATCAGGAGGGACAGTGGAAATAGCAATACATCACCATGTCCACTCGACCTGACTCCACACAAAACGCAACAACAGGACCAGCTTCAGCCGCGCCGCCAGCGTCACACGGGCCCCTACTAATGGGGGTATCATTCCTGCATCCCCCCGAACCCCTAATACTGACTTCAGGAAACAGCATGGGCCCCAAGTGGAAGAGCTGGTTAGAAGATTTCGAAGACTTCATGAAAGGTTCAAGAGTAGATGACCCTGACCATCAACTTATAGCACTGAGAAACCTAGTGGGCAAAGATATTGGACAAATAATCAAAGAATTGCCCCCAGCAAACGCTGCGTCGTACGCAGATGTGAAGGACGCTTTGAACAGGAAATTTCTCCACAAACGTAACCTAGACTACGAACGCTACACCTTCAACCTTGCGTCCCAAGAACGCGATGAATCTATGGGCGATTTCATTTCGCGACTAAAGCGTCTGGCACGATACTGCGAGTTTGACAATTTTAACACTGAAGATGCGCTTCATTTACGCATTATCGAAGGATGCCAGTCAGAGTCACTGCGACGTCGACTACTCAAAAAACACTACTCGCTTGATGACATTGAAGAACTCACGCGCATAAATGATCAAGCTGAAGAGCACGCTAAGAAAATGGAAGCCGGGAAAACAGAAAAGCGTGAACAAGCCCTCCGAGTTCAATCCCAGACAGAAATAAAGTGTCGGCCAGATCATCGGAGACCTGACAAACCCACGAGTTCGTCTCGCAGTGGGGCCAGAACCAGTAAAACCCAGAAACAACCGCCGCACTGCTACCACTGGGGCCTGGAATATGCACACACCGGCACCTGTCCAGCCCTAGGACAATAATGCCACAGATGCGGGAGAGACAATCCCTTCAAAGCTATGTGCCAAACCCGGCGTAAAGAAACAAGACCAGTCGGATGAACCGCCGGGGCACGCCATCACGTGAGGGCGGTACACGGAAGAAGAGACCGTTCAACCAGCTCATCCAGGTCTAGCACCCAGTCCCAAGCTTCATATCGATCTCACCGGTCGACATCAAGAGAATCGTCCGCACTCACTCCCATATCACAAGACAGTGACGAGTATGTATGCATGGTGGCAGACCGAGACCGGTTGAAGAAATACCCCCGACTGGACATTCGAATGGGAAATCATTCCGCCAAGTTTGTCCTGGACACGGGAGCATCACTGAACTACATCTGCACAACGGAATATGAAAAGATGTGCCCGAAACCGAAGCTAGAACCGGCCGCAGTACGCGTCTACACATGGATGTCCAAAGAGCCACTGCCATGTCTAGGACGTTTTCCCACAACACTTACCTACAAGGACAGGACAAGCCAGGCCCAAATTCATGTCATAGAAGGCCCTGAAGCTGCTGACTGTCTACTCAGCCTACCCACAGCAGACCGGCTGAGGATAGTAGTGATCCTATTTAAAGTGGACGACTCACCTGACATGATCAACAAATTCCCGAAGCTGTTCTCAGGCCTAGGAAAACTAGCCAACATCAAAGTTAAACTCCACATCAATGAGCAAATAACGCCAGTGGCCCAACACCACAGGAAAGTACCGTTCCACCTCCAACAAGCAGTCGATGACGAGCTTCAAGACCTGCTGAGAGCGGATATCATAGAGCGGTCCTCTGGACCCACTCCTTGGGTGTCGCCGGTGGTAGTTGTACCCAAAAGAGGTCATGAAAACAAGGTGCGCCTGTACGTGGACATGCGCGCCCCGAATACGGCCATAGAACGGGAAAGACATCCCGGACCCCATATCAGCGACATGATTACTCGCTTGAACGGAGCGACGGTCTTTTCAAAATTAGACCTCAACAAAGGATACCACCAGCTCGAACTCCATGAGAAGTCGAGATATATTACCATGTTTACCACCCATCAAGGACTCTTCAGATACAAATGCCTCAATTTTGGCATTTCGTCAGCGGCGCAAATCTTCCAAGAAGCCGTTCGGCGAGTGTTCCACCACATTCCTAACTCATTCAACTACAGTGACGACATACTCGTATTTGGTACAACACGCGAAGAGCATGACAAAGCTCTAGACAGTAGGTGCCATGTCCTTCTCAACGCCAACCTCACACTCAACAGAGACAAGTGTGAATTCCACAAGTCAACTCTCAAATTCTACGAACACATCTTCTCTGAAGACGGCATGAGACCAGACCCTGACAAAGTTTCAGCACTCGCTGACACCCCACAACCTTGCGATGTCAGTGACATTCGGTCATTCCTGGGCATGGCCAGCTATTGTGCCAGATACATTAAAGACTATGCCACCATCAGCTATCCACTGCGAGAGCTAACGAGACAAGGCCAACCATTCCACTGGTCCAAGGCATGCGATCATGCGTTCAACAAGATCAAGGGCGCTGTGAGCTCCGCCGCACACTTGGCTTACTTCAATCCCAAACGGAAAACGGAAGTCTCTGTCGATGCCAGCCCCGTGGGCCTTGGTGCCATTCTTGCCCAGTACGATGATGAAAGAGACCAGCGTCACATCATAGCCTATGCCAGCCGCAGCCTCACTGACACCGAGAAGGCGTACTCGCAACCAGAGAAAGAAAGTCTGGCTGTCGTGTGGGCATGCGAGCATTTTCACTTATTCGTCTACGGGAAGCATTTCACACTTATTACTGACCACCAGGCTTTGATTACCATCTTCGGCAACCCTCGAGCAAAGATGCCTCCAAGGATCGAGAGATGGGGGATCCGCTTGCAGGACTACACTTACACCATTATTCACAAACCAGGCAAGGCAGAGAACCCAGCGGACTACATCTCACGCCATCCTCAAATACTGACACAGACACGCACTTCGCTAGCCGAAGAATACCTCCACTTCGTTATTGACCAAGCGCGCCCACCTGCCGTCCCACTAGATGCCATTATAGACGCCACTGCCAAGGATGCCACACTCCAAGACGTCATGCAGCGCATTCGAGCGGGCTCATGGAGACATCTGGAGACCTCCCAAACTACCACGGCTATCAACATGCATGAACTTTCATCCTTCAGACATGTCAAGGATGACCTCACAATCAGTGCAGATGGATTGCTACTGAGAGACAGGAGGATTGTCATTCCTCACCAACTACATCAAGGGACTATTAATCTAGCCCATGAAGGCCACAGAGGTGTCGTAGCCACAAAGAAAGCACTGAGAGAGAGGGTCTGGTTCCTGTCCCTTGACCAGATGGTAGAAGCCACGCTTCAAGATTGCCCACAATTCCAACTAGTGGGGCGAGAAGAACCGCCCACCCCACTGCAGATGTCTGATCTCCCGGACAGTGTATGGCATCAAGTTGCTGTTGACTTCTTCGGCCCACTAAAATCTGGGAAATATATCATCGTCATCATGGACGAATACTCCCGTTTCCCCATTGCACACCAATTATCATCCACAAGAGCATCTGCTGTCATACCCATCCTTGACGAAGTGTTCGCAGCATGGGGAATTCCCAAGATAGTGAAGACGGACAATGGACCGCCTTTCAATGGCGCGAGTTCACAGAATTCGCAGACCATCTGAACTTCAAACACCGGAATATCACCCCCTTATGGCCCCAAGCCAATGGGATGGTTGAGCGCTTCATGGCCACCCTGAAGAAAACAATACAACAAGCCGAGCTGTCACAGCGTGACATTCAACCTGCACTCAACGAAGTACTGAGAGCATACAGAACCACACCACACAGCACCACCAACAGGTGCCCCGCCACCCTAATGCTCGGGAGAACCCCGCGCACCAGGATCCCGACGTCGGATGCAGTTATACACTCCAGACTCCCGACCTCAGATCACGAGACACTGATGAACATTGATAGAGACAAGAAAGCAAAGATGAAAGACTACGCTGACAATCGGCGCCATGCAAAACCATCCAGTATCCAAGAAGGAGATTGGGTCCTAGTAAAGCAGGAACAGAAAACTAAAGCGGACAGCCGATATCATGCCCACCCGCTACAAGTAGTGAAGAGGAAAGGAACCATGATCACAGCAGCCTCCACAACAAAGAGGACCACGAGAAATATATCGCACTTCAAGAAGTGCAATCCAGCAGCTTACAGTCGAGAAGATGAAACGGACAGAGACACAGACACCTCAGACCCAGGAGTGGACAGCCTTGAAGAACGCCTTCGTGTAATTAACGTGGATGAATCCAGAGAACAACATCCTCCTCGCAGGACACAGAGGACTACTCGAAGGCCAGTTCGACTTATTGAAGAACTTTAAAGAATAATGACTTAAGGTACATGGCAATTTACAAAAGGGGGAGATGTCGCGTTGCCATGCCTGACCATGTCCCGGACTTCCGGGTCAGGCATGGCCGTAAGCGGATGGGGAGGGGCGGCGTGAGTGCGCACCAGTTAGGGGAAAGTAAGAGTGAGAATAAAGACGTGCTTACACCCCGCATCGGTGTAATTATTTCAGGTAAACACCAAAAATTGGAAGCCCAATGATTGTCATCATTCATCAACACAACTAAGTGTCTTGAAAAGTCATGCAATTTTAGATACACTTAACCATTCCTCCTCAGTTTGAACTACAATCACTTTCTAGACAGCTCCTGCGGAGTGCGATGCCCAACCTTTTCTTCAATATGCAGCAAATCAATTCTTGCTGAGACACCCTTTTTTTTTTTTTTTATTTTTTTTTTTTAAAAATTTTATTTTTTAACCCCAGAGGTACAGTACAAAGAAAGAAAAAAGCATTCAATACAGTTAATACTTGAGGATCACATTTTCCATCAAAATACAGTACAAGTTCATTTTATCCAATACATATTAAGAACCAATTGGTCTTTAACTCAACTTTTAAAATTAATATCACAAAGACCTATTTAATTATTTACACATCACTATGAAGTTAATTCTGGTCAGCTTTGACTATCATTCCCAGCTTCCTTCCATCTATAAATAGGTCCCCATATCTGTCTACCAAGATTTTCCCCTCTCTTGCCCTTTCTTTCATATATCCCTTTCTCCATATTATATATGGCTAGCAATTTAGTTAGCCATTGCTGAAAGGATGGGGCTGCTTGATCCAGCCAGGCAGAGGCGATAATAATGCGTAATGCGGCCATAGCAAGAAACAAGAAATAATCATATGAGTTTTGTCTGCCACTCGATTGTGTCCCCAGAAGAATTAAAGCTGGATCTAAAATTATTTGTATATTCAGAGTTTGGTCCATAAATTTTTCTATTGCTCTTGTTAAATTTACCAGAAAGGAACAAGTCGCAAACATATGGGTTAAGTCTGCATCAGAACTATCACACCGAGGGCACCTAATACCCTCCTGACCTCCCCATTGCGCTATCCTTGCCGGGGTATGGTATAGCCAGAATATAGTTTTGAAATGCTGAGCCTGCAATCCCGCTGAACATAAAATACTCTGACCCATTTCTAACGACTCCGAAAAACAATTTTGCCCTATACAGAGTTTTTCTGACCACTTTTTCTCATATTTATCCAGGTCATCTGGTTTATATATTTGCAGTTCAGCATAAATCCGCCTAATAGTACAATTCTCCCCCGTTCTTATGGCATCTATAATTGCCGAGCGCTGAAAACCACATGGCCCCCCCACCTTCCCTTTAAGAAAGCTTCGTAGCTGCAAATATTTTAAAAAATGTCTTGTATTAATCCCATACTCCTGCTGAATATCGCTAAACAACCTTATACCATCAGGGCCAATCAGATCCCCCAACACCCGCAGCCCCTTACCCTCCCACTCCAACATAATTGTATCAAAAAAAAATTCCGGGAAGGTTGGATTTCTATAGAGTTGTGTATAGTAATTAAACCTACCTAATCCTATTTTCTTTTTCAGTGCAGCCCAGATCCTATATGCAGCCAGCAGGGTCTTGAATTTTGTTTTTTTATAATAGCTCGGTTCGGTAAATTTCATAAAGCAATTATTCCCATCCTCACCCAATAACAGATTATATATATCTGGGGTATCTATAGTGTCCTTAAGATCACCCACAGTCCTCCTGGCCAAAGCAGACATATATTGTAGCGCTGCTGCCCAATAATACATCTTAAAATCAGGAACTGCCCACCCTCCTCTCTCCCTTGATAGTGACATATATCTCATAGCCCGCCTGGTTTTCCCGTGAGCCAATATAAACCTATTCACTATGTGCTCAAGCGTACTGAACCAATGTTTCTCAAACTCAAGCGGTATAGCCCGAAAAAGATAGAGTATGTTTGGAAGGAAAACCATCTTTACCACATTACTGCGGCCGACCAGAGTCATATGGAGATTATTCAGTCGATCAAAATCTTTTTTAGCTTTCCTTATAATTGGTTCCATATTCCTTTTCACTAACTTTCCCAGATCAGGAGTAATGTCAATACCTAAATAAACGGCAGAGTCAACCACCCTTGGATCTTCAAATTTAGCCCATTTATTTTGGACTATCAGTGTCTTCTGCCTATTTAATGCATATCCCGAAATTTTTCCAAAATCTTGAGCCACTTCTTCTATTATGGCCAAAGCATCTTGGGGATTAGGAGTAACCACAGCAACATCATCAGCGTAGGCCAGAATTTTGGTCTCCCGCCCATGATACCGCATTGGGCTAACACCGATAGAAGCATCCAGTTTCCTTATCAGGGGGTCAATATAGAGCGCGAAGAGCAGGGGCGAACAAGGGCAACCCTGCCTTGTGCCACGGGTAATTATCACAGGTGTCGTATACCCCCCGTTCACTCTAATCCGAGCCTTTGGAGCTTTATATAGAGCCTGTATGGCCTTAATGTAGTTAGTCCCGATCCCGAACCATTTCATCACCTCCCAAAGATAGTCCCAGGAGACCCTATCAAACGCTTTCTCAGCATCCATAAGTATTAAAGCCATAGGGTCCCCTGAGACCTCCGCTATGTCAAATAGAGTTATAGCTCTTCGAGTATGTTCTGTAGTCCCCCTTCCGGGAATAAAACCATGTTGGCATGGATGGACTATTCTCCCTATTATCTGATTCAAGCGTGTTGATAATGCCTTTCAGTAAATTTTAGAGTCACTATTCATCAGTGTTATTGGCCTATATGAGCCTGGTTCTCTCGGTGGTTTACCCTTTTTTAAAAACACAATCATATCCGCCCCAGCCCATGAGTCGGGGACAGAGTCTCCAAGCTGCGCTTGACCGATTATAGCCACAAGGTCCGGTCCAATGACCTCAAGAAAAGTTTTATAAAACTCTAAGGGAATTAGATCTGGACCCACAGCTTTCCCAGCCGGGAGGCTCCCTAATGCTTCATATATCTCATCCTGAGTCAGCTCTGTATCTAATGCCTCTCTGTCTTCAGAATCAATATTGTGCTTCAAGATTCCCTTTAAATACTCTTGAATTAATCTCGGTTCCCCTCGTTGTTCTTCCCTATATAAATCCTCATAAAACTGACGAAAAACTTCCCAAATGCCTAATGAGCCCTCTATTAATTTCCCACCGCTATCCATAATATCTCCAATTTCCCCAGCCAATGTTCGCTGTCTGAGTCGTACTGCCAGAGTGTGCCCCACCCTTTCGCTAAACTTGTAGCATTGTTCCCTTTTTGCAAGGAATTTTTCGGCGGCCTTACTTGCAACTACCTCCCCCATTTCCGCCTTTGCTATTGCCAACCTCAATAATATATCTTCAAATGGCTTATTCTCTCGTATCGCAGTAGCCAGCTCCTCCTCTACCTCCATCAATACCTTACATAAGGCTTTCATCCGCTGGCCCTCCCTCTTCTGCCGACCCAGGCTATAGCTCAATGTCTCCCCCCTCACCCCAGCTTTAAACGCATCCCAGACGATCCCGGGTCCAGCACTCCCTCTATTAATCTCCCAGAACCCCTTGATCCATTCATTCATATGGATCACATATTCTGGGTCTTTTAAGAGACCTCGCTCAAAGGTCCAACCCTTCTCTTGTCTTTGCACCCCTCCCCAGGTAAGAGTTAAGACCAGGGGGTTATGATCCGAAATTATCCGGGGGTGCTTTTCTATCTTACA
The DNA here is from genome assembly GCA_963921515.1 of Calotriton arnoldi. Lineage (NCBI taxonomy): Eukaryota > Metazoa > Chordata > Amphibia > Caudata > Salamandridae > Calotriton > Calotriton arnoldi. Next base: position 382,949 of record CAWUFW010009911.1, on the reverse strand, counting down.
TCTTGATTTTATCGAATGAGACACAAAGAAATAATCTAATCTAGTAGTAATTTTATGAGGTGCTGAGAAAAATGTATAACCGGGGTCGGTAGGATTTAGCTGAGCCCAAATATCTATAAGTGCATTGTTTTGAACCAGATTGGTAAGTGCCCGATAAACTCTTTTCTTTCTGCCCGAATAGCTACTTCCCCCTCCCCCTCCCCCCCAAAGTCCGCCCAAGCCATTAATATTAAAATCCCCACAAAAAATAACTGGGGAGGACCAAGTTGCTAATTCGACATCCAAAAATTCTAGGACCTCGGGATCATCCCCAGTAGAGCCATAGATAGAACATAATGTAAACATTTCCTCCTGCCACTTACATTCAACCAGCACCCAACGGCCCCATTTATCAGCTATTCTCCTTTTAATAGCAATATCATTTCGACGAGATAAGATGGCAACCCCTCTTGTCCTCGTACCCTGTTTAGTATTAGCAATTAATTTAAAGCCCAGCTGTTCCAAAAGATTAGCCCGGCTATCCTCTATATGAGTTTCTTGAACACATAATATATCTACCCGCATAATTTTAAAAATCACTGCCGCCCTTTGTCGCTTCTTCAAGTCATTAAGGCCGCATATATTAATAGAAGCTATCCGAAGACTCATTGCTTGATTAATCATACCCTGCATAATCCCAACATATTCATATCTTTTGCCCACTAAATTTAATCCTTTGATTTCCACTCTTCGAACCCTTAATTTAACTTGCATCTGTATTGATTTCATGAAATCCCTATATTCATCCTCAAGTAATATATTGTGCTGTGCTGTACCATCACCTCCCTCCCAAGCTACCCCCCCCGCCCCCACCCCCCCCATACCCCACACAGGCAATAGGTCAGACATGACCTATGCGTGACCGCTGTATCTCCCAACCCGAGCCGCTGCCAGCTCCCCCCCCTGAACAACCAAGCTCCCAATACCCACTAATAAACACCCCCAGTGCCTCACAAAAGCCTTATATAAAAACATAGCGGCGTAAGAAAAAAAGTATACATCTATATTTTTTAAGAAAATAGGGAAGCTCAATCCCTCAGTAAAGCCAATCAGGAAACCAGCTACTCATCCCTTCACGTAGGGGTAAAGATCCAAATAACAACCATACAGCATAAAGGAGCATAGAGAAGCTGGTTCCTGCGGGTAGCCTCTATTTAGATCCTTCCACCCCACTGCCCCCTAAATTCCCTTCACCTCTGACAAAAATTCCTGTGCCTTAATCTCAGAAAAGAACATATGCACCCTTCCTTTTACAATGACCTTAAGCCGGGCAGGGAATAACAAATAGGCTTCACACCCAGCCCCTTGAAAGGGGGTTATCAACTGGCGGAGCCGCCATCTCCTCTCAACAGTCATATGGCAAAAATCTGGCCGAGCAAAAAACATATGGTCCTCATATGTCCTTTTTGCATCTGGACGTGCTCTATCCAGAATTGCCTGTCGAAGAAGGAAATTGCCAATATACACAAGAATGGCTCTCGGGTGCTCCCCCTGTCTCCCATCATTGTTTTTCTTTTGGTTGAAGGGAAAGCGATGCGCTCTCTGAACCTCAATATCCCAATTCCACTGGGCCAGGTCCGGGAATGCTTCCTTCAGAAGTTTAACTACGAAGGACATGATGTTCTCGCCTTCCGCTTTTTCCGCGATGCCCAACAGTCTCACATTGTTCCTACGCTGGCGGTTCTCGAAATCCTCGAGTTTCCACAACACATCCTCAGACTGTTTCTCTTGTGTCTTCCTAAAAGTCTGTGTTTTTGCCATTTCATCTTCCAAAGTAGCTGTTCTTTCTTCAACGTGTGTGACCCTATCCGCCATATCGGAGCACATTTTATTGACTTTTCTAAGTGATCCCTGCAGTTTCTTATTTGCTTGGTGTGCCCTCCGGCTTTCTGCTCTTGCCTCCCCCTGCATCTGTTTTAAAGTGGAATACACTAGATCTAATGAAGGTGAGGCAGGAAGAGCAGAAGGAATCTCCAAGTGTCCCGAGTGCGCCGTCTCCGGTATGGCCAATTCCCCTTCCTCCGTATATATTTGGGTGGTTGCAGAGTAATCCCATTTAAGTTTCCTTGCAGTATCTTTCTTCGGGGGGCTGGTACTCAATTTAGACTTAGATCTCCGTTTCTGGGATAAAATCCTCACACGTTGAATCCTTTGAGTGTTCATAGAGCCCCCGTAAGAATCATCGGATTCAGTCTCAGACCCTAAAGATGAATTCACACTGGGAGGCAAGATGGCCGCTGACTGACCTCTGCGGGAGCCGCTGCTTTTGCCCTCTCCTCTGAACAGCTTCTTGGACTGACTTAAGCGGGTTAAGCGGGTTAAAAACCCCAGGGCATGTCATTCAGCACCTACCTGATAGAGCGGCTGTCTGTTTGGCTGTGGAGACGAGGATCGAGCCGGTGGGCTAGGATACACTCGGCGGACGCGGAAAAACAGCGAGGCTTAGGGTGCCCATTCTGCAAGGGTCTGATGGCGCCGAAAGTAACCAGGTCCGTCAAAGATGGGGGCGCAAAAGATTTGCTGAAGGAGACTGGCGTGGCGGCGAAGGGATCAGGACAAAATCGCCGAGGTGCACCAGCAAAGAAAATGGAGATCGAGGGAAATACGGCAAACACTGGAAAGGCTCGGGAAGGCGGAGCTGATGGCCGGATCGGGCGGCGCACAGTGCATGACGAGAATGGGATGCGTCAGCCCACAGTTGCGGAGGCTTTTGCGGCTACAACGGCGGCGGCTGGCAATAGCACCAACTCACGTTTCGAAGATCTCAGGCTGCGCTAGGTAATCCCCTCAGGCTCTGACATAACCGAGGAGGCTGTCTTACGGCCCGGCTCTGTGCGCGAGGTATCGGAGGAGGAGGAGGGGGATGGGTCTGAGTCTAATGTGGGACTGTCTGCACAACCGATACAAACATTGCAGGTACCACTAATACAGCAGAGTATGATATTAGATGGTCAAAGCAATTCTGTGGGGGGTGTGAGCGTGTCTCCCAACATGGAAGTGGAAGTGATGGTAACTACGCAGCCGACCGGCACTGATCTTGATAGGAGAGGGTCTGGTTCAGTAGTCCCGGTTTGGGCAGAGAAAGATTTGGAAAATGGTTTGCTCGTAATTGGTGAAGCTGGTGAACTTGCTCAGAGTGCGGTTAGCGGGGAAAAAGGGGAGGTCGGCTCACGCTTAATCACCTTGCGGTCTCCAGAGGGGGATAAATTCTATTCCTTGAACGCAGACACAGATATCTCGGATATAAGTGGTGCTGAGACACCCTTAAAGTGTTTTTATTTTCTTTAGTGGGCTTTTTTACATAAAAAAGAACAGCCACATTTTGGCCGCCACGATTAGCTGTAGGAGCCTGTAAACTTGGATTACGAAGAAATACGCAAACAACCTTTAGTTCTGTTGACAACATTTGCAGTAGCATTATTCTTTTATGAGCTCAAAAGGTTCACTATAGTGAGGAGAGAATGAGAAAGTCGAGCCCTAAATAGACAGTTTTTGCAGAACTTTCAGCCTAAGATATATTCAGAAAATGAATTTCAAGCTGCGTCACCTCTCCTGCATTTCTAGCAGGCTTTTATGTGTAGCGTCAACTTGCCTGCAAGAGCGACACATATGAATGCTTTTACTGTCAGGCTCTGCGCACTCATCTGATCTTTCCAAAGGAATTTCACAACTCATTTGTATTGCCGTCATTATGTGGTACGCAAATCTGTCAATGACACTGTCCCTACTGCATTAGCATAACTGACCCTTCCATTCCCCTTCACACCAAAGCCAGTACATCCTATGTATGCCCCCTCCCCTTGATTAATCCCGCCCATTCCCATGCAACCATTCGAGTCATCAGCCCTTCAGCACACTCATACAATTGTAATAGAATGCCCATGCCTTCCGCCTCCCTAAACAAGTTCAGCACACCTCACCCCAGCCACCTGCGCAGTAACGGCCACTCACATTCAAAGACCTTTGTATGGCCAACCAAAGTAACATTTTACGGAACCATGGCCTATGATGTGATGCAAAATGATTCTCCTATGAAAATTTGACAAGGGTCCACAAAAATATAGAACATTCATTTTGCCTGGTGCCTGACGTACAGAGACCTTCCGTTCCTATATTGCAGGGGCTTGGGATAACGTCTCCGCAACATTTGACATGTTCTGCAAGGATGGTACTATTCTTTAGGCATTGTACACATGCATTTCCCTCCCATGCAGGTACATCTACAGTGTTAACTTGTGGTGTAGTAACGGCTTCCAGTTGTCTGGTGGAACAAGGAACAATGATGTTAGTTTAAGGGTTAACTGAACTTTTGATTTTACTAAGAGTCTCTGGGTTGACGATTTACTCTCTTGGTTAAAAGTTATCTTCTTTAATGTGGATCTGTTTATTGCTTTTTTATGACGATCAGGGATCTATGACAGTAAAGTGTAGGACCTGATCAGTTACAGTTGCATTTCTCGAATACTAAATGTGAATGCTCTACGCAGAAAGATCGTGCAAGCCTTTGAGTAACGTTGCCTCATGTCTATCTGGTGTGGTTCTCCAAATTGGGACTGAGCGCCCTTACAGACAGAAATCTGTCTGTGCCATGTACAGACATGACATCACTATTGGTATTTCTAGAGCTGTGACTCTGGTTCCCTCAAAGTTAAAGGGCAGTCTTTATATCAGGGAGCCGTGGCAGCTTCCCAATTACAAAATAAAACAAAATTCCCGTCTCTACTTCCAGTGGTCTGTCTACTGTGCTAAACCGCTTTCGTCGCCAGTAGACACTCTTGATAATAGGTGATGCTCCGTTTCAAGATAAATTATTTTTTTGCATGTTTATGACTCATTGATTTCAAACTATTGAACAGTTTCAGGTGAAAAAAAAATACTGTCAATCTTCAAGCACAGAAAATCTTCAAGCACAGAAGGAAGCACTAGAGATCCAGCTAACATGACTCTACTTGCAGGTCCACTTACGTCACTAGAGTGGCATTCAAATCTCCCTTCCTCACCAACAAATGATTATAATACAAACCCTGATGCCATACAACAAAACTAGGCCCGGGCAAAATTTAAATTTCTCCTGCGTAATTAGTGTAATTTCGGGAATTTCGCTTTAAGAATGTTACGCAAAATGCCCGAAATTCCTCGACTACACCATTTTGCACCATTTGGTGTAAATATTTACAGTGAATGGCTATTGTTCATAGTGCTTTTGTATTTTGCATTATTGTTTATTACAAATGCATTCTCATGTCTAAAATATAGTGCTAAATGGCAGACTTGCATTTCACGCAATTACAAGTAAATTTGGGTAATTTTGCTGTAATCTCAAATAACTACGCAGGAGCACATTATGTGAATTTCACACACCCCATACAAAATAAACCTGTGTGCACCTGTCTCACCAAAATAAACAATTCTGCTGATTATGGCACAGCTTAAACAGATGATTGCATGCAAGGGCGCCCTCCTGTGACACCGTTTCTGTAATGTCAAGCCACTTAAATGGTTGGCGCCCACTTTCACAGAGTATACATGCTTTAGAGTTAATAGCCTTTCTGAAAGACCTCCATACAAATGCACCATTGTAGACGTGCATCTGTCTTTGCCCTGCTAAAGCTTCCATGACACGTTTAGTCTCTGATTTTTCTTTTCTGAATGATGAGATCCCCTAACGGAGACTTTGTCTAACTGGAACCAAGAGATGCAATGATCACCCTCCACAGTGAGACCTGGGCGAGAGTGAAACTAGGCGACGGGAGCAGAGTATCATCCAGAATAAATACACAGCACGGCCTAAAACAAGGCTGCGTCCTGGCACCGAGCTTATTCAATCTGTTTCTAGCAGACATAACCAAACACATGCTATCAGCTAAGACTCATCCGCCAACTCTGGCCAAAGAGCCAATCCCTTATTTACAATATGCAGATGACATCGTGGTGTTGAGTCAAAGTCCGATTGGTCTGCAAAGAGCAATAAACAACCTAGTAATTTACCTTGACCAGGAAAGCTTGGAGTTGAACAAAAAGAAAACTAAGGTCGTATGCCTAGTGGATCCCAAGAAAAACAAGTCCAAATGGTACGTTAATGGTGTTCAAGTCAAAGAGCAAGCTTCATATAAATACCTGGGTACAAAACTGGGGCGGGCATGACATACAAGGACCAAAAAATGGATCTAAGAGCCAAAGCCCAATCACTAATCTTCGCCTTCAGACTGTTGAACAAAAAATTGAGCTGCCCGGCTTACACCCACCTCTTAAAAGTGATGGCAGCACAAACATTACCTACCCTGTCATACGGCCTAGAAACATGGTGTGGTAAGGAGTCTGAGTTATCGAGCGAGCTTCAGAACAAGGTATATAAGGCTGTCTTTAATCTCCCCAAGTCTGCATCCCCGCACAGGTACGGCTAGAATTTGGTCTCCAGAACCAGAAATTAAGAAGCATGAATTCCTTTGTGAAGCTGTGCCATAAATTCTGATCATCAGAACCTGGCTCACTGAACAGCTTATGCTGGGTAGAGATCAAAGCCCAAATGGACCAAGAAACATCCAATACATGGGGAGCTCACCTGAGAAAATCCTTAGAGGAATTAGATATTCAACCAGCATGGGACAGCATGGAAGAAAAGGCAAAATTTAGCAAGGTTAGCAAGGACTCTGCAAAGAAAAAATCCCTCTTGGAAGACAAAAAAACCTTGTTCAAACGACGTCATGCGTGGACAGTGATAAACTCCTATACACACACAAAGCCTCAAGCTTATCTAGCAGCCCACTTTTGCATCGAGATAAAAAAGAGCTTCATTCATTACCGTTTAGGAATGCATGACTCGAAGGATGTACTGCCATCATGGAAAAGTAAACAACAAGCAGCGAACTGTCGATTATGCGGTTATTTTAATGAAACAATAACTCATTTGTGCATGTCCCGCAGTTAAGGACTGAAGGAAATCTTTTTTAAAATCGATTTTTAATCAGCTAAACAGTCGCACATGCAGACAAGCAGTGATCAGCTGGATGGAGGGCTCCTCAATTATTTTGTCTTGCCGGGGTGTAAAATATTTTACACAAATAAGGAAACTCCTCAGGCAAGCAGACTCAGTAATTAAGAATGTTAGCTGAAATAATTGTTTTTAGAAGGTTTTTATAGTACGTATTGCATCCTAATTAGTTGTATGCAAAGCACATAGTACTGCCGCAATAAGGAATCAGATAAAGCGGACCATATTTTAAAAGGGTTTTAGAATAACTGTTTTTGCACTTTACATCGCCATATATTCAATGGGACCTAGGCACAATTTATAACTGGACAAATTCGCACCAGGTTTTTGAAGTAGGATTAATATTTTTACCGTTCAACAGGAACAAAATGCATTGAACTTCTTGTTTTTAAGGTTTTAAAAACTTTAGTATGAGTTTTTATTAACTAAACAAACAAAGATTGATTGAATCATTACATGCTGTCCGTACTTTACAGGCCCTACTTTCCTAGGCACTTTAGCACTTTAACCATTTGGCTTGATTGTCGCAACAGTCTTTGATCAACCCTGCCGTCTGTGTCTCTTCAAACAGCGACCACATGTTGCTTCTGTATACAAATTTTTATTATGTTATTTGCACTTTGAAAGACATATGCCTTCAGGCACTGTACTTTGCACTTTAGCTTTAGCTTTTATACATGCATCGCTCATTTTTAGATACTGTCTGTATTTTACAAACCGTACACCGTTGTCACTGCCCTATGCACATGAATGTCATGGACCGGTGGCATTTTGAGACGTTGATATCCCCTGCATGCCCGTGAGCTGCTATACACATGTCATTAGCATGCATTACTACCTTAAAAAAAAAAAAAAGAAGACTAGGCGTTTTGTACAGAACAGCTAGAATCCTTGCACTTTTATAAGTTTTGCACTAATTTTATTGTGCTTGCAAAATATGTTCCCACATAGGAAATGTAATTTTTGAAGGGTTCTTATTGTGATATTTGCATTTTATGTAACTTGTAATGATTTTACGTAATCACACAATAAACTTGACAATTGGAACCAAGAGAGATAAGCAGTGCATTCTACCTGCTGAACTTGCTGCTCTAAAGTAACTTAGGGCCGGATTTAGAGTGTGGCAGACAGAGTACTCATTTACAAATGTGATGGAGCACAAGGTCCAACAAAACTCTGGTTCACTGCTCCATTTTGAGCCAGACAGACCATCCTTTTCTGAGACCCTGCTGGCTCCACAAAACTTACCCCGATGACCTGATGGATCAGGGGCCATCAGATTAGGTGCTTCAGACCACCCTCCCTAGTTGGAGAGAACAGTATTATGTTCTTTTTTCTATTCATGACTATCTGATGATCACTTTATAACTATATCCAGAGATTAAATAATGACCCTCACATTCCGGCACAAAATGCCAATGGTATTGGAGTCTTTATTTTTTGTTTTTCAGAAACAAACTCCCACTGTGGGGGGATGGTTGTGAAAATCAAAACCTTTGGTGTGCAATCGCCTAAAATATGGTGGCTGGCTACCAGAAATTCAGTGCCTTCAGAGGAGTCACAGGGGCCGCGGTTCCTCTGAAGGTACATAGATCACTGCAGGACTGGTGGTGATCATGTAATTTGTCGGGCGTTAGTCCTGCCAGGGTGATCTAAATCAGCCCTTTAATCTCTGGAGGACCTAGGAAAGAACTGAGCACCATTAAGGGCTTTATTAGAAGTCTGGCAGTCCGCCAGACTTGCGGGGGCTCAGCGGTGGCGGTCTTCTAACCTCCACATTATGAGCAGGGCCGTCGGGCTGTCCTGGGACCACCGCAACCAGAGATCCCTAGAGGTGGCGCGGCAGTCCTGAGGCCGCAATATGCTTGACAGGGCCGCTGCAGCCCCGCCAAGCACATTACAAGTTTCCTCGCCACAACACTTTTCATGGTGGTGCAACTGCCATGAAAAGTGTGGTGGTGAGGAAACGCTGGTGCTTCCCGCCATGAGGATGCACACAGGGGGCACAACATGTGCCTCCCTGTGTGCATGCACACCAGTACCTGCACAGCATGGACTGCAGCAGTCAATGCCGTGCGGATACTGCCTTTGACCTTCCCATTGCAGTGCCTATTTTATAGACACCGCCATGGGAACACCAAAGAACCGCCTGCCAGACAGGAGAAAACTCCTAATCTGATAGGCGGTATGTACATGGGTTTGGCGGTGTCGGGGTGGGCGGTCCCACGCCTGCAACACCAAACTCATAATAAGGCCCTAAGACAGAAGCGAACCCTGATCATGATGCCACAATGTGTCTCCTACCTTCTGCATTCCAAGGATTGATAATGGCAATAGGTCTTAATTTGATGTGCCTCTTCATTGATTTGTGTGTGACACCGCGGATGTTTAGTGAATGAATGCAAGAATATGTCAAAGGATGGATGAACTGATACATGAGTGCTATAATGAATGACCAAGTGCATGGAAAGGGTGTGAATAAGTGCACGGATGGAAGCATCCACACCCTTTGACTCATTCTCTCATTTACTAATAGCACCCATATAACGCACACTCATACACACACCAGGCAAACACACACTCTCCATTAAACAACGAAGAGACACTTTCAGTTAAGTAGCCAGTCGCTAACCTAATTAACATCTTCAGTGTTTCTCGACGGTTATAGGAAACCCTGTGGTAGAGGCCCAATGGCTAATTCCCACCTTTGCTACTTGGTCATCCAGTGCATAGATTCTGAGTGATAATGTTCGTATTTGGAGGAGTTGGTTTTGAAACGTTGAAGTAACGTTAATACGCACATACAGAAAGTTGGAAAACCATGGCTGATACATATTTTATTCCATATATTGTTGCCCCGGCTTTAAAGGCGGAAACCTTAATATTATATTCAGAGATTAAATATTGCTATTTTTTTCAAACGTAGGCTCTTGTGGAGGTACACCAATTTTTTGCAGTCTACTTAAACGATATTACAAGGCAGGTATCAGCAGGACTCGACTGCTGCTGTATAAAACACAAACGCAAGCGGCGATTGTGAGAAAATATTAATTCTTGGTAAAATACTGACAGAGCTCTGTAAAAGATATTTGCAAAGCCCCGTCTTTTTGCTAGATTCCGATGTTTTATGTAAGCAAAACTGAAAGGCCTTGGAATTACATGAGAAAACCGAACTGATTTCAATCGCTGCACAGTTGGCTTATTTATGACTCAGAAGCGTCATTAGGGAAATACTCGTGGCAGCCAAGGCAGAGTTTGCAGTCTCTGTTCACAGTGCAATGCACAGAAGTGATGCCGAGCTACAGCGGGAGGCTCTGCACAAAGCATCTCATGTTTATATGTAAATACAGATTTCGTCTAAGTGCAGTGTTTCATGTTTTTCCGATGTTATTGTCTCAAGGGTGCAATATTGTTCAAGTGCATCTTACAATTAATTTGCAGTTTCCCTTGTATTGTGTCCTCTCAATGATATGTTTCCAGTCTGTTCGCCCAAGGTGTGGCTAGGACTGTGATTGTTTAACCTGCACACCTCGATATGTACAAACAAACATTGGCAATGCAAATAGGTCGCAAATTGGCTGCATTTTTGAGTCTTTTTTAATGCTTGGTTTGCTATGTTTTTTTGCAAAAACAATATTGTGGAAGCTGCAGGGCCCTTATCAATCTAAAAAAAAAATATTGGTAACAATAAGTACATTTTAGTGGCCAAAAGCACATATTGCAAAGTAGTGCCTGTCACTGAAGAGAACTTCTTTGTGTGTGGATCTGCTCCTTGTGAAAGAGCAGAATGGTGTCACTCACAGCAAAGTTAGCCAATGGCTAAAGTGGGCTGACCACTGCCCAATGTTGTATGCTGTAGTGAACAGAAGAAAAATGTGAATTACACAATAACAAACCAATGAATGAAGAGGGCTGGGTGAAAATCCCTGTCAGTAACAATATCATACATATCATTTTAGTAAAATCAAAAGACCTTGGCTAATGTCAGACCTAAAAATTGATATCAGGCATTTCTTTACAGGTGACTGTTTTATTTACTTGGCTGTGAACTCATTTTAACAAGCATTCAAGTATTCCGGATCTCAACCTATTTCAAAGGACAACAGACTTGTTAGTCTAATTGTGAAACATATGGCCACAGCATTAATTATAAAGTACAATAAAGGCACCCTGCTGCATAGCAGATTTGAATTCAAATTGGTTTTCTAATTAAGGTGATAGGTAGCTCAGGAAAGCAGTACACATATACAGAGGCTGAAAAGATGCAATAACAACTATATTGTAGTGCACAGCTTACATTGAAAGCCAGAATACAGAATAGTAGATTTGAAGTCCGGTAATTCATTGTTCTGATGTAGGAGTGGGGAAAAAACACACAGGCAAAACCAAGAAGCTGGGGCTAATTTTGGTGAATATATGCTGGTATCGACACAAAGTGATAAAACACACAGACACCACACAGCGCACATTGGCACACATGCTGATACAGGCTGAAGCCATAACTGAGATACAGAAGATGTGACAGTCTGAGACCTTACACAGCAGACTGTCTCTAAGACCCATAAACCAACATGCATTAGCCCTGGACAGCAGTGCTGCCCTTCATAAAATAATCTAACATGCTTATAAATTCAGTCCTCAAGGAACAAAACAATCTTCAGGATATACGTATCTGGTAGGTGTCTACTTTTGCATAGCTGAGTTACATCCCACATCCCACAATACTCACAGGTATAGGTTCTGCACGGCCATCAGTCAATCAATCTTTATTGTCAGATCAGATAGTAAAACCCATCCCAAGCCTGATAAAAATCGATATAAAACATTATTCATCAAACTATACACAGACTTGAACCAGAGTGAAAAATGATGAAATCGTGTGGGTGGCTGATCCTTGATGTGCAAAACACTATGAACAAAGGGAATGCGTGCTAAAGGCCATCTAGGACACTTGCTACTACTTCATTTTATTTATTAATGTATACATTAGCTAGGGGCTAATAAGGGAGGTGTTAGAACTGGAGGTCTAGAGTTGGCAATGGTTTGCACCTTTGTCCAAGTAGGGACCCTTCTTCCTAGTCAGGGTAAGGGGGATACACTTTCAAAATGACCCCTGATCACCCCCTTGGTAGCTTGGCATGAGCAGACAGGCTTATCTCAGAGGCAGTGTGTAAAGCGTTTGTGCACACAAACAGTAATACAGTGAAAACACTACAAATGGACACCACATCAGTTTAGAAAAATAAGTAATCTTTATCTAAACCAAACAAGACCAAAACGACAAAAATCCACAATACAGTAATAAAAATATGACTTTCAAAAGGTAGAAACAGTTCTGTTCAAAGCAAATTGCAGATGCGACACATTTCACAAAAAGTACCTTGGATGTGTTACAAGCACAGACAAAAACTGTCGCGGGGAAGGTGATGCGTCGGTTCCTTACGCCCAGGGAAGGTGATGCGTCAGTTCCTTACTTCAGGGGAGGAGATGCGTTGGTGCCTTACTGCCACGCAGGGGCGGTGATGCGTCGGTTCCTTCCTGAAGGGGAGGTGATGCGTTGGTTTCTTACTGTGCAGGGAGGTGATGCGTCGGTTTCTTACTGCGGCCCCGGCATTCTTGCAGGCGTGGCGCCCAGATGCGATGCGTGAGGATTGGGGATGAGTCTGTTTCTCCAGCCGCAGTCCCATGATGCGTTGGTTCTTGCAGCCGCACGGAATCGTAGGAATCGGTGCGGTGATCTCGGACTTCATAGATCGGTGCTCTCGATGCAGTGTGTGGCAATTTCTCAAGCCGCGGGCAGGCGCTGCGTCGGTTTCTTCAACGATGCGTTGGAAACAGGTGCGGTTGCGTCGGGCTTCTCTTAGTAGCATTGCTTTTCCAGCTCCGAACAGCAGGAACAACCCCCAGAGGCCCAGAACAGCAGCAGGCCCCTCTTGGCAGGTCAAAACTCCCAGCAAGGAAGTTCAGTGGAGCTGGGGGTGAAGTCTTTGTATCACTGTGACTTCAAAACAGGAGGCAAGCTCTACTTCAAGCCTTGGAGATCTTCCTCAAGCAGGGGACACAGCACACAGCAAAGTCCTTGTCCTTTACTTGGTTGAAACAGCCACTGCAGGCCAACCCCAGACAGCGCACAGCAAAGGGACAGTACTTCTCCTCAGTTTCTCCAGCTCTTATCCTTGGCGAAGATTCCTCTTGAATCCCAGAAGTAATCTTTGAAGTCTTTTCTATCCCTGAGACATCCAACAGGAGGCAAGCTCTACTTCAAGCTCTTGGAGAAACCTCTAACAGCAGGATGATGAAAGCACAATTCAGTCCTTTCCCTGCCCAAGACAGAAGCAACCACTGCAGGCCAACCCCAACAGCACACAGCACAGGGGCAGTACTCCTCCTCCAGCTTTCCCGGTTCTTCTTCCTGGCAGATTCCTTAGTTCAGCAGTAATCTAAAATACTGGGGTCTGGGCACCAATATTTATACAGCAAATTCCTTTGTTCTCTTGGTCCAGAGAGGCTCTTTGCTCAGCCAAAACCAGTTCTGTCCTCTCTGGTCCAGCTTCCCAGCGGGAGGTGGAGACAGCATTGTCCAAGGCAGACAAGGCCTATTCAGATCTCCGCCCACCACTCTAAATGCAGACCAGGCCTATTCAGGTGCTAGTGAAAACTCCTCCCACTACTCTGAATGCAGCCCAGGTCTATTCAGCCCAGCCCTGACTCATTCAGGAAAAGCAGGCCACACATCAACCCCCCACCCAGTGGCTGTCTGACAGAATGTACATCCCCAGCCCCTGTCACTCCAAAGCCAGACAGTCAATCCACAAACCAGCAAAGGCACACAGAATGGCTAAGCAAGAAAATACCTACTTTCTAAAAGTGGTATTTTCAAACACACAATATAAAAATCATCTTTACTAAAAGATGCATTTTAATATTCTGAGTTCAGGCATACTAAAATCCATCTTTCTAACTTGTCCCAATGGGAAGATATACTTATAAGATGTTATAAGTAAACTCCCATTCTATCCTATGGGGCAGATACCCTTTCCATAGTGAAAGGCTAAATGCACTGTAATTCACTACCAGGACATGCCACACACACCAGTACATGCCCTACCTTTAACATACACAGCACCCTGCCCACAGGGGTACCTTGGGCCTACCTTAGGGGTGACTTATATGTAAGAAAAGGGAAGATTAGGGCCTGGGAAGTGGGTGCACTTGCCAAGTCGACATGGCAGTTACAAACTACGCACAGACACTGCAGTGGCAGGTCTGAGATACCTTTACAGGGCTACTTCTGTGGGTGGCACAATCAGTGCTGCAGGCCCACTAGTAGCATTTGATTTACAGGCCCTGGCACTCTCAGTGCACTTTACTAGGGACTTACCAGCAAATCAAATATGCCAATCATGGAAACACCAATCCATAATACAATTTACACAGAGAGCATACGCACTTTAGCACTGAATAGCAGTGGTAAAGTGCCCAGAGTCCTAAAACCAACGAAAACAGGGTCAAAAGGAGGAGGACAAAAAGCAAAAAGTCTGGGGGTAAACCTGCTGGACAAGCCAGTTCTAACAGGAGGGATTTCAACAAAGATTGATTCCATCATTGATTTGATTTAATGATTGGCATCAAATATGTTGGCAATTTTCATTGTTTTTTCATGAATTGCTTTTAATATTTTCATCAGAATTTTTATATCAGCAATAATGCTAATTCATATCACCAGCACTTCAATTTCAGCTTCAACAATTCAGCTTTAATAAAGTCTTTTAAAAATATATAGTGTGATTTTGTTGTGTGTCCATCTTTTGGGGGTAGGCATTGCAGAACCCAAAAATATATAAATGTACTCCTGGCAGTCTCTAACAAGATTGATTGACAACTGATATACACATCTCCAGGCAAGTCTTGAGATTTGTGTGGGTCCTAGCCTGTCTTTCTCCCCAGCTCATGCTGGTCCAAACCGGCACTTGCCAGTGGGCCTCAAGAATTCCAATTGGGCCATATTTACAGATGGGCCCAGAAAAGCGTATCAGGCTAAATAATGTTATAGATGGCTGAGTGGGTGCGTGTGTACTGTGGTGACTGGGTAAACTATGTTGTGAGCTATACAATTGGAGATTTGAGTGTGATATGTTGTAAAGGACTATTGGTTAGTGAAAGGTCTTAGTAACTGCTTTTGTTATGAGTGGATACTAATGTAAGTACGTGGGTGAGTGTAGTGCTGAGTTCTTTTGTGAGTAGTTGATGTGAGTACAAGTAGCTGTGGGAGAATAGGCGATATCACAACTGGGTGAGTTATGCTGAATAAGTGATTGAGGTTATATTTAAATTGTGATTGGCTGAGAAAAGGTCAATGCAAGCAAATGGTGTTTAGCAGTGATGTGAGTAGATGATAAAGTTATGTTTGTGAGTGATTAAGCAATATGACCAAGTGAGTGGTGTTATGAGTAAACAAATATTGAAGCAGTGTTGTGTGTAAATATGAGATTATTATAGATGCTATAGATGCCAGGTTATGACAAAATTCCCTTTACCACTAAGTTGAGTGCACTGCCTAATAAGGACTGCTGATGTCAGCCTGGGTTTGCTAAATAGGTGTTTCTAACAACATCATGTTGCTGCAGAAAAGGTTTTACAATTAACATCAGGGTTTCCTTCAACGGCTGCGAATAGTAACAACAGGGTGTTGCCTAATGAATTCTGCTGTGTGGTGCATCTCAACGGGTTCTGCTTGCAACAGTAAGGTGCTGCTTAACGAGTTGTGCATTTAACATCAGGGTGGTACGATCACTATCTTGCAAAGCAATTCAGCTGATGACACCTATGGAGAAATTGCAGTATTAAAAACAAGTAAAGTGAACTACAAGTAGAAAGGTCAGTTCTTAGTTCTTACTTTAATGTACAAACCCCTTAATGTACTTGCCAGAGGGCATGTTGGTATCGCCTATGAAAGCAGTGCACTCACAGAAGAAAATAGCGTGAAAAAGGCAGCTGACAAATCTATATGCAGTATGCAGGCATGGACGTCATTTGGAGGTTGTCAGGGGTGGCAGATGCGACCCTTGGATTGCCCCTTGCTACCCCTGGCACTGCTTTGCGACCCCTGGCCTCAGATGTGGCAAAATAAGTACCTGGAAGACAGGGGCAGCGCTACCTAATGGACCTGTTTGGAGCTCCACTTGCCTGGTTTCTGTCAATTTTTTTCTTATACAAATAGTGAGTAATATTCTTCACTATTAGTGTATTAACAAAATGGAGTACATTCGCTGGAATATGACCTGATCTGGAAGCTAAGGTAAGTACAAAATGCTGTTAAATGTATGTTGTATGCATGCTTGTGGGTGAGAGTGTGTGAATGTGTTATTATGTATAAGCATGTTTGTGTGAGTCAAAGCAAAGGTCAAATGGCATGCAATGTCACTTCCGCTACCCTGTCATTTTGGTAAATTGACGTCCATGTATGCAGGCCTTATAATGACATATTACTCTGTCCCACCTTTGTGATGCAGAAACAAAGTGACCTTCATGATCCGCACTGCAGGGTGCTTATGTTTGCCTATAGAAGAGATCCTCTTGCTGGCTGGCTCAGGGGAAAGCTCGTTGAGGTTACTACTTCATCCAGGCGAGTGCAAAAGTGAGCGGCTCCTAGTACAGAGACCCAGAGTATAAGTAAGAGTGCACAACAGTAACAGCAGCCTGTTACATCAAGGGATCCTAGAAGTCAAGCCATATAGTCCATGGGTGGGGGATGGTGGCCCCTGACCCATGTAATGTTGGAGTCTTGCGTGGGACAAACCACAGCTCCTTTTCTCTTTGCGGAAGCACTAGCTCTGGGAGAGGACATTGAAAGCTGACTGCAGCCTAGACCTAAAAAGCATACATTAAAACAGCAGCCATCAAAATTACTGCCTTATATTACATAAAGTAGCGGAGCTCACAGAAGCAAAGACACCCACTTATCACAAACCAGTAATAGAAAGAGGGTGATTTGACTTATGAAGATAAGAAGGCACATAAGGAGGTCAAAACAACCAACCACCAACAAATAGTACACATGCTGTTAAACTTATTCTGATGCTGAAATGTGCAATTAGTTCCCTGGTATGCTTGTATTAACACTGTCAGTTGCTCGGTTTGGGAAAAGTTAAATGATACGACTCAGTATCGCAGCATCGTGGAATAATCAAGTGCATGAAGAGCGACGAACTGTTAAAAAGCAGGGTCTGTGACGAGGAGGACTTGCACACTCACACACGGTGGGCATGCACAAAAATTGAGGCACATTGGAAAGAGGTGTTAGTTGGTATCAAAGATGTGGTTGGGTCTTCTCTGTGCGCGCACCAGGCGCCATAATAGTGAGCCTGATTGGAATGAAATCCGCAGGGGAATTGAAAGCTGATATATCAATTGCTACTAATAGCCAAACTAACACTCGCCAGACAATGGAAACAGATGGAAAATTTGGAGGATGATGGCAGCAGACAGGCTAACCGCACACATGAACAAGCATTGGCATAGCCAATAGGTCTCGCTTTTGGGACCTTATAAGTATTCAGTTATGCAGCACAATATCCTTGGTGCAACAACATCAACTGTTGCATGGCTAAACACTTATAAGGTCCAAAAGGCGAGACCTATTGGCTATGCCAATGCTTGTTTTTAGATGTTTCTGATATACAAAGAAGTTTTTAAAGTTGCCTTGTACAGCTAAAAGGTACTGTAAGTGTGAGGAAAAGAGCAGAAATAGCTGCATGTGATTTGTTAACAAGAACATAGAAATACACTGCAAGGCCACTCACCTTTCTCCACGGAAACCAGGTTCACATTCACAGACTGGGCCATCCATGCTGTCGATGCACTTGCCACTGTTTTTGCAGGGGTTATCTTTGCAATACGGGCCCATCTGACACCTTAAATGAGATATGAAAGAACACATTTCTTTAATGCATGAAAGCCGTCTAATATCTGCATAGGCATTGTTACTTTGTTGTACCAGGCTAGCTCTGACGTCAGAGGCTGCCTATAATACCACATTAAAGTTATGTCTGAACTTCACACGGCCTAATACAAAATGAGAAAAGCATTTTATAGGAACACCAGCTGCTTTTCCATTTAAATAGCGGGCTCGATTAACATTCGTTTTACCTTCACATAAGCTTTCTGCGACACTTCATACAGTCGCTACAGATACAGAAACACTAACTGAGCCTTTCATTTATATTTCTAGAGCAGTGAAAGTCGCACATTACGGCTATTGCAATATCTAAAGGCCAGAAACTCTGTGTCTGGTATTACAGATACCTAAGGGTATCAGTAGCTCTGGGATGCAGCATGCAACAGGATCACAGGTAGTCACTATGAGAAATCTGTGTTACAGCGCTGATTTCCAAGTTATAAAGCAATTCCGAATCTTTTTCCTGGGACAAATGTCTCAAGGTTTTAAGTGGAAAATTTGCTTCTAGTAACCAACGTGGTATTTTCACATGCGGTAACACTGCAGGGCTTGGAATACAGATTTAGGTACAAACAGAATTTGCATCCGAATTGGTATCCAACAGTAACTCCTATTTAAGAAAAAAGAGGGAGGGGGTCGTAGGGTTGGGTTCATAGTTTGTTACTCTACAATATTTCAAAAGTTATTAATGTGCTCTGTAAAGTGAAGTCGTGAAGTATGGATATCAGTGAATCTATACTTACACGTTTCATGTTTTATGTTTGACGTCCCAAGCACGACCAGGCTGTTTGTGTGCTGCCCTGCACTGCTTACCATGGCTATGGGTTGCACAACTACCAGCTCACAAATCCCGTCAGTGACTTGCAAAGGGGCTTCCGTACAGTGTGTGTGTGT
The DNA here is from genome assembly GCA_963921515.1 of Calotriton arnoldi. Classification (NCBI taxonomy): domain Eukaryota; kingdom Metazoa; phylum Chordata; class Amphibia; order Caudata; family Salamandridae; genus Calotriton; species Calotriton arnoldi. The sequence continues at coordinate 364,068 of CAWUFW010009911.1, read as the reverse complement.
GTGTGGGGGGGGGTAGCTTTCCCATTCCCATTTACCCATTTCCATAATCTTCCTGAATTTCAAAAGGACTAGTGCGGTAGCTGCTCTCCAAGAAGGTTTATTTTCTAAATTGTGCACCTATCAGTTTTCTGGGTTGCTACTTCTAACTCTTGCAAGACTGCATTCGCTGACTGTAATGAGAAACTGCTTACTTTCGATATTTAATCAAACAATTGGAATCACACTTTAACATGTAGATCTCAATGCGTTTTGAGTCTTGCAAGGTTGCAGGGATTCTGAACACAATATGGGTAGCGGAAATAACCCGGTACAACAGTAAAGTGTAGCGTTTACGCTCAGGTGAGAGCATCAGCCAGTGCATGGGTAGTTTACATTTTACATTCACCATTTTCCCTCTAAACATGATTCGCTTCAGAGCCAGAAAACACCACCATGAGGGAAGGAAACCACCAATAAATGAGAGCAGACCTTTGGCCGGTGTACTGTCCTCTGCACTGGCAGACAAAGTCATCCTTCAGCACGATGCAAGTCCCACCATAGAGGCAAGAGTTGGACGCACACGGGCTAACAATGACATCACAGTGCATGCCCATGAACAATGACGTACACTTGCAGAAATAACCTGAAACAGTAAAGAGACCATTTTTAAAAAACATTTTTTTAACATGTTCAAGCAATTTGATACTTTGTAAAAAAAATCTTAAAAGATGAAACGAGGATCTTGTAAATCGCACATCAGAAATAAGAGAAGGTAACTAGCATACTACAACAGTGACATAATTAAATAACACAATTACTAAAAACTGAGTGGACCTCAGTGAGTGTCAATGTCCATCAAGATTAAAGGAAGAGAGCTACAGTGCGTTGTTAAAGGCAAAGCCACACACGAGACCGCAGAGGAAAAATGTGTTAACTAACAACATGGGAGGACAAGCGCTCGCCATATGTTTTCACTCAGCCGCTTGTTTATATTTGCATCGCGCTTTCACTTTCACTTTAAGTGAAAGCGCCATGCAAAAATAAACACGGTGCTGAGTGAAAACACATGGCCCCATAAAGATAAGAAATTGCTTTGCGACAGCAGAAAAGCAGGCGACCCAGTCCGATCGGAGGCGAAAGGGCGTCAACAAAAAAACCTCACTTTCCAATGGCAGGCCACCGTTTAGCATAAACGCTGATGCCAGCCAATGGAAATGAGGGGCGGGGCTTCAAGCCCCCTTCTGAAATCCCTCTCTCTCAATATCTCTCGCTAGCGAGCAGCGCATGCGCTGCAACGCCAGGCGAGACCTAACAAGCATTGGCATAGCCAATAGGTCTCGCTTTTGGGACCTTATAAGTATTTAGTTATGCAGCACAATATCCTTGGTGCAACAACATCAACTGTTGCATGGCTAAACACTTATAAGGTCCAAAAGGCGAGACCTATTGGCTATTCCAATGCTTGTTTTTAGATGTTTCTGATATACAAAGAAGTTTTTTAAGTTGCCTTGTACAGCTAAAAGGTATTGTAAGTGTGAGGAAAAGAGCAGAAATAGCTGCATGTGATTTGTTAACAAGAACATAGAAATACACTGCAAGGCCACTCACCTTTCTCCACGGAAACCAGGTTCACATTCACAGACTGGGCCATCCATGCTGTCGATGCACTTGCCACTGTTTTTGCAGGGATTATCTTTGCAATACGGGCCCATCTGACACCTTAAATGAGATATGAAAGAACACATCTCTTTAATGCATGAAAGCCGTCTAATATCTGCATAGGCATTGTTACTTTGTTGTACCAGGCTAGCTCTGATGTCAGAGGCTGCCTATAATACCACATTAAAGTTATGTCTGAACTTCACACGGCCTAATACAAAATGAGAAAAGCATTTTATAGGAACACCATCTGCTTTTCCTTTTAAATAGCAGGCGAGACCTAAAAAGAGAGGGACGACTTCCTAGCAGTTTGATGGCCAGGCCTAATATAAATGGAGGGAGATCAGAGAATGTGCTCTGCCCCCATAAACCGAGAGCTCTCAGAATGTTCGACTAAATGGGTGGTTGTGGAACCAATGGATAACACTTATGGGTCAGTAGATGTGCTATAGTTCCTATGAGATTACTCTTGCTGGTGCGGGAGGTGAGGGGGAAATTGGGATTTTGTTGCATTTCCTATTTTTAACCCTAAATTGTAGTGCAAACAACTAGGAAAGTAATTCCGATTTTTCTTGAAAGTGACAATTTGCTGTGGTTGTGGCTTGTTGCGGTTACTTATGTAACTGATTGAAACGCCAATAAAGAGATTTTTTAAAAGCAGGGACGACTGAAATGAAGCCAGAGGAACGATCTTTGAAGGACATCCATTTCACACACAGTGACTTTACCTTTAAAAATGAAACTGTGTTTTAATATTTGATTGACCTCCGCTTCAATAAACAAAGGTGAACCTCATTCTGATTCTAGGGGACATAGAAATATTTGCATCAAAGCAATAAGACACGTAAAAATAGCATTGCAATTACAAGCAACTTCTCTGGGCAAGTCACACGTACATTTTAGAAAGTGGAAGAGGGACATATTCTACATTTTTACAGCACTTCTGTTGCACTACCACTGGTATAACGCCTTTCTGAGATAGCTGCTGGCTTACGTTGACTAAAAAAGCAACGTATTTTTTGGTGCTTAGTGTTTGAGAGTGTGGAAGCTATCAGTGCCATGGGCAGCAGACAATGGACAGAACGTTCTTCATCAGGTTTACCTGATTTGGTGATGTCTTCTTCCTCCGCTACGTCCCTGATACACCGGAGCTGCAAATTTGCAGTGCACAGATTTAGTTTTGCCAACTGTGTTTGAAGTCTGCTCCCTGTCCTGACTGTAACAGCGGCGTCTGTGGTCCAGCAGAGCAGGCCTGGCTTTGACCCTAGAGCTATGATGAAGAAAACCTTCATGGTGTCCATCCAAGAATGGAAGATCTGTCAATATTCAGAATGTATAGTCTCTCATCAGAAGAACATCATTGCATTGCAATAAAGTTATTTGAAGGTGAATTAGCATATTACTGCAAGTAAAACAACATCTTTAAGGAGAGCTCTGTACTGCTCATACACGGAGGTGGCAGTAAATGCTTGGAGATCTGTGATGAGGACATGCACCACCGAGTTCGACCACAAGTGTTTTCTCATTTTCCGTTTCACACAGTGCTCCTGCTCCCAATGCAAAATGGTGAAGTCCATCTGCAAGCCAGGTACCTTTCCTCACTCCTCCCCATCCCTCCCCCCACACTCCCAGTCCAGTCCGGACGGTTGTTAGGTATGCTCGAATGCAGGAATCAATAAGCACATTTGATTATGAGAAAAAAGAATGTAAGGGTCATACAATGCCAGATTTAGCATTTCTTATTCAAAAGGGTAAAAATAAGGAAAACTCTTCAAAAGGTTACAGTAATCTCTAGAACTCTAGAAGTCTAATACCCATGAAACAACGCAATAGAGCATGAGATGGTAAGTAATTTGAAGATGAATATCACCAAAAATCAACATGAGGCAAATATACTTATCAGTCGCGCAAACAGCTCACATGTAGTACAGCTTAAGGAAAGGCAAAGGTACAATTGACCAATGCTTAAATTTAATGAAGGTGGCGGCCAAATATACCTTGGTAAAAAAATGGTCCACTTTATATGGCCTTCGTGGACCTTTCTGCCTCATTTGATTGTGTGGTCCATAGCAAGCTATGGGCCATTATGGAGAGCATGGGGGTGGATACATCAATAATTATTAGTATGTGGGCACGACAGCAAGTGTTCAATATGGGAAACAAAGGGAGTGCACAAGGTCTTTTAAAATTGAAGAAGGAGTGAGACAAGGTTGTGTCCTTGCACCACTCTTATTTGCCCTTTATATGAACAAACTGGAATCGGTCCTCATAGAGAGCGCGAAGGACACCCCTTATGTCGAGGCTGTCTCCCTCCCAATACTCCTCTATGCAGACGATGCAGTGTTTCTGGCTAGAACTCCAGTGGTACTGCAGAGCCTGATAGAGGTGTATACACACTCTATGGCTAGCCTGGATTTACACGTCAATGATCGCTAGATCGAGAAACTGATCTAGCGAAGCACCTTGTACCGTCGGGAGGGGAGAAACCACAACTCCCAGCTCCTCCTGTGAGGCCCGATGTCACTTACCTGCTTGGAGCTGCTGGAGCAGCATAGAGACAGCCAAGTGGTTCCGCAGCGTGGGATCGAGAAACCGATCTAGCGGAGCACCTTGTACCATCGGGAGGGGAGAGACCACAACTCCCAGCTCCCTCTGTGAGGCCGACGCCACCTCCCTGCTTGGAGCTGCTGGAGTAGCATAAAGACTGCAGAGTGGTTCCGCAGTGTGGGATCGAGAAACTAATCTAGCGGAGCACCTTGTACCGTCAGGAGGGGAGAGACCACAACTCCCAGCTCTCCCTGTGAGGCCTGACGTCACTTCCCTGCTTGGAGCTGCTGGAGCAGCATAAAGAGCGCTGAGTGGTTCTGCAGCGCAAGGGTGGGCCCGTCTGTGCCCATCAGAGGCTGGAGGAGGCCCGGCTGGGCCACCCCTCTTGGTTCTTTGTCTTAGGACAATTATTGTAAAGAGTTGCTCCTGGGTGAAAACGCCAAGAGGTGGTCGATTATTGACAATTAGGAGAGTCCTGCTGGAGTATAAGAAGTTGCCAGGAAGAAATTGATTTTGACAACGCTGGACTACAGGTACTTTTGCAAGCTTACAAAAGCAATTGTAGACTTTTGTTTTTCAGCCCTTTGAAAAAAAAAAAAGAAGAGAGAAGAAGCCTTGTAGGTTGGCTGAGGTGAACTGGACTGGCACATTATGTGGCAATTGTTCCCTCTATATTTGAACGATCAAGATAAGTCCCACACTAAGCAACTTAAGGCCTAAAGTTGGGCCGCAAAAGACGACACTTAGGGGCTGATTACGATGGCGGGCGGTAGCACATCCGCGGTGCTGGCGGTGGTGAAAAATGCCCTTTTTTGCGCTCCATCGGCGGTCCTTGCGTCTGCCGTATTACGATGGGCAAAGATAGCCCATTTCCCGTCCGCTGCAGTGTTCCGGGAACCGCCTGAAATTCCCCTCCGCAGCGGTGGCGGACGGAGCCAAAAGGGAGGGACCGCCGTACGGAATGCAGTTACGACTGCCGGTTGTATTACGATGCCACAAACAGCCCACCACACCGCTGCGGAGAATCCGGCCAATCGAGGATGGCGGTGGCAATACTGCAAATAGCTCCATGTGTTCCTGTCCGCTGGGGAAACGGCGGTCTTTGGCCTTTCCGCAGCAAATTCGACCGCCGCGGACGGATTTTCAGCTTTTCTGCCGCTGATTCCTGGAATCCGACCGCCGCAGTAGGGAGTTTCTGGCGGTGCATCCTAATCTGGCCGGCGGTTATGCCGCGGTACCTGCGGGCGGCAGTTTTCCGCTAGCACGGCGGTCGAGTGCTTTTCCGACTGCCATTGTAATGAGCCCCTTAGTCATTTGGAAATTTACAGTAGATTTGCAATAGGATTTTAGCTGGGTGTCGTTTTAATTGTTTTACAATCATTTCATTTTTTTTCACATTTTAATTGAAAATTTTTAAAATTTTCTTGTATGTTCTGCGTGTCCATTTTTATATATATTGTATATTCTTATCTAGCCTGTTGACCCCAATTTGAAATAAGTATGGGAAAAAGGAAACTCACAGGCAAAACGGGAAGGTCTAAATCACCAGAAAAACCAAGACACAGACTTCATTATTAACATGTATTTCAGGAGCTATAGGGCCAATAGAGAAACAGATCTCCTCTGTTGAGGAGTCATTGTTAGTCTGTGGTGACCAAATTACGGCCCCCACGAGCACGGTACAGTGCTCACTTAACAAAGTTGATAGCCTTAAGACCAGTGATAAAGGTAGACCTACAGTGATTGATAAAGGGGGGAATGGGTGCATTCAGCACATATCCAAAACTATTTATTCATCCAATTCAGACTTTCCACCGCCCCCTAAGCGGATAAAAAAACCTTGTGTGTGTATCACAACTGGCACTCTAGACAAGGAGGCAACCCGGACTAAAAAAAACAAACCTCAAAATAAGACCCTGAGCAGGACAATGGCGGCCAATGTCGAACCCATTCAGCAGAGCAGTGATTTATACAATCAAAAACTTGATGCATTATGTACGGCAGTCAAATCTTTAGAACAACACGTGAAAATCACCCTAGAATTAATTAACTCTCGCTTAAAACAAATGGAAATTAAATGTACGACTTGCCTTGACTTACTGAACATTCGAACATCAGGTGATATTATTGGGAACGTAGCTTCTAGGACAACCCGCACACAATTAGCATAGAGAGGCAATCAAACCAAGTATGCAACCAGAGCACTAAGGACATAACATCTTGTGCCAATCAATTAGGCTACACTGCAGGGGAAAAACTAGATAACGTTTTGCCTCCACTAGTTAACATTAGACCTACACAAGTTTCACAATTACAACCAAATGAATTTTTAGATCTTCCCCCGGCTGCCACCCCATATGTAATTGTCCTGGCAAACGTCCCATCTCTATCTACACAGAGCACGGAATCGTGGACCTCCCTCAGGAATAAGGCATTACATTGGCTAGGGGTTAGATCAGGTCTGACTGAACACTTCTTTGAGGACATAAAGATGGTAAGGCAAATTAAATGTGTGGGCAAGACACATAAATCTCTACCAGGAGACTGTGTTGTTCTGTCTTTTAAAACACCAAGATTGGTGGAGACTGTCCTGAATAGAACTAGGCCCACTCATGTGACCATACATACCATCTCTGCTCTCCCATTAGGTTATTTCTATCAAACAAGCCTACTTGGGGCTTCCAATTGTTCAGAGCCCATACGTCTCCTGCTACAATCATTGCAGGAACTAGCAACCCTTGATGGGATAGACTGACCCAGATGTGGAGCAGTGGGAGGGTACAGAGGGAAGACTGGAGAGGATTACTGCACTATCTAATTTGGAAGTGTGGGCCCCTATTCAAGAATCATCTGGCCCAAGCATCACATCAACTCCTGTTTCTTTACATCAACCTGCAGGGGCCATCATTGATACAATATTGAGTAACAGCGCAGGGAATTGTTCCTATAGTTCTTCTGATAACTTTGGATTTTTGTTCTGGAACGTGGCAGGTCTCTGGAACAAAATTAATAATACAGAATGGTTAGAATTCATTGAGGGTTTTAATTTTATTTGTCTCCAAAAGACTTGGCTCATGGAACCTGTGCACATGAACGGGTTCAGAACATATCATGTCCCTGTTTTTTTATCTACACATGGCAGATTAAAATGGGGCCTATGTATTTTTGTTTCTAATAATTTACCACCTGTAAGTATAGTTAGGGAATTAATTAATCCCTACTATCAAGTAATTGTCTGTGAAGGTTCAGGTCGGGCTAGGCTAGGCTAGTAGTGATTAATCTATACAACAATGCTACAAGTTGTATAGATTGCGGTGGCAACAGATTATCCCCAAGGGGCTTTTAAGAAAATTAATCTGCGACACAGGGGAAGCCTTTGAGATTTGCTTAGATGATACCTCCCAGCCAAAGGAGATCATTAATGCCTTTTTGACAATTACCCCTCCTGTAAAGGAGAGCCTTCATATACCTACGAAAACCAAAATGGAGAGAAGTGGTTGGTTTGATTCATTGTGAACTAAAGCTAATAAGAACGTAAAGGAAGCATTACAAAAAATCCCAGGTGCAGAGCTGAGGTCCAGTCCTGCAGGTTAGCCTATAAACAGGCAGCGAAGCAAAGGAAAATACATTTAAGAGACGAGGCATGGGATGCAATACGCGAAGAAAGCACTAACAATGATAATAATGCATTCTGGAAAGTAGTCAACTCTGCACCATTGAGAGAGGATGTCGGTCCTGGGATCGTGGTTGCTATCCCAGAGGATGACTGGATAAAACATTTTTCTAGCATCTACTCTGTTCCTACCCATACATTAGACCCTGTCAGGACATCTGAACTCAATGATAATCCAGTTCTAAGACAAACTACCATTGTTACACCGTTTAGTTTAGAGGAAGTTAATAACGCAATAAAAGCTAGTAAAGGGGGTAAGGCACCCGGTCCCGACGCTATACCTGTGGAAATGTATAAAGCGAACATTGCTTTGTGGGGACCTATTTTAACCATTGTTTTAAGGGCTTGTTGTTATTCAGGTTTTCTCCCTACATGGGCGGAATCCATAATAGATCTATGAATCAGGTGACCAACATAACCCTGCCTGTTATAGGCCGGTCTCATTGCTTGACTCCTTAGTGAAGATAGCGGGCGAATAATTTTAAACTGGCTACAAGAGTAACTAGGAAAGTATATCAAGATTAAGGGAGGGAAGTTATACCTTGGATTTGTAGACCTGTCTTCTGCTTTCGATTGTGTTAATCACTCTAAACTATGGGCAATTATAACTGATATGGGAGTGGAGCCTTCGATCATCACCTTTTTGAGGGATTTGTACTCTGGCACGAAAGCAAGGGTCAGATATGGGACCAGGGGTGAATGCACACAGCCTTTCAACGTAGAGAGAGGGGTGAGACAGAGCTGCGTTTTAGCACCTTTTCTTTTTTTACTTTATATCAGTGATACTCAAAGTACGGCCCGGGGGCCGTATGCGGCCCTCCTGACCTTTACATGCGGCCCCCTGGGCAGCAGCAGCACTGAGCTGCTGTTTACTCGACTCAGCACTAACATGAATTTTTTTTTTTAAATATACAGCAAGCACTTATTTAAAGGTTAATTTGCAGTTAGGGAAGGGAAGTAACTAGGCCCGTAACTTTAAGAACACCTTAATTTTTAAAGACAGCCACTAGATATACATACTTTGCTTCCCCTACACCCACTTTACACCCCCTGCTGGCATCAGTGCGGCCCTCGGTAACATCATAGACCAAACATTGCGGCCCCCAGGAAAATGTTTGTGAGTACCCATGCTTTATATAAACACCGTAGGCACCGCCCTGACCTCACACGCTAAAGATCTCACTCAGGTGGGCCATAATCCCATGCCTGCCCTCCTCTACGCTGATGACGCTGTACCCCCTTTGCGATGCAGTCTGTGCTTAATGATTTTGTCAGCTATATGTTGGATCTTGATTTGCAAGTGAACCAAACCAAAACATTTATAATGAATTGTGGCAGGAAACCCGGCATCTGTCATGCCATTAAAATCCTGGATGGAGTTTTATTTGATAAAGAAGGCACATGGGCATTTAGACCCATTAAGACCAGGGTGCCATTAAGACCAGGGCATTATTATTTAGAAGCGCCTGTATGGCCCTACGAAAATTTGCCTCCAGGTTAGGTACAAACACCCCTCAAGAGATGCCTACTATTTATAAGGCTAAATGCATTAGCAAAGCACTATACAGAGCTGGTATATGAGGACACGCAAACTGTACGGCGCTTCAACTTGTGGAAAATGAGTTCCAGAGGTATTTGCTTGCTACACCTAAAAGTGCTCCTACGTTCGTGTGCCATGCTGAGATGGGAGCACCGTTTCTTACTGATTAAATTAAGATTCAACCCATATTACTGTGGCACAAAGTCTGGACATCTGAACACACTGCCCTAAACCACTCTATTATAGGGGATTATTTAAAATCAACTTTGTACACACGTATACCATGGCTGACATTTATACAATGTTTCTGCCAGGACTTGGGGCACCCAGACTATTTTAACAACCCTGAATCTCTAGCAGAAATTAGCAGGAAAGATCTAAAAACTGAATGCTTAACGCTTTTAGAGAACATAAGGTTGTCTGTCGAGCTGCCAAAGTCCACTGTTTTAAGGAATCAGCTTATTTGAACTAGTTATGATATGCAACACTACCTGTTAGTTGTACCGAATCATAGGCATAGACTCATCCTGACTCGTTTTAGAATGGATATTTTTCACCGGATGGTCAGCTTCCCGGAACCCAATGATTGTTATTCAAATCTATGTAAATGCCCCTGTGACAACACCTTGATACAGAGCACAATGCATGTTGTACTCTTTTGCAAATTTGATAAAATATGGAGGAAACGCTACATTCTAAGCCTTGTGAAGCCTTTATTGTTTACCCAATGTCGTCCGGCTTATCTCTTTTTAAAGACATTGCCCACCACTGATATTTGTGTGAGAATGTCGAGTTTTTTATGGAGTTTTTTTTATGCCAGGAAGAACCTTGTGATATACGACATGAATAATCCTGTATGACAATGGGCAAGCGATTAAATGATATACGCCCTTTAATTAACTCTTAACTCGCCTATTATATGACAATTATTAAAAATATGGATGTTATCAATAACTTTATTATCATGAATTAGTACAAGCGAATAGAATAGGAATGTATGGCGGACCCAGATTTGAGGTTGTTTACACTCCTATATACTTGCTTTTAATGCACTTTTTGCTTGTATGTATAAAATTTTAAGCGAGGGCGAGTTAAATGATGTAATAGATGATTATTTTATTGATATGAAATAAACTGATTTTAAAATTAGTATTGTTGTAAATGATGTGGGACTTTTAATGTATTTTTTTATGTGCTTTTATGGTCTAATTTATTTAGATCGAATAAAGCTGATTGATTACCACGTTAATGAATTCAAAACATTTGTTCTAATTGCAGGGCCCAGTCTCAAGAAACCCCTGTGATTCTCCATAGGGAATAGAACCATAGAAGTGGTGGATAAATTCACCTATTTAGGAGTATTATTTGTTTGTAAACTAAATTAGAAGGCTATGGTGATTAATAGAGCCAATCTCATGGAAAAAAGTATTGCAGCAATTTTTAGATTCTCCAGAAAACTAGGTTCAAAACCATCTCAGAAATGTTAAAAATCTATCTAGCTAAAGCTAAATGCATTGCCACATACGAGGCGGCTATCTGGGGTATGGGGAATGTTGCAGCAATCCAGCATAGGGAGGATGCCTTTTGTAAAAGACTTCTATCTGCCTCCACGCTTCCTCGAATTGTATTTGCCATACAGAATTGGACTTACCGTTTATTAGTGATTCAATTAAGTTGGCCCCCTTATTGTTGTGGTTTTCAATATGGAAAAGGCATAGTGTCAGACTCAACCAGTCAGTACTAAGGGACATCCTAAAAATGGATTATGGTCTCAGAATCCCATGGCTGAGGTATGTAGAGTCCATCCTGTCATCACTGGGGCTGCACGATTTGTATGATACCCCATCACTTTGTGCTAGTTTTCCGAAATTCAAGCTAAAAAACTTTTTTTCTGGCCAAGGCATGAAATTGTCAGAGTGGGTGCAAATAAAGACAAAAACACAGTAATTTTATACCAGACGCTACCCTCCTGCGAATTTGGGCGCAATTTCTTATCTGTCTGTCCTTTGTTCAAAACTCACAGCATCAATTTGTTTTAACACCCTTTCATCTAAATTTTATTCCACTTATGGTTGGTTTCCCTGAAAACACTTATGCACTGAATCAGTTGTCCCCCTGCCCTTTTGACAGAAAATCTGTCCAGTCTAGTATGCACTTTTTATTCTTTTGAACTTTATCTAACCTAGGGAGAAAGAAATATGTAATTCCTCTTTTATGTATACATTCTTTCGGACAACATGTAAACACCACTTGCTTTATATATGAAGTTTTGCTCCAGACACTGCTGCCACGAAATGCACTACAACTAAACTCGATCTATAACACACAATGAACAGGTATCAAAGAGGAGCAGAGCACTCTAAAAAGTGATAGAAAAAATAATGTGAATATCATTGTACTATCCTCAAGGCGCAGTACATTTAGGCCAAGATTTACTAACATTATGCGTTGTGGTTGCTCCATTTTTTTGGCACAGTCATGACGCAAAATGGATTTTGTAATTTACTAAGCCACGCAAGGCCGATTTGCTTAGCCTTGCATGGCTTTGTTAAATAAGTAATGTAACTCCGCACTTGTGCTGCCTTGCTTTACTTTGCATCTGGTAGGAGTTACATGGATGCAGTATGGGTGTTCCCGTGCATCCACACATGTATTTTGATGTAAACCCAGATATATTATGGTCAGTAAATCTGGGTTTGCGCCAATATGGTGCGCTTACTATTCAACCACACTACAGGCACCCTTGCATCGTGGCACAGGGGTGCTGACATGCCTTTGTAAATATTGCACTGTTCTGCTTTCTCACTTTTATGCAACACAGCACAGCAGCTTGCTTTGTTGCGTGACCTTTTAGTAAATCTATCCCTTTGCTCTCAAACACTTTTTCTGGCTAGCATGCATGCAAAATAAAAAAGAACTCAAATTTGAAGGCAAATGGCAGGTTTTAGCCCGCACATGGTCAACCAGTATATATTGTGATAAAATATTGCAACACACCACCTACAAGTAACGTGTATTTAAAAATATTCAAAAGATACTGTAAACATTTATGGTGGACTACCAACATAGAAGTCTGCTCCCTCCCACGTAGGCACTCATTCCCAATCAAAAAATCACATACTGGTCAAAACCTAAGAGGTAACATGACACATAAATAAATGACAGGGGATGAGAACTCTTGTAAATAGGGTACAATAGAATCAGAACCAAGACATACATCCTTAGAACATCATATAAAAACTGATACAGCCATGATATGACTAGAATTGTAATAACTACAGACAACAACAGTCACCTACCTACCTAAACCCACACCATCCCATGACGTCGTGGCTACAGCCCTGAGAACAACTTTTACAGAATTACAAGAAAACAACAACAGACAACGCATTGTTAGTCAACATGAGAAGGCAAGTTGAAGTAGTCAAGTCAATTCAGAATATTTTTATTCACCAAATTTCTGAAGCATAGAAGATTAAAAAATACAATACAAGCAATATGAAAAAAAAAAATGCTCAAAATATAGTTATAAGCGTATAAAACATGCAAGAGTATCACAATATTGCACTTTTCCTTAATTTTAGTAGCTGCCAGATAAAAGACGCCACCGTACAACATATAGAAGGACTATGTAGTTGCTGAAAATATAGAAGAGCAGGTCTACATTGATGAAATGTAAACTTTTTAAGAATAGCCCATAAACTCTTTTCTCCTGGGAATTTGATAGAATAAGCAAAATAACATGATATGTAGGGTCGACTGGACAGACATCCTGTCACAAGTTGAAGTAGTACACAGATAAAGGCCCTTGCAAAACAACAGTTAAAAGACTTACCATTCTGCATCCCCATGCAAGATAGCATTTCTAGGATAAATGATGGTCATCATGGGGTCAGTCCAACTAGAGGAATGCACATCTGAACACATTCACAATATGATTCCTACTTGTTCCTTGATCAAAGCTTTACCTGCCTTAAGTGTGATGGGCATGCCCAGATGTGGGTCCCTTGATCACTTTGCCACAGGAAGCAAACTGCACCTGACTAAAGAGCCTCAACTAAGGCAAAATCAGTCTTGGTTTGCTTGTGTTCCAGTTCAGAGTCTGGCTGGACTGTTCCTAGCGGAGCATGATTAAGGCTGTTTTGGATATGGCAGAGTCTAATCTGAGGTGGCTTTGTGGGCAAAAAAATGATGGACTGGGGTGTGGCCTCAAGTAAGTATCAGTGGCTGAGATTAAGTCAAAAATCCCATCCTTCACTTTTTTGTTTACTTCAATGCAACACACTAAATATGATGGGCATGTCCAGAAGTGGGTCCTGTACTCACGTTGCCACTGGAGCCAAGCTGCGCCTGAGTGAAGAGGCCCAACTAGTGAAAAAACGGTCTTGCTTCCTTTTGCTCCTATTCAGAGAGGCCTTGGCGCCACTGATTTCAACTACATCGTTGCCTTGGGCCAGCCCAGAAAGCATGCTGAAAATCGCAAATATCTTAAGGAGCAACAAAGCCCAATCACCATAACCAATTTGAACAGCCAAGAAATGCCACACACACCACCTTCCCAAGCACATTACATGTAGAGAACAGCCGGTTTGCCTGATCTGTATTGTGCTTCAACTGATTATTTTTACCCAAAAACCCTTTGCATATAAGTGGCCTGAGTGGGGCCTCTTTTTTCCCCTGTGGGAAACCCTGCCAAAAAGTAAACAAGCACGTGATGGCTAGCATACTTGAATGAATCTCCGGCCAATGACAATTACTCTGGTGCATCCCAGATCATTGTTTTTTTGCCCACAATGCCACCTTAGATTAGACCCAGCCATGTGCAAACCAGCATTGATCCTGCTCCCATAGGAACAGCCCAGCCTTCCAACTACCAATCCAGGTCCTCTCTGAACCAGAGCACAAGGATCCTGTCTATTTTCTCAGTTCACCCAGAGAAATCTCTCACACCCTCAGTATCTTCAGAGTCCCCAACACGTGGGAATAAAGGACGTGAATTTGGACTTTTGCACAAAAAACATTTATGAAGAAGTACGCGTGAAAGGCTCCAAACATAAAAAAAAGAACCCCTCAATGGGTGGGGAGTAGAGCGGGTGGAAGGCTCAGCACGTAAGGGGTTAAAACCATAATCAACATTCGTGATTCTTCCTAACCCTAAACTGTCATTCTGTATGGTTTTTGGGCGTAATTTAAATATAACATTAGTATATACACCAAATGAGCGTGTGTACGACACAGAGACTCAAGGGCATCATAAACAGAGCACGTAAGCATGAATCATAAGGCGTTGCACGTGAATATCATTTGGGCAATAACCTACATGCTGCATAAATTTAATGTGTAAATTCACACTTTGTGAATCAGTTTTTAAGTATTATAAGTGAGCTTGTGCAACCCCATGTCAACTAAATTTTAATAATAATACCCGGTGATGGTTTAACATCAAAGCTTTCAAAACAGGTAGCCTTGCTCTCATCCACCTGCCGCTGACATGTCAAAAAATGGAAGAAATGCAACAGGTGCCGTTTATGGAATTAATACACGTTACCAATACAAGATATCAGTTATTAGAGAGGGTCTCTTTAAATTGGCCGCTTCTTGACAAAAAACGATAACATCAGGGTCGTGCAAAGGGTAAATGTGTACTGTTTCAAGTGAATGCCCCAGGAATTGTCACTGCCCTATATCTACGTAAATCACAGGGGCACTGTCCTGTGTCCTGTTCTCAAAGTCCTCTGCAGTGGGTTTTAATTGAACAGATCCAATCAGATTTATTTACAGTTCCTACTTGTGCTGGCTAGCAAACGGAGAATCCGCAACAGCTGGCCTCCTCTGGGTTTCCCTACTAACAAGCATCATTAATTTAGGAGATGTCGGCGTGCGTCCCAAGCAGACTGAAAAGCACTCTGCGCCTTTGAGTGATGCACGAGATGAAAATGTAAACATCTCCTGTACTGAGAACAATAGCCATAAAAATCATGGATATTATCGTTGACATTTAGATAATTTTAAAATAAACTAGGATCCCTTATACTCATGTAATTACAGTTTGCTACATCAACTCTAAAATCAAAACACTAAATACACATTTACCTCTTCAATATATAGAGGAGTATCGATGCCAACAGCCCATGACACACACAGCACAGCTACACAACATACAGATATCAACACACAATGCCCTAGATCTACAATTTTGTGCACTGCTACTGAGAAGATCATAAAATGAACACAGCGAAAAAGGTGACATTAAACAATATATGCTTAAATTGTGTCTACTCATGCACGAACAACCCCTGCTTTGCAAACTTGCCAACATGTCATATTATATCCCTGACAGCACAGCACTGCATTTTCTAAACAAAGAAAATAAACTGTGCTGTCTGCTGACATTGGCATCAGCAGAAGAGGCGAATGTTCTGCAGAAAGAGCTTTTTTGTGTGAAAGACATGTGGGTCATAGAAAATGGCCGGGATAGCATGACCGCAGGGGCCTCCTGGCAAACACTTCTTGAGGATATATATATATAATTATATATATATATATATATTTTTTTTTTAACAGAGTTTTATATAGCGCGAACTTGACCCGAATCGGGTATCAGAGCGCTTTACATAGCACCAGTTGCATTACATGAGGACACATTCATTTTTTGTTAGGGACGGGGAGATTAAGTGATTTGCCCAGAATCACAGGATGTTCAGCGTCATTGTCGAGACTCGAACCCAGTTCCCCAGATTTGAGGTCGACCGCCCTAGCCATTAGGCCAACTCCTCTCCCCAATATATATATATATATATATTTCCATGCGACGGTCCACACTTCTGAGCCCTAGCTGAGGCGCACACCGAGAGATATATATTTTTTTAATTTATTTCAGCCACATCACAAAAGAAACACCCGACAGACGCGTTTCGGCTACACGCCTTCGTCAATGTCGGTGGGGTAAAGGTAAATCATAATTTTTAAAGAAGTACATAAACATAGAGAAGGGAAAGCAATTCATTCAGACTGAGCATTGAAAGTGAAAAGGGGTTACATCAAAATCAAAGCAGACATCACAGTTTCCATAACGGCCATGTTAGAATATTATTTACACTGTGCATTTCATTGACATGTTTATGGCATTTACTGTGATTGCCCCATTCTCCCTTTAGGACATTATTGGTTTAAACTATTTATGATAGTACTCCATTCTGTACAATGTCATTTTCCCTCATAGTTCATATAATGCATAACCATTTGGAATCTTATTCATGTGTTAATTCCTCTCAAACTGCCCTGAATGGGCTTTCTACAACACAGTTCATATATATATATATATAAAGATAAGAGCCTCTTCTCTGTGGGTTTTTTTGTGCACTTCGTGCCCTAATGGGCAAAATCATTGCTCACTTCAAGCAGAGAATTACTGTATTACATTCATAAATGTTCAATTGTACAGTGGTTCCTATGGTGACATAGAATTTCATACATGTCCTTTCGGCACAGTTATGTATTATTCTAAAACTTCAAAACCCCTTTGCATAACAGATTTCCATTTTTAGTGCAACCATGTTCATACTAAGCCCGGGCGTAGTTTGCGTAGTAGCACTTCACGTAGCTACGTGAAGTACAGCTTCAACTACACGTAGCTATGCAAATTGCGTAGTGCGTAGCTGTGTGCTTGACTGCACTGTACAATAATTACCAAAAGCAAACTTGTACAGTGCAAGTTAAGATAAAATAAATATCTCTGTCTTTATATGCTAAAAATGCATATAGTCATTTCACTAAAGTGAAAACAAAAGTTAACAAGCAGTGAGAGAGGTGATGATTTTGGTATCCTCACTAACTTAGGAGAGAACCAACAACCAAGCAGATGTCTTGAAAACAAAAAGCACATCTTATTGAACGATTCCTCCTAGGACCACCCCAAGCACAGTTATGGGCAAAAATACAATCCCAACCAAAGGCCCTGCAAAGCATTATGGGACGAGATTAGCAGTGGGCAGTGAATATTATAGTGTCCAATATCAAAATAATTCTACAAAGAGCTGCAGTTCAACTAGTCGTCACTGGGTGTCGTCCCTCAAGAGTGAAATGCAAAAGTATTGAAAACCTTTCATGAAGCTTTTGCATTTGACTCGTGAGGGACGACACCCAGTGACGACTAGTTGAACTGCAACTCTTTGTAGAATTATTTTGATATTGGACACTATAATATTCACTGCCCACTGCTAATCTCGTCCCATAATGCTTTGCAGGGCCTTTGGTTGGGATTGTATTTTTGCCCATAACTGTGCTTGGGGTGGTCCTAGGAGGAAGGGACCACCATTGAATCGTTCACATGATATGCTTTTTGTGTTCAAGGCATCTGCTTGGTCCTCCCCCTAGGTTAGGGGGACTCCAAAATCATCACCTCTCTCATTGCTTGATATGTCAAAATTCATTTTTGTGAATTGGTTATATGCTTTTTAGCATAAAAAATTGCTTTATCAAAGCATTTGAAGGAGTTTGTTATTATTATTAAGCCTGGGCGTAGTGCTAGCTGTGTGCTTGACTCACTGCACTGTACAATAATTACCAAAAGCAAACTTGTACAGTGCAAGTTAAGATAAAATAAATATCTCTGTCTTTATATGCTAAAATTGCATATAGTCATTTCACTAAAGTGAAAACAAAAAGCAGTGAGAGAGGTGATGATTTTGGTATCCTCGCTAACTTAGGGAGAGAACCAAGCAGATGTCTTGAAAACAAAAAGCACATCTTATTGAATGATTAGGTGGTGGTCCCATCCTCTTAGGACCACCCCAAGCACAGTTATGGGCAAAAATACAATCCCAACCAAAGGCTCTGCAAAGCATTATGGGACGAGATTAGCAGTGGGCAGTGAATATTATAGTGTCCAATATCAAAATAATTCTACAAAGAGCTGCAGTTCAACTAGTCGTCACTGGGTGTCGTCCCTCACGAGTCAAATGCAAAAGCTTCATGAAAGGTTTTCAATACTTTTGCATTTCACTCTTGAGGGACGACACCCAGTGACGACTAGTTGAACTGCAGCTCTTTGTAGAATTATTTTGATATTGGACACTATAATATTCACTGCCCACTGCTAATCTCGTCCCATAATGCTTTGCAGGGCCTTTGGTTGGGATTGTATTTTTGCCCATAACTGTGCTTGGGGTGGTCCTAGGAGGAAGGGACCACCATTGAATCGTTCACATGATATGCTTTTTGTGTTCAAGGCATCTGCTTGGTCCTCCCCTAGGTTAGGGGGACTCCAAAATCATCACCTCTCTCATTGCTTGATATTTTATTGTCAACATTCATTTTTGTGAATTGGTTATATGCTTTTTAGCATAAAAAATTGCTTTATCAAAGCATTTGAAGGAGTTTATTATACTCCTGCTACGCTACGTTCATTAGTACAGTTATTCACTCTGCTACGTGCAATTTGCGTAGTGCGTAGTAGCACAAACTTTGCATGCTTCGTGAGCGTAGCAAAGTATTATGCCCAGGGTTAGTTCATACCATTATGGAATATGTATCCACAATTCTTCCTCATTGTTGAGGCCTGACAGACTTTTCCTTTGCAGCTCAATTATATATCTAGACTCTAATCTTCTGAGTTTTCTGACTCTGTTTCCTCCCCTCTCATCTTTGGAGATCTGGTCAATGCAGAAAAACTTCAGAAGATTCTGATTCAATTTATGATGTTCCTGAAAATGGCGTGCCACGGGATATGTGACATCCCGATTTTTTATGGCACGCATGTGCTCTAGAACCCGTTTCTTGGTAGGGTGAATGGTACTCTCTATGTAGTTTAAATCGCAAGGGCAGGTCAAGCAATACACTGTGAAATCGGTGTTGCAATTCATTAATTTGTTAATCTTTCTTTTGGTTTTTCTGCCTGGAATGGAGAATTCCTTTACTTTCTTGCTGCTTTTGCATGCTTTGCAATTCATGCAAGGAAAAAATCCTGTTATAATATCTTTCTTTTTGGGACTTTTTGAAAAATGGCTGCTTACCAGTTGATCCTTCAGAGCCGAACCTCTCCTATAAGTTATAAGGGGGTTCTCCGCGATATGCGACCCTATAACATTATCTGTTTTCAAAATCCTCCAATTCTTTTCGGATGATTTGGAAAATCTCGTGAGACTGAGCTGTATATTCTGTTATCATTCTTATCTCTCCTTTCTTTTCCTGTCTCTTTTCTGAGGTTTCTCTTTCTCCTAACACCAGATTCTTTCTTTCTAGTTTATCTGCTTTTTTATCTGCCTCTTTTAGTATCCTCTCTTTGTATCCTCGAATTCTTAGTCTGTTGAATGCGTCAGTTTTTGATTTCATGAACTCATTCTCTGTGGAGCAGTTTCGTCTTAATCTTACTAGTTCTCCATAGGGGACCCCACTAATTACACTTTCGGAGTGGAAGCTACCCGCATGTAGGGTGCTGTTTCCAGCTGTGGGCTTCCGATACAGTGTTGTTTGTATAGTATTTTCCTCTATATAGACTAGCAAGTCTAAGTATGGCACTTGTGTCTCACTGATGCATTCCGTGAATTTAAGATTGCAGGTATTGTGGTTGAGGGCTGCTATATAGATTTGTGCTTCCTCCTTTGACCCCTTCCAAATGATGAAGAGGTCATCTATATAGCGAGCCCACAAAACAATGTTCTCCAGCCACTGTTCATTGTCCCCTGCCGAGGCCACGTGCTTCTCCCACCAGCCCACGAATACATTCGCGTAGCTGGGGGTGAAGCACGTGCCCATCGCAGTCCCCTGCTCTTGGTGGTATAGCTCTCCTGCAAACATGAAAATATTGTTTTTAACCCCTTCCGTGCTCATGACGAGCTCAGCTCATCATGCTGCGCGGTAGCGCTGTGCGCATGACGAGCTGAGCTCGTCACGACCCCACCCGCGATCGGAATGTCCAGCACACGAGCGGAATTCCGATCGCGGTCAAGGGGTTAAGGCAAAAGGATATCAGCTCTACAAGCATAACATTGTGTTCATAAAATCTCGCATTTCTTTTCTGTAGAAAGAACTCAACCGCCCTGAGTCCTTTGTCATGTTCTATGCTTGTGTACAAGCTTGTTACGTCGAATGTTATTAGCAGCATGTCACTTTCCCATTCGATATTAGAAATGATATGTAAAAAATCCTTAGTGTCCTTTATATAAGAGCTCAGGTCTTTGACTAGCGGATTTAAAAAGCAGTCAATATATACAGAGGCGTTTTCTAACAGAATGTTCATTGAGGACACGATTGGTCTCCCTGGTGGATTATTTGTGCATTTGTGCACCTTGGGCAGGTGATAGAAAGTTGGTAGTTCCGTCGTATCGCAGTACATGAATTTGAAGTCAACATCTCCTAATATCCCCTTACTTCGCCATTTATTCAGGATTTCATGGAACTCATTGATGCTTGTCTCATACATAGTTCGTTTGACTATTGTATAGCATTCTTTGTTTGATAATTGCCTCCAAGCTTCCTTCTGATACTGTCTTTTGTCCATTAGCACCACGTTCCCCTCTTTGTCCGAGGGTTTTATGATTAAGTCATCGTCATTTTTCAAGCCCATAATTGCTTTCCATTGGTTTTTGGAGATGTTCTCCTTTGTGAGGTTGGGGCCTTTCGCTTGTAATTTCTTTAGGTCATTTATGACCAGGTCATGAAAAGTGTCAATAGCGTCATGCGCGGTCTGAGGGATGACATGAGATTTGATCTTTATATTGCTGGCAGCCCCTACTTGTGGTACTCCTGCTTCCTCCAGAATCTCAATCGTATCCATTTGACTCAGGATATCATCCTCTGTCTCAAGTCCTCATAATAATTTTAGAGTCTCAATATCAGTTCCAGTTAGGTTGCTCATTTCTGGAGGGATACGTTCTGCTGTTGATTTTGGTTTAGTTGGATGTAGGAGATGCAGTTTCATTAATTTCATTTTCCTTATATATTTATATAAGTCAATGCGCACGTTTGCATACTCAAATTGTGCTGTGGGGCAAAAGGTGAGGGCCAATTCAAGAACTTTTTCTTCCTCTGTTGTTAATTGTCTTTTTGATAGGTTGACGATTGTCTGTTTGTCAGTCACTTCCATCTCCCTCCACGCTTGCTTCGTGTGACCCTCTGTTCCGGTGATGCTGCCCTTTCCTTTCTTTCCCCTTCTTGTTTTTCGTTTCTTTTTTCTTTCTGTGGTGGATGGGTCTGTGCCACAGGTCACTGTTTCACTTGTCTTATTAGTTGGTATTCCTGAAAAAAAGTCGGTATCACTTCTTTCTCTTTTCGCACGGTTTGTTCCCCTTCCGATATCTCCACCTCCGATTCTGATGTATCTCTGGAGGAAACCTCGTGTGTTTTCTGGAGGATTAATTGCTTTCTAGGGCCTTCAAATTTTTTGGCAAATGTTAATACTCTTCCGGATTCATATTCTTCCTCATCTCGGAGAAATTTGGTTTGCTTCCGATGCTTTATCACACTTTCATAATCTGTTAAGCGTTTTTTCATACGTTGGTGCAGTTCTTCTTTAAGCTTAGTATCTTTATCAAGTGCTATTTCTCCTTCAATAGCTTTGATCTCATCCAGCAATTTCTGTTTGCCGCTCCATGCGCATTTTATAAGTATTTTCACCATTCCTATGGCGGACTCATGTATATACTCTGACCATTCGTGTAATAGTAATGGATCCGGGTTCTCGTAAGAAGGGGTTGTATAAATTCTTAGCCCTCTTGGTATCCGATTAGCATCTAGATAGCGTTGTAGGGAGGTAGACTCCCACCATTTCCTTGTTTCCTTCTCATAAGCCCTTTCTAACTTGTTATAAAAAATAATAATATATATATATATATATATATATATATATATCTCTACTGGCGGTCGCCAGTAGATAGTTATAGTTAGGACCTATTTTCCATAGGAAATCCGCAACATTCTATTTGCAATAACGTTGGCGCCGGTTGACGAATCTTCGTGAAAGCTTCCAACTTGTTGGGGCGCTCCGGTCCGCTCCTATCCTGAAAGTCTTGGGGTGATTCGTCAAGCGGGGGCCGAGAAAAAAGGGGGGTCCCAAAACATGTTTTCCCCATTCATTTTTCCATAGGAACATTTAGTCGCAGCTTCAGCCCGAACTGCTGAACGGAATTACACCAAATTTGGCAAAGAGGTAGCCCTTGGTTCAGTGTCGTGCCTTTTGCTTAAATGGTGTAAATCCGTTCAGTAGTTCCTGAGAAAATCAAAAGTAAAGTCACATATATATCTATGGCCGAGTAGGGTCCGCGTACCCTCCCGATCACGAGCTGCATGCTAATTGGCTGTCAAGTGGCTGTCAACACTCCAAATCAGAAAGTGTTGGCAGCCATTTTGTCCCTCAGTAGAACCGAGGGACAGAAACAAGTGCGCAAAGTGCAAAAAGGGGGCAGGGTAGAAACACCCTGACCCCCTAGGTCTGCTCAGGGGGTCCCACAAGGACCCCCTGGGCAGAAAAAAGCATTTTTTATTTTAAACGGCGGGATGTGCTTAGGGTGCGCGGATCCCGCCGATTAAAAAAAAAAACACAAGAAACAAGTGCGCAAAAAGCACAAAGGGGGCAGGGTAGAAACACCCTGACCCCCTAGGTCTGCTCAGGGGGTCCCACAAGGACCCCCTGGGCAGAAAAAAGCATTTTTTTTTTTTTTTTTAAATCGGCGTGATGCGCAGATCCCGCCGATAAAAAAAGAAATCGAAGCTCGGTCTCCCGCGCTTCGATGCTAATTTGCCCCCGGGTGCCCCAAGTCCCGGGGGCATGCGGGGGTGGATTTAGATTTTATGGGGGGCCTCTAAGGCCCCCCAAGCCCTGGGGACCGCCACCCCCCGGGGCTTTAAATAAAAAATGGTGCGGGAGGGCTCTCCACCCTCTTGCAGCCCCGGGGACCGCCACCCCCCGGGGCTTCTTTTTTTTAATTTAATGACCTGTGTTGGGGGGCTCCAGTCCCCCCACACGCCCTGGGGACCGCCACCTCCCCAGGGCACTAACAAATTTAAAATGGGGGTCCGTTTTGGACCCCCGAAGCCCCGGGGACCACCACCTCCCCGGGGCTTTGCAGATGTGGGGAGGGGGGACGCGCGGCCCCCCTCCTGGAGCCAGTGATGGCCCTGGGGACCCCCAGGGCCGGCTCCTGCAGTGTCCTGGGGTGCCTACCCCCGGGACACTGTAGTTTGCTATGGCAGGGCGGGAGCCTCGCGGCTCCCGTCCTGTCATAGCAAACTGCTTTGAATTTTGGAAGAGAGAGCAGGAAACCTGCTCTCTCTTCCAAAATTCAAAGCAGATTGCTTTTCCACACGGGGAGCTGCATCTTAGCAGCTCCCCATGTGGAAAAGCAATGCCGGCTCCCGAGGGACGCGGGGAGCCGGCGGGACCGTGGGGGGATTGGGGACCCCCCCACAGTCCCCAACGGAAAGGGCCAGCCTTGGGGGATGGGGTCCCCGGGGCAAGTAGTGGCCCTGGAGGGGGGCCACGCAGCCGCCCTCCCCCCAAAAAAAATAATAATTAAAAAAATAAAATAAAATAAAGGCCGGCCCCGGGGGATGGGGTCCCCGGGGCAAAAGGAGGCCTGAAGAGGGGGGCCACACAGCCCCCCTCCTTAAAAAATCAAAAAAAGTGTGGCCATGCCCCGGGGGATGGGGTCCCCGGGGCCGGAATCGGCCACGGGAGGGGGGCCACGCAGCCCCCTTCCCGTTTCCTTTTTAAAAAAATGAAAAAAAAGGGGTAAGGCCCTGGGGGATGGGGTCCCCAGGGCCCAAAAAAAGGAAAAAGGAAGGGGGGAAACACAGTCCCCCTTCAGGAAAAAAAATAATTAAAACAAAAAACGATTGTGCCGCAGGCCCCGCCCCCTTCTTTTACCACTCTGCAAACGCGCCCCCTGGCGCGTTTGCAGAGGGGGAACGAATTCCCCTTAAATACTGGGGGTCCCTGGGGGCCAACTAGCCCACCAGGAACCTCCAGTATGTGCCAGGGGGCTGCATTGCAGAGAGGTGTACAGAGGCCACACCCCTTTTTACACCTCTCTGCAACGCAGCTCTGTGCCGCTTTTTGGAGGTACATGGTGGGCTAGTTGGACTCCAGGGACCCTCAGGATTCAAGTGGACTTAATCCCCCAACTTAAAACGCGCCACGGGGCGCGTTTGCACAGTGGTGAAGGGAGGGGGCGGGGCTTCAGGTGACATGTGTGCAAACAGGCCCCGTGGCGCGTTTTAAGATGGGGAATTAAATCCCCTTCAAACCTGAGGGTCCCTGGGGACCAACTAGCCCACCAGGTACGTCCAGAAAGCGCCACAGAGCTGCGTTGCAGAGAGGTGCAAAAAGGGGCGTGGCCTCTTAACACCTCTCTGCACCGCAGCTCTCTGGCGCATACTGGAGGTATCTGGTGGGCTACTTGGCCCCTAGGGACCCTCGGGATTGAGGAGGAATTAATTCTCCAACTTAAAATGCACCACAGGGCGTGTTTGCAGACATGTCACCTCAGGCCCCACCCCCTTCCTTCACCATTGTGCAAATATTCCTCTAAAATCAGCCGAACTATGAATTCCGATTTACTCACCTGTTATCAGGAGAGACCTCAGTGCTGCATCTTTGAGCCCAGTATTGATCCTGAAAAGTAATTTTAACCGTACTTACCAGTAACTTGAATTTCCTTCCATAGGCTAACATTGACTGGTTTCACTTGGAAATTCTTCTAAGTGTGGAGTTCTGGAACTTTATAATATTCCTCTAAAATCAACCGAACTACGAATTCCGATTTACTCACCTGTTATCAGGAGAGAACCCAGTGCTGCATCTTTTAGCCCAGCACTGACCCTGAAAAGTAATTCTAACCGTATTTACCAGTAACTTGTATTTCCTTCCATAGGAATCCATTGTCTGGTTTTCAGCAGAAAAGTTTGTGTCGATTTTCACAAACTACAAATATTCCTTAAAAATCGCCTGTATGACTTAAACGCATTCTTTCAACTGTTTACAGGAGATGCACCAGTGCTGGATCCAGGATCCACCACTGAGTAAGAAAAAGTAACGATTTCACTACTTACCTGCTAAGTGAATTTCCTCCCATAGGATAACATTGGTGATTCTATGTGAAAAAGTTTCTAATGTCAACTTTTGAAATACAATAATATTCCTTAAAAATCACTATTGTAACCAAAACGCTTTTACTCAACTGTTTACAGGAGATGTCCCAGGACTGAATCTAGGATCCAGTCCTGAGGTTAGAAAAGTAATCCATAAAGTAACTAATTGCATTTAACTTGAAATTCACATTGAGCTCAATGTTGCATTGTGTTTGAAATTGTGTTGCCCATTGCAACAACTGTAACTACTGTACTTAAAAGTTTGTTTGCCTATTTGCAAAGTATTTAAACTAAAGTAATTCATTCTGAGAAAGTATATTTTGTAATGTAATGTATAATGTAATTTCAATGTATTTTAAAAAATAAAATATCTAAAAATAAATAGTTTAAAAAAATGTAGTAAATCAGTATCAAAAAAATAAATATAACAATTAATACATTTAAAAATTGTCATTTACAAAACATTTGAAATTCACTGAAAAAAACCATAGGTTTCAGACATGTTATAGTTAGGAATTAGCATTTAAAAAACCTTTGAAATTCACTGAAAAAACCATAGGTTTCAGGCACGTTATAGTTAGAAATTAGCATTTAAAAAACCTTACAAATTCACTGAAAAAACCATAGGTTTTAGGGACAGTTATAGTTAGTTGGACATTGCACTCGTACAAAACCCGTGAAATTCCCCTGTTATAGTTAGTTCAGGTAACTATAACTCGCGCCCCCGCAATGCACTGCTGATGACCTCACATATTACATCACTCATGACATGGTCAGTGACATCAGTGATGACATCACTGATGACATCTCAAATGACATCACTGATGACATCACTGATGACATCATCCATGTGATAATTTGATGCATCTTCTCACACCCTAATATAACTTTTGATACACCCACTGTAAATTACAGACTGCCATTGTCAAAACCATAGACACTCCAACACCAATTACTATATACACACTCACTGATTCTTAGGTCTAAACACACACATCTACTCACTCACCCGTACAGTCACTCATACTTATAGTCACTCAGTACAGGACTATTATATGCACTCATACACCTATATAAACACTCACACACCGCCACTCATCCATAGAGGTACTCACACACCTAGTCAGTCATGCAAAAATTAAGCACACACCCATTTACTCACCTATACAGTTATACACACACCAGCTCACTTACTCATACAAATACTAGCACATTCTTACGCTCTTATACAATCTCTGATACAAGCACACACTCATCCATACAGTCACTCTCACAATCACACACTCTCGCTTATAGCTATTTATATACTCCAACACACATATATACTGCCTTTCACATATGTAGTTACTCACACATGTACCACTGGGACATACATTCACTCACTAACACACTCTTACACACACTTACCCACCCATACAGTCTATCACAGATGCCCTCTTGAAACCATCCACCCAGTGAATCACCCACTCACACATCTATGCACAGAGTCGCACACACCCCACCCACACAAACACTCAGGCACCCATACAGATACTCAGACAACCAATCAATAACTCATATAGACACTCATGTAGCTATTCACAAACCCATGCAGCCACTTACACAGCAACAGACAGACGGATACAGACATTCACCCAGTTTAGTCACTAACCCATGCATTCAGTAAGATACGTTTAATCACTCACTTATAGAGTTAGTCACGCACCTACTAAATCATCCATTCAGACACTTATACACCCACTCATTCTTCAATACGCCTTTCCCTATATATATTAAACATATTTAAACTTTACAGAAACACACAGTCACTGGATGATGTCATCAGTGATGTCATTTGAGATGTCATCAGTGATGTCATCAGTGATGTCACTGACCATGTCATGAGTGATGTAATATGTGACGTCATCAGCAGTGCATTGCGGGGGCACGAGTTATAGTTACCTGAACTAACTATAACGGGGGAATTTCACAGGTTTTGTACGAGTGCAATGTCCAACTAACTATAACTGTCCCTAAAACCTATGGTTTTTTCAGTGAATATATATATATATATATTATCTACTGGCGGTCGCCAGTAGATAGTTATAGTTAGGACCTATTTTCCATAGGAAATTCACAACATTCTATTTCAAATAACTTTGGCGCCGGTTGACGAATCTTCGCGAAATTTTCAAAACTCGTGGGGCGCTCCGGTCCGCTCTTATCCTGAAAGTTTCGGGGTGATTCGGCAAGCGGGGGCCGAGAAAAAAGGGGGGTCCCAAAACGTGTTTTCCCCATGCAATTTTCCATAGGAAACTTTAGACACGGCTACAGCCCGAACTGCTGAACGGAATTACACCAAATTTGGCAAAGAGGTAGTTCTTGGTTCAGAAAGAACCCATTTTGGTAAATGGTGTAAATCCGTTCAGTAGTTGCTGAGAAAATCAAAAGTAAAAACACATATATATCTATGGCCGCGGAGGATCCGCGCACACTCCAGATCACGAGCTCTATGCTAATTGGCTGTCAACACTCCAAACCAGGAAGTGTTGGCAGCCATCTTGTGCCTCGGTAGAACCGAGGCACAAGAAATCAGAGAAACAAGTGCGCAAAACGCAAAAAGGGGGCAGGGTAGAAACACCCTGACCCCCTAGGCCTGCTTATGGGGTCCCACAAGGACCCCCAGGGCCAAATTATTATTATTTTTTTTTTAAATCGGCGAGATTCGCACAGCCAGCACGAATTTTGGCCGAAAATTTTAAAAAAACAAAGCGCGGCCTCCTGCGCTTCGTATTCAAAAAGCCCCCGGGTGGGCAAAGTCCCGGGGGCACTGAAAAAATGTGTGGGGGGGGCCCAATACCCCCACACTGCCCCGGGGACTGCCACCTCCCCGGGGCTTGATTTATGAGTTGCGGGGGGCACGCAGCCCCCCCGCAGCCCCAGGGACCGTCACCCCCTGGGGCTAATTCTTAAATGTGTGGGGGGCCTCCGAGGCCCCCCCAAGCCCCGGGGACCGCCACCCCGCAAGGCTTCTTTTTAAAAAAAAATAAACCTGTGTGGGGGGGCTCGAGCCCCCCTACATGCCCCAGGGACCGCCACCTCCCCGGGGCACTAAAAATGTAAATTTGGGGGTCTGTTACAGACCCCCGAGCCCCGGGGACCACCCCCTCCCCGGGGCTGTGTACACGATGGGAGGGGGGCCGCACGGCCCCCCTCCTGGAGCCTGTGATGGCCCTGGGGACCGCCAACCCCCAGGGCCGGCTCCTGCAGTGTCCCGGG
Source organism: Calotriton arnoldi (assembly GCA_963921515.1). Lineage (NCBI taxonomy): Eukaryota > Metazoa > Chordata > Amphibia > Caudata > Salamandridae > Calotriton > Calotriton arnoldi. The sequence continues at coordinate 335,326 of CAWUFW010009911.1, read as the reverse complement.
GTGCCCACCCCCAGGACACTGTAGTTTGCCATGGCAGGGCGGGAGCCTCGCGGCTCCCGCCCTGCCATAGCAAAATGCTTTGGTTTTTGGAAGAGAGAGCAGGAAACCTGCTCTCTCTTCCAAAAACCAAAGACGATTGCTTTTCCACACGAGGAGCTGCATCTTAGCAGCTCCCCATGTAGAAAAGCAATGCCGGCTCCCGAGGGACGCGGGGACGCGGTGGGACCGTGGGGGGATTGGGGACCCCCCCACGGTCCACAACGGAGAGGGCCAGCCCCGGGGGATGGGGTCCCCGGGGCTACAAGTGGCTCGGGAGGGGGGCCACACGGCCCCCTTCCCCAAAATTTAAAGAACAAAACATAAATAATTAAAAAAACAAAGGCCGGCCCCGGGGGATGGGGTCCCCGGGGCCATAAGTGGCCTGAGGAGGGGGGCAACGCACCCCCCTCCAAAAGGTTTAAAAAAAAAAAAAAAAGCCATGCCCCGGGGGATGGGGTCCTCGGTGCCGATTAAGGCCTCAGGAGGGGGGCCACGCGGCCCCCTTCCAAAAAAAAAAAAAAAAAAAAAAAAATTAGGGGGCAGGCCCTGGGGGATGAGGTCCCCAGGGCCAATTAATTAGAAAAAGAAGGGGGCCACACAGCCCCCCTTCTTAAAAAAAATAAAATAAAAGACCGGCATCGCGCCGGAGGCCACGCCCCCTCCTTGCAGCACTCTGCAAACGCGCCCCCTGGTGCGTTTGCAGATGGGGAACGAATTCCCCTTGAATACTGGGGGTCCCTGGGGGCCAACTAGCCCACCATGAACCTCCAGTATGCACCAGGGGGCTGCGTTGCAGAGAGGTGTTCTGAGGCCATGCCCCTTTTGACACCTCTCTGCAACGCAGCTCTGTGGCGCTTTTTGGAGGTAGCTGGTGGGCTAGTTGCACCCCAGGGACCCTCAGGATTCCAGGGGAGTTAATCCCTCAACTTAAAATGCGCCATGGGGCGCGTTTGCACAGTGGTGAAGGGAGGGGGCGGGGCCTGAGGTGACATGTGTGCAAACACGCCCTGTGGCGCATTTTAAGTTGAGGAATTAATACCTCTTTAATCCTGAGGGTCCCTGGGGGCCAACTAGCCCACCAGGTACCTCCAGTAAGCGCCACAGAGCTGCGTTGCAGAGTGTTGTAAAAAGGGGCGTGGCCTCTGAACACCTCTCTGCAACGCAGCTCTCTGGCACATACTGGCTAGTTGGCCCCCAGGGACCCTCAGGATTGAGGAGGAATTAATTCTCCAACTTAAAATGCGCCACAGGGCGTGTTTGCAGACATGTCACCTCAGGCCACGCCCCCTTCCTTCACCATTGTGCAAACGCGCCCGTGGCGAGTTGTAAGTTGGGGAATTAATTCTCTTTCAATACTGAGGGTCCCTGAGGGCCAACTAGCCCAACAGGTATCTCCAGTATGCGCCAGGGAGCTGCGTTGCAGAAAGGTGTTCAGAGGCCACGCTCCTTTTTACACCTCTCTGCAACGCAGCTCTGTGGCGCTTACTGGAGGTACCTAGTGGGCTAGTTTGAGCCTAGGGACCCTTAGGATTCAAGGGGACTTAATCTCTCATCTTAGAACAGCCACAGGGTGCGTTTACACAGTGGTGAAGGGAGGGGACGGGGCCTGAGGTGACGTGTGCAAACACGCCCTGTGGTCAGTTTTAAGTTGGGGAAATAATTCCCCTTCAATCCTGAGGGACCCTGGGGGCCAACTAGCCCACCAGGTGCTTCCAGTAAGCGCCACTTCGCTGCGTTGCAGCGAGGTGGTCTATGCCATGCCCTTTTTTACATCTCTCTGCAACGCAGCTCTGTGGCGCTTACTGGAGGTACCTAGTGGGCTACTTGGACCCTAGGGACCCTCAGGATTCAAGGGGACTTAATCTCCCAACTTAAAATGGCCACAGGGGGCGTTTACACAGTGGTGTAGGGAGGGGACGGGGCCTGGGGTGACGTGTGTAAACACGCTCTGTGGCGCCTTTTAAGTTGGGGAAATAATTCCACTTCAATCCTGAGGGACCCTGGGGGCCAACTAGTCCACCAGGTGCTTCCAGTAAGCGCCACTGTGCTGCATTGCAGAGAGGTGGTCTAGGCCGTGCCCCTTTTTACACCTCTCTGCAATGCAGCTCTGTGGCGCTTACTGGAGGTACCTAGTGGGCTAGTTGAACCCCAGGGACCCTCAGGATTCAAGGGGACTTTATCCCCCAACTTAAAATGCCCACAGGGCGTGTTTGCACACATGTCACTTCAGGCTCTCCCCCTCCCTTCATCAGTGTGCAAACGCACCCCGTGGTGCGTTTTAAGAGGTAGTTTTAATCCCCCTGCCCTATTATGTACTAGGGGCTTACAGAGGAGGTCATGCTAATCACAGGGGTACCCCAACGCATAGTGTTCCCTAGTGTATGTAGGTGTTTTCACTGTATTCTAAGTGTCTTTTAGCATACCACTGGCTCTAGGCCTGGTTAGTCAGAGTCAGTTAACACCAGTACCCATCTGAAAAAGTTGTGGGCACAGGATGATTTTGTAACAAGGCCACTTTCTGCTCCTCTGTTGGTTCTTTGTGCACGTCTTGATTCTTCCTGCACTTTTCTTCGTCTTTGAGGACTTCTGTTGCTTCTTTCTGCATTTCTTTTTTTTCTTTCTGTGCGTTTTTTCTTCTTTATTCACATGTCCTACCTCTGTAGGCATAGTTAGAAACTAGCATTTAAAAAACCTTTGAAATTCACTAAAAAAAACATAGGTTTGAGTTACGTTAAAGTTAGAAATTAGCATTTAAAAAACCTTTGAAATTCACTGAAAAAACCATAGGTTTCAGGCACGTTATAGTTAGGAATTAGCATTTAAAAAACCTTAGAAATTCACTGAAAAAACCATAGGTTTCAGGGGCATTATAGTTAGCTGGACATTTCACTCGTACAAAACCATTGAAATTCCCCCGTTATAGTTAGTTGAGCTAACTATAACTCGCGCGCCCGCAATGCACTGCTGATGACGTCACATATTACATCACTCATGACATGGTCAGTGACATCACTCATGACATCACTGACATCTCAAATGACATCACTGATGACATCACTGATGACATCATCTTTGTGATAGAGTGGCAGACCTCCTCTCACCCTAATATAACCTTTGATACACACACTCAAAAATAGAAACTAACATTTTCAAAACAATGGATATACCAATGCCAGTTACAACAACCTATTCGGTAATTTCAAGATCTACATACACATCCACTCATTCACCAACAGTCCTATACAGTCACTCATACATGTACTCACTTAACATATGTACACATACACCTATACATCCTGTTACACACCGCCACTCATCCATAGAGTTACTCACACACATAGTCACTCATGCTAATAAAGAATCAAACATCCATTTACTTGCATATAAAGTTATACACACACCAGCACACTAACTTCTACAGAAACGTACACATACTTACTCTTTTAAACAATCACTTATAGAAACACATACTTATTCATACAGGAACTCTTCCAATCTCTCACTCTCACATATACTCACTTATATACACCAATACTCACATATACTAGTTTAAAATATATGTAGTTACTTATAAAGACACTATTGAGACAGTCATTCACTCACTAACACACCCATACACACACTCATCCACCCATACAGTCCTGCACACATACTGTCTTCAACACATACAAACAGTGACGCACTCATTCATGCATCTATGCACTAAGTAATACCCCCCACTGAACCATACAGACACTCAGACACTCATACTGATACTCGCAAAACCAAGTAATAACCCATATAGACACTCATGTAGCTACTCACCAACCCATGCAGTCACTTATACACAAAGTGAGAGACTGATACAGATATTTACATATTTAAACATTACTCACTAACCCATGTATTCACTAAGATACACTTAATCAGTCCGTTATACAATCAATTTTACAAAAAAAAATCATCCATTTAGACACTTATATACCCATTTATTCTTCCATCGACCTTGAGATATACATATATAAAACATATTTAATTTTCAGAAAAACACACATTCACTGAATGATGTCATCAGTGATGTCATTTGAGATGTCATCAGTGATGTCATGAGTGATGTCACTTACCATGTCATGAGTGATGTAATATGTGATGTCATCAGCAGTGCATTGCGGGCGCGCGAGTTATAGTTAGCTCAACTAACTATAACGGGGGAATTTCAATGGTTTTGTACGAGTGAAATGTCCAGCTAACTATAACGCCTCTGAAACCTATGGTTTTTTCAGTGAATATATATATATATACACCTAAAACCCTTTTGTGAAACTTCCGTGGACCATAAATCATGAAAATAGCACTCCAAGTAGAGTTGCTGGATTTATTAAATAGCAGGGCAGAACAAAAAAATCGTGCACGACGTCAGACGCGTTTCGGCTTACACAGTCTTTATCATGACGTCTGTGCACTAGAGCATTTCCTTTTTCAACAGGTTATGTGACACAAATGATGGACAATCAAGTACATGTAACAACAACGGCCATGATGGAGTGTGCAATCTCATATTTGATATATTAGGAGGTAAGATATCACCGGTATATTACTTTTTTTTACAAAACTTAAATATTATTAGACATTTAATTAGATTGAATGCCAATGCCTAATGCCCAGTTGGGCTGACTCCTAAAGCAAACTACTTTCACCAACAATAATGGCATATAGATGATATAATAGTAACAGCGACCATAATGGAACGTACAATTGTACAAAAGATATAACTTTTATAAACCAAATTTGAAGCATACCACTTCTGCTAGAGATAACGACTTTGTGTAACGATGTATACTGCCCTATTGGGCCAAATAATAGTTAACATACAAACATCATTGTTAGCTGCCCCAGTGGGCATACCACTCGTGCCAAAACTAACAACATTATGTCACTGATCTATATTTAAGTAAAGACAAAGGTACACATGCATCAAGCTAATTTGCGAGCGCAATAATAGCGAATCGCAAAAACAGGCCTTTTACGCTCGCAAATTAGCCCTTTGCAATGCATCAATACAAATCTGCGAAATATGAAGATATTCGCAAAAATAAGGAATCGCAATTTTGCGAGGACCACAATTGCGATTCCTTATTTGCGAGTCGCTATTAGAGAGTCGCAAAGCTATGCAAGAAAAATCGCAAATAGTGATTTCCATGAAATTCGCAAATTAGCGATCGCTATTTACCGAATTTTACAGGCAGGTGGTAAACAGGTGAAAACAATCAAAACAGGTGGGGAACATCAGCAAAGTATTTAAACAGGCCCAAGAGGCCTCAGAATGTTTCACAATGGCAGCGCTCTACATCATGGCAAGGAGGATGAGGCTACGAGCAGCAGCACAGAGAAGAAGGAGGATACAGAAGCGCATTTTTAGAGTGCGCATTACATTGTTGGGGCAGACAGAGGAAGAGATCTATGACAAGTATAGGTTAAATGCTGCCATGATCCATGATCTGATTGCTGAATTGGATCCCCTGCTGCAGCGTCAGACTCGCAGGACACATGCCAATCCCACTCATGTGTAGGTCCTATGTTCCCTGCACCTACTAGCGTCAGGTAGCTTCCAGGGTGTAGTAGCTGGAGCTGGAGGGGCATCACAAAGTGCCCTGTCACGTTTTTTAATGCTTTCCTTAACGCCATGTTGACCAGGATACACCACCACATTAGCTTCTTCTCAACCCCACAAGATTTGCTGAAGACAAAATTAGACTTCTATCAGGTAGCCCCATGTAATAGGTTGCATTGATGGAACGCATGTAGCCATTTGTCCACCATCAGTGAATGAGTACATCTTTCAGAACCGTCAATCCTACCATTCACTGAACATCCAAGTAGTCTTCAATTAAAAACATCATCACTGACCTAGTGGCACAATACCCTGCAGCACACATGACTCCTACATATTCACACACAGTGGCATACACACTCGTCTCCTTGGGGGTGAATTTGGAGAAGGATATCTGCTAGGTAAACATATGTTACAATGTCTCTGACACTATGGCCAAATGGTAATGCATATCTGTCACTAACCGTTTGCTTACTACTCTGTAGGTGACAGCACATATGCGGTGCGCAACTACATCCTGACACCATACCTCAACCCAAGTACCCCAAGTGAGCAGCCGTACAATGCAGCGCACATCGCAACACAAAACATCATAGAGCGCACCTTTGGCCTACTGAAAAGTAGGTTTTGCTGCCTCCACAAGACTGGCGGGGCGTTGCAGTACCGACCAGAGACCTGCTGCAGAATTGTGGCCACTTGTGCCATGTTGCACAACATCGCTACTAGGAGAGGCATACCCCTGGAACTATCTGACAGCGAGCCTGAGGAGGACAACCAGCCAGGGCAACTACTACGAGCAGCAGCTGGGGCAAGCTTAGCAGAAGGGAGAAGGAGACGTGCAGAAATTACACAGCATTATTTTTGAGGTGGGTAATGATGAGACAACAAGACACAGCATGGTTGAACTGTAGTGGATGTTTTTTAATGTAGAAATGTGGTAGTGGTAATGCACACATACCAGGTGCCAAATAGCACAGTGAGTGTAAACATAAAAAATCAACAAGACATCATCATTGGACTTGAATGTCAGTCACAACTTTTGCCATGATAATGGTTACATCACCATATAGGATGTAGTATGCTAACGCCACCCTATTTCTTGCGACCACACACTCCCAAAGCCCTTTCGCTGGCCTCAGTCACGTCCCTCGTGGAGAATTCTGAAGCTGTGGAATTCCTAGTAGTGCGCCTCCTGCATGTAGTCACTGGTACCAAGAGACTACTGAGGCTGGACATCTCCTCACTCTCCCCTCCCCCAATACATTGCTGCCCCCAGCAGTAGCTGTCTGAAATTGCTCTACTGCATTTGTGACCTGGACGAGTCCCCTGGCCACATCCCCACAGCAATGGCTCATTTCGACCTGCATGGCCACAGAACGACGGGAGAGCAGAGCTGTGTTGGTGCTCAGCCGGTTGATGGATCTGGTGTAGCCATCTAGGCACCCTACGAATTGGAAATGCCTTTTTCTTTGGGACACCTGGTCAACCTGCATCACCCTGCATAGCTCCTGTATGGCCTCATTGGACTGTCTATGTCCTTCCACCACTGCTGTAGTCAGCTCTTTCAAGCAGTCCCTCATGTCTGCCATGTGGTTTGACATAGTGCAAAGTTGTGCCTGCATTAATCTCACGTTCTTTGCTTGCAGGCACTGCACCCTCAGCATTTGGCTCTCCAGCCCACCCCAGACATTTGGACTTTCATCCTCTGGTGTTGTCATCTGTGCCCTTGATTTGCGCCTCCAGGTTAGGTTATTGCTGCGCCGGACCTGTGACTGGGGTCTTGTTGTGGGTATACATCCAGGCTGGGATGTCTGGGGGACATGTTCGCTCTCTTCCTCAACTTCCATGGCAGGTAGTGGTGGGACTGTGGACCTGCGTCTAGTGGGTGCAGGGTTTGTGGTTTGTGGGGCCACGGGTGTCTCAACATCTGCCTCAGCTGGAGTCTCCTGGGTGTCTCCACCTTCACTTCCCTCTAACTCCTGTGCAGCTGCATCTGTGATGTTAAACAGTGCAATTTTTAGTTATTATGTAAAAGTTTGTGGCTCACATACTGCATTTTTGTGTTCCATTAAATTACTATCTGACACACAGTGTCCATATGTTTTACTTCCTTGTTGTACTTGTGGGCAACAATGCTGTTTTCCTCCCAACTTCCCTTTCCTGCCTGTTCCTCCCATAATGCATTTGGGTGTAGCAGGTAAAATGTGGACTGGAGTGTGATTCTGAACATTAGACCTGATTTGACGTGATGTTTTGAATTTTATATTCTGCATTAAATGGACATTTGCATGCATCTTACCTTGTGAGGTACTGGCCGGTGCAGAGGTGTCCAACTCCGTCACTCCGACTACAGCTTCAAGCTGGAGTGTGGACTCCACTAGGTCCTCCAGAGGTGTACTCCCAGGCAGTGTTGCAGGTCCCCCTCCAGTCTGCTTTGCCTCTGAAAGCCTGTAAGCAACCCTCTCCTTTGCACAGCTGCGCAGGTCATACCACCGTTTGCGCAGGTCTCCTATTGTGCGGTGGGTGACCCCCACTGCGTTCACTTTGGCTTGTATTCTGAGCCAGATTTTTTGCTTCTCTGACTCAGGGACCTGGAGTGATAGTTTGCCAAACACCTTGTCATGGCTCCTCACTACCTCCTCAATGAGGAGTCGATCTCCTTCTCACTGAATTTCAGTTTCCTTTTTCTATTAGCAGCCTTCTTCCCTGTGTCTCCTGAAGCCATGCTTTAGTCCCAGAACAGTTTTAGCAATGCAAAGATGGTAACTTCAGCTGTGCTCCTGCAGTCTGCCTCCTCCTCTGACTCTCTCAGTGCACTGGAATCAGCATGGGACGCATCACTTCCTGATTGTGATGTCATCAAGCTGCACCAGGAGCGACATCGCAATTTGCGATTTTGCAATTTGCGACATCGCAATTTGCGATTTCCCAAATAGCGAGTCGGTAATATGTACTCGCAAATACCGATTGCGAATATTACCGATTCGCTATTTCTTAGCGATTTTTTTGGTGCATTGCATTTTGCGATTCCTTATTAGCGATTCCTTAAAAATCACTAATAAGGAATCGCAAATTCTAAGTTTGATGCATGTGCACCAAAGTCATTATGTGCAAATTAAAAACATAACATTCTGCCCTATTGGGCAAATAAGATAAGGTATCTTCACTCTTTTGCATTCTTCGAGATTGCACACTCCATCATGGCTGTCGTTGTCACATGTACTTGATTGTCCATCATTTGTGTCACATAACCTGTTGAAAAAGGAAAAGGAAATGCTCTAGTACGCAGACATCGTGATAAAGGCTGTGTAAGTCGAAACGCGTCTGACAACATGCACGGTTTTTTGTTCTGCCTAGATGATTAATCCAGCAACTCTACATGGAGTGCTGTTTTCATGATTTATGGTCCATGGAAGTTTCACAAATTTTTAAACGCTCAGGCGCGGGTGTCTTACGAGCCCCCTCAGCGTTCTGGCCACGCGCCATCAGTACGCGCTAAATGGAGTATATAGATATATATGTATATATATTTATATATATTAAGCCTGGGCGTAGTTTGCGTAGTAGCACTTCACGTAACTACGTGAAGTACATTTTGAACTACACGTAGCTATGCAAATTGCGTAGTGCATAGCTGTGTGCTTGACTGCACTGTACAACAATTGCCAAAGGCATCTTGCACAGTGCAAGTTAAGATAAAATAAATAACTCTGTCTTTATATGTTAAAAATGCATATAGTCATTTCACAAAAGTGAAAACGATAAATTAACAAGCAGTGAGAGAGGTGATGATTTTGGGATCCTCCCTAACCTAGGGAGAGAACCAAGCAGATGCCTTGAAAACAAAAAGCACATCTTTTGAACGATTCAGTGGTGGTCCCATCCTCTTAGGACCACCCCAAGCACAGTTATTGGCAAAAATACAATCCCAACCAAAGGCCCTGCAAAGCATTATGGGACGAGATTAGCAGTGGGCAGTGAATATTATAGTATCCAATATCAAAATAATTCTACAAAGAGCTGCAGTTCCACTAGTCGTTACTAGATGTCCCTCACGAGTCAAATGCAAAAGCTTCATGAAAGGGTTTCAATGCTTTTGCATTTGACTCGTGAGGGACATCTAGTAATGACTAGTGGAACTGCAGCTTGATGTATTAATAATTTCAATGCTTTTGCATTTGACTCGTGAGGGACATCTAGTAACAACTAGTTGAACTGCAGCTCTTTGTAGAATTATTTTGATATTGGACACTATAATATTCACTGCCCACTGCTAATCTCGTCCCATAATGCTTTGCAGGGCCTTTGGTTGGGATTGTATTTTTCCCATAACTGTGCTTGGGGTGGTCCTAGGAGGAAGGCACCACCACTGAATCGTTCACATGATATGCTTTTTGTGTTCAAGGCATCTGCTTGGTCCTCCCCCTAGGTTAGGGGGACCCCAAAATCCTCACCTCTCTCATTGCTTGATATTTTATTGTCAAAGTTCACTTTTGTGAATTGGTTATATGCATTTTAGCATAGAAAATTGCTTTATCAAAGCATTTGTAGGTGTTTATTATACTGCTGCTACGCTACGTCAATTAGCACAGTTTTTCACTCTGCTACGTGCAATTTGCGTAGTGCGTAGTAGCACAAACTTTGCATGCTCCGTGAGCGTAGCGAAGTATTATGCCCAGGGTTGATAAAGATATATATATATATATATATATATATATATATATATATATATATATATATATATATATATATATATATATATATATATATATAATATATATATATATATATATATATATTATATATATTCACTGAAAAAAAACATAGGTTTCAGACATGTTATAGTTAGGAATTAGCATTTAAAAAACCTTTGAAATTCACTGAAAAAACCATAGGTTTCAGGCACGTTATAGTTAGAAATTAGCATTTAAAAACCTTACAAATTCACTGAAAAAACCATAGGTTTTAGGGACAGTTATAGTTAGTTGGACATTGCACTCGTACAAAACCCGTGAAATTCCCCCGTTATAGTTAGTTCAGCTAACTATAACTCGCGCCTCGCAATGCACTGCTGATGACGTCACATATTACATCACTCATGACATGGTCAGTGACATCACTGATGACATCACTGATGACATCTCAAATGACATCACTGATGACATCATCCAGTGACTGTTTGTTTCTGTAAAGTTTAAATATTTTTAATATATATAGGGAAAGGCGTATTGAAGAATGAGTGGGTGTATAAGTGTCTGTATGGATGATTTAGTAGGTGCGTGACTAACTCTATAAGTGAGTGATTAAACGTATCTTACTGAATGCATGGGTTAGTGACTAAACTGGGTGAATGTCTGTATCCGTCTGTCTATTGCTGTGTAAGTGGCTGCATGGGTTTGTGAATAGCTACATGAGTGTCTATATGAGTTATTGATTGGTTGTCTGAGTATCTGTATGGGTGCCTGAGTGTTTGTGTGGGTGGGGTGTGTGCGACTCTGTGCATAGATGTGTGAGTGGGTGATTCACTGGGTGGATGGTTTCAAGAGTGCATCTGTGATAGACTGTATGGGTGGGTAAGTGTGTGTAAGAGTGTGTTAGTGAGTGAATGTATGTCCCAGTGGTACATGTGTGAGTAACTACATATGTGAAAGGCAGTATATATGTGTGTTGGAGTATATAAATAGCTATAAGCGAGAGTGTGTGATTGTGAGAGTGACTGTATGGATGAGTGTGTGCTTGTATCAGTGATTGTATAAGAGCGTAAGAATGTGCTAGTATTTGTATGAGTAAGTGAGCTGGTGTGTGTATAACTGTATAGGTGAGTAAATGGCAGTGTGTTTAATTATTTGCATGACTGACTAGGTGTGTGAGTACCTCTATGGATGAGTGGCGGTGTTTGAGTATCTATATAGGAGTATGAGTGCATATGATAGTCCTGTACTGCGTGACTGTAAGTATGACTGACTGTACGGGTGAGTGAGTGGATGTGTGTGTAGACCTAAGAATCAGTGAGTGGGTATGTAGTTATTGGTGTTGGAGTGTCTATGGTTTTGCGAATGGCAGTCTGTAATTTAGAGTGAGTGTATCAAAGGTTATATTAGGGTGTGAGGAGGTGCATCAGATTATCACGTGGATGATGTCATCAGTGATGTCATCAGTGATGTCATTTGAGATGCCATCAGTGATGTCATCAGTGATGTCACTGACCATGTCATGAGTGATGTAATATGTGACGTCATCAGCAGTGCATTGTGGGGGCGCGAGTTATAGTTAGCTGAACTAACTATAACGGGGGAATTTCACGAGTTTTGTACGAGTGCAATGTCCAACTAACTATAACTGTCCCTAAAACCTATGGTTTTTTCAGTGAATTTGTAAAGTTTTTTAAATGCTAATTTCTAACTATAACGTGCCTGAAACCTATGGTTTTTTCAGTGAATTTCAAAGGTTTTTTAAATGCTAATTCCTAACTATAACATGTCTGAAACCTATGGTTTTTTTCAGTGAATTTCAAAGGTTTTGTAAATGACAATTTTTAATTATTAATTGTTATATTTATTTTTTTGATACTGATTTACTAAAAAATTTTAAACTATTTATTTTTACATATTTTATTTTTTAAATTACATTGTAATTACATTATACATTACATTACAAAATATACTTTCTCAGAATGAATTACTTTAGTTTAAATACTTTGCAAATAGGCAATAGACTTTTAAGTACAGTAGTTACAGTTGTTGCAATGGACAACACAATTTCAAACACAATGCAACATTGAGCTCAATGTGAATTTCTAGTTAAATGCAATTAGTTACTTTATGGATTACTTTTCTAACCACAGGACTGGATCCTAGATTCAGTCCTGGGACATTTCCTGTAAACAGTTGAGTAAAAGCGTTTTGGTTACAGTAGTGATTTTTAAGGAATATTATTGTATTTTAAAAGAATCACCAATGTTATCCTATGGGAGGAAATTCACTTAGCAGGTAAGTAGTGTTATTGTTACTTTTTCTTACTCAGTGGTGGATCCTGGATCCAGCACTGGTGCATCTCCTGTAAACAGTTGAAAGAATGCGTTTAAGTCATACAGGCGATTTTTAAGGAATATTTGTAGTTTGTGAAAATCGACACTTTGAAACTTTTCTGCTGAAAACCAGACAATGGATTCCAATGGAAGGAAATACAAGTTACTGGTAAGTACGGTTAGAATTACTTTTCAGGATCAGTACTGGGCTCAAAGATGCAGCACTGGGTTCTCTCCTGATAACAGGTGAGTAAATCGGAATTCGTAGTTCGGCTGATTTTAGAGGAATATTTGTATGTTTCAAAAATCGACACTTAGAAACTTTTTCAGCAAAAAGCAGGCAATGTTATCCTATGGAAGGAAATTCAAGTTACTGGTAAGTACGGTTAAAATTACTTTTCAGGATCAGTACTGGGCTCAAAGATGCAGCACTGAGGTCTCTCCTGATAACCGGTGAGTAAATCGGAATTCGTAGTTCGGCTGATTTTAGAGGAATATTATAAAGTTCCAAAACTCCACACTTAGAAGACTTTCCAAGTGAAACCAGTCAATGTTAGCCTATGGAAGGAAATTCAAGTTACTGGTAAGTACGGTTAAAATTACTTTTCAGGATCAGTACTGGGCTCAAAGATGCAGCACTGAGGTCTCTCCTGATAACCGGTGAGTAAATCGGAATTCGTAGTTCGGCTGATTTTAGAGGAATATTATAAAGTTCCAAAACTCCACACTTAGAAGATTTTCCAAGTGAAACCAGTCAATGTTAGCCTATGGAAGGAAATTCAAGTTACTGGTAAGTACGGTTAAAATTACTTTTCAGGATCAGTACTGGGCTCAAAGATGCAGCACTGAGGTCTCTCCTGATAACCGGTGAGTAAATCGGAATTCGTAGTTCGGCTGATTTTAGAGGAATATTTGTATGTTTCAAAAATCGACACTTAGAAGAATTTCTAAGTGAAACCAGGCAATGTTAGCCTATGGAAGGAAATTCAAGTTACTGGTAAGTACGATTAAAATTACTTTTCAGGATCAGTACTGGGCTCAAAGATGCAGCACTGAGGTCTCTCCTGATAACCGGTGAGTAAATCGGAATTCGTAGTTCGGCTGATTTTAGAGGAATATGATAAAGTTCCAAAACTCCACACTTAGAAGACTTTCCAAGTGAAACCAGTCAATGTTAGCCTATGGAAGGAAATTCAAGTTACTGGTAAGTACGGTTAAAATTACTTTTCAGGATCAGCACTGGGCTCAAAGATGCAGCACTGAGGTCTCTCCTGATAACCGGTGAGTAAATTGGAATTCGTAGTTCGGCTGATTTTAGACGAATATTTGTATGTTTCAAAAATCGACACTTAGAAGAATTTCTAAGTGAAACCAGTCAATGTTAGCCTATGGAAGGAAATTCAAGTTACTGGTAAGTACGGTTAAAATTACTTTTCAGGATCAGTACTGGGCTCAAAGATGCAGCACTGAGGTCTCTCCTGATAACAGGTGAGTAAATCGGAATTCGTAGTTCGGCTGATTTTAGAGGAATATTTGCACAATGGTGAAGGAAGGGGGTGGGGCCTGAAGTGAGATGTCTGCAAACACACCCTGTGGCGCGTTTTTAGTTGGAGAATTAATTCCTCCTCAATCCCGAGGGTCCCTAGGGGCCAACTGGCCCACCAGATACCTCCAGTATGCGCCAGAGAGCTGCGTTGCAGAGAGGTGTTCAGAGGCCACGCCCCTTTTACAACACTCTGCAACGCAGCTCCGTGGCGCTTACTGGAGGTACCTGGTGGGCTAGTTGGCCCCCAGGGACCCTCAGGATTGAAGAGGATTTAATTCCCCATCTTAAAACGCGCCACGGGGCCTGTTTGCACACATGTCACCTGAAGCCACGCCCCCTCCCTTCACCACTGTGCAAACGCGCCCCGTTGCGCGTTTTAAGTTGGGGAATTAAGTCCCCTTGAATACTGAGGGTCCCTGGAGTCCAACTAGCACACCATGTACCTCCAAAAAGCGCCACAGAGCTGAGTTGCAGAGAGGTGTAAAAAGGGGCATGGCCTCTGTACACCTCTCTGCATCGCAGCCCCCTGGCGCATACTGGAGGTTCCTGGTGGGCTAGTTGGCCCCCAGGGACCCCCAGTATTCAAGGGGAATTACTTCCCCTTCTTAAAACGCGCCAGGGGGCGCGTTTGCAGACTGCTGCAGGGAGGGGCAGGGCCTCCGGCACGATGCCGGTCTTTTTTTTTTTTTTTTTGCTTTTTTCTGCCCAGGGGTCCTTGTGGGACCCCCTGAGCAACCTAGGGGTCAGGGTGTTTCTACCCTGCCCCCTTTGTGCGTTTTGTGCACTTGTTTCTTGTGTTTTTTTTAATCGGCGGGATCCGCTCACCCTAAGCGCATCCCACCGATTTAAAAAAAAATATGCTTTTTTCTGCCCAGGGGGTCCTTGTGGGACCCCCTGAGCAGACCTAGGGGGTCAGGGTGTTTCTACCCTGCCCCCTTTTTGCGTTTTGCACAGTTGTTTTACTGGTTTCTTGTTCCTCGGTTCTACCGAGGAACAAGATGGCTGCCAACACTTCCTGGTTTGGAGTGTTGACAGCCAATTAGCATGCAGCTCGTGATCGGGAGGGTGCGCGAATCCACCGCGGCCATAGATATCGAAACTTTTATTTTGGATTTTCTCAGCAACTACTGAACGGATTTACACCATTTTTAAAAAGGGTGCTTTCTGAACCAAGCACTACCTTTTTGCCAAATTTGGTGTAATTCCGTTCAGCAGTTTTTGCTGTAGCCTTGCATAAACTTTCCTATGGGAAATTGTTTTTTTCACTCTTATTTTTTGAATTTCTCCGCAACTACTGAACGGATTTACACCATTTAAAAAAAAGGTCGCTTTCTGAACCAAGCGCTACCTTTTTGCAAAATTTGGTGTAATTCCGTTCAGCAGTTCGGGCTGTAACCGTGGCTAAAATTTCCTATGGGAATTAACATGGAGAAAACGCGTTTTGGGACCCCCCTTTTTTCTCGGCCGCCGCTTGATGAATCACCCCGAAACTTTCAAGACAGGAGCGGACCGGAGCGCCCCACTAGTTTTGAAAATTTCACGATGATTCGTCAAACGACGCCAAACTTATTGGGAATAGAATGTTGCGGATTTCCTATGGATAAAGGTCCTAACTATAACTATCTACTGGCGACCGCCAGTAGATAATATATACACACACACACATGCACACACGCACACACGCACACACGCACACACATACATATTCACTAAAAATCCAAAGGTTGCAGGGATGTTATAGTTAGGTTCAGATTTTGCACACATAAAACCATAGAAATTCAGCAGTTAGGGTTATAGTTATCTCGAGTAACTATAACTCTGGCCCTAAGGTAACTATAACTCGCGCTTCCACCATGCACAGTTTTCTCATCAATAATTTCACTGCAAATGCTGCAGTGATATTATCAATGAAGATGTCATGACTCATGTAATATGTGGGGTAATTTGCAGTGCATGGCGAGGGCGGGAGTTATAGTTACCTTAGGGTACGAGTTATAGTTACATGAGATAATTATAATTATAATTGCTGAATTTATTTGGTTTTGTTTGTGTAAAACCTGAACCTAACTATAACTCCCCTGTAACCTTAGGTTTTTGTGATTTTCTAAGGTTTTTAAATGCAATTTCCAAATGATAACGTCCCTGAAACCTTTGTTTTTTTCAGTGAATTTCTAGTTTTTTTTAGCGTAAAGTAATATTTAATTACCCTCCATTAGGCCAATAGCCGCTGCACACAGCTTCCGGCTGTGTGCCCTGTGGCCAGACCCTGTGGCTAACCCCCATATGCAGCCAACCCCACACTGTGCATGGCTTTTGGCCATGTGCACTGGGGGGTTGGCCACCAGGCATGGCCTATGGCCAGGCCCTGTTGCCAACCGACCGCTTGCAACCAACCCCCTAAAGGCAACCAACCCACTGGCCCGCTCGCCCCCCACTTTTGGCCGCGGGGATCCTGTTCCCCAAGCTCTGTACATTATTTTAGGGGGAGAGGGGCACGGGGACCCATCCCTGGGATGCCTTTGGCCCCGGGACCCCATCCCCCTTGGCCTGGCAGTATATTTAAGGTGGAGGGGGCACATGGCCCTCCACCCTGTGTCACTTTTGGCCCCAGGACCCAGCACATTTTTTAGAGGGAAGGGGCACAGGGACCCCCTCACCGAGCTGCTTTCGGTGCCAGGACCCCATCCTTGAGAGGCGCAAGTTTTATTACCTTAGGGCACAAGTTATAGTTACTTAAGATAACTATAACTATAACTGCTGAATTTCTGTGGTTTTATGTTTGTAAAATCTGAGCCTAACTATAATGTCTGTGTAGCCTTTTTATTGTAGCAAATATATATTGGTATATATATATACACATAAATATAGTTACCCCCCTTTAAACCCCCAAAAGCCCTTATTTACTTATATTCCCTAATTACCCCATACCCTTACCCTTTCCTGAACCCCTAAAGCCCGTACTACTCCATACACTAACCCATTCCTGGACTCAAAAAGCTGGTTACTAACACCTACCCTTACCCATATCTGAATCCTAAAAAAAACTTAAAACCTTGCCTTCCTGAACTCTTTCCCATTCCTAAACCCTAGCAACCTTTAATACTCTGTAACCTTACCCACCCCATAACCCTAAAAACTCCTTAGCAAGCCTTACCCATCCCCAACTCTGAACCCTAAAAACTCCTTATAACCCATACAATCCACGACCCTTACCCATCCCTCAACCATAAAAAATGCTTATCGAACTGTACCTTTTCCCATTCCTGAAACCAGAAATACCCTTACCAACCAGAACTCTTTCCCATCCCTGAACACTTAAAACCCTTTGAACACATACTACCCAGTACTCTTACCTATCCCTAAACCCTTAAACCTCTTACCACCCATACCTTTGCCCATCCCTGAACCTTAAAAATCCCTTATTACCCTCACTCCCCATACCCTTACCCATCCCTGAATCCCCATTTTTAACCCCTACCCTTACGCATTCCTGAACCCTATAAATCCCTTTAAACCTTGCCCACCTGTACCCATTATCCATCCATAAACCCTGTAAACCCCTTACTACCTTGTGCGCTTACTCAACCCTAAACCTTTAAAACCCTTACTAACCAGTACCCTTACCCTTATAACCCTTACTAGCCCTTGCCCTTACCCATCCCTGAATGCAAAAATGCCCTTACTAACTGGTGCTCTTACCCATCCCTGAACCCTAAAAATCCTCTTGCTACTCATACCCTAACCCATCCCTAAACCCTATGAACCTCCAATAACCTTTACTATTCCGTACCCTCAACCATCCCTGAACCCTGAAAAAACCCTTACCAACCCATACCCTTACCCTTACCCTTACCCAGCTTTGAACCCTAAAAACTCTTAAAACCCTTCCCACCCCAAAACCTAACCCACCCACACACCCCTACTGCACGATAAGCTTATGCAACCCTAAACCCTGAAAACTCATTACTAACATCTACTTTTACCTATCTCTGAACCCTAAAAATACCTTATAACCCCTAAAACCCTGTACCCTTACCCACCCATGAACCTTAAAAAATAGTTACCAACACATATGCTTACCCATCCCTAAACCCTTAAATTTACTTCCACACCTTAATTCCTTCTATTTCCCTTAATAAATAATACCTTAAAAGATGCTCTGCTGTGTAAAATTCTGCATTGTAAAGAACATGAAAAAGTCCCCTTGTACTTACTTACCTGTGTTGTAACGTCACAATGTAACGCCCATTTTGGTAACGTTTTCATTGTAAGCATTATATGCATCATTACCACCATCACCATTGCCACTATCACCACCACCACCACTATGACCTTTACAACCAAGATCAACACCATTATCACCCCCTTTACATCAATCATTGCCACAATTAGGGCCAATATCAATAGATATAGGTATAAACAAATTCTGTTTACTTTACTAGCTAATTAAAAAACACACCTATTGTCTTTGTCAAAGCTTGCTTGTAGGAATGTGGAGTATTATGTGGTGATGCTGGTTAGACCTCATCATGCACTACTCTTGCAAAGCCAAAAGATGGTCCTTGGATTCACAATAATAAACCCATAGCTCAGTCCAGTCCTGTGGCAAAGAGCAGTCAGGCTTTACTAGAGGAGCATATGTTAAACATTTCAGAGTGCCAACATGGACAATAAGTAATTGACACAACTCAATAGAAATCCAACACCAATTAAAAAACAAAAAGTATATGTTTATCTTAATTTAGACACCAAAATAAATATGATCAGATCCATATAACAGGAGTTATGGATTTTAGAAGAAAACTTAAATCACCGCAATTTAATACTGAAGAACTTTTGCATTGCTGTCAATAAGAAAAAGTGATAGTGACAATCGGTCATTTGCAGGTCAAGTTGCGTGGAACACAAGGAGAGTAAAGGTGATTCAGGTTCCAGGACCAAGTCACAACAGTGAATTAAATTTTACCTGGCCTGTGGAGCCCAGGTGCAGAGTTGTCCTGGCTGTCCCTGGTGTTGAATGGGAGCAATGGGAAAGCTGCTTTTTACCGCTTACATGATGCTGCAGGGAACAAGATGCAAAAACACAGCAATAGGGTGGTTGCTAATGTCAATCTAAGGTCAGATGGACTTCTCTCTATGTGTAGTATCGAGTGCAGTGGTCAGTTGCTGGACTGGGGATCAACAAACTTTGGCAGAGGTAAACCTTGGAGAAAGGTACTTCAATGTCCAGTGGTCCTGGGCAACACGGTAGCTGCCTGTAACTTCATGGAAGGCAGGACTACAGCTCCAACAATGCACTAGACCATCTGGATTTGGGTGATCCTTCGGAGGGCCTGATGGCCAGCGATTGTTTGGATTTGGAGCTTTGTTTTACCAGCTGTTTTCAGGGGACTAGTACCACTAGTCCAGAGGAGTCTGAGGGGGCTTCTGGAACTCATAGGGATCCCCCTGTCTGGGGGAGCCAAGAGTTAGCCTAATATGAGTTTCGATCTGGCAGTTCCAGAAGCATTGACACAGGTGGGCAACCAATAATGTAGCAACCTAAGTTCGTGCAACATCGCCCTCAACATGAAATTAGTGTCAGGGGTGAGAAGGTAAGTTTGAAACCAAACACAAAATATTTAGGCAGTACCATGATGGAGTTGCCAACCTCGGGTTTGTCCGGGTGCAAGTCCATGTTACCCTATGGACCGTCTATCACTTCATCAGAGCGTTCTTTAATGGTAAAGGCCACTATAGGGACATATAAGCTTGCATGTACATGCCCACACTTTTAATATAATGCACCTTGCCTCCTGGGATTAAGAGGCCTTCCTTAGGGGCAACTGACATATATTAAAAGCAGTGCATTGACTTTGCCACACATGGTGAGGGCGAAGTCAACATGGAGCAGTTTACTCTGTTCCTGCAGTCTGCAATTTCAGGCCTGCTGTCAGTAGTTTACTTGAATCACTCAGCATGGCACAACCAGAGCTGCAAGCCCTGGGGAACCATTTACCATCCATGCCCTGGATACCACTGGTACCATGTACTTGGGTCTTATAAGGGGGGTAAAGTCCTTGTCAAGTGGGGTTACCAATTTACAAATAACAGTTTTAGAGAGAGTGAGCACTGGCACTGGGTAGCAGGCTCCAGTGCACTTTCAGAGTCATAATCATCAGCATTGAAGTAAAAAGTGGGTGACCATGGAAAAGAGGCACTTTCCTACAATGCTAGATTAAGTAAACAAACACGTATTTCTCCTAGCAGAAAGAAGCATAGAAGCCAAAAGAGCCTCCACCAGTTCATTTACCCTCGTATAGTCCCAAGCACAGAGCTAATATACGGGTCCACTGGAATTATGCGATTGTGTGGCCGAGTCAATTTTCACATTATTATGGATTTACCTCATTTGCCACATAATCCATCGTCTGCTGCATAATCTGCAGATTTGAACAAAAACTTTTTTTGTTTCTAGCTTAAACGGCTCAAAAGTTACTAAAAATGCAGTGACACGTGCAGCAGAAGGCCCTTTGCAAAAGTTGACTTGTCACATTTCTGTTCATTATTGCTGTATTTGAATATTAAATTGGTACTAATGAGGTGCAACCACTGCCCAAACAGTGATTAACAGGTGTAAAAATGACAAAATACTTTTACAAAATGTGCCACATTACACCGCATAATTTGCTTTTTCTTGGCGCATAATTTACTCAACCCTGCTTCATAATTTGGCCCTCCTCTGCCGCATAATTCCAGTGGCCCTGCTAATATGTTTTGGAAAAAGGATTGGAGCACTTCTACTAAAAAATCGCCATGCTTGAGATTAAGTTACTTCAAGAGCCTAGTAAGAAAAATCATTACTTAACCCATATTTAAAGATAGTCTTTATCTGACCACCTGTTCTTGCCTGTGCCATCTGTATGTGATAGTACAATCCATAATATGTTTTGTTAAAACCAATCTAACAATTAAAATGTCACTGATTTCCATTTTCTACCTCATCTTGTGCCTTAGGTGAAGATGCCCCGCTGTCATGCAATATTAAACAATGGGTAAAAAGCATTTACTTGAACAAAGATTTCCTATTATCAAGCATTCACGGCTAGTGATGAACCATGACAAATGTGTTTCCTCAATGTGAATGTAATGAATAATCCAATAACAGAGAAACATATATTATCAGACAGCTGTTATGCAACACAGTCATAATCAAGAGGAATAAGCACAGTGCTGGGTTGATTATTTTTGCAGCCTGTGCTATAAATGGAAAGATAGAATTGAGTGGCAAGCTTTTACTCAGTCAAAGAGGGCAGATGTAATAAAAAGCACATTCAAGATCCATGTTGAAACTGACACACTAATGATCAAGCAGTCACTGAGAAAGACCCCACTGGCCAAAAAAATATAACGCGGAAGATTACTTTCTTATATTCCATGCCTCTGATTATAAGTAGTGACTTCTAGGCAATATTAGTTCACATTTATGTTAAATAAACGAACCATGGTCATAGCAATGTACAAAATACAGAGGTTACAATTACAAATATTAAACGACAGGAAGCTCATTAAAAGGCAAGTGATATAAAATAAAATTCAATTTCACATTGATGACGTGCCATATATCAAGTCTCAAATACAGGAACAAATTAAACATGTGCACAAAGTGGCTGATCTTAACCGTCAGAGAAGATGGGCAGCCCATTTTTCATGTTGAAAACAGGGTGGTGCAGTGGGCTAGATACAGACCCTTTGGGGCCTTAATAGGCACCCGTGGGAGAACTGGTAATGAGCAGTGTCTTCCAGATGTCCCACTCCTCAGGAAATTGATAACCACTGTTCCCCACATGCAGTTATGCAGCCCAAAAAGCAGAACAGCAGCGTGCGGTGAGGCTGAGACATGGCCTGAGAGGGAAAGGGGTGAGGCAGCATGGACTAGAAGCTGCTCGCCTGCCGTTAGAGACTGGTGCCTCAATCTGGTTCAGCTAGAAGTGACACTAGTGTGTAGGCTGGCAGTACCGCAGACTGGTATTTCCTTCTATCGGAGCTCATCCAGCCTGGAGAGAACATATATGAGCCTGATCTTCAGGACTCTATGGAGAAGAGCTACTAAGCCTTGGGTTACTAGTAGCCATTGGTGTAAGACAACAAACGTCCACCCAGAGAGACAGGGCATTTTTGGATGAGTGCAGACTATGTACCATGGTGTTCTACAGGTTGAGCCTGGTCCATTAAATACTGTGAGCTATGATATGGATGTTTGAATAAGGACCACCCGGCCTACTTCATCCTCTAATGTCTTCCCAGGCCCTCACTCCTTGCCTCATATTTTTAGATCCTGGGACACTGGCATAGCCTCTGCCAATCTCCCAGCTCACCAAGGTGCAGAAGTATCAGGTAACAGAAAGCAACGTGTGAAGGACCTCAAGAGGAGAAACGGACACATCTACACCAGCAGGTCTACACTATTACTCAATCCCTACCACTCAAAGCCTCCACTCATGTCCTCCTCAAACAATTAATAAACTATACATTTTAATTTATTTTATATTTTTAAAATTATATAAAAATGTACAAATATATATATATATATATATATATATATATATATATATATATATATATATATATATATATATATATATATATATATATATATATATATATATATATATTATCTACTGGCGGTCGCCAGTAGATAGTTATAGTTAGGACCTAGTTTCCATAGGAAACTCATTTTTTGTTTTCTCAATATCTTTGGCGCCGGTTGACGAATCTTCGCAAAATTTTCAAAACTTGTAGCCCGCTCCGGTCAGCTCCTGTCTTGAAAGTTTCGGGGTGATTCGGCAAGCAGGGGCCGAGAAAAAAGGGGGGTCCCAAAACGTGTTTTCTCCATGTTAATTTCTATAGGAAACTTTAGACAGCCCGAACTGCTGAACGGAATTACACCAAATTTGGCAAAAAGTTAGCCCTTGTTTCAGAAAGAGACCTTTTTGTTAAAATTTTAAAAAAGAGGTAGAAAAATGCATTTCCCATAGGAAACTTTAGACACGGCTACAGCTCGAACTGCTGAACGGAATTACACCAAATTTGGCAAAAAGGTAGTGCTTGGTTCAGAAAGCGCCCTTTCTTTTAAATGGTGGAAATCCGTTCAGTAGTTGCTGAGAAAATCAAAAAATAAAAGTTTCGATATATAGAGGCGCGGTGGATCCGCGCACCCTCCCGACCACACGCTTTATTCTAATTGGCTGTCAACACTCCAAACCAGGAAGTGTTGGCAGCCATCTTGTGTCTCGGTAGAACCGAGGCACAAGAAAACAGGGGAAACAAAGGTGAAAAAAAAGAAAAGGGGGCAGGGTAGAAACACCCTGACCCCCTAGGCCTGCTCAGGGGGTCCCACAAGGACCCCCAGGGCCAAAAAAAGCATTTTGGAAAAAACCCAAAAAACAGCGGAATGCGCGCTGGATGCGCGGATCCGGACGAAAAATAAAAAAAAACGAAGCGCTTCGTTAATTTTAAGACCCCGGGTGGGCCAGGTCCTGGGAGGATTTGGTAAATGTAAAGCGGGGGCCCGCAGGGGCCCCCGCAGCCCCGGGGACCACCACCTCCCCGGGGCTTTGTTTTTTAAATACAAAAAATACTGTGTGGGGGGGCTCGAGCCCCCCCACACGCCCCGGGGACCACCACCTCCCCGGGGCACTAACTGTTTAAATGCAGAGGTCCATTTTGGACCCCCGAGCCCCGGGGACCATCACCTCCCCGGGGCTTTGGAAAAGTTGGGAGGGGGGCTGTACAGCCCCCTCCTGGAGCCTTTGATGGCCCTGGGGACCGCCACCCCCCAGGGCCGGCTGATGCAGTGTCCCGGGGTGCCCACCCCCGGGACACTGCTGTTTGCTATGGTAGGGCAGGAGCACGTCAGGGAAACCTGCTCTCTCTTCCAAAATCCAAAGCAGATTGTTTTTCCACACGGGGAGCTGCATGTTAGCAGCTCCCCATGTGGAAAAGCAGTGCCGGCTTCCGCAGGATGCGGGGAGCCGGCAGGAAAGTGGGGGCATTGGGACTCCCCCCACGGTCCCCTACGAAGTGGCTAGGCCCCGGGGGATGGGGTTCCCGGGGCGAATATAAATTACTGGTAGGAGCCTGGTTTTTTTATCGAAAAATTTGGAGTCGCGACCCTAGCGCGGCGCTCAGCGCGGCCCCCTGGTGTGAACCCGAGGGGTGCGCGACTCCCAGCGCGGCCTCTGGTGTGAACGCGAGGGGTGAACGACTCCCAGCGCGGCCCCCTGGTGTGAACGCGAGGGGTGCACGACTCTTAGTCGCGCTGGGTGCGCGACTCCCAGCAAAAAAAAATTAAGATTTTTTATAATAAACCTAGGTTATATGTTTGGATCTTGGGTGGCTCTAAAAAGAGCCCTTGTGTTTATTGGGAGATTTTTGTAGCTACATGTAAGTGCCGATGTAGAGTCTTAAGTTGTTGAGAAGGACTCTGTTTCCCTTATCTGTGAAATGTACACCATCACTCCTTAGATACCATCCATAACAAAACGCATATTGTTGTTGTATATGGACCCTATACTATGGTCTCTGAGGTAAGCAGAAACAGCTTTATTGACATTTTTTCTAGCTTTCTCAATCTGTGGACAGAAATGATTGGACCAGTTCCATTTCGGTCTTTGGCATATGTTAGAGTACACAAAGGCAGTTTGGGGGAAAAGCAACATCAATTCTGCAAAGGTGTCCTTCATTAGCATTTCCAGACCTACCCCAGTCATTGTGCCTAGGTCATTGTCACCGCAGTGCACAATAATGAGGTCAGGTGGTTGGAGATGCAAAAAGGATTGAACCAATGGCATAAATTGGTGCCACTTTAATCCTCTCTGTCCAATCCATTTAATGTCTACATTTTGCAAACCTAGGTCTTTGTCAATACCTCTGCTTTCAGCATACCTTTTGCACCAGAAAACATAGCTGTGCCCAATAATCCACACAGAAAGCATCTTGAAGGGATCTCTGTAGGTAATCAGAAGATGTCTGTAGCTGAGGTAGGCAGGTGGTAGAATGAAATCTATCTAAAATGGTGGACAAGATGCTGTTTTTAAGAAAGTAGAGAGTTGATTGGCTGTTTAAGAAAATTCTACATTCAAATATAGGGTGCATTTTACTTTGTTTAGAAAGCATGTTTCTTATTGGTTGTTAACAAATGTTGGAAAGGTACAGCAGAAAGGATAAGGGCATGCTTTGCAAAGCCAACCACACCTGCTGTTGTCATTTGCAACATTGTGTGGTGAACTTGTGACCTGGCAGCTAAGTTGAATGTTACATGACCTGTTGCTATGGAAACTGACATTAAGGAGAAGGGGTAAAGATGTCAATTGAAAAGTGTTAATCTCTATGACCAATGGAAATTCGTTTTTCAATTTGAAAAACACTGGGAAGCAATGCCATTTGTGGCTTATGTGTATATGTATGGAAAAATAGAGGGAAACTTTGCCAATACTGGTTTGACTTTGGAAAGTGTGCTGTTCTATATTGACTGTGTGTTAAACAGAATCCTGTCTGAGTGTGTGAGATTTTTCATTCAACAGATTTATTTAAAAGGTGAGTTATATTTTTTAGAGATTTATGTAATATAGATTTGACATTTTTATGAAACTGTGCTGGTTAAATTAATTTATTAAATGTACAGATATATATTGGGATAATTTCTATTGTATTTGAACTTTGTTTAAAAAATAGTATGTACAGTAATATATATATTATTAAGTGTCTTGAAAGGTATAGTTGAATGATGCCTCTTATTTATTATTAATTGGTTAAATATGCATGAAGAATGTGTATTTTCAAAAATGGTCATATAAGGTGCAGTTTATTAGGCATGCATATTTCTTCTCAGTAAAAAGGTATAGTTTAATAATATTGCATTATTATAGATAGTTTGGTAAAATGAGGTACAACTGTTCTGTTTGCAAGATGATCATATAAGGTGTTAATGATTACAATTCTGTTAATAGTTTGTACAGTTTGTGCGGTTTTAGAAATCCTCATAAAAAAGGTGTTGTTTATTATTCTTCTTCATTAAGTCTGTTGAGAGGTACAGTTTGATGATGTTGCATATTTTTAGATTTAATGGTCAATATGTAGCTCAAAAGAAAACAGTATATTTTATTCTTTCTGGTATATAGAAGTTATCTACTTAAGTAGATAGTATGTCATGAATCATGTATTTGTTTAGATTGTTTTTTATAAATGTTGAAATTATATTTACTGGAATAATGAGAGGTACTTGACAGATTAGAGGAATGCTAAGGTAGTGAATATGGGATTTTATTACTGCATGAGAAGTGATTTACTGGTTCTATATTGTCTAACCTCGTAGTTAATATTTAACTACTATCTATGCATTTGAGGAGTAAGTCATACAGTAACTTATGTTGTGGTAAAATCAGCAATACAGTATATATGCAATCCAGCAATCCCTTTGTCACTCCCTGTGGACTCTTTCAATCATTCTGCCATGTCCTTATTTAATCACAGTGCAAAAACGCAAGCAGTAATAAATTCACCATTCTATTAACCATGTCCTTATTAACCCTGGGCGTAGTTTGCGTAGTCGCGCTACGCGAAGCTACGCGAAGACGTCGAAGCGCTACGCGAGCTTCGCGTAGCTTCGCGAGCGTGCGTAGCTGCTTGGCGCGCCCGTTCGCGATGCGTTTTTCTTGCTCGGGAACGCGTTGTTCGTGTTCGGGACGCTGTTTGCGTGCTCGGGGGCGCGAACTTACCCATGCGGTCGCCTATGGGCGCGGCCATTTTGATTTTCACTTGTCCCGCCCGTTCGCGATCCCTTATTTCCTGTTCCGGGTCGCGTATAGCGTGCTCGCGATGCGCATTCCATGTTCGGGAACGCGTTGTACGTGTTCGCGACGTTTTGTGCGTGCTCGGGGAGAAATATCGCGCGAACTTACCCATGCGGTCGCGATGGGCGCGGCCATCTTGTTTTACCACTCTATGCTATGGTTCTGGGCCTGCTTTTCTATCCTCCCTCAATCTTTGCAATCCTTAGTTTTTTACACTGTTTTTCAATTTTTCTTTATTTCTTACCTATCTCTCTCTCTGCCTAAGTCTATATTTTGCATTTTTTTCTACTTTTTACTGTATTTTTTTTACTTTTCAACTGTTTTATATAACTTTCTTCTTTAAGCTCCTACTTCTTCCCCTAACTTTATTTTTCCCTTCTAACTTTTCTTTTTCACCTCCTCCCACCCCAGAACCATGGCGAAGGGTAGCAGCAGCGGGTCAAAGGGCAAGGTGCGTGCGCCCAATCGCCGCCTGCCTTGCGGCAGACTGCGCCCCGCAGGGGTGCAAGCCCGCCAGCTGTTTACGGAGGAGGAGGTGGCCGCCCTTGTTTTTTTTATTCAGCGCCACCTCCCCTTGACCTTGGCAGCAGGCGGCAGGCCAGGCTCCGGTTACCCGACCCAGGAGCGTCACCGCCGGTGGGCGAAGGTGCGTCGGGCAGTGTTTCGCTGCTCCGCGGTCCGGCGCACACATAACCAGCTGGCCCACCGGTGGTCAGACATTCTTGACCGGGAGCAGGACCTGTTGGACCTGCTAGGTGTCGAGGTCGTGGGGCTTGGTGAGTAGCCAATATATATAGTAGTATAAGTATTGTGATTTGTGTATACATTTTTTACAAATAACAAGAATAATGCTGCTTACATTGCAGGTAAATTACGTTTCAAAATCTTCTGTGATTGTAGGACACAGGTGCTGGGCGGTACTCTTACTTTTTTGCAACTTTGCGCTCGCTTGTCATTATTATGTAAGAGTTTACTTTAGAGAACTTCAGTTAGGTAATGCTATTGCTAGAGAGACTGTAGTCCTTCCTTTGTCCTCCTGTCAAATAGTGGTGGATGGATTTGATACTAGGTTTAGTTACTATTAGTTGATAATTTTTGAACGGTGTGCGTGACGCATCCTCTGTCACTGAGTGCTGCTTACCCCAGTCCTTAGTAGAACCTTTTGTAGTTTGTTTAGTGAGTGGTACTGGTAAGCTTAGCTTAGCAGTGTCAGTCAGCTGCAGAACATCAGACGCAACCAACCAACAATTTGGTGTATGCATTATGCACTGACTTTATGCATGTGTCCTCCTTCTCATCTATGCATTTTTGATGGAAAAAAAAAATGGAAATGCATGCTTAATGAACAATTGGCCCGCCTGGAATAGGTGGGCTAGGTCAGGTGGTACTTAGGCTTAGTTAGTGTTCTGGATTTTATTTGAATCAATCAGAATGGAACACTGAATTAGTGTTCCCCAATAAGTAGACTGTCCGTGAATTCCGCAAGCCAGTAGGCGATCGGATTAGATAGGTCAATTTTATTGCAATTTTTGTTTCCTAAAACGTTTTTTGAGCGTTTTTTTTAGATAATTTATTTGTTTCACAGCAATCATTAATGTTTGTGTCTTTCTTTTTCTTTATTATATCTTACATGATCACTGATCTGCAGCACCCAGGGGCAAGAAGACGGGGTCCGAGTCGGCGGGACAACCACCAGAGGACCGCTCCTCTACCGAGGGCCCTGCTGCTGGTCCCAGTAAGTCCTCCAGTGGTTATATTAACAATTATATTGCCCTAACTTTTACTGGACCTTATTTTTTCAGAACTATTAATTCTGGCTCCACTCCCTAATTATATTTTTTACAAAAGATTCTTTGATCTTGACTTGACTATCTGTTTCTAAATTCTGGTTATCCCTGCCTCTAAGTTGTAACTGCCTCTGCTATGAATGTCTGTACTCGGTACTACTACTATTAGTCTGTCGCTAAGCTTGCCCAGTTTGCATTGCCACTCTTTATTGTACGGTTTTGAATAAAACTCAGATTGACCAATACTAATAGCTCTAGCCACTGAGTCCAGTCCTTTCGGTTGTCCTCTTCTAGGCTTCTTAATCTTGAGGCTTTGACAATTACCACAAACAAAATGCACAACCAGATATTTGACTATTTTTGATAGGATATAGTACATACTACTTGGATTCTGCACAGCCCCATGCAGAACTATGCACAATGAAAGAGGATGTTGGTGATGAGAGTTTGGAACTTGGACGTTACTCACACCTCAGTCAGAAGTGAACCCACAATCCCCTGAACGACTAGCTAGTGTCTCATTAGGTCCCCGAACCCCCACCCGAAGATACCCAATGATTATGATTCCACAACCCAGAACATAACACACTTTCGCTCACTCACTCGTGTAAGTCCACCACCACCACCACACCAAATACCACAGAGTCTATGTGTAAGTTCAAAAGGTTTATTTTCAAATGACAACTTCTGTATGTTGTTGTTCTATAAAATTCAGTGTACTCCAGCCAGCTCCAACAGCAAAATGCATAAGATTAAAACAATAAAAATTGTTGCAACAAGTGCATGATGATATAAGACAAAAGATCTGTGTGAATTCTGGGCGACTCCTCACCGTAGAACGTAGAATTACTGGTTACATGCATCATTCATAAGCTCTGCAAATCTCTGGTTCGTACTCGTAGAAGGGAATCCTCTGCCTGAGAAAAATGGTGCGTGTTAATGCAAGCATTTGTCAGTCCTGCCAAAAAACTGTAACATGTTACCTATGGCTAAGTAATACGGACTAACGGAACTCCATAACAAAGTGGCTTGTTTTCCGACCTCTTGTACGCAACGCTCAGACAGTAGCTGTATGTGCTCATGTGGGCTCAAAAGGCGTCTTACTGTTACTGCACAACAAGCTGCGAGGTAACATGCGCAAAAGACATGAAGCGAAAAATGGTTGCATGGCTCAGGCTAACTTTGCAAAGAGTAGAGTATAGTATAATAATGACCTTAGGGACCATAATAACACTACTAGTGTCTGTCTACTGACTGTACTCTAGTACCCGATTTGGACTATTGAATGTGATTTATAATAATAATATGTATTAACCTTTTTTCAATCTTGCTAGTGAAAAAGAATAAATAGGGGGAGGTGTACAGGCATCTAAAAATGTGTCATGTTTTTGCTAGGCGTACTACCGACCACCAGTGCCGGTGGGGCCAGCGGCGATGGCGTTGCGGCCATTCCGGAGGGGGCAGGAGATACAGGGGGTGAGCCAGCAGCAGTGGCGGGCGGTGGTAAGTTATATTCATGACTTATTGACATTGCACTAGCTGGAAGGGTGTGTGGAGTGGACTTCACTCACTGTACTGTTGTTGAGACTTATTAGGTATGAAGTTGTAGTGAACATTATACAACGGTTAATAAAGAAGACACCCTTTACTTAGCAGCATGAGCAATGCAGTAGCAATAGCATTACCAGCGTGACTTCATTAACCAATGGCCTCTTATATCTGACTCCAACTCAGCTGTGAAAGTTTTATGGAGGAGACTAAAAGTCAGATCAGATGACCTTGATGGATGTGTTGAACAAAAAGGGAAAGAAGGGTGGAAGGAGGAAGGGCGGGCGAGATTTAATATGACGACTGGCAGAGAAGGATACGTTGGAAGCATGGATAGGTGGCTGATAGGAATCAGATGCATGTGTTGTTGAAGGATGGGTGGGAGGTGAAAGAAGAATGGATGCCTGCCTGGGTGGAAGACACAGTATGGGTGGATACTGTGGATAGCAAGAATCATCAGCGGTGTTTGGGTGAAACTCTAAGCCAAGGCAAGCAACGGAGTGAGTGGACGCATGCGTTGTTGTTGGTGAAACAAAGTAACGTTTGTGGAGAGATTAAGAAGAATGATTGACATTTACTTAGAATGGATGGATGCCTGTATGTATTCATCATAGACAGCATAGGTGGAGACTGTCACGGGATGCACAGTTTTAGGGAATGTTAAAGAAACCGCGCCAGCGTACCAAAGCCGATGTGGGGAGGGGCAGGGTGGGGGTAGTAGTAAACAATGTATTACGCGGGCAAATACAGGTAACTTTACTGTAACATACAAATAAATAAAGTGAATTTCATTGTGCGCACTGCACCGCCAAATGCGATGCAGTGTGCGCAACAAAATTAGTTTCATTTATTTATATGTTTACTTACCTGTAATTGGCCGTAATCCATAGTTTACTACCCCCATCCTGCCCCTACCCACGCCACCGCCCGGCCAAACTCCCCGAGTCCCACCAACGACCGCTACTGACCTTATGTCGTTGTCCCATATAAAAGCAACGATCATTGGATCAGATATATAATCTGCCTTTTTGTAGTAGCCAAGGCACTGTGAAATTGAGCAATTGCCCTCCATGTAACAGAGAGAGTATGGCCAGTGCCACCCGTAATAGAAAAATACGAGCTTCCCCACCTGCAAACAGTAGTAAATCAAACTAATGTGACTCTGCGTCATGACTCGTATGTTTGTCTTGGCTTCAAGCATAGATGACCGAGCTGGCAATGCCGGCTACAACCAGGTTATGTCATTTCCCTAAACTAGAGATAAGAAGAACACTGGTGTACTGTGTACTGCTTGGAGTCCATAGTGCTAGTATAATGCCTGAAACTCCCACAAATGTTAGAGGCCGAGGAAGTGGGAGGATAGATAGATTATTACCACAAATGTTATGTACTGTGCTTCTTGCTAGTGCTACTGTGCCATTATGTGTTGAATTAATTTTGTGTTACTGTTTAGGTAAGAGTACTGGTTACAACAATATTTTTTTTCTTTCTTTTCCCAAGACAAACCATCGCGGAAGGAGTTGGCAGTCAGGGCCCGGCGCCGGAAACTGGAGGCCATATGCCGGGAGTACCGGCGGCTGGTGGCTCTGGCGGAGGAGGAGGAGGAGGCGGCAGCAGCTGCAGCCTCGTCCGATGCCCCGGGCCCCAGCCAGGCCCCAACTCCAGCGGTACGGCGCCGCGGTCTGATAGCCACCCGCCGCAATTCATTAGCAGCCAGCACTGCTGTCCCCCATTGTGGATGCCACTGCAGGGCATTCCGCAAGAAGATTCTCCTCCGGATGGCACGGCAAGAGGAGCAAATGGAGGAGCGGGTGAAAATCCTGGTGGACAAACACCTCAAAGCCCGCCGATTATAACATCGAGGACCCTGTTGCTTTGCCCCTTTTTATTCCTTGTTTTGGTGGGTGGGAATTGGGCGTTGGGGTTTCGGGACATTATTTGGACTTTTTTCGTTTTGGACATTGGTTGGGGTTAGGGAGAGGGGTGGGTCAGGTGTGGGATAGTTTATTTTTGTTAGGGTAATAAATTATATTTATACTTAAACATACAATGTTAATGTTTTGTGGGGGGTTACTGTTTTACGAATTAACGTCACATTGGTTTGCTTGCTGCTGCAGGGCCGCAGCCAGTGTTTGATTTAAATAATCTGCCGATGATGTATAACAAACAGATAGATGCGGTACCCCTCACTGAGTTATTTGTCCTACTAGTATTCTACCTCCCACCAAACTTATCTTACCTGTGATTGATGATGACTACGTTCGGCACAGCGATGGCTGCATGGTTTCCATAGAGAATGTAGAAGATGCCATGGTTGTGGTGGTAGTAGTAGAGTAGACACTGGCAGTAGCATTTGCTAAAAAAATAAAAAAAGAGACAGTCACTTGCCTGAGAAAAACTGTGGGAGGAGTAGTCGAACGAAGTGAAATACAGTACAGAAGACGACTGCCAAACAAACAATATTGCAGTTGCAACTGCTAAAGTCAAATTAAACATAATGGTGGCGGGGACAGCCTAGTACAAGAAGTTATAAACTGCAGTTGTGCTGTCGAGTGAGTCACTTAACTTAACACAATCGTAATTCGTAACCTTTACTGCTGTGTGGTAGGAGTTTGATGATTAATCCAATCAATGACGGCAATTAATTATGATGTACTACTATTAGCCGTTGACGGCTTGCACAATGCACATAGACTGAGCATGGGTGGCCAAGCAGAAGAAGCTCCTCGCCCTGCCTTGCAATTGAATTAGTGTTGCTTTCACCACATCTGCCCCAGCAAGCGTGTGATCAATTGGTGTACATTTTATGTAGTCACATCACACCTCAATATAAATCACAGCCCGGGGGAAGAGGGTTAGGGTTTGATGAATGGATGGGAAGGGGGTTTGGGGAAAGGTTTGAAAATGAAAAACAGTACGCATGGACAACAAAAGCAAAGCGCAATCTTGGCAGACGACCATGATCTTATCCAAAAAATCAATAAAGCGAGAAAAGGGAAATGCATGCGTTAATGATGATGAAGATTAGATAACTTGATGGTTAATGAGTAGTACTTAATAACTCCTACTAGACAATTAGACAGTACAGGGCACCAGTATATTCTATGCAATTTGCCTTGCCTGTAATATGCCCTCAGAGACCCAAATTCCATGTTGTACTGGGCTTACTTGTAAAGATAGCAAAGACAATTAAAAAACATTTGTAGGGATCAATTAGCAAACAAACACACAACACACAGTCCTAATGATTGCAGAGAAAAAAGGATTCAAATTAATTAAAAGATGAATGATGAATGATACTAAAGTTACTGTATTATCATGCTAAAATTGTGGAGTTGAATCTCGTCCTTCCTCTTGGTCCTATCTTCCATGGACGCTCCGCACATCAATCTTGGTGGCCTTCCTGATGCCGATTGGTAAGGTAAATGTGAGTTGTGTCTCCCAGTATAGCAAGCACAGGGTAAAGGCCGGCCTGTAACGTCTAGATGGAAAAACAAAAGGGGTATTGAGAAATCAATGAATAAAAAAAAAAAACATCATTTACGGTGGAGTCCAAGAAGAGAAGAGAGAACACTTTCAGAGTGAGGCGGCTTGGATATATCGTGTAGATTCTGTTTACAGCATTAAGCTACAACAACAACAGGACAGAACAGGCCCACCACAGCACCAGCCCGTGACCCAACCTCCATTTACCTTAATTTTTGACATAGCCAGACAAAAGGCATACACAGCAACTTAGCATTTTCCTAATTAAGTGACAAAATCAATGCGCCGCTGTCAGTCATCACTACACTCGACTAGACCACTACATGGACATGTAGGTCTGCTGTGTTTACTACTTTCTTGTTGAATTGTTGTGTTTATGTTTACCTTATGCCACTTCATGAAATGCAGTTAGTCCTTGAATCATCTCCGATCCAACTGAATGACTGCGCGCGAAAAGATAGTATGGTCATCATCATGGTGTGGTACGTGTTGTCCAACTACAACTCAGTCTGTATTGACTCCGATTAAGTCCATATTCCATATTAAAAAATTGCAACAGATATTGGCCTGCACCTGCAGTAGTAGGAGTACAATTTGGTTATTAAACAACAAGAAAGGAAACATTGACTGTCACTTACTTACTTGAGTCACTTTGTAGATTAACTAGTAGAGTAGAGTTCGACTTCATGCACAACATCAACAACAAACAACAGCAATCGCTCAGAGTCTGCAAACATCCAATGCATTCCATCATTACCTGTCTTGCTCTTCTCTTTGGCTGTCAGATCATCAGATGCCTAGTTCTGACATTTTTTTTTTTTTTTTGCGGGGCAGTGGCCTCATCATTATTACTCCAGTCCACATTCATTTTGAGTGTTAGGCGCTGTTTCGGTTTTCGTCTTATTCATCTGTGGCACTTCTTTGTCACAGTTTAAGTTGCTTCCCATGGTCAGCACTGTGATGATGGTCCGCGGCCTGTGTAGTGCTCATTGCTGGTCATTTGAGTTTGCACAAATGTCAGCAAGTTTCTTCGAAGAGTCTCTTGTCTTTCTCTGCCAAGTACCTTCTGTCCTGACAGTGAGGACCTTTGGATGCCTGCTGAGGCTGTAGCCTTCGGACACTGATGAGTTTCAGCTCGAAAACAAAACGGAGGATAGCTATAGTAGTCACGTTTCACTTCTAATGGAGGCGGGACTGGTAAAGGCAACATTTCTTGTACTAATGTCTGGCTTGATGGAAATGTACTCGTGCGAGACAGGAAGATGAAGCAGGACTCTGAAGAGTGGACAGTTAAATGCACAGACGTGCAACTCCAATAGGGAAATAAAAAGAAGACGGTGGTGATGGTTTTGTTGTGATTTGATTTGAACCAGAAAGACAGATACACAGACACATAAAGGAAGGAAGAAAGCAACAATTTGAAAGCCTAGTTGTCAGGGAAGAGGAGCTCGTCCTCAAACTCTGGTGGTTCGGACAGAAGTAGGTCCTGTAACGCACTATTTACGTCATCCAAGTCGCTCTGCTCTTCCTGCTGTGATTCACGTATTTTGTAATCCGGTGGTATAAAGTGCTGATTCATTTTGATCATGGTTAACCTCTCCACGCTTTGGGCCGAGAGACTGGTCCTTTTCGAAGTTACAATGGCACCAGCAGCACTGAAAACACGCTCAGAAGAGACACTTGCGACAGGGGAAGCGAGATACTTTATCGCCAGCCTGCTGAGCACTGTCCATTGGCTTCTTTTCCCATACCAATACACCAATGGGTTTCCATCCATGAAGACCTCTGTTGGGTCATCCAGATAGGCCTGGACCATCCGCTCAATGTTAAGGGGTGCTCGGATGTGCTCGGCCGGTTTTGCCTTTGCATCAGCACTGGACTTACCATACCCCTGCTGTAGAAACCAATCAGTTGCACATTGTGCTGTGGATGATCCTGTTCTTGATGTTATTGTTGGTGTAGGTGACTGCTGGGAGGCAAATGCACTGCCCTCAGGCTCCGAAGTATAACTTGACTCTGGATGCCCTGTAGTACTGGTTATGGCCTGTGGTGGGGGGCCTGTAATTAACAGCCGTTCGCTTTCGAAAATAGTTGCTTCCTTAGCTATCAAAGTTTTGTAGTTGGCAACATCCACTTCCGAAAAAGGAATTACTGCCTTGCTGTTCAGAAATACTTTGTACCGTGGATCCAAAATTGTGGCACTAATGTAATGTGGTTGTGACAAAATTTTATTTTTAATCCTTGTATTTTCCGATAAGCGAGCGGCTAAGGTCTCCGCCAAATGATATGCGTCTTGTTTGTCATCCACACCTGCGTACGTTTCAGACACATCCTTCAGCTGTTGCTCTAGCATGTGCAACAATGGGATAGCTTGGCCCATAGTACAGTCCTCCCTGCTGACTTCACGTGTGAAGATCTCAAAAGGAAGTAGCATCTCAGTCAGGCATTTAATGAGGTCCCATTGAGCCATCTCAACGGTCATGCCTCTCACAGTAGGTTCCCCTATTCTTTGCATGACATAAGCATTGAGTGGTATGTACAGTTCAAACAGACGATCAAGCATATAATAAGTTGAGTTCCAACGTGTTGGCACCTCCTGGATGAGCGCTTTGACTGGCAGTTTATGCTCACGTTGAATGACCCTCAGCTGCTTCCGGGCTTTAAAAGAATGGCTGAAATGTGTGCATATTCTTCTGCAGGTGACCAGTAAGTTGCTGACTTTTGATTCATTTTTCAAAAAGTCTTGAACAACAATGTTAATGCAGTGTGCCAAACACGGGACCCTGAAATAGCCACCATTGCGCATGGCCAAAACTACATTACTGCCGTTGTCCGTGGCAACAAAACCAATCGTAAGCCCTCTTGGGCGCAGCCACTCAAAGACCTTGGTGTTAAACTCTTCCAAAATGTTTGCAGCAGTATGAGATTTCTCCATGGCAAACATGGCTACAGTTGCATGTTTGCGAGTGGCATGAAAAATCTCTGCAGTATCAACACCAGCAGATAGCTGTTCTCTAACACCCACAAAACTGATCCAGTGTGCAGTGATGCACATGTAATCTGTGGCTTGGCAACTGGTCCACATGTCTGTAGTCAGGTGGATACTGTGAACAGCACTCTGCTTCAAGGCCTTTCCTAGCAATTCCAGCACGTCGTGATGTAGTGCTGGAACTGCAACTCTGGCAAAATAGTAGCGGCTGGGAACATGCCATTTTGGGCAGATGGTTGACACAAATTCCACAAAACCCAACCCTTCAACAAAAGAAAAAGGGAGAAGGTCCAGTGCTAACATTTTAGCCAGCTTCGCATTGTACAAACGTGCTATTGGGTGGTTGCGTTCGTACTGCCCCTCACCCCCAAACATGCTGATAATGGTAGGCTGCATGGTTTTCCTTTCTCTTAGGCTCAACGCACTTTTTGGTAGTGCGGACCTGGTACTTCTTGGTGTCTCCGGCTGACTCTTACTCTTGTGCCACTGAGATGTTGCTGAAGATGTGTGCAACGTTAAGACTGCACTGCTGGGGTCAGGGACACCTTGTGTACCACTAGTGAGAATGTCTCCCTGTCCTTCCTCTTCCACCGTGATCGGATCTTCTTCTACTCCTTTATCCCCACCAACACCAATGGTTGCAGTTTTTTTTCTGTCGCGAAGGTGGTCCTCCCAGCTGATCAAGTGGTGTTTTTTCAGATGGGTCATTTGGCCTCCGGTACCATAGTTTGTACCAAGCTTACCACGACTAACAGAGGTATTACAAATGGAGCATATAGCAATGTTCTCCTCCTTTTCGCTAACCGTAAAGAAGTCCCAAACTGGGGAGCTTAACTTTGGCCTCCTGCTGGAGGTGCCACTTCCAATGCCGGATGATCTGTAGGGTGTGTGTTGAATTTGACTCTGTGCTGCTGTACCACTACCTACTCCTACAGAGGTGGTGGTTGTGCTGGATGTAGGTCGCTGCCGGGCCTTTGCTAATGCAAATATGGAAGCTGTAGGTCGTGTTGGTGTTACCTGTGGAGGTATGCGTGCTACATCCCTCGCAGCGATTTTGGATAGAGTAAGAATGTTGGTCTCCATCTCCTCGGGGCCGGGAGTGATGTTCGTGATGACTGGCTCGTCGTCATCATCATCATCATCTTGCTGTTCTACATCGACCTCCATAAGTGTAAGGCTTTCTGGAACCTTCCTTTTCCCTAGCTTGGTCTTGGAACGTGGCTCCCTCTCAGACTCAGTTTGTGGCTTCCAAGTGGCATCTAGATCATCAGAAGGGGGCTTGGCGAAGAACTCGATGGACTACCCCTCCTTTTCCTTGCTGGGGATTTGGAAGACAATGGATCTTCTGAATGAGTGGCTTCTTCTTCTACCTCTGCATGAGGCTCAATTTCCTGAACTGCCCCTACTTCAGGAGGAACAACAACTACTATTGCGGGCGGTGGTTGCGGCTGTTGTTGTTGACCACTTATCTGCTGTGTTTCCTCCTGCGTTGATTGGGTACTACTTTGAGATAGCGATAAGTTTATCTCCGGCTCAGCATCACTGCTTTCCACCATTAGGCTGGCTACCTCTTCCCCACTCATGTGCTTGGCCCTGGGTTGGTGGGTTGGGTCCACTGATGCGGATGTGCTGCCCCCAGCTTGCCCCCGGACACCGCTGCTGCAGGCGCAATTTTTTTTCTCCCAAAAAGGTACTGGCCGGCACACCAGACTTCAGTGTCACTTGCTTCTTCTGTTCCTTCTTCTTCTCAATAGCAACTTTCTTGGTACTGGAGGACCTGGTACCTGCTTTCTTTGGGCCCATCTTCTTCAGATGTCAGCAGCACTCAGTTGCAGAGATGTCTGGTCAGGTCACACGTCACGTTGTGTGTCCAGCAGCAGGATGTCTGTCTGGAAGTGCAACAGGCAATGATGAGAGACACACCTCCTCCTCAGTCTTTGTGCACCTAAAAGCAAAAAAGCCAGAACATCAGTCAAACATAGCACAAATCAAACAAATAGAATATAGAACTTAGTGTGTGGTGGCCTCAATTATTAAATTTCAGAAACTCTTCCAACAACAACACACAGTGTAGCCATTTGTGAGACGTTGACAACAAGGCCAGGGCTTTCCTGGCTACTGTACACTCTGGAAGAATAAGAATATTAAAGAACAAAAACTAAAATGTACTGGAGCATGTTTGGCCTAAATTTGTGCATCACGTGTGATGTATTATATAGCAGCATCAGGGAGCTGCAGCTGGCAATGGGGATGGATTTGGAAGCAGTAAAACAAGAGGAAAAATGGAAAGACACGCAGGCCTATGTGGCAAAAACAGCACACTAATAACTACCACAACAAAATGGCCCCCAGAAACATGGTGACTCACAGGCACAAGGCACGGCAAACAATGAACTCAAGCAGGCCTATATATGGGCAGACAAAGGATGCCTTATAAAACACACACAGCTTTAATGCAAAAACTAAAATCCACATGGCTAAAAACACTTTGGAAAGTTAGACAACCACTACAACAACACAATTATAATGACACAGTACACACGCAAAAAAGGCATTTATTTACCACACCCAATAAGTGAAATAGTCAGACCCTCCAAAAAAAGCCACATTTCGCAATTCAATTTA
This sequence comes from Calotriton arnoldi, assembly GCA_963921515.1. Taxonomy (NCBI): domain Eukaryota; kingdom Metazoa; phylum Chordata; class Amphibia; order Caudata; family Salamandridae; genus Calotriton; species Calotriton arnoldi. The sequence goes on along the minus strand of CAWUFW010009911.1, from coordinate 295,856 downwards.
ATCTATTCAATGCCATCCATGGCCTAAATGATGCCAAAATTCCACAGACTACACAGAAACAGTTTTATGCACCCATGGTGACTACCTCTGGGCCTACTGGCATACTGGGCCGCAAGTTTGGAGGCCTATGGCAAAAGCACAGTGGCTGGTTTAACAAAATGGCCGCCGCCCACATGGCCAGGCCACCCAAAATAACAAAAAGTGAAGACAAAGGACAGGACCAGGCAGTTGGAGACTCTGGGAAACTTGCTACCTCTTGGAAAAAATTGTAAAACAAAAAAAAAATGACTCCTTGATCACCAAACTACATCTAAATGACAACCTGAGGAGTTTTTTGTGCAAAATGAACTAAATCAACATTTTCGAGAAGGTTTAATGATGCTCGAGAGATATTGTTCGCCAGATTGTAAATTTTGCGTGTTCGGCATCGCGATCGTCACAAATTGTCGTTATCGCGCGCGCGAAAACGTACATTGAGCGCGCGAAGAAGTTAAAAAGTGTAAGTCCGCGTTGTCGCGCAGTGCGGACTTGCCCAAAGTCCGCGAGCTGAACGCCCAGGGTTACCTACTGGCTGAAAAGGCCTATTTATTTAACAAACACCACAAAAAATAAAATACGCCCCAAAAACCACTTTTACCAATTCAAAACAATGCCATCCATGGCCTCAATTATGTTACAATTCAACAGACAACAAAAAACAGTTTTTATCCACCCATGAGGATGACTACCGCCGGGCCTACTGGCACACTAGGCCGCAAGCTTTGAGGCCTATGGCAAAAGCACAGTGGCTGTTCACACAAAATGGCCGCCAACACATGGACAGGCCACCCAGAACAACAAGAAAAGGAAGACAAGACAGACAATGCAGGCCTATGGCAAAAGCACAATGCCTGGCTTCACAAAATGGCTGCCACCCACATGGCCAGGCCACCCAAAATAACAAAAAGTGAAGACAAAGGACAGGACCAGGCAGTTGGAGACTCTGGGAAACTTGCTACCTCTTGGAAAAAATCGTAAAACAAAAAAAAAATGACTCCTTGATCACCAAACTACATCTAAATGACAACCTGAGGAGTTTTTTGTGCAAAATGAACTAAATCAACATTTTCGAGAAGGTTTAATGATGCTCGAGAGATATTGTTCGCCAGATTGTAAATTCTGCGTGTTCGGCATCGCGATCGTCACAAATTGTCGTTATCGCGCGCGAAAACGTACATTGAGCGCGCGAAGAAGATAAAAAGTGTAAGTCCGCGTTGTCGCGCAGTGCGGACTTGCCCAAAGTCCGCGAGCTGAACGCCCAGGGTTACCTACTGGCTGAAAAGGCCTATTTATTTAACAAACACCACAAAAAATAAAATACGCCCCAAAAACCACTTTTACCAATTAAAAACAATGCCATCCATGGCCTCAATTATGTTACAATTCAACAGACAACACAAACAGTTTTTATGCACCCATGAGGATGACTACCGCCGGGCCTACTGGCACACTAGGCCGCAAGCTTTGAGGCCTATGGCAAAAGCACAGTGGCTGTTCACACAAAATGGCCGCCAACACATGGACAGGCCACCCAGAACAACAAGAAAAGGAAGACAAGACAGACAATGCAGGCCTATGGCAAAAGCACAATGCCTGGCTTCACAAAATGGCTGCCACCCACATGGCCAGGCCACCCAAAATAACAAAAAGTGAAGACAAAGGACAGGACCAGGCAGTTGGAGACTCTGGGAAACTTGCTACCTCTTGGAAAAAATTGTAAAACAAAAAAAAAATGACTCCTTGATCACCAAACTACATCTAAATGACAACCTGAGGAGTTTTTTGTGCAAAATGAACTAAATCAACATTTTCGAGAAGGTTTAATGATGCTCGAGAGATATTGTTCGCCAGATTGTAAATTCTGCGTGTTCGGCATCGCGATCGTCACAAATTGTCGTTATCGCGCGCGCGAAAACGTACATTGAGCGCGCGAAGAAGATAAAAAGTGTAAGTCCGCGTTGTCGCGCAGTGCGGACTTGCCCAAAGTCCGCGAGCTGAACGCCCAGGGTTACCTACTGGCTGAAAAGGCCTATTTATTTAACAAACACCACAAAAAATAAAATACACCCCAAAAACCACTTTTACCAATTCAAAAGTAAACAAGGCCATCCATGGATGCCCGGCCTACATGATGTTTAAACTTTAAATTCAACAGACATCACAGAAACATGCACCCATGGGTACCTCTGGCTCTAGTCTGGGCCTACTGGCTGAAATTCCAATCAAAGAAAAACAACTAGGCCCCTGCCGAAACTACAGGCCACAACAATACATTTTAAAAAATATGGAAATCCCCCCAAAAAATGTAGGTACAAACAAGCCCCAATCAAACAAACAAGTACACCAATTCTCCAACTTACTTGTAAAATCTCAAATCCAAGAGTCCTCAAATCCAATCCAATGATATGATGCAGCAGACAGACACAAAAAGTGATCCTTCCAGCTCCAAATCCAAATGAAAGTGAACAGCACATGGACAAAACACTGGGAGGAGCCTGCTGGACAGGAACAGGAAGTTTGAGAATCAGGGGCACTTCCTTCCTCTTGGAAAAAAAGAAAAAGGACTCCTTGCTCACCAAACTACATCTCTAAATGACAACCTGAGGAGTTTTTTGTGCAAAATGAACTAATTCATCATTTTCGAGAAGGTTTTATGATGCTCGAGATATATTCTTCGCCAGATTGTAGTTTCTTCGTGTTCGGGATCGCGATCTTACCAACACTGCCGCCGGAAGTCAGATCGCGCGTCCGAATGACGTGTTCGCGGTCGCACACTCTCGCGGGATCTTGCGGCCGGATTCCAAATCTCGTGGCGCCCGCGAACGGATAGGAAGTCGCGTCGGCGAACGCAGAATCACGGTAGGTCGTTACCGCGCGCGCGAGAACGTATATTGAGCGCGCGATGAAGAAAAACAGCTACGCTACGCCGCAAATTGCGTAGTGCACGGTAACTTCGCGTTCTACACGAATCGCGAAGTTACCGTAAATTCGCAAGCTTCGCGAGCGTAGCGAAGTTCACCGCCCAGGCTTAGTCCTTATCTAATCACTGTGCCGAAACAGAAGCACTTATAAACTTGCCCTGCTATCAAGTACCAGCACTCTAACTATCCAGTCACTGTCCATGCACTTGTAGAATGACTCAGGCATTAAGACACGCAGTGCTACAGTCACATGTGCACAATCTATGTGGTCCCCTAACCCCCTGCAGACTACTGATTCACTCGTGCAACAACTCAGATAGTAGCCATGCAGTTCAGTAATCACACTATCACTCTCTGTCCACTCCTGCAATGAACCTGACAGAACCATGACCTTTTCTAATCACTGTGCTGAAACATAAGCACTTATAAAATCACTCTGCTGTGAACTACCAGCACTCTACCTATCTAGTCACTGTCCATTCACTTGTACAATGCCTCAGGCATTAAGACACGCAGTGCTACAGTCAAATGTGCACAATCTATGTGGTCCTCTAACCCCCTACAGACTACTGATTCACTCCTGTAAAAATCCAGGTAGTAGCCATGCAGTTCAGCAATCACAGTGTCAGTCTCTGTGCACTCCTGCTATCATCCTAAGAGAACCATGTCATTATCTAATCACTGTGCTGAAACACAAGTACTTATAAACCCACCCTGCTGTCAAATAGCAGCACTCTATCTATCCAGTCAGTGTCCATGCACTTGTACAATGCCTCAGGCATTAAGAAATGTTGTGCTACAGTCACATGTGCACAATCTATGCGGTCCCCTAACCCCCTGCAGACTACTGATTCACTCGTAAAAAATCCTGGTAGTAGCCATGTAGTTCAGCAATCACAGTGTCAATCTCTGTCCACTCCTACTATCATCCTGACAGAACCATGTCGTTATCTAATCACTGTGCTAAAACACAAGCACTTATAAACTCACCCTGCTGTCAAATAGCAGCACTCTAACTATCCAGTCACTGTCCATGCACTTGTACAGTGACTCAGGTATTAAGACACCCAGTGCTACAGTCAAATTTGCACAATCTATGCAGTCTCCTAACCCCCTGCAGACTACTGATTCACTTCTGCAATAACCCAGGTAGTAGCCATGGTGTTCAGCAATCACAGTGTCAATCTCTGTCCACTCCTACTATCATCCTGACAGAACCATGTCGTTATCTAATCACTGTGCTGAAACACAAGCACTTATAAACTCACCCTGCTGTCAAGTACCAGCACTCTAATTATCCAGTCACTGTTCATGCACTTGTACAATGACTCAGGCATGAAGACACGCAGTGCTACAGTCACACGTGCACAATCTATGTGGTCCCCTAACCCCCTGCAGACTACAGATTCACTCGTGCAAAAACTCAGATAGTAGCCATGCAGTTCAGTAATCACACTGTCACTCTCTGTCCACTCCTGCTATCAACCTGACAGAACCATGACCTTTTCTAATCACTGTGCTGAAACATAAGCACTTATAAACTTGCCCTGCTATCAAGTACCAGCACTCTAACTATCCAGTCACTGTCCATGCACTTGTACAATGCCTCAGGAATTAAGACATGCAGTGCTACAGTCACATGTGCACAATCTATGTGGTCCCCTAACCCCCTGCAGACTACTGATTCATTCGTGCAAAAACTCAGATAGTAGCCATGCAGTTCAGCAATCACACTGTCACTCTCTGTCCACTCCTGCAATGAACCTGACAGAACCATGACCTTTTCTAATCACTGTGCTGAAACATAAGCACTTATAAACTCGCCCTGCTGTCAAGTACCAGCACTCTATCTATCCAGTCACTGTACATGCACTTGTACAATGGCTCAAGCATTAAGACACGCAGTGCTACAGTCAAATGTGCACAATCTATGTGGTCCTCTAACCCCCTGCAGACTACTGATTCACTCCTGTAAAAATCCTGGTAGTAGCCATGCAGTTCAGCAATCACAGTGTCAGTCTCTGTGCACTCCTGCTATCATCCTAAGAGAACCATGTCGTTATCTAATCACTGTGCTGAAACACAAGCACTTATAAACTCACCCTGCTGTCAAATAGCAGCACTCTATCTATCCAGTCAGTGTCCATACACTTGTACAATGACTCAGGCATTAAGACACGCAGTGCTGCAGTCACATGTGCACAATCTATCCGGTCTCCTAACCCCCTGCAGACTACTGATTCACTCCTGCCAAAATCCAGGTAGTAGCCATGCAAGTCAGCAATCACACTGTCACTCTTTGTCCACTCCTGCAATCATCCTGGCAGAACCATGTCCTTATGTAATCTCTGTGCCGAAACACAAGCACTTATAAACTCACTCTGCTGTGAACTACCAGCACTCTACCGATCTAGTCACTGTCCATGCACTTGTACAATGCTTCAGGCATTAAGAGACACAGTGGTACAGTGAAATGTGCACAATGTATGTGGTCCCCTAACCCCCTGCAGACTACTGATTCACTCCTGCAAAAATCCAGGTAGTAGGCATGCAAGTCAGCAATCACGGTGTCAGTCTCTGTGCACTCCTGCAATCATCCTGACAGAACCATGTCCTTATCTAATCTCTGTGCTGAAACACAAGCACTTATAAACTCACCCTGCTGTCAACTACCAGCACCCTAACTATCCAGTCACTGTCCATGCACTTTTTCAATGACTCAGGCATTAAGACACGCAGTGCTACAGTCACATGTGCACAATCTATGCGGTCCCCTAACCCCCTGCAGACTACAGATTCACTCCTGCAAAAATCCAGGTAGTAGCCATGTAGTTCAGCAATCACAGTGTCAATCTCTGTCCACTCCTGCAATCATCCTGACAGAACCATGTCCTTATCTAATCACTGTACGAAAACCCAAGCATTTATAAATTCACCATTCTCTTTTGTTGCACTACTCTAATGATCCAGTCAGTACCCATGTACTCATGTAATGACCCAGGTACTAATACATCTAGTATTACAATCATCTATCCACTATTGATGCAGTCCTCTAAACACATAAACACTACTTATTTAGTTCTACAATTATTCAGTTAGTATCTGTGTCTTGCAGTAAATGAATTGTGATTTTAAAACAAAGTGTTTAAATTGTTTTTTATATACAACGTGTTTGTTTAGTAATACAATAGTATATTTTATAAATGTATTATAATAATGTCATATATATTTTTTTTTAACAGGTATTGTTTATCATCATTAAAAAAACTTACCATGACTAGAATAAAACAAAAGAGGAAACAACAAAAAAAGGACTATTATTTGAAGAAAACACAACAGCAAAAATTAGATGAACTACAACATGTGTGAAAAAAGAAAAAGTCTTGTGGTAAGAGAACAAAAGAATTTATTAAAAAACTTTCAAAGGCTAGAAACAGTGTGCACAATCTGGAAAGTAGAAAGAATGCCTCAACAACAAAAAAGAATAAGAAGAAAAAAGGCAAAAATAATGGGAAATCACGGTCTAAAGAAACAATGTATGGTAAAAGGAGAAAAAATCTATTTGATGAAATAAGGAAAAGAATGTTTTACAACAGAGTTGTCTTTAATTTGTTAAAAGATGTGAAGAAATATAAAAAAAGATCAGCATTTTATAAAAAAAACACATTGAAACTATTGTTGAGAAGGCTTTTGATTTAAAAAGGAAATTATTCATTTTAATTTTAAATAGAATTCGATCACTAGATAAGCCAATACATTTTATGAAGGCCAAAAGTAAAAACAAGAGAGTAATTAACAGAACTAACTTTTGTGATATTTTTTGGGGTGAATGGAAACAAAGTTCAAGTTCAGAGCCTTTTTTTAATGAAGAGAGTTATTTTCAAACCAATACATTATTGCTTGCAGTTGATACCAGTGGCCGTGCTTATGAGGTTAGAAATGGTTGTCCAATTGAAAAAGAGAAGATGGTTCCCAGAAATGTAGAAGAAGTGATAGCTGATGAAGTTCTAGGGAGACGTACTAAAGCCCCAGTGTATACTTGGGATTGTAGTAGTATTTGCAGTATACGACAGGAATCTATTGATATTTTATGGAATTCTTTACAAGTCTATAGTAAAAAAAGTGTTAAACAAAAGATTAAGATGTTGCAAGGACTAGATCCTTGCAGAGTGAGAAAAAATACTGGTTTGCAAGGTCATTCTCTAGCTTGTCTTTCTAGAAAAGTATGTCAAAGTGTTTTTCATCATTTTAGAATGTTAGCAGTACATCATTCTCAAATGCGGAAGTTAGTCAGAGGATTGTATTACGCAAAAAGTCCAGCAATAATTTTAAATGACTTAAACAGTGCTGTTTTGCATGGGTGAGTATCAGATGTAAAAAAAGTTTGTGATGAAATAGAGTTTCGTTACTTTGGTCCTGAAGAAGAGAGTGGACAAAGTGAGACATTGATAGAAGTAGGTGTTGAAGAAACTGTGGAAGATAGTAGTACAGAGAAGTTTGAAGAACAAATTACAAAGTTTAAGGTAATTTCATGTGAAAGGCCAAATTATACTTGCATTTGTTGTCGAAGAACTCACTATAAAAATCAGACTAGGACTGTTGATCTGTATTTAAAAAGTGAAAGAGAAAATAATGATAAGTGGAAGGAATTTGCAACTTATTTGTTGGTAGAGGATTGCTTTGATTTGGGTACTGATCAGCGTATTTGTAAATATTGTTATAACAAATTAGACGATAATAAAATGCCTGCTAGAGCTGTCCATAATAATCTAGAGTTGGTAACTATTCCTCCAGAACTGATAGATTTAAACACATATGAGTCTATTCTGATTCAATGTGTGCACCCATTTCAGGCTATTGTTCGTATGGAGCCTAAAACAGGTAAATTGCCTCCTACAGATTTACAGAGAGGATTAAAAGGTAGAGTTGTATATTTACCACTAGATTTAAAGAAAAATATTGAAACTATTGGTGTACAGAATGTAGAAAGTGAACCACTAGTTATTCTAGTTAATGGTGTTCCTACTAAGAGTAAGAACATCTGGCAGGAATTAGTGGATGTCAGGAAAGTGCAAAAGGCAACATTATATCTTATAAAAAACAATGATTACTACAAAAATGTGTATGTGGAAGAAGAAGAAATACTTTTAGAAGATGATAGTGAAATGTCAAGTGGTCAAATTGAGAAAGTAGACATGTCCAAAAGTGAAGAAATTTATGAACATTATAGTGTACATCCACTTCATTCGAAAAAAGTCATGGGGAATACTATTGAATTATTCCCAATGAAGAAAGCGAAGGGGACTCCCATGAGTGTTTTGGAAAAAGTTTGGAAGCTCGTTGTTTTCCCCAGCTGTTCCCAACTGGAAAAGGTGGACGATATGATGAACGATCAGTACAGATTCCTGCATCAGAATATTGGACAACAAGATTGTATGCAGAAGATCCAAGATTGCGACAATGTATCCCATATATATTTCATCTTTTGTTTGAGAGTGACTTGTCTGGACTTTCATATGCAGTCAACCATATATTAAAAACAGGAGTACATCTTCAAAATGTATCTGCAAAGGAATTTATGGATAAAGTACATCAGAGAGACGATCATTTAGAATCTCAACTGATTAATTTGATGGAATGTCAGCGTGGTACTAATGAGTATTGGCATCGTCGTCATGGAGAACTTAAATGCATGCTAAGGAACTTAGGAACTCCTTTGTGGTTTGTTACCCTAAGCTGTGCTGAATACGCTTGGGATGATTTACTTGAATTTCTTCGAGAAGCAAATTCAAATATTAAAAATATTGAATACAAGACACCTGGAGAATTGTATTCTTTGGATCCTGTAAATGTATGCAGATATTTCAATCATAGGTTTGAAGCTATGATGTCTTTTATCTGCAATAAAAAGAATCCTCCTCTTGGAGAAGTTATTGATTTCTTTTGGAGAAAGGAGTATCAAGCTAGAGGTGCTCCTCATATACATATGCTTTTATGGATCAAGGATGCACCCAAATTTGGAACTGATTCGGATGACACTGTTTTATCTTTTATTGAAGATTATGTTACATGTGCTATACAAAAAAGAACAGAAGAAAACAACTTAAGGCAACAAGTGTTACGATTCCAAAGTCATCGATGTGGCAAATTCTGTCAATGGAAATACAAGTCGAAGGAAAAGTTTTATACCAAATGTCGTTATGGATTTCCACGTCCAGTAATATCCAAAGGAAGAGTAAACAGTTTCATGTCAGCAGTGAGACATACCATCACTAGAACATCACCCAAAAATACTTACAATTTGAAAAGAAGTGAAGATTAAAAGTATATCAATGATTATAATCCAGTTATTCTCTCGATGTGGAATGCTAATGTTGCGGATAATTCCATTGCTGTTGCTCGGTATGTAACATCATACATAACAAAATCAGAAAAGACGGAGTTGAAAGAAATGTGGGAAGAAATTTCTCACGAGAAGAGTCTTAGTAAGAAATTGTACAGTTTTAGTTTGAAGATGTTATCCCATCGAGAGATTGGAGCGTACGAATGCTCGGATCGGTTGTCGTCTGCAAGTTTATATTCAAAGTCAAGAGGAATCATTTGGGTGAGACTTGGTCTTGCTGCAACACGAAATCGAGTACTTAAATCTATACAAGAAATCGAATATTTAGATGTAAATGAACCGGAAAGCACAGATATTGTCAAAACAAACATGTTGGATACATACTATCCAAATAGAAGTCGTCCTCTTGAAAACATATGTCTCTATGAAGTGCTGCAATATTACAGTTTTAAGAGAAATACTACAGAAAACATAAATGAAGGAAAATATGCAATGATTGGTTCAGAAGGATGTTTGGTGAAACAAAGTAAAGGAAATCTGATTAATCATAGGAAACTATGGGGCCGATTCCGATCTCGGCCGGTAGGGCACCGAATCGGATTCGGCTTAACCGGATCCGATTCGGAGCCCTCTTTCCCGACCGATTCGTACGTGCGTCCGGCCGAGCGAGTACGATGCGAGCGCATGCGAAATCGCTGACTGACTTGTTTGCGGGTCCGAAGCGCTCCGACCGACTCGCACGGACACGCCTCGCACCGCGCGATGGAGACGTTCCCCGGCCGGGCAAGTACGATGCGCGCCGCGAGCAGTCCGACCGACTCTTGCTGTCCGGCTCGAAAGAGCAGTCGGAGCCGCACTTTGGGGGTCCGTGTCGGACCCCCCTTTACACGTAGCCACGCGAGTCGTACACAGGGGGGACCCATGGGTCCCCCCTACCTGTACATGTACGCCGTGAGTCGCTTCGAGGCGTACCTGCTGTAGGGGGCACCCTTGTTCACCTCGCACCCATTGGGTCAATGGGAGCCCGCGTACGCGTTGTACGTCCGGCTCCCATTGACTTCAATGGGAGTCCAACCGAATCGAGTCCGATAGCATACGTTCGCATCGTACTCGTTCGGTCGGGCTGCTAGAGTTCGATTTGGTCGGAAATTTCTCCGGGTCCGGCTCGGTCGGAGAGATTTCCTGCCCGAATCGGAATCGGCCCCTGAGTTGTGATACTCCTGATAGAAGAGAATTTTACTATTTAGCACTTTTGCAACTCTTCAAGCCTTGGCGTACGGAATTGGAATTACTTGGAGATTTTCAGTGCTATGAAGATTATTTCAATGTATGTAAAGATAGCATTGAATGCACAGTTTTTGCAAATTATCTCAAAATGTTGAATGAAGAAATTGATCAAGAAGCTACTATTGCAGCTGAGATTGCTAGAGACAGTTCGCAAGACAGTCAAAGTTCTGCTCCACTGAATCAAGATCCACTAGGACAACCAATTCTTGAAAATGAAGCAGCAATCGCCATGAGTGAAGTGGAAACAGCAATGCATCAAGCTCAAGAAGATATTATGGACTTAGGAAACTTGGAAGAACAACTAAATATTTAACAGAACGAAATATATCAGCAAGTGAGACAACAGATCGACCATGGTTTTCTTCATGAAAAGAAAGAATGCACATGCACATCATTTCAACCTATCCGAATGTATGTCAGTGGTCAAGCTGGTACAGGAAAAAGTTTCTTAATTAAAGTTTTGACCAGTTATCTACAGAAAACAACTGACTCACATTTGTCTTGTGTTGTAACTGCTCCAACTGGGTTGGTAGCACACAGCATTAAAGGAATTACATTACATCGTTTACTAATGCTACCTGTAGAGCATGAAAATAAATTGGAATATCACAAGCTATCTGGAGAAGCTTGTTATGAAGTTTCAAGAGTGCTAAAGAAAATGAAACTTCTGATTATTGATGAGGTAAGCATGGTATCAAACTTAATGCTTGCCTTTGTGCATTTAAGAATGCAGCAAATTCTAAAAACAGAATACAATGTCTTATTTGGAGGAAAACATGTGATAGTTTTTGGTGATCTACTGCAACTTACTCCTGTAAAAGGACAACCAGTATTTAAAATGCTTGTGCATGAAGACACCAGAAAGTCTTTGGGAAGTGTTGGAAACGTTAACATTTGGTCATATTTTGAATACAAAGAACTCATTAAAAATATGCGACAGGCAAATGATGTTGATTATGGAACCATTCTTCAAGATATAAGAATTGGAGTATTGACAGAACATGGCAAACAAGCTTTGGAAAGTCGGCTACTTACAAACTTGTTTCCAAATGAAAATATAGTTCCTGAAAAAATATTTAAAAAAATAGCAGAAAATAAATCTATAATCTGCCTAATGCCAACACTGCGAGAATGTTCCACATTCAATGAAGAACTTTTAAAGCTGGAAAATGAACAAATAATAAAAATGGAAGCCATTCATAAAATAGAACATGAAGGAATTACTATTATTTTGACGGAAAAATTAAAAACAAAATTGGATTCTTTAGAAAAATCTATATCTAAAAATGCTGGTTTAGAAAAGAATTTATATCTATGTGTAAACTGTCGGGTAATTTTACGGCGTCATTTGGATGTGGAAAAAGGTTTAGTAAATGGTGCAATGGGTAAAGTTGTTGATTTTATTAATTATCAAAATAGAGATGGAATTTAATTTTTAAAAATCAAATTTGATCAAATTCAAGAAGTAAAACAAATTGGTCGTTGTTCGGTTCGTTTTTTGCTTGTTAAAGATTTGTATGTTCGTAGAAAACAGTTTCCTCTTTCTTTGGCATATGCGGTGACTATTCATAAATCTCAAGGTTTAAGTGTAGACAGTGCTTTGGTAAACATTGGAAGTACAGTATTTAAAGAGGGTATGGCATATGTTGCTTTGTCCCGAGTCAGAACTTTATCTAATTGATTGATTTTGAAGACAGAAAGATTAGTGCAGATTCAAATTGTGTAAGAGAGTATAATCGGTTAAGAAGACTGTATGCTCCCAATTTAGGTGAATATCCTGTGTATGAAAAGCGTGTAGTAGGTCGAAAAAGAAGATATGAGAATATCTGTAGTGAAGTTAAAGAGAAGAAAAAAAATCAAGATACTGTTGAGATTCCAAGCAAAAAGAAAAAGGACACTATTTAAGAGATTGTCGGATATCAGTTAGAAAATAGTTCAGGTATCAACTGCTATGCTAATGTAGTGGTAAATGTTGTATTTTTTCTAGAAAATCTGCAACAGCAAATTATGGAGAATCGAGAAAAAAGGTTTTGTTCTTTGTTGCATTCTATTTTTGAAAAATTGAGAACTGATAAAAGTAAAATCGAAAGTGTTTCTGATATTCGGAATCTTCTGGATATATGTTCTGGTTCTACGCAATTTACACAGAATGTGCAACAAGATGCTCAGGAATTTCTAATGTATATGCTTGCAGTATTGGAAGATGAAGGAATACAAATTGAAAATCTGTTTGGACCTCGTTATAAATGGGAACATGAATGTGAAAATTGTAGATTTACTTCTACCACTAACATAGACACTGAAAGATTCATATATTTGACAATACCAGACTGTAAAACTCCTAGCAATCCTCCTGTCAGTCCCATGCACTTCCTCAATCTCCCATCCAGCACTATCTTCTTATCCCATCACTCAACCAATACCTAACCACTTATAACTTGACCATGCACTCTGCTTCCAGCACTGTAATCATTCCAATTACTAGTGATGTAGTTATGGAGTGGCCTAGCCACTAACACAAGTACACCTACAACATTCTATACACTATGCATGCAGACCTCTAACCACATACATACTATTAAAACACTCTTGCAAATACCCACTTAGTACCCATGCAGCCTAGCAATCCTCCTGTCAGTCCCATGCACTTCCTCAATCTCCCATCCAGCACTATCTTCTTATCCCATCACTCCACCAATACCTAACCACTTATAACTTGACCATGCACTCTGCTTCCAGCACTGTCATCATTCCAATTACTAATGATGTAGTTATGGAGTGGCCTAGCCACTAACACAAGTACACCTACAACATTCTATACACTATGCATGCAGACCTCTAACCACATACATACTATTGGAACACTCTTGTAAATACTAAGGTACTACCCATGCAGCCTACGATTCCTCCTGTAAGTCCCATGCACTTCCTCAATCACCCATCCAAATCAAAACATGGAGTGTAGCCAATGCAAATCAGAAATGTTATCAGAAATGTTATCAACATTATTTATACAAAGATTTGGACAATATATAATTTTAATGATACAACGTTGTACAGCTGATGGAAGAAAATTGGAAACTTTAATTAAAAATTTTGTAGCAAGTCAACTATCAATATCAGGAAGAACTTTTGTAGCAGTAGCAATTATTTTCCACGATGGTCCTTCTACAACATCTGGATATTACACTGTCTATTTAAAATGCAATAAAGGATGGACATATTGTAATGATGCTCATTTGGTTTTTAGATATCGTTTGCCTAACGAATTACCAAATTCATACCTAATATTTTTAAAGCAAAAGTTCTAAGAACATAATTCGGCCTATTGGGAATATGTTAATATGTATTAATACCATTACTTTGGACAATTTCAGTTTAAAGGATTTCAGGAATATCATTTGGCCTAGAGGAAAGATATTAATATGAATTAAGCAGTTTTTCTGGGATATTCTGACAGCAAATATTTAAAGAACATCATTTAGAGTATATGGAAATTATAAAGAATTGTTGATTGAATTATTGTTTCTGTTCTTTCATATTGTACTGACAAAATTCTCTTAGAAAGAAGCATTTTATATATGTGAGATTTGTTTTATATGCTATGTTATTGAGGATGTTATTTTTATGCAATGTGCAGAGATAGTTGACTATGTTGAAAATATTTTTGACACAGATTTGTTTTTTTTTAAACAATCTTATTGATTGTTTTTTTTTTGCCCGCTGTTATGTGATGAGTAACATTGAAATCACTATTTATAGTGAAATTCAATATATTCTGAGAACAGCAAAAAAGGCAAATTAAATAATTTATATAATGCTAAAATTATGTTGTGTTGTAAAAATTATCATAATATCATATCTTATATATATTATATATTATAACTGTATTTTTTCTTCTCTTTTACAGATCCTAATTCTAAAGTTCAAAAGTTTTTAAACTTTAAAATCTAAAAAACAACTGCAAAAAATGTTTACAATATTTTGATATCTACTACTGTAAAGGTAAGGTTAAGTAATCCAAACACTATCCATCCACTACTACATTCACCTGTGCACTATTCATACACACCTTTAAACACCTACTCACTGCTTATTAATGTCTAAAATACCTCAGGTACTAACCATACAATCCACCAATCACTCTGTTACTGGTAATGCAGTTTTTCTGTCATTTGCTACTAGCATGTACTAATTCAATACCTCTGTCAATACCCAAGCAGTTATGCATTTCCTCAGGTGATCTCCTTGCAATACTCTAATCATTCAGCAGAACTATGTCCTTATCTAATCACTATACCAAAATACAAGCACTTATAAACTCACCCTGCTGTCAACTACCAGCACTCTAACTATGCAGTCTAGGTATCCTCCTGTATAACCTATGCACTTCTCCAATCACTTATCCACCACTATCTACTTATCCTATTACTCTGCCAATACCTAAACACTTATAAATTTACCATGCGCTCTGTTTGCAGCACTGTAATCATTATAGTTACTAGTCATGTACTGATGGAATAGTCTAACCAGTAACACAAGTACACCTACAGTATTCTGAGCACAATGAATGCAGACCTTTAACCAGGTACATACTATTTGTACACTCCTGTAAATATCCAGGTAGTACTCATACAGTCTAGGAATCTTCCTGTCAGTCCCATGCACTTCTCCAATCACCCATCCACCACTATCTACTTATCCTATCACTTTGTCAATACCCAAGCACTTATAACTTCACCATGCACCCTGTTTTCAGCACAGTAATCGTTTTAGTTACTAGTTATGTACTTATGGAATGGCCTAGCCAATAACACAAGTACAGGTGCAATATTCTGTGCAGTATGCATGTAGACCTCTAACCAGGTATATAGTATTGATACACTCTTGCAAATACCCACTTAGTACCCATGCAGCCTAGCAATCCTCCTGTCAGTCCCATGCACTTCTCCAATCACACCTCTAGCACTATCTACTTATCCTATCACTTTGCTAATACCTAAGCACTTATAAAATCACCATGCACTCTGTTTGCAGCACTGTAATAATTCCAGTTAGTAGTCATATACTTATGGAATGACCTAGTCACTAACACAAATACACCTACAA
Organism: Calotriton arnoldi; assembly: GCA_963921515.1. Taxonomy (NCBI): domain Eukaryota; kingdom Metazoa; phylum Chordata; class Amphibia; order Caudata; family Salamandridae; genus Calotriton; species Calotriton arnoldi. Next base: position 280,157 of record CAWUFW010009911.1, on the reverse strand, counting down.
TACTCTGTGCACTATCCATGCAGACCTCTAACCACATACATACTATTGGAACACTCTTGTAAATGCCCAGTTAGAACCCATGCAGTCTAGGAATCCTCCCGTCTGTCTCATGCACTTCTCCTATCACCCATCCAGCACTATCTACTTATCCTATCACTCCGCCAATACCTAAGTACTTATAAATTCACCATGCACTCTGTTTGCAGCACTGTAATTATTCCAGGTACTAGTTATGTAGTTATGGAATGGCCTAGCGACTAACACAAGTACACCTACAACATTCTATACACTATGCATGCAGACCTCTAACCACATACATACTATTGATACACTCTCGCAAATACCCACTTAGTACCCATGCAGCCTAGCAATCCTCCTGTCAGTCCCATGCACTTCCTCAATCTCCCATCCAGCACTATCTTCTTATCCCATCACTCAACCAATACCTAACCACTTATAACTTGACCATGCACTCTGCTCCCAGCACTTTAATCATTCCAAGTACTAGTGATGTAGTTATGGAGTGGCCTAGCCACTAACACAAGTACACCTACAACATTCTATACACTATGCATGCAGACCTCTAACCACATACATACTATTAAAACACTCTTGCAAATACCCACTTAGTACCCATGCAGCCTACGATTCCTCCTGTCAGTCCCATGCACTTCCTCAATCACCCATCCACCACTATCTTCTTATCCCATCACTCCGCCAATACCTAAGCACTTATAAATTGACCATGCACTCTGTTTGCAGCACTATAATCATTCCAATTACTAGTGATGTACTTATGGAGTGGCCTAGCCACTAACACAAGTACACCTACAACATTCTATACACTATGCATGCAGACCTCTAACCACATACATACTATTGATACACTCTTCCAAATACCCACTTAGTACCCATGCAGCCTAACAATCCTCCTGTCACTCCCATGCACTTCCTCAATCTCCCATCCAGCACTATCTTCTTATCCCATCACTCCACCAATACCTAACCACTTATAACTTGACCATGCACTCTGCTTCCAGCACTGTAATCATTCCAATTACTAGTGATGTAGTTATGGAGTGGCCTAGGCACTAACACACCAACAACATTCTATACACTATGCATGCAGACCTCTAACCACATACATACTATTGGAACATTCTTGTAAATACTAAGGTACTACCCATGCAGCCTACGATTCCTCCTGTCAGTCCCATGCACTTCCTCAATCACCCATCCACCACAATGTTCTTATCCTATCACTCCACCAATACCTAAGCACTTATAAATTCACCATACACTACTAATACATTCTTTCAGTCAATCATGCTCTACACATATATTCAAGCAAACTTTCAGACATTACCATGCAATTATTTTTCTTTTTTTAACCAGATAAGGTAGTTCTGACAAGAACTTTTTTTCCTTCTTTTTTCTTTTGTATTTTTTTTGTATTTTTTGAACAATTTTGTATTTTTTTGGGTGTTTTTTTTAAAACCGAACAAAAAAGGAACAAAGTAAACAGGTAACTTTTGGAATTAATTATCATTCCAAAAACAAAAAACAAACAAAAAATTAACAGCGGTGGTTTCTTTGGGCAGCACAAACAGCATCCACCGACTGCTCGCCATAGCAGATGATTTTTTTACATTTCACACAGTGCTGCTCCAGGAAGGCAAATTCCGGCCTTATATCCATAGGAGGTATAGCTGACGACGCTCCTGAGGTGCTTGCAACACCTGGTGCTGGATTTTCTGCTGCTCGTCTTAGTTCTTCCCGAGCAAGATTACGGGGATGGATAGTGTGCAGGTGCTTGTACATGCTAGTTGTGCCGCATGAATATTTTTTGTCACTGCCTCTTGACAGGACCCTCTGACACAGCTTGCACGTCACTTTCCTTGCATTTACTTTCTTCTCTCCTGCAGGAAAAGTAAAACACTTCCATATCACTGATTCCAGTCTTTTCTTTGGTGGTGCCTCTTCCAACACTTCTTCATCTGAAGAAAGGTGAACTTCCTGCTGCTCAGATGCCATTGCAACTGTTCAGTTTTTAAAAAACACCCAAAAAAATCAAATAACTTCTGGTAGGAGAAGAGATGTTTCTCTTAAGCTGCTCCAACAAGAATGATTAAAATGGGTGGGGTCCTTCAACTGTTACAGTGGGAAATAGTAGGAACCAATCCAATCCTTTTTTTAAGGTCACATGGGAATCGCGCACCCAGCGCGCACGGAGAACGCACCCGACGCGACTCCGCGAAAATATATTTAAGAATAATATAAGTTTATTACAAGTAGAAATATATTAGTTTTATGAATAGTTTAGATAATCTCTTGCCCTGATATGCACATTAAAGTTACATACATATAGTTTTACAATATATAAACTTTTACGGGAGTCGCGCACCCAGCGCGTCCGAGCACGTATATGACGTCACGCGGGTCCCGCCACCGCGCAGACGTCGCGTACCGTAATGTGCACACGACGCGAATACGCGGGAGCAGGAGTCGTGTATCTGTCGCATACCTATCGCGCACATCACGTGATGTAATACGTATATGACATAACACCAAGCAACGCACCCGTCTCAGACCGTACGCGGATCCTTCCCGACTTTTCCAATATGGCGGCTGGAATACGTGCACCCGCCAAGTTTGGTGTGCGTTGGGTGCGCGACTCCAAAATTTTTTTGAAAAAAAATATATATTTTAAAAGACAACGGACATTACATCATTATATTAAAATAAAAAAATAAAACAAAAGAATTATAGAATAATAAAGTTTCATTTAAAAAAAAATTGCAATTTTCAGAAAAGTATATAATATTGTTTAATAAATATTAAATTTACAAATTAACAATTAAAAAGCAAAAAAATTCAGTAAAAAACATAAGTATAAGGATCATTATACTTAATAATTTGCATTTAAAAAACTTTTAAAAATCGCTGAAAAAAACATAGCTTTCAGAGACGTTATAGTTAGAAATTAGCAGTTAAAAAACCTTTCAAATTCACTGAAAAAACCATAGGTTTCAGGCCCGTTACAATTAGAAATTAGCATTTAAAAAACCTTAGAAATTCATTGAAAAAACCATAGGTTTCAGGGACGTTATAGTTTGAAATTAGCATTGAAAAAACCTTTGAAATTCACTGAAAAAACCATAGGTTTCAGGCACGTTATAGTTAGAAATTAGCATTTAAAAAACCTTAGAAATTAACTGAAAAAATCATAGGTTTCAGGGGCGTTATAGTTAGTTGGACATTTCACTCGTACAAAGCCATAGAAATTCCCCCGTTATAGTTAGTTCAGCTAACTATAACTCGCGCCCCCGCAATGCACTGATGATGACGTCACATATTACATCACTCATGACATGGTCAGTGACATCACTGATGACATCTCAAATGACATCACTGATGACATCATCCATGTGATAATTTCATGCATCTTCTCACACCCTAATATAACTTTTGATACACCCTCTCTAAATTACAGACTGCCATTCTCAAAACCATAGACACTCCAACACCAATAACAACATACACACTCACTGATTCTTAGGTCTACACACACATCCACTCCCTCACCCATACAGTCACTCATACTTACGGTCACTCAGTACAGGACTATCATATGCACTCATACACCTATATAGACACTGACACACCGCAACTCATCTATAGAGGTACTCACACACCTAGTCAATCATGCAAATAATGAATCACACTGCCATTTACTCACCTATACAATTATATACACACCAGCTCACTTACTCATACAAATACTAGCACATTCTTACTCTCTTATACAATCACTGATACAAGTACACACTCATCCATACAGCCACTCTCACAATCACACACTCCCACTTATAGCCATTTATATACTCCAACACACATATATACTGCCTTTCACATATGTAGTTACTCACACATGTACCACTGAGATATACATTCACTCACTAACACACCCATACACACACTCACCCACCCATAAAGTCCACCACAGATGCACTCTTGAAACCATGCACCCAGTGAATCACCCACTCACACATCTATGCACAGAGTCACACACACCCCACCTACACAAACACTCAGGCACCCATACAGATACTCAGACAACCAATCAATAACCCATGTAGACACTCATGTAGCTATTCACAAACCCATGCAGCTGCTTACACACCAACAGACAGACGGATACAGACATTCACACAGTTTAATCACTAACCCATGCATTCAGTAGGAAACATTTAATCACTCACTTATAGAGTCAGTCACGCACCTACTAAATCATCCATTTAGACACTTATACACCCACTCATTCTTCAATATGCCTTTCCCTAAATATATTAAACATATTTAAACTTTACAGAAACACACAGTCACTGGATGATGTCATCAGTGATGTCATCAGTGATGTCATTTGAGATGTCATCAGTGATGTCACTGACCATGTCATGAGTGATGTAATATGTGATGTCATCAGCAGTGCATTGCGGGGCGCGAGTTATAGTTAGCTGAACTAACTATAACGGGGAATTTCTATGGTTTTGTACGAGTGAAATGTCCAACTAACTATAACGCCCTGAAACCTATGGTTTTTCAGTGAATTTCTAAGGTTTTTTAAATGCTAATTTCTAACTATAACGTGCCTGAAACCTATGTTTTTTTCAGTGAATATATATATATATATTCACTGAAAAAACCATAGGTTTCAGACACGTTATAGTTAGAAATTAGCATTTAAAAAACCTTTGAAATTCACTGAAAAAACCATAGGTTTTAGGGACAGTTATAGTTAGTTGGACATTTCACTCGTACAAAACCATAGAAATTCCCCTGTTATAGTTAGTTCAGCTAACTATAACTCGCGCCCCGCAATGCACTGCTGATGACGTCACATATTACATCACTCATGACATGGTCAGTGACATCACTGATGACATCACTGATGACATCTCAAATGACATCACTGATGACATCACTGATGACATCATCCAGTGACTGTGTGTTTCTGTAAAGTTTAAATATGTTTAATATATATAGGGAAAGGCGTATTGAAGAATGAGTGGGTGTATAAGTGTCTGAATGGATGATTTAGTACGTGAGTGACTGACTCTACAAGTGAGTGATTAAATGTATCTTACTGAATGCATGGGTTAGTGACTAAACTGTGTGAATGTCTGTATCCGTCTGTCTGTTGGTGTGTAAGCGGCTGCATGGCTTTCTGAATAGCTACATGAGTGTCTACATGGGTTATTGATTGATTGTCTGAGTATCTGTATGGGTGCCTGAGTGTTTGTGTGGGTGGGGTGTGTGTGACTCTGTGCATAGATGTGTGAGTTGGTGATTCACTGGGTGCATGGTTTCAAGAGTGCATCTGTGATGGACTGTATGGGTGGGTGAGTGTGTGTATGGGTGTGTTAGTGATTGAATGTATATCTCAGTGGTACATGTGTGAGTAACTACATATGTGAAAGGCAGTATATATGTGTGTTGGAGTATATAAATGGCTATAAGTGAGAGTGTGTGATTGTGAGAGTGGCTGTATGAATGAGTGTGTACTTGTATCAGTGATTGTATAAGAGCGTAAGAATGTGCTAGTATTTGTATGAGTAAGTGAGCTGGTGTGTGTATAACTGTATAGGTGAGTAAATGGGTGTGTGATTAAGTTTTTGCATGACTGACTAGGTGTGTGAGTACCTCTATGGATGAGTGGCGTGTGTGAGTGTTTATATAGGTGTATGAGTGCATATGATAGTCCTGTACTGAGTGACTAAGTATGAGTGACTGTACGGGTGAGTGAGTGGATGTGTGTGTAGACCTAAGAATCAGTGAGTGGGTATGTAGTTTTTGGTGTTGGAGTGTCTATGGTTTTGATAACTGTCCCTAAAACCTATGGTTTTTTCAGTGAATTTCAAAGGTTTTTTAAATGCTAATTTCTAACTATAACGTGTCTGAAACCTATGGTTTTTTCAGTGAATTTCAAATGTTTTTTAAATGCTAATTTCTAACTATAACGTGCCTGAAACCTATGATTTTTTAAGTGAATTTCAAAGGTTTTTTTAAATGCTAGTTTCTAACTATGCCTACAGAGGTAGGACATGTGAAGAAAGAAGAAAAACGCACAGAAAGAAGCAAAAGATGTGCAGAAAGAACCAACAGAGGAGCAGAAAGAGGCCTTGTTGCAAAATCATCCTGTGCCCACAACTTTTCAGACGGGTACTGGTGGAAACTGACTCTGACTAACCAGAGCCAGTGCTATGCTAAAAGACACTTAGAATACAGTGAAAACACCTACATACACTAGGGAACACTATGCGTTGGGGTACCCCTGTGATTAGCATGACCTCCTCTGTAAGTCCCTAGTACATAATAGGGCAGGGGATTAAAACTACCTCTTAAAACGCGCTACAGGGCACTGGTGAAGGGAGGGGGCCTGAGGTGACATGTGTGCAAACGCACCCTGCGTGCGTTTTAAGTTGCGGGATTAAGTCCCCTTGAATTCTGAGGGTCCCTGGGCCCCAACTAGCCTCCCAGGTACCTACAGTTAGGACCACAGAGCTGAGTTGCAGAGAGGCGTTCCGAGGCCACGCACCTTTTTTTACCTCTCTGCAACGCAACTCTGTTGTGCTTACTGAAGGTACCTGGTGGGCTAGTTGGCCCCCAGGGTCCCTCAGGATTCAAAGGGAATTAATTCCCCAACTTAAAACGCACCACAGGGCGTGTTTGCGCACATGTCACCTGAGGCCCCGCCTCTCCCTTCACCACTGTGCAAACGCGCCCGTGGTGCATTTTAAGTTGGGGGATTAGGTCACCTTGAATCCTGAGGGTCCCTGGGGCCCAACTAGCCCACTAGGTACTTCCAGTAAGCACCACAGGCCTGCGTTGCAATGCCTGTAACAAATTGTGCAGTTGTGTTTAGGTAGTGAAGAGGGTCGTGCTGGGGGTAGTGTTTTAGGGTTTAGGGTAGTGCAGTGGTGTTTGTGTAGTGTAGGGGGTCATGCTGGGGGTAGATTTAGGGTTTAGGGTAGTGCAGTGGTGTTTGGGTAGTGTAGGGAGTCGTGCTGGGGGAGTGTTTTAGGGTTTAGGGTAGTGCAGTGGTGTTTGGGTAGTGTAGGGGGTCGTGCTGGGGGTAGTGTTTTAGGGTTTAGGGTAGTGCAGTGGTGTTTGGGTAGTGTAGGGGTCGTGCTGGGGGTAGTGATTTAGGGTAGTGCAGTGGTGTTTGGGTAGTGTTGGGGGTACTGCTGGGGGTAGTGTTTTAGGGTTTAGGGTAGTGCAGTGGTGTTTGGGTAGTGTAGGGGTACTGCTGGGGGTAGTTTTTTAGGGTTTAGGGTAGTGCAGTGGTGTTTGTGTAGTGTAGGGGGTAGTGTTTTAGGGTTTAGGGTAGTGCAGTGGTGTTTGTGTAGTGTAGGAGGTCGTGTTTTAGGGTTTAGGTAGTGCAGTGGTCTTTGGGTAGTGTAGGGAGTCGTGCGGGGGTAGTGTTCTAGGGTTTAGGGTAGTGTAGGGGTCATGCGGGGGTAGTGTTTTAGGGATTAGGGAAGTGCATTGGTGTTTGGGTAGTGTAGGGGTCATGCAGGGGGTAGTGTTTTAGGGTTTAGGGCAGTGCAGTGGTATTTGGGTAGTGTAGGGGTTCATGCTGGGGGCAGTGTTTTAGGTTTAGGGCAGTGCAGTGGTGTTCGGGTAGTGTAGGGGGTCGTGCTGGGGGAGTGTTTTAGGGTTTAGGGCAGTGCAGTGGTGTTCGGGTAGTGTAGGGGGTCATGCTGTGGGGAGTGTTTGAGGGTTTAGGGCAGTGCAGTCGTGTTCGGGTAGTGTAGGGGGTGTGCTGGGGGTAGTATTTTAGGGTTTAGGGTAGTGCAGTGGTGTTCGGGTAGTGTAGGGGGTCGTGCTGGGGGTAGTGTTATAGGGTTTAGGGCAGTGCAGTGGTGTTTGGGCAGTGTAGGGGGTAATGCTGGGGGTGGTGTTTTAGGGTTTAGGGCAGTGCAGTGGTGTTCGGGCAGTGTAGGGGGTCGTGCTGGGGGTGGTGTTTCAGGGATTAGGGCAGTGCAGTGGTGTTCGGGCAGTGTAGGGGGTGGTGTTTCAGGGTTTAGGGAGGTGCAGTGGTGTTCGGGCAGTGTAGGGGGTCGTGCAGGGGGTGGTGTTTCAGGGTTTAGGGCAGTGGTGTTCGGGCAGTGTAGGGGGTCGTGCTGGGGGTGGTGTTTCAGGGTTTGGGGCAGTGCAGTGGTGTTCGGGCAGTAAAGGGGGTCGTGCTGGGGGTGGTGTTTCAGGGTTTAGAGCAGTGCAGTGGTGTTCGGGCAGTGTAGGGGCGGTGCAGGGGTTGGTGTTTCAGGGTTTAGGGCAGTGCAGTGGTGTTCGGGCAGTGTAGGGGGTGCTGCAGGGGGTGGTGTTTCAGGGTTTAGGGCAGTGCAGTGGTGTTCGGGCAGTGTAGGGGTCATGCAGGGGGTGGTTTTTCAGGGTTTAGGGCAGTGCAGTGGTGTTCGGGCAGTGTAGGGGGTCATGCAGGGGGTGGTTTTTCAGGGTTTAGGGCAGTGCAGTGGTGTTCGGGCAGTGTAGGGGGTCGTGCTGGGGCTGGTGTTTCAGGGTTTAGGGCAGTGCAGTGGTGTTTGGGCAGTGTAGGGGGTTGTGCTGGGGCTGGTGTTTCAGGGTTTAGGGCAATGCAGTGGTGTTCGGGCATTGTAGGTGGTCGTGCTGGGGCTGGTGTTTCAGGGTTTAGGGCAGTGCAGTGGTGTTCGGGCAGTGTAGGGGGTCATACTGGGGCTGGTGTTTCAGGGTTTAGGGCAGTGCAGTGGTGTTCGGGCAGTATAGGGGGTCTTGCTGGGGCTGGTGTTTCAGAGTCTAGGGCAGTGCAGTGGTGTTCGGGCAGTGTAGGGGGTCTTGCTGGGGGTGGTGTTTCAGGGTTTAGGGCAGTGCAGTGGTGTTTGGGTAGTGTAGGGGGTCGTGCTGGGGGAGTGTTTTAGGGTTTAGGGCAGTGCAGTGGTGTTCGGGTAGTGTAGGGGTCGTGCTGGGGGAGTGTTTTAGGGTTTAGGGCAGTGCAGTGGTGTTCGGGTAGTGTAGGGGGTCATGCTGTGGGGAGTGTTTGAGGGTTTAGGGCAGTGCAGTCGTGTTCGGGTAGTGTAGGGGGTGTGCTGGGGGTAGTATTTTAGGGTTTAGGGTAGTGCAGTGGTGTTCGGGTAGTGTAGGGGGTCGTGCTTGGGGTAGTTTTCTAGGGTTTAGGGCAGTGCAGTGGTGTTTGGGCAGTGTAGGGGGTAATGCTGGGGGTGGTGTTTTAGGGTTTAGGGCAGTGCAGTGGTGTTCGGGCAGTGTAGGGGGTCGTGCTGGGGGTGGTGTTTCAGGGTTTAGGGCAGTGCAGTGGTGTTCGGGCAGTGTAGGGGGTGGTGTTTCAGGGTTTAGGGAGGTGCAGTGGTGTTCGGGCAGTGTAGGGGGTCGTGCAGGGGGTGGTGTTTCAGGGTTTAGGGCAGTGGTGTTCGGGCAGTGTAGGGGGTCGTGCTGGGGGTGGTGTTTCAGGGTTTGGCAGAGTGCAGTGGTGTTCGGGCAGTAAAGGGGGTCGTGCTGGGGGTGGTGTTTCAGGGTTTAGGGCAGTGCAGTGGTGTTCGGGCAGTGTAGGGGCGGTGCAGGGGTTGGTGTTTCAGGGTTTAGGGCAGTGCAGTGGTGTTCGGGCAGTGTAGGGGTGCTGCAGGGGGTGGTGTTTCAGGGTTTAGGGCAGTGCAGTGGTGTTCGGGCAGTGTAGGGGGTCATGCAGGGGGTGGTGTTTCAGGGTTTAGGGCAGTGCAGTGGTGTTCGGGCAGTGTAGGGGGTCGTGCTGGGGCTGGTGTTTCAGGGTTTAGGGCAGTGCAGTGGTGTTCGGGCAGTGTAGGGGGTCGTGCTGGGGCTGGTGTTTCAGGGTTTAGGGCAGTGCAGTAGTGTTCGGGCAGTGTAGGTGGTCGTGCTGGGGCTGGTGTTTCAGGGTTTAGGCAGTGCAGTGGTGTTCGGGCAGTGTAGGGGGTCATGCTGGGGCTGGTGTTTCAGGGTTTAGGGCAGTGCAGTGGTGTTCGGGCAGTATAGGGGGTCTTGCTGGGGCTGGTGTTTCAGAGTCTAGGGCAGTGCAGTGGTGTTCGGGCAGTGTAGGGGGTCTTGCTGGGGATGGCACTGCAGTGGTGTTCGGGCAGTGTAGGGGGTCGTGCTGGGGGTGGTGTTTCAGGGTTTAGGGCAGTGCAGTGGTGTTTGGGCAGTGTAGGGGGTCGTGCTGGGGCTAGTGTTTCAGGATTTAGGGGAGAGCAATGGTGTTCAGCCAGTGTAGGGGGTTTTGCTGGAGGTGGTGTTTCAGGGTTTAGGGCAGTGCAGTGGTGTTCGTGCAGTGTAGGGGTGGTGTTTCAGGGTTTAGGGCAGTGGTGTTCAGGCAGTGTAGGGGGTCTTGCTGGGGTTGATGTTTCAGGGTTTAGGGCAGTGCAGTGGTGTTCGGGCAGTGTAGGGGGTCGTGCTGGGGGTGGTGTTTCAGGGTTTAGGGCAGTGCAGTGGTGTTCCGGCAGTGTAGGAGGTCATGCAGGGGGTGGTGTTTCAGGGTTTAGGGCAGTGCAGTGGTGTTCGGGCAGTGTAGGGGGTCGTGCTGGGGGTGGTGTTTCAGGGTTTAGGGCAGTGCAGTGGTGTTCGGGCAGTGTAGGGTGTCGTGCTGAGGGGTGGTGTTTCAGGGTTTAGGGCAGTGCAGTGGTGTTCGGGCAGTGTAGGGGGTCGTGCAGGGGGTGGTGTTTCAGGGTTTAGGGCAGTGCAGTGGTGTTCGGGTAGTGTAGGGGGTCGTGCTGGGGGTAGTGTTTTAGGGTTTAGGTTAGTGCAGTGGTGTTTGGGTAGTGTAGGGGGTCGTGCTGGGGGTAGTGTTTTAGGGTTTAAGGTAGTGCAGTGGTGTTTGTGTAGTGTAGGGGGTCGTGCTGGGGGTAGTGTTTTAGGGTTTAGGGTAGTGCAGTGGTGCTTGTGTAGTATAGGGGGTCGTGCTGGGGGTAGTGTTTTAGGGTTTAGGGTAGTGCAGTGGTGTTTGTGTAGTGTAGGGGGTCGTGTTTTAGGGTAGTGCAGTGGTGTTTGGGTAGTGTAGGGGGTCGTGCTGGGGGTAGTGTTTTAGGATTTAGGTTAGTGCAGTGGTGTTGGGGTAGTGTTTTAGGGTTTAGGGTAGTGCAGTGGTGTTTGTGTAGTGTAGGGGGTCATGCTGGGGGTAGTGTTTTAGGGTTTAGGATAGTGCAGTGGTGCTTGTGTAGTGTAGGGGGTCGTGCTGGGGTAGTGTTTTAGGGTTTAGGGTAGTGCAGTGGTGTTTTTGTAGTGTAGTGGGGGTCATGTTTTTAAGATGCAACGCTCCAATACCTGACCAGTCTGCACTACATAAAACTGCAAAAAAACAAAAAAATAAAAAGTGTTTTGCACACTTTTGTCATTGGGCTATATGTGGGCTACATCTGGGTAATATCTGTGCTACATTTGGGCTCTTTTTTCTCTGGTGGCCATCTTGGGAGACTTATTTGTTATGAAGTTTCCTAATTAGCTCATTTACTGCAGTCTCCTCAGTAGGAAATGCTTTCAGTTTTTTACTTTGATTCCATCAAGAAGGCATTCAGATGTGTCACACATTTGCCATAAATTCAGAATGTTATTACTCTAGTTGTTCATTAGATCACTGTAGTAAAGCTACTGCTCACCAAGGAGTTAACTGGAAGTCTACTGCTGGTATTGAAAGTGATTGTTTCAGTCTGCATGTCAGAATTTTCTAATGAAATAGAAGAGGATTTGAGATCTCACTTAAAACATGCACTAAATTTTCTTTTTGCAGCACTAACCATAATTTCTATGGCAAAATGAACCCCCTCATTTTGTTCCTTTTTAAATTAAATGTTTTAAGTGTTACCAGTTTATTCCAATCAAGATGGCTTCAGGTGTGCCATACTTTTTTCCTAAGTAAGGCTGTTAGCACTCTAGTTGTTCTTTAGAACACTCTGGAAAGCTGCAGTAGAACACAAAGGCATCAACTGACAGGCTGCTCCTGTTGAAATATAACAGGACGATATTTGAGATCTCACTTAAAACATGTCCTAATTTTTCTTTCTACAGCACTAACCATAATTTCTATGGCAAAATGAACCCCTCATTTTGTTCCTTTTTAAATTAAATGTTTTAAGTGTTACCAGTTTATTCCAATCAAGATGGCTTCAGGTGTGCCATACTTTTGTCATAAGTAAGACTGTTAGCGCTCTAGTTGTTCTTTAGAACACTCTGGGAAGCTGCAGTAGAACACAAAGGCATCAACTGACAGGCTGCTCCTGTTGAAATATAACAGGAAGATATTTGAGATCACACTTGAAACATGTCCTAATTTTTCTTTCTACAGCACTAACCATAATTTCTATGACAAAATGAACCCCATCATTTTGTTCCTTTTTAAATTAAATGTTTTAAGTGTTACCAGTTTATTCCAATCAAGATGGCTTCAGGTGTGCCATACTTTTGTCATAAGTAAGACTGTTAGCGCTCTAGTTGTTCTTTAGAATACTCTGGGAAGCTGCAGTAGAACACAAAGGCATCAACTGACAGGCTGCTCCTGTTGAAATATAACAGGAAGATATTTGAGATCACACTTGAAACATGTCCTAATTTTTCTTTCCAGAGCACTAACCATAATTTCTATGACAAGATGAACCCCATCATTTTGTTCCTTTTTAAATTAAATGTTTTAAGTGTTACCAGTTTATTCCAATCAAGATGGCTTCAGGTGTGCCATACTTTTGTCATAAGTAAGGCTGTTAGCACTCTAGTTGTTCTTTAGAACACTCTGGGAAGCTGCAGTAGAACACAAAGGAATCAACTGACAGTCTCTGCCCTTGTTGGATGTACATGTTTTACTGAGAATGTCAGACTTCATTCTCACATGACTGAGAAAGATAATGTGAATTTACAGAAAATATGCTCTCATTTTAGCTTCTGGAGCACCTTCCAAAACTGTATGGGACAAGCATGTGAAAATAGTTTTCTCTCAAACATGATTTATGATATCCCAGCAGAAGGTTTTTCACAGGGTAAAATCACCTTAGAACACACCACAATTCCTGAAATTAGTATGGTACCATCAACAAATGAATTCTAATGTAACTAAAGTCTGTTATCACCCTTTATAGTTCTCCTTTTGGTAACCCTCAAAATCTTCGATTCACTACAATGCATTTCAATGGGGTACTATCATTTATATTGGTCCCAAGATGGCTGCCAGCAATTCCAGGATGAAGTGCTGACAGCCAATCAGATCTCACGATGACATGTGTGGTTAGGCTCCGCCCAGATATATATGTGTTTTTACTTTTGATTTTCTCAGCAACTACTAAACGGATTTACATTATTTAACAAAAAGGGTTCTTTTTGAACCAAGAACTACCTCTTTGCCAAATTTGGTGTAATTCCATTCAGCAGTTCGGGCTGTAGCCTTGCATAAAGTTTCCTATGGGAAATTGATTTTTTGACTCTTATTTTTTTAATTTCTCCGCAACTACTGAACGGATTTACACCATTTAACAAAAAGGGTTCTTTTGAACCAAGAACTACCTCTTTGCCAAATTTGGTGTAATTCCGTTCAGCAGTTCGGGCTGTAGCCGTGTCTAAAGTTTCCTATGGGAAAATGAATGGGGAAAACACATTTTGGGACCCATCTTTTTTCTCGGCCCCCGCTTGACGAATCACCCTGAGACTTTCAGGGTAGGAGCGGACCGGAGCGGGCCATAAAGTTTGAAAATTTCGCAAAGATTCGTCAACCGACGCAAGAGTTATTTCAAATAGAATGTCGTGGATTTCCTATGGAAAATAGGTCCTAACTATAACTATCTACTGGCGACCGCCAGTAGATAATATATATATATATATATATATATATATATATATATATATATATATATATATATATATATATATGTGTGTGTGTGTGTGGGCCAATAACATAAAATCTAATTAAGAAAAACATTCTATAATAAATGAAAACATTAAACTATTTAAAAATCTTCAAACTTAAATTTACCACTCCAGTGAGTGCAACAGTAGGGAAAGTGTTGGATAGCGGAGGGGTAAAAATTACTATTCCCACTCCAGTGAGTGCAACAGTAGGGAAAGTGTTGGATAGCAGAGGGTTCAAAATTACTATTCCCACTCTAGTGAGTGCAACAGTAGGGAAAGTGTTGGATAGCGGAGGGGTAAAAATTACTATTCCCTCTCCAGTGAGTGCGACAGTAGGGAGCGGGATGGGCAGCGGAGGGGTAAAAATTACTATTCCAACTCCAGTGAGTGCAACAGTAGGGAAAGTGTTGGGCAGCGGAGGGGTAAAAATAATTATTCCCACTCCAGTGAGTGCAACAGTAGGGAACGTGTTGGATAGCGCGGGGGTAAAAATTACTATTCCCACTCCAGTGAGTGCAACAGTAGGGAAAGTGTTGGATAGCGGAGGGGTAGAAATTACTATTCCCACTCCAGTGAGTGTAACAGTAGGGAAAGTGTTGGATAGCGGAGGGGTAAAATTACTATTCCCCCTCCAGTGAGTGCAACAGTAGGGAAGGTGTTAGATAGTAGCGGGATATCATTTACTATTCCCACTCCAATAATTGTAAAAGTAGGGAAAGTGTTGGATAGCGTAGGGGTAAAAATTACTATTCCCACTCCAGTGAGTGCAACAGTAGGGAAAGTGTTGGATTGCAGAGGAGTAACAATTAATATTCTCACTCCAGTCAGTTCAAAATTAAAAACAAACAACATTTTAACAACAATAAAAATATTTATAAAACAAAATAAATAAAAAAATATATAAATATGTTAAAAATTCAAATACAAATATATTTAATATTACATTTAAAGAAAACATATTATAATGTTAAATACATATAACAAATACCTACAAATATTATATTAAATAAAATAAAAAATAATTTCCAAACAAATAAATATTTTTAAATAAAAATATTTAGAAACAAAAACATTAATTATTACATAAATTTACTTTTTATTATTTCCTACCCTATAACACCACACAATTCACAACCCACATCTAAAGAAAAGAAAATGTGCTTCCTCAACTAACATAATTAATTACCAATTAAAGAAATATTATTAATTAAAAAATAAAATAAAACTCATAAAAATTATTTAACTTTCCACACTTTACTCCTATAATCCCCACAACCCACAGCTAAAATTAAACTGTAAAAAAATTAATTACCCAATTAAAACTTATTTTCAATTAAAAAACGAATAGTATTTAACAACTAATTATAAAGTAAATAAACTTAATTTACTCCCCACACTGTACCCCTATAACAATAAAACCCACACACACACAAATATAAAGAAATACCCTAATTAAATATAAATTAATTAATTAATAGTAATGAACAACTAATTTTAAATTAAACAAAAATTACTTTCCACCCTTTACCCCTATAAACTCCACAACCCGCACCTAAAATTAATTACACAAATTCCGTATTTAATTTTCAATTAATTAATTAATTAATTAATATTAATTAACAACTACTTATTAATTAATAAAACATAAATTACTTCCCACCCTTTACCCCTATAAACCCCACAACTCGCACCTAAAATTAATTACACAATCTCCGTAATTTATTTATTATCAATTAATTAATATTAATTAAGAACTAATTATTAATTAGTTAAAAATTATTACTTCCCACCCTTTACCCCATACACCCCACAACCCACACCTAAAAAAAATCACACAATTACATAATGAATTATCAATTAATTAGTTAATATAAATTAACAACTAATTATTAATTAATTAAGCATAAATTACTTCCCAACCTTTGCTCCAATAAACCCCACAACCCGCACCTAAAACTAATAAAACAATTTCCATAATTAATTTTCAATCAGTTAATTAATATAAATTAACAACTAATTATTAATTAATCAAAAATAAATTACTTCCCACCCTTTACCCCTATAAACCCCACAACCCACACCTAAAACAAATTACACAATTACCATAATTATCATTAATTAATTAATATTAATTAACAACCAATTAATAATTAATTACAAACTTCCCACAATTAACGCTAGAAAATCGAAATTAAATAAATAAAAAATACTCATTATTTTATTATAATTAAATTGCTTCCCACCCTATTCCCCTATAAACCCACAACCCGCTACAGAACTAAAAAATGCAAAATTTAATTAAAATAAAATTCATAACTACAAAAAATGTAACACATATATTAAAAAACATAAACAATACTTACAAAAAACATACATCACATACATTTAAAATATAAACTAAAATACATAACACCAATTAAAAAATCGATATTTTAAACATCTATATTTTTTCAAACAATATTAATGACTACTATATTTAAAAAAATGATATTTCTTACCTTAAATTTGATATTCTTGACCACAATATTCTTGCTGTCGGTATTTCTGAATCATGATATTTCCAACTGGATATTTGTGTAAGTCGACATTTCCAACTCAATATTCTGTCTCAGCACCACGCTAGATGCTATTATGAGTGAAATGGCGGTGATAGAGGCAAGACTGGGTTTGGTTGACTCTTGTGGTGTGGAACTCACTGCAAAAGATAACTCTACTAGATCTGTTATGCATTGTTCCATGCAATACTGGATGGAATGTAGAAATGGATGGCATATATAGAAGACTTAATGAGCAAAGAAATGGACTGGAGACCGGATATCTGGCATCTATGACAAGAAGTCACGGAATTGGAGGACAGGGCTAGATGTAATAATGTTCACTTTTACGGAGTCCTGATACATTGGGATGGCAGGCACATGAAGGCGATTTCTCCTGAATATCATCTCCGCTCCTGGGACTCGTCCAGATGCAAACACTCCTCACCCAGGTCTAATGTAGCCTGTTTCCTCAGACATATGCATGATATACAAGCATCCAGACATCACAGTCTGTTTGTCATGGAGATCAATAAAATCCAGATTGCAGCAGATTTCTCTTTGAAATCAATGTAAAATGCAAAGCATTCTTACTGCTAAGACCAAGACTCTGAAAATAGGGCATTAAGTATGGCTAGTTCAAGCCTCCTATGATGTGGATCACCATTGACAGGAAATAAAGAGGCTATATAAAACCTGAGGACCTTGAATGCTTCCTGGACAGTCTGCAGTTGAGAACTATTGATGTGAAGTGAACACCTGATATGTCTGTGGAGATCGCACCATCCTTACCATCTACCCATGCCAAGAGCACAACGTAACAGAAAGATATCAACAGCACCTTCCGCAAACAGACTGTTGAGGACAAATTGCTCAAAGTGGTTGAAAATATATTGGAGAAAGATAGGGACAAATCCAGGTTGCCTTTGACATCTTAAGGAGAGACAGCTTGAATGCTTCCACGTCGTCCTCAGTGGCCTGGTGTCAAAGCTGGAGGATGCGTGACTGATCACCCATATGAACCCATGAACACGAATATGTGAATCCTTCTATGGGTAAATTTCAAATTCATTATGTTGCAGGTTATGCTGATTTTTCTAGTTACCCAGAGGGAGATATTACCGAAGGGGAGATATTACCGAGATCGAGGCTGCACTTGTGAGTGAATAGCTGTACCCTTCTCTTATGTGGTGCCCATTCTAACCCTAGAGTGATAAAAAAGGATTACTTTGAGGGACAATGCCTGGGCAGCCTGAGCACATGGTGGACTACAAGGTAGGTGAATTTCGACAACAGAAGGTTAGATTTGAAATAGAGTACATAACTCAAATCTGTGTAAGAATCAACACAACTACTTCATCATCAAATACATAGAGCGTACTCTCCCTCCACCTCCTAAGTAGCCACTCCCACTCTACTGAGTTGCCAAGTAACGTCTATTTGCATTGGACACTCCCATACCACCCATGCTCACACGATGATGAAAGATACCACTATAACATACCCCCCACTCACCCACTGGCTATTGTAGTTAATAACACTGATATAGGAACCTGTGACCAGACCATGATGGGCTCATAAACAAGAGTAGCTGGAAATGGCCCCAGCTGAATTAGGGCCCTGCTCAATCAACAAGGACAGGGTGCTCAAACTGGAGACCTGAAACTCATGCATCATGACAACAATCTCTCTCAAGATCATCACAACATTGATTGTATGTTCAATTATGTTAAATGGGACCGAGTCCCTGTGTCCTGTAGTGGTGGCTGAAACATTGTTCCACCAGGTGCAGCAAGCCAATAAGATCTTTCCGTCCTGGAAGACCCAGTGGGACCAAAACGTCCAACAGGAGAAAAAGGTCTTTGGGCCAATTAGAACCCCCTTTTTTTAAGTTTATAGTACAGCGGGACTCCCACAGGGCTCCCATCGGACCAACTGGCTTAATATAATTATTTTTTAACTCTTTCAAGGCCACCAGATATCTTCATCAAACACAAATTTCTCAAAAATGGCTGAACAAATTACACCAAATCATGAAAAGCACACTTTCACAGTAAAGTTATGAATTGCTGGTAAATTTGGTGTAATTCAGCTCAGACATTTTTCCTGTATTGCTTCCCAAAATTTCCTATGGGAATTAAGATGGAAGAATTGTGTTTTGGGGCTGTCATGGTTGCAGTCGCGTGTCTCTGCTTAGGGCGTGGAGTGCATCCAAAACCCAGAAATGAGGAGAGGGCCAGAGGCAGGGGACGTGGTCTAGTCATTACGTGCTCCCCTGCATTGGTCCACCCCCTGGAAGCCATGTTAAGTCATGGTTGGGTTTCTGAGTGAGGCAGCATAAAAACCGCACTCGGAAACCCGCTTGTGTCTCTAATTGTCCCCTTAATGCCATACTTAAAAAAAAAGATCTTTTTATTAAGTTTCAAACAAGAGATGACAGCACAGTGTATAGCAATATCAGTTCAAACTGCGGTCAAGGCTACATGCATGCGAATTCAAAGAATTTGCATATTGTCATTTAGTACCATGCATCAACAAAGAGGAAAAGGGTAGGGAGGGAGGAAAAGGGGGAGGGAAGTGCTCAGCAGGTAAAGATTAATATGGCAACAATGGCATTCCAACAACGCGATCTAGATCACAGTCTAACATTTATTCTCTCACCCCCTCGGACCCCAACAGCCCCTAACTGGGCCCACTCCACTCACAAGCCGCCCCCCCAGATCCACCATGCTGTCAGCATTCACAGCTACCGCCAAGTCAGTTTGGGCCTGTAAATACTCCTCTAAAGAGGACCAAAAGGCTTGGGAGCAGGCGTGTGCCAGCATCAGTTCCTAATAGTGATTCAATTGCTCCTGGCAAAATGCCGCAACTTTGGGCCAGTCAGACACGCGCGGGTGTCACGCTCCAGCCCCATCTCATCACCACCCAGTGCTTATACAGCAGGAGTAGCATCGCAGTCAGTCTGCGTCCCTCCTGCAGCACGTCCTTCACCTATCCTACTAGCACTACTCAGAGAAATGCTGCAGTACGTTTCCCACAATAGCTTCTAGCGCCTCAAATAATGCGTCCCAAAATCGTCTCATGCCCGGAAGGCCCACGCAAGGTGTAAGAAGCCAGCAGAGGGAGCTGCACAACAAACGCATCACACATCTTCAATTAGGCCCACTTTATGTAGTCTCTCTGGTGTGTGATATATCCTAAGCAGATTCATGAAATGTATAAGAAGCAGTCTGTAGTTAGGGGACAGTGAACGTGCCTGAACACAGCAATTTCACCATTGGTTATCAGTTGCGTGGGAGTTAAATCTGGATCCCAAGCTCTGCGGCTAGCAGAGGTTCGCACCGGCGCACTCTCTGGCATATAGATGCGCAATTAGTTCATGAGGCGAGGGGGAAATGAGGGCCATTTCAAGCACCTGAAAGACAGATGGGGCTTCCGGGAATGAACTGTGGGTCGCTCGAACCACCACCTTCAGCTGATAATATGTGAAGGTGTCCAGAAAGATGGTGTTGGGACCCTGAAGTACCAGCTGTAGAGAAACGAACTGTCCAACCGGGTATAGGGATCCCATGGACGTCAGCTGCATTTTGCGAAGTGTAGTGCAGGTGCCGCATCGGAGGTAATGGGAAACAGAGAGTGCTCAAAGAGCGACACTGCTGGGGCAAATAAATGGTACAGTTTGGCCCTCTGTATGAGCTCTCTCCAGGCCCACACTGTGCATGCCTCTGTATCAATTTGCACCCGCAGGCATTTAGGGGGCTGAAATAGTGCCATTTGTAAGGGGCATGGTGCAGCAAGATCCTGCTCAGGAGCTGTATGGTCTTGAAATTGCGTGGGAAACCGCCAGTAGTACACAAAGTGCACCTGTGTGCTGTAATAGTAGAGGTAAATATCCAGGGCACCCAGTCCCCCCTGTTCGAGGGAGTCAGGATCTCCCAGGCTATCTGATGCTGACCACCAGCCCTCACAAGGGATATCAAGCGCGATCGGAACTGACGTCTGAAATAGAGCGGCATGGGTAGTAGCAGATTTATAAATAGATAAAGGAATTTAGGGAGAACCACCACCTTGGTGATGGCCAGCCTTCCTGTCACAGAGAGCGGGCAATATCGCCAGCTCTCCACATGCTCATACAACCACGTCATCAAAAAACTGTAGTTGTCCCTCCAAAGGTAATCCACATCCCTACTGAGCCAAATCCCCAAATACTTCACTGGGCCACCTGCCCACTCAATCGGACATTTGGGGGAGAAATGTATTGTTGCATTTGTTAAAGGACACAAAATGGACTTTGCCCAGTTGATCCTGACTCCCAACAGGCCACCAAATCTCGTAAATTCCCTGATCAGTGGTTCTAAGTTGGTCTGCGGGTCTATGATGTACAGTGTCACGTCATCAGCATACATGGAGACAACGACCCTACAAGGCATGAAAGCAAGGCCACGCCATGCACGGTGCTGCCTCAATCGCACCTTCATTGCAATCTCAAACAATATTGGTGACAGGGGGCATCCCTGCCGAGTCCCCACTGTCACCAGGAAGGGAGGCGTGATTGTCCCGTTGACCCATACCTGTAGTGCCGGTTGACTGTACAGTAGCCCAATCAGTCATTTGAAGCAGGCGCTCACTCCAATGTGGAACAGGAGGGTGAAAAGATAAGCCCATTCAAGTGATTTGAATGCCTTAGTGGCATCTAAAAAAATGCTGCTGCCCTCAAGGATGGTTTGATGGTGTGAAGAAGGGCAAAGAAATTGCACAGATTATACAACGTTGATCTACCTGGGATGAAGCCCGATTGGTCTAAGGGCGTACTATGGTCAGAGGCAGCGGGAGCAGTCTTGAGGTGATCAATTTAGCCAGGATTTTATTGTCCATATTGATCATTGATAGGGGGTGGTATGAGTCGCAGGGTCGGAGGTCCTTACCTGGTTTAAAAATCGTAACAATTAGTGCCTCTCGTAAGGTTGGTGGAAGGGAACCGGTCTCTAGAGATTCCTCCGACATTGCAAGGAGGTGTGGTGACAATAAATGAGCATATTCCTAATATAATGCCACTGTGAGGCCATCCTGCCTTGGAGCTTTGTCGGCCGGCATGGAGCTGATAATCCGGACCACCTCCTCAACAGAGAAGAGTTTATCCAGGTATTTTCTATGGCCATACTCAAGTCACAGTAGCTGTATAGAATCAAAGTATGTTGCAAGGTTTGGGGAGTAGTAGGCTGCTGTGTCTGATACAGAAAAGAGAAGAAATCAGTCATTTCCCCCTGCACTGCCTCAGTGCCAACAAGTTCACCAAGATGCTTGTCCTGCAAATCCACTATATAATCGATTGCCCAAGGTTTACGCAGCATTTGGGCTAATGTCTTACTCGCTCTGTTACCCTCACCATGTGTACGTGCACTGGTCTCCTTCCCCAGACAGTGGGTTTCCCTCTGCGCTGCCTCCTCATAATCCACCAGTTTGCCCCAGATAGATGCCAGCAGTTCTGTATTGCATTCGGAAAAGAACAGGAGCTCTAATGCCCGGATCTCCAACTCCAGTCGTGCCAGCTCACCCCGCAGCACCTTCTGCACTCCATTCTGCTTCACGATGCATGTGCCTCTTAACACAGCCTTAAAGCACGGTGGAGCGCCCTATTTCAGCATTATCATTATGCTCAAAATATTCTGTTATTGCAGTTCTAGTTTCCTCTTGGAACACTTGGTCCCACAGGACATATGGCGGGAGCCTCCGGGTAAATATACGCATGAGACTTCCAGGGAGGACAAGCTCATGGAGGACCAAGGCATGGTTGGACAGTGTCCGAGGCAGGTGGGTGACTCGTATGGTCCATGCATCAGTTTCCCGGGACCATGTGGTATGAGCCACTGCTAGGCATGTGCCTTCAGTTATATTTGGGTGGTGGGAGTGCCTTAAGTCAGCAGTGCAAAATCATCTATGATCATATGCAGCTGGGCTACTACTCACAGATGAGGCTGTATAGAGTCACCAGATCTGTCCACCTCTGGATCTAGAACAACATTAAACCCCCCCAATAGGATTGCACAAGGTCCCAGAGAGCCAGCTACGTGCCACATCTCTGCAAAATATAGGGGGTCATCAAGATTTGGTCTGTACACTGCTATTAACTTGACTAGGTGGCCATGTAAAATATCAACAAGCCTCATATATCGTCCCAGAGAGTCACATATTACATGTCAGGGGCACCATTGTATGCCCTTGCGAATGAGTATAGCCACTCCATGTGCATAGTTGGAGTAGCATGCTGCATGTTTTTCTCCAACCCAGCCTGCCCACAGCCTCACCAGGCCTTAGTAAGATGTAGTTCCTGCAAAAAGTAGATATCTATTGAGTGTCTCTGCAAGTAAGCAAGGATGTGCCATGCTTTCTGTCAATCATTAAGGCCACCGATGTTCCATGTTAGGAGCTTAACTGGATGCATATGTGGTAGAGGTGTATTGTGCGGGGTCGCACCATGTAAACGCCATTCGCCAGGTGCGCATGAACACCGTCAGTCGTCACTGAGTCATGTAGGTAGTATTTATGCTGAGAGGATGTCGGAGAAGGGTCAGGGAAGACAAAGAGCAGCCAACGGGCTGTGGCAAACAGTACCCAACAAATATTCCCCTCACCTCTAACTTTGGCCTCCCAATCAGGCTAAATTCCGTTGACCCTACCACAGTGTAACACCCAATAAGAGAGTTGCAAAATTTGCCAGGGATTCATCCCTTGGGGGCGATTTATGGTTCCGGCTCACTTCACCGCCTCATCGTGCTGGGTGGCCGGAGACACAAATGTCACAGGGGGCTCAGACACATTCTGAAAATACCAAAAATTTGACTCAAAGAGTTACTCTCATACACTGGATCTCCTCTCACAGCGGTGCAGTCCCTTTGGTTGTGCAGTTCAAGATGCTCTCTCCTACCGCTGGTCTCAGCACGATGAGGGGGAAAGAACCTAGAAGACATCTTTGCAGTTCATGTCAGTAAGTGACCAGCAGTACGCATATTCATAGGAGAAGATTCCCTAGCCTGGGCACGCCCCACCCCAAGTACCAGCAGCCCTACCAAGCAGCCATATAGTGGAGCTTGTCATTGTCACTAAGGTGCTCCATGCCCACTCTTCGAGTGATCAATGGAGAGCCCTTCTTCATGTGCGTGAGTGTTTGGCAAACGTAGCCACAGTCTTGGGGTCAGTGAATTAGTGAGTCTTCCCCTGATACAGTATCCGGAGCTTAGCAGGGTATAGAAGGGAGTATTTGGCCTCGGTTCGCTGGAGGGTGCGCATAACTGGTAGGAAGTTTCTTCTGGCTGACTGTACTGCCAGCGTAAAATCCAGGTAAATGGATATTTAATTTCTCTGTTAGTGGAGCGGATGCCTCTCACTCGCCAAGCATAGGGCCACATCGCGGTCCCTATAGTTCAACAGCTGGGCTATGATAGGGCGAGCTGGGGTCCCCGGTGGGGGCCGCTGACCAAGGGATCTATGGGCGTGCTCCACTGACAACATGGCGAGAGCTCCTCACCAAACAGGTCTCAAAGCATCCCCTTGATGTAGTCCTCCATTCTACCCATGGCTGTCAATTCAGGCACTCCCAAGATCCAAAGGTTGTTTCTTCTCGAACCCGGCTCTAAATCTTCCTTTTTATTGTGAACCTTTTCCATTCACAGTAGTTTTTCTTTATCTACAGACTGGCAATGTTCCACATCTGAGGTGCGAAATTCATGTTGATCGATCCGGCCATCATGCTTGTCTACTTTTTCTGTAAGATGGTCAAACCTGTCCGTTAGTAAGTTGATTGTCTTATCTATGGATGTAAGGCTCTGCTTCACATCTAGAAACATGGCTTTGATGTCAAGTTCCGGGGCTGTGGTATTCTCCCTGCTCTGTCCGGGGAGGCGGGTATCAGCAGAGAGCTCCATCATGCTGGTTTGCCGTCTGTGTTCGAAGGGCAGTTTGCCTTGCCTAGTATCAGCTTTACCCATCGTCTATGCAGCAGGCCACCGAAGAAAGCTTAGGCATTGTCAGGCAAAGATTCAATTGCTGCAACACAGTAATACTCCCTGAGGTCCTGCTACTCTCCAAAACAGGGGGCACACGCAGGCCCACACTCTGAACTCAGCAACCATCCAACACTGTCTGTATGCATAGATAGCTGAGCTGCATCCATATGGTCCTGCGTGTGTTCAACACTCTAGGCAATTGACCGCACCTCACCCCAAGTCACCAGGGGAATGAGCAGGCCAGTGCCCCTCACCCGGCTTGTTGGTCAGTACTCTGACTGGGCCCCCGAGTACTGCACAAGTGGTTCCAGCAGGTGTAAGAGGATGAAGGAGCCCACTAGAACAGTCTTGTAGGCCCCATTCAATGATGGGCTCAGGCATCCAGGGCCTCAGTAAATCAGCAGCAAGAGGGAGCAGTGAAGGGAGGCCTTAAACACTTGTGGTCCCCGCGAGTAAGGAAACAGATTTAGTAGCCATGCGGGGGAAGAGCATCGCCTCTCACCTTGAAGAGCCAATGCATCCAACAGTGCTCCAGCATCAGGATCTCTGAAATTAGGGCACCCACCCAGCTCTGCAGTCTCACGGCACACCAAGAGCATCTCTCGCGCAGAGTCACATGGTCTCCTCCATGCGGCGCTCCCTGGGGCACAGCATGGAAGTTCGACCAGGCACTTCCAAGGGGGCCGGTGAGTTATTCTCCCCAGCATATTGCCATGCAGGGGCCTCTACCCCGCCAGGCCCAAGCGGTCTCCATCTCTGCGCTCCAAGTTCAGGTAAGGGCCAACAAGGCCCAGACAATCGGGTCAGCGCCGCCCCGGTCGAGTCTACAGACACACAGCCTCGACCAGCAGCTCCGGACTCTAATGTGTGACAAGCCTCCCAACAGGTCCGAAGCCCACAGCTCTTCACAGCAGCCAGGGGGTGCGGACGTGTCGGGCACTCATCAGCTAAAGGACCGGGGCGATCCCTGCAGCCCCGGGTGCCACATGGGCAAGCAGCCTTGCAGTCGCAGCAATGGTCATCCAGGGGCCCCTCCTTCATTCCAGGCCCCCAACTCTCTCAGTCGATGTGGTCTGCACAGGGGTGGCCTGGGTCGGCCACGGCCCTAACCCCCGTTGCCTAAACACCCTAGCGGCCGGATCCTGTCTATCAGCTCTGGCCAGCAGCTCCGGCGAGCAATTCGGCCGGTCAGCCAGATGCGTCTGAAAGGGTCTGACCCTGGGCCAAAACCAGAGATAATCTGTGTCTCCAATGCAGCAGTGTATCATTACAGCATTGTCAGTTGTTTTGCGCCCTGATGCTCCCGTAAAAGAAGGATACAATCTGAATCACTGGTTCCAGCTGGCAGAGCCTCACATAGCGTGTGGCCATCTTGAGGCCAGCTCACCAGTGCCCCCCCATAGCTAATGCCATACTTACCTTGATTCCTCATCGGTCTTGTTACTGCAAACTTCTATTCTGATCCAGTTACTCTGCTGCCTGTCCGGCGACCCTTGGAGACGTTCCCTCAGTACCTTTGCTGTTTGGTCCTACACTGCTGTTTTGTGACGGTTTCTTAGCTGTTTGGGAAGTTTTATTTTTTTGTTCTTCATCCACCTGTTCTGCCAATTTTGTAAGATGCGTGCATACAAATAATTTTGGATATGTACTTTCTGTCCTTCATTTTGAATCCCAAGATTTTAATGGATGTAGACATGTGAATTCTAAAAAGAGAATTAAAAGACTGTTAATAGAAATTGACATGTGTAAACAGCAAAAGAAGAGGAAACTACTAACAGACCTTTTTTGATGAATACAATGATTTAGAGTGAAAGTTAATTAGTTGTTTTTTCTAGGACTTTTTGTTTGTTTGAGCTACTTCTGGATCATTCTCAATCTCTTAATTTTTTCTGGATTACTTTTTGAGAGACGTTGGAGGAATGAATCCATTCCTGTATTATTGTGTCTCCCTTACAAGTCCCATCATTTAAGTATCTAGGTATAACGAGGCAGCACAGGGAGGGGAGGGTTGGAAGAATCAGACTATATGGTATTCCTACTAATTGAGTATCCTGTACTACTTTCTTCTCTTAGTTTGCACTACATTTATTGGGTTCCTGGCACTAAATACAAGTGGGAAAGTGGGAGGTTTTAGATAAGAGACACACACTCCTAGTTGTTATTCTGAGATATTCATGCTTTAGAGGGGAATGCTCTAAAAGTCTTTTGTACTCTGTTCCTGGACACATGGCAAACATATAACCCTTAAGGAACTTCTAGTTTCATGGACTGATGCAGTTACCTTTAAAAGACCCTGGGACGTCATCTTTGTTTTTTCTCTATTTCCCATTTCCCTTGGGTACTGCTGTCACTTAGAGAGTGGCTTCTGATTCTCTGGTGGCTGCAGGTTTTCAAGTGGCATAGGGAATCAAACTCTGTAATTCACTTTTCGCTCCCACATGATTGCACAGCCAGATTCTGCATTGGTTGTGCTCAGATGTTACAGAATTACAGGCCCATGTTTATTATTCTTGTCTGAGAGAGATGGAATCCCAGAATACGTCCCTGGCTGACATAGTTGCAGCATTAGTCTCACTACAGAATGAAACCAAGGATTTTAGTCAGACAGTACAACAGTCTCGAAATGTAACACATAAGTTTGTGCAATGGTTAGACAATTTACAGGGTGTTTCATTAAATACAGGGGCTAAATGCAAAACTTTGTCTAGTGGGAAGGATCCTATCAAACTCATTTTAAAGCCTCCTATCTTTTTTCAGTTGCACATACCACATAAGTTGAAGAGGGTGCAACAGATGGGGATGAAGTATCAAACACAGTCATTCAGGTTCTTACACCACATAATGTTCTGCTGGCTCATCCTGAGCGGTTTTATGGGGAATCATCTACGTTTGCCACTATTTTAATCAATGCCAGTTGCATTTTATGTGAAAACGAACATGTTTTCTGAAAGACATATCTCGAATAGAATACATCCTTTCTTTTCTGGGGAAACTGCAGCTAAAGCGTGATTCCACTAGTGGAAAGAGATGATAGCCTATTATATAATTATGCGGAATTTAAGACCGAGATGAGAAACATACGGTTATGCAATCCATAGATACCGATTTATTGAATTTGAAACAGGGGAATAAGGATATCATCACTTATTTGACCACCTTTAATAGAGTAGTTGCTGAATCAGGTTGGCCTAAGGAGAAGAGAGTTTCTCTGTCTTATAGAGGATTGCAAGATGACTTGAAGCATTTATTGGTTCCAGTGGTAGATCCACCCGATGATTGTAATGACTTTATTTGCCTGGTTGCTAGACTAGATCACAGATTAGTAGAAAGAAAGTCTGACCAAGGGAGAATCAAATCCAATTTCTAATGAAGAAGACACAGGCGTAGAAAGATGAGATTTTGTCTATATTGTGGGAAAGAGGGAGGTGTTCTTAGAGATTGCACTTGTAAGCCAATAGAAAGTTCTAGACTGGCTTTTACAACCCTTAAGGAGGCAAGAAACGTGTAAGTCCAGTAATTGTAGAGATCACAATACCGGGTAATTCAGATGTAGAGGTCTCTTCAGATTCAGCCAGTACTAGTTGCGATATCCACATCAAACAATTTCACATATCTCTATTTTTAAAATGGGAGGGAACAATAGCATTTCTATAGACATATTGATTGATTCTTGTGCTACTGGTAAATTTATGGAGTTCTTCTTTGCCAAGAAACTGGGTATCCCTAGTATATCTAGGGGTGAAATAGAGAATATTCATAATATTGATGGGAGAGAAATTTTGTCTGGGCCTGCAGACTCTCAATACATTCTGTTGTTGCTGGTAATGGCTGACGGTTATCAGGGGTCTATTTGTTTTGATAATAGAGCTGCCCTCCCCAAATTCTAGCTTTCTTAGGTGTATTTCGGTTATTTCAACATAATCCATTAACTGATTGGATTTCTTGGACAATGACCTTCTCTTCTCTCCACTGTCAACAAAACTGTTTTCAGAAAACTCCTTTGGTGCAGGAGCAAATACAATGTACTTTGGGAAATAACAACTTAGCTGTTCCTCTGGAATATCATAGTTTGTCAGATGTTTTTGGCAAAAGGAAGGCAAGTGTTTTACCCCTTCACAGACCATTTGATTGTTGGATTGATCTTCAGCATGGGGCTCAGTTAAGGCCCAATTTACTGAAGATAGTAGCCTTCTGCACAAGAGAATTTACAACAAGCAAATGGGAGAGTTAAGAAGTATTTTGACAAACACAGAACACCAGAGAAAGTATATTCAGTTGGGGATCAGGTGTGGTTATCGGCAAAATAACTGCATCTTGAGGGACTTAATATATTTCAGCCTAAATTTGTGGGGCCATTCAAGGTGTGTAAAATAATGAATTATGTAGCCTGTAAGCTAGAATTACCTGCCAACTTACCTGTGCACTCAGTTTTTCACGTGTCTTTGATTAAACCTGTTACAGATGGCACAAGTTTAAAAGCTATACCAGCTCCTTTGGAGGTTGAGGATAAACCAGAGTAGGAGGTAAAAGCAAATCTGGGTTCTAAAAGAGTAAATTAGCATATTTTCTATCTCATTGATGGAAAGGTTATGCTCCAGAGAGGAGATCCTAGGAGCCTGCGGCTCATGTGCATGCATCCTGGCTGATTAGAAGATTTCATTTGCAATATCTAGCCAAATCCAAGCTCATGGTAAGGGGTTGGGAGGGGTGTACTGTCATGATTGGAGTCGTGTTTCCCTGACTAGGTCACGCTGTGCAACTGATACCCGTAAATGAGGAGAGGGGCTGAGGCAAGGGACGTGGCCTAGTTGTTACAAGCTCCCTTGTGTCGGTCTGCCACCTGGAAGCCATGCTAAGTCACAGTTCGGTTTCTGAATGCAGCAGCATAAAAACCGCATTTGGGAACCCGCTTGTTTACCGAATCCCATACTTATATTGACTCCTCAACGGTGTTGTTGCTTTGGACTTCTCTTCTGTTCCTGTCACTCTCCTGCTATGTTCTGTGAACCTTGCAGTGGTTCCCTTATTCCCTTTACTGTATGCTCCTACGGTACTGTATTATGTTGGCTTCTCAGCTGTTTTAGGAATATTTTTGTTGTTATTCATCCACCTGTGGTGACAAGGTTACAAAAGCATTTCCCAAATGCTGACTGATCTTCCAATTTGGTAAGATGCATGCATACAAATAATTTTGGAAATTCACTTACTTTCCTGAATCTGAATCCCAAGACTTTAATGGATGTAGACATGTGGATTCTACAAAGAGGAAGAAAAGACTGTTAATGAATACTGACATGTGTAAACAGCAAAAGAAGGAAAGGACTGTTATTGGACGCTTTTCTGCAAATTACTATGATTTAGAGTGAAAGTTAATTAGTTGTTTTTTCTAAGACTTTTCTGTTTGTTTGAGTCTCTTTTGGTATCATTTCCAATCTCTGAAGTTTTTATGGATTTTTTTGAGAGACTCTGAAGGAATGAAGTAATTCCGGTATTATTGCCATTCCCTTAAAAATCCTGTCATTTCAGCATCTATATATTACAAGGCAACACAGAGGGGGTGGTTTGAAGAATTAGAATATATGGCGTTCATACTAATTTAGTAGCCTGCATTACTTTCTTCTCTTAGGACCACACTACATTTATTGGGTTCCTGACACTAAATACAAGTGAGAAAGTGTAAAAGTTTAGGTAAGAGACACAAACTCCCAGTTGTTATTCTAAGGTATTCATGCTTTAGAGGAGAAGGCTCTAAAAGTCTGTTATACATTGTTTCTGGACACATGATGAACCTAGAACACTGAAGAAATCTCTAGTGTCATGGACTTGGAGGTTTTTTTTCTGATACTCCGGTGGTTGTAGAACTCTAGGTGGTGTAGGGAAACAGCTTCTGTAATTCACGTCATGCTCCTACGCAATTGCACAGCCAGATTTTGCAATGGTTGTGTTCCGAATCTACAGGGACTATCACTATTCTCAGCCCCCGCTTGATGGATCACACCAAATATTTCCAGGAAGGAGTTGAGGTGAATTACATTTTGCTTTGGAGTTTTGTGAAGATTTGCCATAAGGGGCCAAAGTTATTAGCGAAGCACAAAATGGTCTTTTTATGGAAACTCTGACCTAACAAGAACAACACAGTGAAAACAGTCACTTATCCATACAGGCACTTTCACAGCGAGTTTCCTTAGTATATATGTTTAACACTCAGTAACTTTTAGAAAACACTCACAATCATTGGATGATGTCATCAGTGATGTGATTTGAGATGCCGTCAGTGATGTCATCAGTGATGTGATTTGAGATATCATTAGTGATGTCATCAGTGATGTCACTGACCATGTCATTATTGATATAATATGTGAGGTCATAAGCAGTGCATTGCAGGGCGTGCAAGTTATAGTTAGCTCAGCTAACTATAACTGCTGAATTTCTCTGGTTTTGTACAAGTGAAATGTCAGCCTAACTATAACATCCCTGTAACCTTTGTTTTTTCCAGTGAATTGCTAAGGTTTTTTTAACTCTATTTCTGAAATATAACGTCCCTGTAACCTTTAGTGTTTTCAGTGAATTTCTGAGGTTTTTTTAAATGCTAATTCTTAACTATAACATCCCTTGTAACCTTTTGTTTTTTCACTGAATTTCTAGTGTTTTTTATTCTATTTAATAACTATAACATCCCTGTATTTTTTTCTATAATTAGATATTGAACATTACATCTGCATGGTGCACCACTTATTGTTGTATTTGTCATCTATTCATTTAAAAAGTACATTCTTTTTTCAAGATATTTTTGATTTTTGCTATGATGTTGTGATTGCCAAGGACAGACCTTGAATACCGGGTGTTTTTGAGAAAGTGTAAAACACATATATAGACATATTTTACATAAAGTTTCAGTGTCGTTGTTTACTAATTGTTTACTAATTTAACTTTCCCCTTTGTATTCATTTGTCAAAGCAAACTACATCAAAAATGCATTTTCCTTCTTCACAACAACACCAGAGGTCGCAGTGACATCAGTAGTCACAAATACAAATGACAAAGTTTAAAACAGATATAAACCTGGACTGTACTGGACAAGCCTTTGTACCCTCAGTCTGTCCCTTATATTTCCCAGCACCTATTCAGAATTGAACAGAAGTGGGTTTTCAGATTGGGCAGCGATAAACGGGGACTTAACGATGACATTCCCTGGGCTTTACTTTCTTAACTACACGGAACATGCCTTCTCGTGGCATGACCACCGTCCGTGTTTACCACATACAACATACTGCCTTTTCGCTGGCTCAGTATCATTTATTTGTTTAAGGCAATACACCGAAAGAGACCCTCTATCTACATGACTGTCCCTGAATAACAGTGGTGAGATGCTTCAATTTTATGTGGGTATCCCGTTCTTCACATATAAGTTATACATAAGCAAACAACTGAACCCTCAAAGTAATATACCTTCAACATTGGGGAGTTTAGCGAACCTACTACCTTTCATATGTAGGTAACTGAGATATGGAGAAGCCATCATAAAGTATTTAATACGCACTTCACTTTTTAGCTTTTGTCCTTATTTTGGTTCCTCCATGAACAATGATAGTGATGGAACATAGTAAGAGACACACACAGAGTAGAACAGGTTTGAGGACCATGTTGATTCTAAAGATTTGTCTACATCTAGTATAACTAGTCTCCAACAGCGTAGATGTGCACAAATTCATGACACTGCAATTACATTTATGATTTAACATCAGCGTAACATGCACTCTTTGGCATTAAGAACTACTACTCCCACTTTTTTGCAGTTCTGTTGGCGCACCCGTCCGGGACAGCCCGTGACATCAACATGCTGCACGTGCTTTCCCGACTTATCTTTTTCTTCTGGCTCCATTTGAGACCGTGAAGCTCTCCTATCTGCGGCGCACAGCATGTCACTAACACCGGGAGAAAAGGTATGCGGATTCTCCTAGTTAGATTATTTGATCACGAAGAATTCGCTGATACATGTGTAAGGGGGTCACTGTATATGTCGGTTGCCGCGTATTAGCACATATTTGTTTGGTAGCTCTTAACTTGTGACAAATGTATATGTAACTTGATACTAGCATTATAGACATTGGTGAAATTCTATTAACGTTAAGGCTTTCCCCGCCTATGTCTACCAGCTCTCCCAGGTAATGAGACCTCATGTAGCCACGTTAGCTAACTATGCCTGCTTCCATATTAGATGATGATCATCTTCCATGACTACTACTACGCATACTTGCATATTAGATGTAGATCATCCTATATGACTATGCCCTCATAGATAGGAGCGAGACACCACGATAACACTGGTCCATAATATAGCTGTCCCTGTGAGTCGTCTGCTAGACATTACCTTTCTAATGAGTAGAAGGGTCAATTGCTTCTACAATTTACTCAGAGACGTTATTGTCCTAATACAAATCACAACATTTTACAGCTTTGTATTTCACAATGAGTCAAGTGTTCCTGAATAATGTTCCCCTGTCCTTTTGCAATTACAGGACTCGAGTTGCCTTTGAGCTTTGCGCCAAGGCATAGATGAGGTCAGTTGCCTGACTATAGCAGGTAAGCTGTTATGGTGGTGTTTTACAACACCTCATTGGTTTTGTATATTTGAGCTGCAATTAGAACATTTGGCTGCAAATAGGGCCAAAGCAAAAACCATTCATTTCCCCTTTCTTTGTTAACTGCTGCTGTGCTAAGATTCACATTATTGATGTAATTAACTGTACACTGTCACATTTTTTATAGGCAGTGCCAACCAGTGGATGACTGACTGAGGGGTGTCTACCACTGGTTTTGTATATTTATCTTTTCTGTATGGTATTGGCTATATACACTCATACTAGTTATCAAGAGGTCCTGAAGAAAGCCGAAACATGTTGAACTGTAATCACCCATGCACTCTTAAACACATCTAATTTTACTCTGTCTCTGTTAGTTTTAATCCTGGTCGGAGGGTGCCTGAATAAAGTTAATGGGCACACCTCCTAACTAGTTTTATTTCACATTCACTTCAATTCTCCTCACCACAGCAGGTGCACATAGGGTATTTAGTATACCTATTCCAAAATGATCAAAACATCCCTGAGCTCCTTCCTCTCAGTGAGGGGGCTGTAGCCAGCACTATGACTAGGTCACAGTGCAAGGAGGTTGCCCTATGATGAAGCATGCCACCCTCGGGTGGATGAGGGGAACCGTCCTATAAAAGGGACACTCCTTTAGCATAAGCTTTTCTTCCCCCTTTTCCTTCCTGATTACTTGGTTTGGCCAGTGAGGGTTAAAGATTCATCAGTTGCTGGCTTTGGTTAAAACCTTTGTGGATTGCCGAGCTCCTCACCTCATGATTGTGCAATGTGGTGGCAATGACCTAGGCACATCGACTAGGATAGGGCTGGAATTCCTAATGAAAAATATGTTTGCAGAACTGATGTCGCTTTTCCCTCACACTGTCTTGGTGTACTCTAATATATGAAATGGAAGTGGCCAAATCAATTCTGGCCACAGATTGATAAAGCCAGAAAACATGTTAATAAAGCTATTTCTGCATTCCTCAGAGACCATAACATGAGCTCAGTCTTTTAACAACAACCTGCATTTTGACATGCATGGAATTTATAAAAATGATGGAGTACACTTTACAGACAAAGGCAACAGGATGTTTCAAAGTAACCTGAAACTTTGCAACCTGTCTTATGTGTAGCTGTCATATACACACAATCAACACAAAGGCTCTTGTCAGAGCCACCCTAGTATTTGAAATATTGTTAATTTTCTTTATAGAGATCCTTTTTTTTAGTTTTTGAGAATCTTCGCGAATTCGTCGCAAAATCACAAAACAAAAGCAGACATTCAATGGCCACCGGCAAATGCAACAATAATAACTAAAAATAAATCCATTCTAAACATTGCACTACAAATATTACTATGCACATGCTTCTTTAAAAACATGTTCAAACTCATGTATTTGTACTAAGGTGCTTTAAAAATCATGTCTAAAACCAATTTTCCATTTTGGCGGTTATATGGGGTGTCGCAATGACGTTGTTAACTGCGACAATTGTGCCTTTTTTTATAAAGTGTAAAACACATATATGCAGACATATTACAGTATTTTAGACACTAGGGGCCATATGTATCAAGCCCATTTTCCGTTCGCAAACGGGCCGATTCTCAGAATCGGCCCGTTTGCGAACGGGAACTAGCTTTTGGGATGTATCATCCCAAAGGCATTCGCAAAATAGAGAATCGCAAAAATTGCAATTCTCTATTTTGCAAATGCATTTAAGGAATCGCAAATTGCGATTCCTTAAATGAAATGTATGAAGCACCTAAGTTGTGCGATTATGGCTTAAGGAATCGCAAATTACCACCAACTACAGGTTGGTGGTAACTTGCGATTTCTTTGAGAAATGCATTTTTTTGCATTTTTCAAAGTGGCATGTGGCGCACATACATGCCCTTAGGGCATGTATGTGTGCCACATGTGCACCCATGCTCATTTCAGGGGTGCAACAGGGTGTCCTTTGGACACCCTTGCAACCTTGAAATTGCATTCTCAATTTGCGATTCTCTAATTGCTAATCGCAAATTGAGAATGTCCTCCCATTCATTCCTATGGGCCTCTAGGCCCATAGGAATGAATGGGGAGGGTTTCCTTAACTGCGATTCGCAATTTGCGAATCGCAATTAAAGAATATGTAGGATTCGCAAATTTTCTTGCGAATCCTACATACATCTCGTTTGCGATTCTCAAATAGCGATTCTCAAAAATTCGCTATTTGAGAATCGCAAACACAAACTTTGATACATATGGCCCTAGATGTTTATTACTGTTATATCTAAAGTCATGTTTTTCCACAGAGTTTCTATAACAACCATCTCTAAGACCAATTTTCCGTGTTTGCAGTGATGCTGGGAGTCGCAATGACGCTGGTACTCGTGTACACCACGAAGACGTCGCAAAAATGCAAAGCAAAAGCAGGAATTCAATTGCCACCACCACATTTAAAAATGACAACTATATAAATAATTCTAACCATTACAATAGATAAATCAATATCTAAATAACTCTACAAAAACATTTATCAGTCTCTCAATATCTCTATAACTGTGTGTATTGATGATTCACTAGTTTATGTCAATGGTTGTATAAGTCTCCAAGTGGATCCGTGACTGATTGCATGAGTATCTCAGTTGTTCTATAAGTGGGTGCAGAAGTCTCTGAGTGGGTATATGAGTGGGCGCATGAGTCTTTGAGTACATTTGCGACTACGTGCACATGTCTCTCACTGGGTATGTGAGTGAGTGTGTGGGTGTCTCAGCAGGTATGTGAATGGGTATATGAGTGTCTAAGTGGGTATGTGAACGGGTACATGAGGCTGTGACTGTATCTATGAGTGTGTGCATAAGGGTCTGAGTGGTTCTGTTAGTGGGTGTATCAGTCTTTAACTGGGATGGTACCTGGGTACATGAGTCTCAGAGTGGATCTGTGAGTGGGTGCATCAATCTATCAATGGGTACATGACTGAAAAAATAAGTCCCTCAATGGGTCTATGAGTGGGTACCTAAGTGTCTGAGTGGGTATGTGACTGGATGTATGAGACTCTGAGTAAGTCTGTGACTGGGTGTATAATTCTCTGACTATGGGGCCGATTCCGATTCAGGCCGGAAATCTCTCAGAGATTTCTGACCGAATCGGACCCTAGCAGTCCGACCGAACGAGTACGATGCGTTCGCATGCTATCGGACTCGATTCGGTCGGACTCCCATTGAAGTCAATGGGAGCCGGTCGTACAATGCGTACGCGGGCTCCCATTGACTCAATGGTTGCGAGGCGAACAAGGGTGCCCCCTACAGCAGGTACGCGTCGAAGCGGGTCGCGCCGTACATGCACAGGTAGGGGGGACCCATGGGTCCCCCCTGTGTGCGACTCGCGCGGCTAGGCATACAGGGGGGTCCGACACGGACCCCCAAAGTGCGGCTACGACTGCTCTTTCGAGCCGGACGGCGCGAGTCGGTCGGACTGCTCGCGGCGCGCATCATACTTACCCGGCCGGGGAACGTCTCCATTGCGCGGTACGAGTCATGTCCGTGCGAGTCGGTCGGAGCGGACGGCTTTCGCGAACGAGTCGGTCGGTGCGGTTGGGTCTCGCGAACGAGTAGGTCGGATATTTCGCATCGTACTCGCTCGCCCGGACGCACGTACGAATCGGTCGGGAAACAGGGCTCCGAATCGGATCCGGTAAAGCCGAATCCAATTCGGAGCCCTACCGGCCGAGATTGGAATCAGCCACTTAGTCTCTGAGTGGATGCATGAGTCTCTGAATATATCTGTGAGTGGGTGCATGAGTCTCTAAATGCAGAGTAAACTCATGGGTCTCTGAGTGAGCCTGTTATATATATATATATATTCACTGAAAAAAACAGAGGTTTCAGGGACGTTATAGTTAGGCTGACATTTCACTCGTATAAAAGCAGAGAAATTCAGCCTTATAGTTAGCTGAGCTAACTATAACTCGCGCCCCCGCAATACACTGCTGATGACATCACATATTACATCACTCATGACATGGTCAGTGACATCACTTATGACATTTCAAATAGCATCACTTGGGAAGAGGTGTGGCGCAGCGGCCAGGGTAACTGACTCCGGAACCTGGGGACTCACGGTTCGATCCCCGGTACCGGCTGCAGATCAGCCCAGCACCATGTGACTCTGGGCAATAGCTCGCTTAATCTTCCCAACGGCCCCCAGCTACTTGACACCTTCGGGTAATTGTTCGCGCTTTACATTTACATGACATCAC
Source organism: Calotriton arnoldi (assembly GCA_963921515.1). Lineage (NCBI taxonomy): Eukaryota > Metazoa > Chordata > Amphibia > Caudata > Salamandridae > Calotriton > Calotriton arnoldi. The sequence continues at coordinate 242,906 of CAWUFW010009911.1, read as the reverse complement.
TGATGACATCATCCAGTAACTGAGTGTTTCTAAAAGTTTAAGAATTATATATATATATATGCCAAGGTGTATTGAAGCGGGTGTATGAGTGTCTGAATGGATGATTTAGTGGGTGCGTGACTGACTATATAAGTGAGGGGTTAAACATGTCTTAGTCTGACTCCTGCAAAAGCGAGATGAGCCAATGGAAAGAAATTCACGGGCCAATCAGAACATTTTTAAACTGGTGCTCCTGCAAGAGTCGCTTGAGACTCATGCTGACCCAACTGCCAAAATGTATCATTATATTTTACCCTAAATTTCTCCCAAATTACTGAATGGATTACACAAAATACATGGGGATTTTGTTTTTGGGATCCCCTTTTTTCCTCGGCATCTGCTTGATGGATCATCCATAAACTTTCCAGGAAGTGGCTGTGAAGGATGAACCTTTTTTTGTGAAAGTTTTGGAAGATTTGTCAAACGGGGCTAAAGTCATTAGCAAACCAAAAAACGTCTTTTTATGGAAAAGCAGACCTTACCATAACTTCTTAGTGGTGACCGCCACTAGGTAATATGTATATGTGTGTATATATATATATATTGAAATATTGTGTAGTTGACGTCCACGTTCACGCCAACCATGCCCAGAGACGCCATTGACATTTACAATGATGTTATTGTGGAAGAAGTTAAAAAGCTACACAAAAGGAAATCCCGGGCCAAACACAAAAAATCATTCAAACACAAAGAATACACGGACCTCATGACCAAATTAAAAGGAAGGACTGATATCATTATCAACAAATCGGACAAAGGAGGCAATATCGTCCTATGGCCTAGAGACTTGTACATGGAAGAAGCACACCCACATCTGGATGATGCCACTTGCTACAAACTTACCACAATGAAGGAAATAGCAACCTGTGGGAAAGAACTCAAAATAAGCCTCAACTATCATAGGACGCAAGGCACCATCAGCAAAGAGGAGTTTTGTTTTCTCAACAATGAATTTCCTGTACTTCCAATCTTGTACTTTCTTCCAAAGGTACACAAAGGCACATCTCCAATTCCAGGAAGACCAATCATCTCAGCACGCATAAGCCTCTGCGAAAACATATCCAAATATGTTGATTTCTTTCTACAAGAGCATGCCATCAACCTCCCGACCTACCTAAGAGACACTAGTGACTTCCTCTCAAAAATCAGCAACATCTCATGGTTCCCGGACTGTGTCCTGATGTCTCTTGACATCAATTCACTATACACCAGCATACGGCACTCTGATGGACTCAATGCATGCCATGAATTCTTGGCCAAGAGACCTATTCACTGTTACAAACATAACAAACTCATTATGCATCTCATAGAATGGTGCCTGGAACATAACTTCTTTATGTTTAACAACAAGACATACCAGCAACTGAGGGGCGTGGAAATGGGGCTTGCTTCTCCCCAAAGCTATGCCTGTCTTCATGTTGGCTGGTGGGAGGAGCGGATCCTCAGGGTCACTCACTCAGAAGCTTGGTCTAACCATATCCTTTGTTGGCTGCGATATATTGATGACATTTTTGTGGTCTGGAAAGGCTCCATTGACAGTGCAAAAATGTTTATTGATGAGATTAATTGTAATGATTTGAATTTAGAGTTTAATGCCACCATAAGCACAGAATCAGTGGAATTCCTTGATGTCAAAGTATATGTCACCAACAGCACACTTCACACCACTCTCCACAGAAAAACCACTGCAGGAAACTCCACCCTACACGCCAGCAGTTTTCACCCAAAACACCTGATAGCAAGCATTCCTTACGGAGAAATGCTGTGCCTGCGCAGAATATGCAGCAACAGCACAGACCTGGCCAAATGCCAATTGGAGTCTCACATGAGATTCAGGGCCAGAGGCTACACAGATAAGATGATCACAGCAGCGACCACCAAACCCAACTCATTTCCCAGAGAACATCTCCTACTAGGCACACACACTGACACCAGCAACAGTATTGACACTGCCCCAGAGCTGACCATGGACAGCAAGGTAACCACACGCCTTATCATCACCCACAACATGGAGGCACGGGTATTAAAATCCATTTTTAATAAACACTGGGGCATTATCAAAACTGACTCCACACTAGGACCAATGGTGGCCCCCAGGCCGGAGATCACCTACAGGAGAGCTGTCTTCATGCATGATGCTGTAGTCAGAAATAGCCCCGAAATAACCATCACCAAGAACTGGCTATCAGGGGTCAAAGGGTTTTTTAAATGCAGTAGCTGTAGGGCATGCAAGTTTGGAGTTAACACCACCCAAATCATGGCAGAGTTCAGGAACAAACCGATAGTGATCCAACAAAAACTCACCTGTAGAACAGAATACGCAGTCTACATTCTCACCTGTAGTTGTGGGCTCAGATATGTGGGGAGCACTAAGTTCCAAGTGCACCTTCGCATTCTGCAACATATCAGGGCTATTGTTAACAGTGACCCGGCATACCCAGTTACCAGACACTTCAAAGCAACACATCACAACAACTTGGATCACTTGAAATATTGTGTAGTTGACTGCATCCCACCACTCAAACGTGGGGGTAATAGAGATAAATTGTTAAGACAACTGGAGTCCAAATATAATATTGAACTCAACACCAAGGCACCGACAGGACTAAATCTTAGTGAGGATCTTTACCACTTCCTTTAAAGGAGTCACTCCAGTTGCTTTCAGAAATTTTTGCCCATTTAACTTCCGAAAGTCGGCTGACTTTCAGTTGGTTGTCCAGTATTTTAACCCACTGCACCACATGATCTTCCACATCTAGACATGGTTTGTATTCACTGCTCTAGTTTCGGCTGAACACAGAGCGAGCCCAGAGTTCTCTGGAGCACATAACACGACACTATCACAGCTTTCCCTTTCCCACTTCACTTTTTTCTAATTTTTTCACGTCAGTGACTTGTTCACACTGAGAAACACCGTTTTTATTCCGCATTTTGAGGCCTCACAGTGACGCACAGACACCATTGGCAGACCACGACATGGAACATAGGTCCAACATGACACCTTGGCCCATTCTCGAGTACCCGCACTTAGCGTATATAATTACAGGACTCCACAAGCGCGCTCGCTCTTACAGGTGATTAGTTCAGGCATCAACACAGTTAGACTTCAAGCACTGCCACGTTTGAGTCTATTTCACATGCAACAGAGTTATCACACTCTATATTTGAAACTGCTTTTTGCATACAGATGTTAGAATATCTAGGTTGCTTACAGATTGTTAGTATGAGCCACAACACATTGGCTTAGTACTCCTCCCAGCCATAACACACCTTACCTCATAAGCACACCGCGCAGGAATGGAGTTACAGACTGCAATGTCATGAACCATGTTTTATACCAGAAGAGTCTGTTGTCTATGTTTGCCACCACATTATGTTGGTCATTACCCGTAGTCATCAGCTGATGACTAGTAGATTTTACTGCTTGCTGTAAAAGGGCCTCGTTTTTGCCATGTCACAATGAACATAGTAAAGTCACTTACAGTCACTATAAATACTCTGCACATTTCCTTAGCGCGCCATGTGATCAAGACCACAGGCTTATGGTCGAAACTTGTTAAGCAATAAACGGATTTATTTAATCTCCAACTGGTGTCTGTGCCCTTGTTTGGCCCACATCGGTCGTGCATTGGGATCCTGGTTTCATATATATATATATATATATATATATATATATATATATATATATATATATATATATATATATATATATATATATATATATATATATATTATCTTCTCCCCTGTTTGAAGAGCACTCTTTAGAACAGGTCCGTGAAGGCAGACAGCATTCTTTATTCAATTAATGAAATGCCTGTGAACAAGGAGAAATGTCTCTGAAACGCGTAAGGCTTTGCAAAATTAATTGAATAAAGAATGCTGTCTGCTCTTCACGGACCTGTTCTAAAGAGTGCTCTTCAAACAGGGGAGGAGATTGTATAACAAGATTACACGGCAGTTCCAGCCGGGAAGAGGCACCACCCAGATGAAAGGGGCCATGGACACAGAACTATTCCAAGTCTGCTTTGGTGTGAACAGCTTTGGCACAATTTCCAGCATTTCGGTTTTCAAAAGCCCACTTGAGGGTAAGAACAATGTTATTAATAATGTGAGGAGGCGCAGAACCTACTAAAGGAAAAAGTATTTTCTCGAAGGGGCATTCATAAAATTAAAGGTACTACACATCCCAGCAGGCAGTATGCATACTCACCTGTGAAAAGAGCATGCTGGGACAATGCCTTTTTAAATCTGCACAACCCACTGAAATGCCTGTGAACAAGGAGAAATGTCTCTGAAACGCGTAAGGCTTTGCAAAATTAATTGAATAAAGAATGCTGTCTGCCTTCACGGACCTGTTCTAAAGAGTGCTCTTCAAACAGGGGAGGAGATTGTATAACAAGATTACACGGCAGTTCCAGCCGGGAAGAGGCACCACCCAGATGAAAGGGGCCACGGACACAGAACTATTCCAAGTCTGCTTTGGTGTGAACAGCTTTGGCACAATTTCCAGCATTTCGTTTTTCAAAAGCCCACTTGAGGGTAAGAACAATGTTATTAATAATGTGAGGAGGCGCAGAACCTACTAAAGGAAAAAGTATTTTCTCAAAGGGGCATTCATAAAATTAAAGGTACTACACATCCCAGCAGGCAGTATGCATACTCACCTGTGAAAAGAGCATGCTGGGACAATGCCTTTTTAAATCTGCACAACCCACTGAAATGCCTGTGAACAAGGAGAAATGTCTCTGAAACGCGTAAGGCTTTACAAAATTAATTGAATAAAGAATGCTGTCTGCCTTCACGGACCTGTTCTAAAGAGTGCTCTTCAAACAGGGGAGGAGATTGTATAACATATATATATATATATATATATATATATTCACTGAAAAAACCATAGGTTTTAGGGACAGTTATAGTTAGTTGGACATTTTACTCGTACAAAACCCGTGAAATTCCCCTGTTATAGTTAGTTCAGCTAACTATAACTCGCGCCTCTGCAATGCACTGCTGATGACGTCACATATTACATCACTCATGACATGGTCAGTGACATCACTGATGACATCACTGATGACATCTCAAATGACATCACTGATGACATCATCCAGTGACTGTGTGTTTCTGTAAAGTTTAAATATTTTTAATATATATAGGCAAAGGCGTATTGAAGAATGACTGGGTGTATAAGTGTCTGAATGGATGATTTAGTACGTGAGTGACTGACTCTACAAGTGAGTGATTAAATGTATCTTACTGAATGCATGGGTTAGTGACTAAACTGTGTGAATGTCTGTATCCGTCTGTTTGTTGGTGTGTAAGTGGATGCATGGGTTTGCGAATAGCTACATGAGTGTCTATATGGGTTATTGATTGGTTCTCTGAGTATCTGTATGGCTGCCTGAGTGTTGGGTGGGGTGTGTGTGACTCTATACATAAATGTGTGAGTGGGTGATTCACTGGGTGCATGATTTCAAGAGTGCATCTGTGATGGACTGCTTGGGTGGGTGAGTGTGTGTATGGGTGTGTTAGTGAGTGAATGTATATCTCAGTGGTACATGTGCGAGTAACTACATATGTAAAAGGCAGTATATATGTGTGTTAGAGTATTTAAATGGCTATAAGTGAGAGTGTGTTATTGTGAGAGTGGCTGTATGGATGCGTGTGTGCTTGTATCAGTTATTGTATAAGAGCGTAAGAATGTGCTAGTATTTGTATGAGTAAGTGAGCTGGTGTGTGTATAACTGTATAGGTGAGTAAATGGGTGTGTGATTAATTTTTTGCATGACTGACTAGGTGTGTGAGTACCTCTATGGATGATTGGCGGTGTGTGAGTGTTTATATAGGTGTATGAGTGCATATGATAGTCCTGTACTGAGTGACTGTAAGTATGAGTGACTGTACAGGTGAGTGAGTGGATGTGTGTGTAGACCTAAGAATCAGTGAGTGGGTATGTAGTTTTTGGTGTTGGAGTGTCTATGGTTTTGAGAATGGCAGTCTGTAATTTAGAGTGGGTGTATCAAAAGTTATATTAGGGTGTGAGAAGATGCATGAAATTATCACATGGATGATGTCATCAGTGATGTCATTTGAGATGTCATCAGTGATGTCATCAGTGATGTCACTGACCATGTCATGAGTGATGTAATATGTGACGTCATCAGCAGTGCATTGCGGGCGCGAGTTATAGTTAGCTGAACTAACTATAACAGGGGAATTTCACGGGTTTTGTATGAGTAAAATGTCCAACTAACTATAACTGTCCCTAAAACCTATGGTTTTTTCAGTGAATTTCAAAGGTTTTTTAAATGCTAAACCCTAACTATAACGTGTCTGAAACCTATGGTTTTTTCAGTGAATTTCAAAGGTTTTTTAAATGCTCATTTCTAACTATAACGTGCCTGAAACCTATGGTTTTTTTAGTGAATTTCAAAGGTTTTTTAAAAGCTAATATTTAAGTGTAATAATAGTTATACTTATGTTTCTTGTACTGAATTTCTTTAGTTTTTTATATTTATTTGTAAATATATTATTTATTAAACAATATTGTATATTTTTGTGTATTTTGCAAAAAAAAATATTTAATAAATTAAAAGTAAAATATAGTATAATTTTTTTCTGTTATATTTTTATTTTAATATATTTGTATTGTTTAATTTTTTAAAAATGTTTTTTTGGAATCGCGCACCGAAAGCATACCGAACGCGGCGAATACACGTACCCCAGCCACCTATTTAAGGAACTCGTAAAGGATCCGCGTATGGTATGCGACGGGTGCGTGTTTCTAGTCACGTAACATACGTATATTACATGGGTGCGCGTTTGCTAAGCGACCGGTACGCGATTCCTGCTCCGGCTTATACGCGACACATACGAATTACTGTACGCGACGCTTGCGCGGTGGCAGGCCCCGCGTGACGTCAAATACGTGCCCGGGCGCACAGGGTGCGCGACTCCCGCGAAAGTTTTTATATTGAAAAATAATATGTATGTGTCTTTAATGTACATATGAAGGTAAGAGATTATCTAAGGTATTCATAAAAATAATATATTTCTACTTGTAATACACTTATATTACTTTTAAATGTATTTTCGCGAAACCGCGTCGGGTGATTGGTCCATAATATTTCCCACTGTAACTATTGAAGGACCACACCCTTTTTAATTATTCTGTTTAGAGCACTGGATGAGACACATCTCTTCTCCTTCCAGAGCTGATTTTGTATTTTTTGTGGTGTTTTGAGAGAATTGAATTACAGCAATGGCATCTGCTTCACAAGCTCCTCATCATTCTTCTGAAGAAGATATCTTGGAGGAAGCTCCACCCAAGAAGCGACCAGAGTCAGTGGTGTGGACATTTTTTAACTTTCCAGCTGGAGAAAAAAGTCAACGCAAGGAAAGTTACCTGCTCGCTGTGTGAAAGGGTCCTGTCACGAGGAGTGACAAGAAATACTCCTGTGGTACAGCGAGTATGTACAAACATCTGCGGACCATTCACCCTCGTAATCTGGCACGAGAGGAAATGAGACGTGCAGCAAATAATCCACCACCAGGCACTGCTAGCACCTCCGGAGCGTCCACATCGGCAACAGCAATAGACATTCGCCCCGAATTTGCATTTCTGGAGCAGCACTGCACTAAGTGCAAAACCATAGTTTGTTATGGTGAACAATCCGTGGATGCTATTTGTGCAGCACAACGAAACCACAAGTGCTAAATTTTTTGTTTGTTTGTTTTTGGAATGATGTTTAATTCCAAAAGCTAACTGTTTTCTTAGTTCTTTTTTTGTTCAATTTTTAAAAAACACCAAAAAAAGTACAACATTTTTCAAAAAATACAAAAAAATACAAAAGAAAAAAAAAGTTCTTCTCAGAACTACCTTATCTGGTTAAAAAAGAACTATAATTGCATGGTAATGTCTGAAAGTTTGGTTGAATATACGTGTAGAGTATGATTGACTGAAAGAATACATTAGTGGTGCATGGTGAAGTTATGAGTGGTTAGATATTGGCGGAGTGATGGGATAGGAAGATAGTGCTGGATGGGTGAATGAGGAAGTGCATAGGAGTGACAGCTGGATTGCTAGTCTGCATGCATACGAAGTGGGTATTTGCAAGAGTGTATCAATAGTATAGACGCGGTTAGAGTTGTGCAAGCATAGTGCAGAGAATGTTGAAGGTGTGAAAGACAAGTGTGTAGGTGGTTAGACAACCGCATGCATAGTGATTAAGGGTTTGAAGCAGTCTATGTGCTAAGGCCTAAGTCACTGAATGAGTACTTGGGTACTGAATGAACGATTAGAGTACTACAAGGAGAGTGCCTGGGTGAATGTATAATTTGTTGGGTTTTGGCGCAGCGAATGGCTTTGTAGGTGTTGCTGAATGAGTCAACAGAGGACTGCAAGGAAAGTGACAGGATGTTTGCTGGAGTGTATGGATAGTGACTGGGGAATTGAAGGTGTGAAAGACAAGTGTGTAGGTGGTTAGAGAACCGCATGCATAGTGGATAGGGGTTTGAAGCAGTCTATGTGCTAAGGCCTGGGTCACTAAATGAGTACTTGGGTACTGACTGAACGATTAGAGTACTGCAAGGAGAGTGCCTGGGTGAGTGTATAAGTGGTTTGGTTTTGGCGCAGCGAATGGATTTGTAGGTGTTGCTGAATGAGTCAACAGAGGACTGCAAGGGGAGTGACAGGATGTTTGCTGGAGTGTATGGATAGTGACTGGGGAATTGAAGGTGTGAAAAACAAGTGTGTAGGTGGTTAGAGAACCACATGCATAGTGGATAGGGGTTTGAAGCAGTCTATGTGCTAAGGCCTGGGTCACTGAATGAGTACTTGGGTACTGACTGAACGATTAGAGTACTGCAAGGAGAGTGCCTGGGTGAATGTATAAGTGGTTGGGTTTTGGCGCAGCGAATGGCTTTGTAGGTGTTGCTGAATGAGTCAACAGAGGACTGCAAGGGGAGTGACGGGATGTTTGGTGGAGTGTATGGATAGTGACTGGGGAATTGAAGGTGTGAAAGACAAGTGTGTAGGTGGTTAGAGAACCGCACGCATAGTGGATAGGGGTTTGAAGCAGTCTATGTGCTAAGGCCTGGGTCACTGAATGAGTACTTGGGTACTGACTGAACTATTAGAGTACTGCAAGGAGAGTGACTGGCTGAATGTATAAGTGTTTGGGTTTTGACGCAGCGAATGGATTTATAAGTGTTGCTGAATGAGTCAACAGAGGACTGCAAGGGGAGTGACAGGATGTTTGCTGGAGTGTATGGATAGTGACTGGGGAATTGAAGGTGTGAAAGACAAGTGTGTAGGTGGTTAGAGAACCGCATGCATAGTGGATATGGGTTTGAAGCAGTCTATGTGCTAAGGCCTGGGTCACTAAATGAGTACTTGGGTACTGACTGAACGATTAGAGTACTGCAAGGAGAGTGCCTGGATGAGTGTATAAGTGGTTGGGTTTTGGCGCAGCGAATGGATTTGTAGGTGTTGCTGAATGAGTCAACAGAGGACTGCAACGGGAGTGACAGGATGTTTTCTGGAGTGTATGGATAGTGACTGGGGAATTGAAGGTGTGAAAGACAAGTGTGTAGGTGGTTAGAGAACCGCATGCATAGTGGATAGGGGTTTGAAGCAGTCTATGTGCTAAGGCCTGGGTCACTGAATGAGTACTTGGGTACTGAGTGAACGATTAGAGTACTGCAAGGAGAGTGACTGGCTGAATGTATAAGTGGTTGGGTTTTGGCGCAGCGAATGGCTTTGTAGGTGTTGCTGAATGAGTCAACAGAGGACTGCAAGGGGAGTGACAGGATGTTTGCTGGAGTGTATGGATAGTGACTGGGGAATTGAAGGTGTGAAAGACAAGTGTGTAGGTGGTTAGAGAACCACATGCATAGTGGATATGGGTTTGAAGCACTCTATGTGCTAAGGCCTGGGTCACTGAATGAGTACTTGGGTACTGACTGAACGATTAGAGTACTGCAAGGAGAGTGCCTGGGTGAATGTATAAGTGTTTGGGTTTTGGCGCAGCGAATGGATTTGTAGGTGTTGCTGAATGAGTCAACAGAGTACTGCAACGGGAGTGACAGGATGTTTGCTGGAGTGTATGGATAGTGACTAACCCTGGGCGAAGTGCTACGCTACGCTCGCGTAGTTTGCGAAGTTTGCGCTACTTCGCACAACGCGAATTGCACGTAGCACAGTGCGAACACGCGTAGCGTAGCGTAGCGTAGTGCCGCGGTCATTTTTTGCTTGCTCGAGGGCCTCAACGTCAAGTTGGCGACCGCGAGCAAGCAAAATGACATCCCGGCGAGACTTTTTCTCGTTCGCGATCAGCAACATCAAGTTGCCGATCGCGAGCGTGGAAAATAAACCTCCGGCGAGATTCTCAACGCGGGAGGTCAGGTTTCTCATTGCGAGTGGTCGCGTATGCTTGCGACCGCTCGCGATGAGAAACTACCAGTCCGCGTTGAGAAGCTGCCGCTCGAGTAAAAATCTACTCGAGCGGCAGTGAAAGACAGCTCGCACTGTGCAAGTTGCCGTTTTCAATGATTGCACAGTGCGGACAAGCATCCGGCACTGTGCAATCATTGCGAACAGTGCGCTACGCAGTTCGCGTAGTGCTACGCGAAGCTTGCGTAGCGCGAACTGCACTTTGCGTGAGCTTCGCGAAGCATTACTTCGCGAACTACGCCCACCCTTAATAGTGACTGGGAAATTGAAGGTGTGAAAGACAAGTGTGTAGGTGGTTAGAGAACCGCATGCATAGTGGATAGGGGTTTGAAGCAGTCTATGTGCTATGGCCTGGGTCACTGAATGAGTACATGGGTACTGACTGAACGATTAGAGTACTGCAAGGAGAGTGACTGGCTGAATGTATAAGTGCTTGGGTTTTGGCGCAGTGAATGGATTTGTAGGTGTTGCTGAATGAGTCAACAGAGGACTGCAAGGGGAGTGACAGGATGTTTGCTGGAGTGTATGGATAGTGACTGGGGAATTGAAGGTGTGAAAGACAAGTGTGTAGGTGGTTAGAGAACCGCATGCATAGTGGATATGGGTTTGAAGCACTCTATGTGCTAAGGCCTGGGTCACTGAATGAGTACTTGGGTACTGACTGAACGATGAGAGTACTGCAAGGAGAGTGCCTGGGTGAATGTATAAGTGTTTGGGTTTTGGCGCAGCGAATGGATTTGTAGGTGTTGCTGAATGAGTCAACAGAGGACTGCAAGGGGAGTGACAGGATGTTTGCTGGAGTGTATGGATAGTGACTGGGGAATTGAAGGTGTGAAAGACAAGTGTGTAGGTGGTTAGAGAACCGCATGCATAGTGGATATGGGTTTGAAGCACTCTATGTGCTAAGGCCTGGGTCACTGAATGAGTACTTGGGTACTGACTGAACGATTAGAGTACTGCAAGGAGAGTGCCTGGGTGAATGTATAAGTGTTTGGGTTTTGGTGCAGCGAATGGATTTGTAGGTGTTGCTGAATGAGTCAACAGAGGACTGCAACAGGAGTGACAGGATGTTTGCTGGAGTGTATGGATAGTGACTGGGAAATTGAAGGTGTGAAAGACAAGTGTGTAGGTGGTTAGAGAACCGCATGCATAGTGGATAGGGGTTTGAAGCAGTCTATGTGCTAAGGCCTGGGTCACTGAATGAGTACTTGGGTACTGACTGAATGATTAGAGTACTGCAAGGAGAGTGACTGGCTGAATGTATAAGTGCTTGGGTTTTGGCGCAGCGAATGGATTTGTAGGTGTTGCTGAATGAGTCAACAGAGGACTGCAAGGGGAGTGACAGGATGTTTGCTGGAGTGTATGGATAGTGACTGGGGAATTGAAGGTGTGAAAGACAAGTGTGTAGGTGGTTAGAGAACCGCATGCATAGTGGATATGGGTTTGAAGCACTGTATGTGCTAAGGCCTGGGTCACTGAATGAGTACTTGGGTACTGACTGAACGATTAGAGTACTGCAAGGAGAGTGCCTGGGTGAATGTATAAGTGTTTGGGTTTTGGCGCAGCGAAGGGATTTGTAGGTGTTGCTGAATGAGTCAACAGAGGACTGCAAGGCGAGTGACAGGATGTTTGCTGGAGTGTATGGATAGTGACTGGGGAATTGAAGGTGTGAAAGACAAGTGTGTAGGTGGTTAGAGAACCACATGCATAGTGGATAGGGGTTTGAAGCAGTCTATGTGCTAAGGCCTGGGTCACTGAATGAGTACTTGGGTACTGAGTGAACGATTAGAATACTGCAAGGAGAGTGCCTTGGTGAATGTATAAGTGGTTTGGTTTTGGCGCAGCGAATGTATTTGTAGGTGTTGCTGAATGAGTCAACAGAGGACTGCAAGGGGAGTGACAGGATGTTTGCTGGAGTGTATCGATAGTGACTGGGGAATTGAAGGTGTGAAAGACAAGTGTGTAGGTGGTTAGAGAACCGCATGCATAGTGGATAGGGGTTTGAAGCAGTCTATGTGCTAAGGCCTGGGTCACTAAATGACTACTTGGGTACTGACTGAACGATTAGAGTACTGCAAGGACAGTGCCTGGGTGAATGTATAAGTGTTTGGGTTTTGGCGCAGCGAATGGATTTGTAGGTGTTGCTGAATGAGTCAACAGAGGACTGCAACAGGAGTGACAGGATGTTTGCTGGAGTGTATGGATAGTGACTGGGAAATTGAAGGTGTGAAAGACAAGTGTGTAGGTGGTTAGAGAACCGCATGCATAGTGGATAGGGGTTTGAAGCAGTCTATGTGCTAAGGCCTGGGTCACTGAATGAGTACTTGGGTACTGACTGAACGATTAGAGTACTGCAAGGAGAGTGACTGGCTGAATGTATAAGTGCTTGGGTTTTGGCGCAGCGAATGGATTTGTAGGTGTTGCTTAATGAGTCAACAGAGGACTGCAAGGGGAGTGACACGATGTTTGCTGGAGTGTATGGATAGTGACTGGGGAATTGAAGGTGTGAAAGACAAGTGTGTAGGTGGTTAGAGAACCGCATGCATAGTGGATATGGGTTTGAAGCACTGTATGTGCTAAGGCCTGGGTCACTGAATGAGTACTTGGGTACTGACTGAACGATTAGAGTACTGCAAGGAGAGTGCCTGGGTGAATGTATAAGTGTTTGGGTTTTGGCGCAGCGAAGGGATTTGTAGGTGTTGCTGAATGAGTCAACAGAGGACTGCAAGACGAGTGACAGGATGTTTGCTGGAGTGTATGGATAGTGACTGGGGAATTGAAGGTGTGAAAGACAAGTGTGTAGGTGGTTAGAGAACCACATGCATAGTGGATAGGGGTTTGAAGCAGTCTATGTGCTAAGGCCTGGGTCACTGAATGAGTACTTGGGTACTGAGTGAACGATTAGAATACTGCAAGGAGAGTGCCTTGGTGAATGTATAAGTGGTTTGGTTTTGGCGCAGCGAATGTATTTGTAGGTGTTGCTGAATGAGTCAACAGAGGACTGCAAGGGGAGTGACAGGATGTTTGCTGGAGTGTATGGATAGTGACTGGGGAATTGAAGGTGTGAAAGACAAGTGTGTAGGTGGTTAGAGAACCGCATGCATAGTGGATAGGGGTTTGAAGCAGTCTATGTGCTAAGGCCTGGGTCACTAAATGACTACTTGGGTACTGACTGAACGATTAGAGTACTGCAAGGAGAGTGCCTGGGTGAGTGTATAAGTGGTTGGGTTTTGGCGCAGCGAATGGATTTATAGGTGTTGCTGAATGAGTCAACAGAGGACTGCAAGGGGAGTGACAGGATGTTTGCTGGAGTGTATGGATAGTGACTGGGGAATTGAAGGTGTGAAAGACAAGTGTGTAGGTGGTTAGAGAACCGCATGCATAGTGGATAGGGGTTTGAAGCAGTCTATGTGCTAAGGCCCGGGTCACTAAATGAGTACTTGGGTACTGACTGAACGATTAGAGTTCTGCAAGGAGAGTGCCTGGGTGAGTGTATAAGTGGTTTGGTTTTGGCGCAGCGAATGGCTTTGTAGGTGTTGCTGAATGAGTCAACAGAGAACTGCAAGGGGAGTGACAGGATGTTTGCTGGAGTGTATGGATAGTGACTGTGGAATTGAAGGTGTGAAAGACAAGTGTGTAGGTGGTTAGAGAACCGCATGCATAGTGGATAGGGGTTTGAAGCAGTCTATGTGCTAAGGCCTGGGTCACTGAATGAGTACTTGGGTACTGACTGAACGATTAGAGTACTGCAAGGAGAGTGCCTGGGTGAATGTATAAGTGTTTGGGTTTTGGCACAGCGAATGGCTTTGTAGGTGTTGCTGAATGAGTCAACAGAGGACTGCAAGGAGAGTGACAGGATGTTTGCTGGAGTGTATGGATAGTGACTGGGAAATTGAAGGTGTGAAAGACATGTGTGTAGGTGGTTAGAGAACCGCATGCATAGTGGATATGGGTTTCAAGCAGTCTATGTGCTAAGGCCTGGGTCACTAAATGAGTACTTGGGTACTGACTGAACGATTAGAGTTTTGCAAGGAGAGTGACTGGGTGAATGTATAAGTGGTTGGGTTTTGACGCAGCGAATGGATTACTACATGGTGCTGGATGGCTGATTGGAGAATTGCAATTACAAAGACTCACTAGCCTGGAAGCAGTTAGGTGACTACATACATTCTACACATTTCACTACAACACTGCTCGTGTGAATGCCTGACTAATTGTGCGAATCCATAAGCAGTAACTAAGTTCTACTAGTACTGAAACTTGACAACAGGTTAGGTTTTTAAGCAGTTATGTGTCAGCAAAGACATAAAGTAACCACATGCTTCTGTCACAATGGTTGCAGAAGTGCACACATACTCACAGTGTGATTCCAGAGAACCAAAACTATTCCCTGGGCTTTAGCAAAAGAGACGCACTAGTCTGCAAGAGGTTAGGTGACTGCATACATTCTACACATTTCACTACAGCATTGCTAGTGTGAAAGCCTGAATCATTCTGCGAATCCATAAGCAGTGACTGAGTTCTAATACTACAGAAACTTGACAACAGGATAGAATAATAAACAATTATTCAACTATACCTTTCAACACAGTTTAAAATATATATATTACTATACATAGGGGCAGATTGACAAGCCCCTTGCACCACATTTGCGTCACTTTTCCCATGTTAAAAGTGACGCAAAAGTGGCAGAAGAGGCTTGTAAAACTGCCCCATACTGTTTTTTAAACAAACATCAAATACAATTCAAAAAATTAAAATATACATCAGTACATTTAATAATATATTTCAAACACCACAGTTTCATTAAATTATCAAATCTTTTTTAAATAAACGTCCAAAATATATAACTCACCTATTAAATCTGTTGAATTAAAAATCACACACACTCAGTCAGGATTTTCTTTTTCACACAGACAATGTAGATAAGCACACTCTCCAATATAAAACCAGTAATGGCAAACTTCCCCTCTAATTTTTCATACATATACACATGACTTCCCAGTGTTTTTCAAATTGTAAAACGAATTTCCATTGGTCATAGAGAATAATACTTTTCAACTGACATCTTCCCCCTTGTTCTGAATATCAGTTTCCATAGCAACAGCTCATGCAACATTCAACTTAGCTGCCAGGTCACAAGTTCACCACACAATGTTGCAAATGACAACAGCAGGTGTGGTTGGCTTTGCAAAGCATTCACTTATCCTTTCTGCTGTACCTTTCAAACTTTTCATTATAACCAATAATAAACATGCTTTCTAAACAAAGAAAAATGCACCCTATATTAGAATGTAGAGTGTTCTTAAACAGCCAATCAAATCTCTACTTTCTTAAAAACAGCATGTTGTCCACCATTTTAGATAGATTTCATTTTCCCTCCTGCCTACCTCAGCTACAGACATCTTTTTATTACCTACATTGATCCCTTCAAGATGCTTTCAGTGTGGATTGTGGGACACAGCTATGTTTTCTGGTGCCAAAGGTATGCTGAAAGCAGATGTATTGACAAAGATTTAGCTTTGCCAAATGTAGACATTAAATGGATTGGTCAGAGAGGATTAAAGTGGCACCAATTGATGCCATTGGTTAAATCCGTTTTGCATCTCCAAAACCCTGACCTCATAATTGTGCACTGTGGTGGCAATGACCTAGGCACTTTGACTGGGGTAGGTCTGGAAATGCTTATGAAGGACACCTTTGCAGAATTCATGTCACTTTTCTCCCAAACTGCCTTTGTCTATTCGAACATATGCCAAAGACAGAAATGGCAGTGGTCCAATCATTTTTGTCCACAGTTTGAGAAAGCTAGGAAACATGTCAATAAAGCTGTTTCTGCTTATCTCAGAGATTATAGGATGGGGTCCATTTTCAACAACAATCTGCGTTTTAATATGGATGGCATCTATAGGAGAGATGGTGTACATTTTACAGATGAGGGTAACAGAGTCTTTCTCATCAACTTTAGACTCTGCATCGGTACTTACTTGTAGGTACCATAATCTGTCAATAAACACAAGGGCTCTTTTTAGAGCCACCCAAGATATAAACATATATACTTCATGTATATTTACTTTTTTGTAAAAAATATTTGGGGGATTCGCGCACCCAACGCGTTTACCTTGGAGTCGCGCACCCAACGCGTGTACACCAGGGGGCCGTGCTGGGAGTCGCGCACCCAATGCGTTTACACCAGGGGGCCGCGCTGGGAGTCGCGCACCCAACGCGTTCACACTAGGGGCCGCGCTGAGCGGCGCGCTGGGTGCGCGACTCCTTATTTCTCCGTAAAATTTTTGTTAGATCCTACCACTAATTTATATTCTCCCCGGGACCCCATCCCCCGGGGCCTATACATAATAATGGAGACCGTGAGGGGAGCCCCAATGCCCCCACGGTCCCGCCGGCTCCCCGCGTCCTTCGAGAGCCGGCATTGCTTTCCACATGGGGAGCTGCTGACATGCAGCTCCCCATGTGGAAAGCAATCTCCTTTGGATATTGGAAGAGAGAGCAGGTTTCCTGCTCTCTCTTCCAAAATCCAAAGCAGTTTGCAATGACAGGACGGGAGCCGCGAGGCTCCCGTCCTGTCATTGCAAACTACAGTGTCCCGGGGTAGGCACCCCGGGACACTGCAGGAGCCGGCCCTGGGGGTGGCGGTTCCCAGGGCCATCACGGGCTCCAGGAGGGGGCCGCGCGGCCCCCCTCCGTACATGTTCAAAGCCCCGGGAGGTGGTGGTCCCCGGGGTTCGGGGTCCGAAACGGACCCCCACATGTATTTCCTTAGTGCCCCGGGAGGTGGCGGTCCCGGGCGTGTGGGGGATCGAGCCCCCACACATGTCTTTTAATTTTTTAAAAAATAAGCCCCGGGAGTGGTGGTCCCCGGGGCTTGGGGGTCCCTTACAGGCCCCCCCATTCATTTTTATTAACCCCCACATGCCCCCGGGACTTGGCCCACCCGGGGGCCAATTAACAATGAAGCGCACGACACCGCGCGTCGTTTTTTTTTTTATCGGCGGGATCCGCGCACCCTAAGCGCATCCCCCGATTTTTTTTAAAAATGCTTTTTCTGCCCAGGGGTCCTTGTGGGACCCCTGAGCAGACCTAGGGGTCAGGGTGTTTCTACCCTGCCCCCTTTGTGCGCTTTGCGCACTTGTTTCTGTCCCTCGGTTCTACCGAGGGACAAAATGGCTGCCAACATTTCCTGAATCGGAATGTTGACAGCCAGCTGACAGCCAATTAACATGCAGCTCGTGATCGGGACGGTGCGCGCAGGGTGCGCTCAGGGTGCGCGAATCCGACGCGGCCATAGATATATATGTACTTTTACTTTTGATTTTCTCAGCAACTACTGAACGGATTTACACCATTTAACAAAAAGGGTTCTTTCTGAACCAAGAACTACCTCTTTGCCAAATTTGGTGTAATTCCGTTCAGCAGTTCGGGCTGTAGCCGTGTCTAAAGTTTCCTATGGGAAAATGAATGGGGAAAACACGTTTTGGGACCCCCCTTTTTTCTCGGCCCCCGCTTGACGAATCACCCTGAGACTTTCAGGGTAGGAGCGGACCGGAGCGGGCCATAAAGTTTGAAAATTTCGCGAAGATTCGTCAACCGACGCAAGAGTTATTTCAAATAGAATGTCGCGGATTTCCTATGGAAAATAGGTCCTAACTATAACTATCTACTGGCGACCGCCAGTAGATAATATATATCTATATCTATATCTATATCTATATATATCTTATAGATACTCTCCATACTCCTTATATATATATATGTGTGTGTGTGAGTGTGTATATATATATATATATATATATATATATATATATATATTCACTGAAAAAACCATAGGTTTCAGGCACGTTATAGTTAGAAATTGGCATTTAAAAACCTTAGAAATTCACTGAAAAAACCATAGGTTTTAGGGAAAGTTATAGTTAGTTGGACATTGCACTCGTACAAAACCCGTGAAATTCCCCGTTATAGTTAGTTCAGCTAACTATAACTCGCGCCCCGCAATGCACTGCTGATGACGTCACATATTACATCACTCATGACATGGTCAGTGACATCACCGATGACATCACTGATGACATCTCAAATGACATCACTGATGACATCACTGATGACATCATCCAGTGACTGTGTGTTTCTGTAAAGTTTAAATATGTTTAATATATATAGGTAAAGGCGTATTGAAGAATGAGTGGGTGTATAAGTGTCTGAATGGATGTTTTACTAGGTGCGTGACTGACTCTATAAGTGAGTGGTTAAACATATGTTAGTGAATGCATGGGTTAGTGACTAAACTGTGTGAATCTCTGAACCCGTCTGTCTGTTGGTATGTAAGTGACTGCATGGGTTTGTGAATAACTACATAAGTGTCTATATGAGTTATTGATTGGTTGTCTGAGTATCTGTATGGGTGCCTGAGTGTTTGTGTGGGTGGGGTGTGTGTGACTCTGTGCATAGATGTGTGAGTGGGTGATTCACTGGGTGCATAGTTTGAAGTGTGCATCTGTGATGGACTGTATGGGTGGGTGAGTGTGTGTATGGGTGTGTTAGTGAGTGAATGTATATCTTATTTGTACATGTGTAAGTAACTACATATATAAAAGGCAGTATATATGTGTGTTAGAGTATATAAATGTCTATAAGTGAGAGTGTGTGATTGTGAGAGTGGCTGCATGGATGAGTGTTTGCTTGTATCAGTGATTGTATAAGAACGTAAGAATGTGCTTGTATTTGTATGACTAAGTGAGCTGGTGTGTGTATAACTGTATAGGTGAGTAAAGGGTAGTTTGAATAATTATTTCTATGACTGACTAGTTGTGTGAGTACCTCTATGGATGAGTGGCGGTGTGTGAGTGTCTATATAGGTGTATGAGTGCATATGATAGTCCTGTACTGAGTGACCATAAGTATGAGTGACTGTACGGGTGAGTGAGTGGATGTGTGTGTAGACCTAAGAATCAGTGAGTGGGTATGTAGTTATTGGTGTTGGAGTGTCTATGGTTTTGAGAATGGTAGTCTGTAATTTAGAGTGGGTGTATCTAAAGTTATGTTAGGGTGTGAGAAGATGCATGGAATTATCACATGGATGATGTCATCAGTGATGTCATTTGAGATGTCATCAGTGATGTCATCAGTGATGTCACTGACCATGTCATGAGTGATGTAATATGTGACGTCATCAGCAGTACATTGCGGGCGCAAGTTATAGTTAGCTGAACTAACTATAACGGGGAATTTCACGGGTTTTGTACGAGTGCAATGTCCAACTAACTATAACTTTCCCTAAAACCTATGGTTTTTTCAGTGAATTTCTAAAGGTTTTTTAAATGCTAATTTCTAACTATAACGTGCCTGAAACCTATGGTTTTTTCAGTGAATTTCAAAGGTTTTTTAAATGCTAATTTCTAACTATAACGTGCCTGAAACCTATGGTTTTTCAGTGAATTTCAAAGGTTTTTCAAATGCTAGTTTGTAACTATGCCTACAGAAGTAGGACATGTGAAGAAAGAAGAAAAAACGCACAGAAAGAAGCAAAAGAAATGTAGAAAGAAACAGAAGTCCACAAAGACGAAGAAAAATGCAGGAAGAAGCAAGACATGTGCAGAAAGAACCAACAGAGGAGCAGAAAGAGGCCTTGTTGCAAAATCATCCTGTGCCCACACCTTTTCCAGACGGGTACTGGTGGTAACTGACTCTGACTAACCAGGCCTAGAGCCAGTGCTATGGTAAAAGACACTTAGAATACAGTTAAAACACCTACATACACTAGGGAACACTATGCGTTGGGGTACCCCTGTGATTAGCATGACCTCCTCTGTAACTCCCTAGTACATATTAGGGCAGGGGGATTAAAACTACCTCTTAAAACGCGCCATGGGGCGAGTTTGCACACTGGTGTAGGGAGGGGGGGCCAGAGGTTACATGTGTACAAACACGCCGTCTGGCCAATTTAAGTTGGGGGATAAAGTCCCCTTGAATCTTAAGGGTCCCTGGGGTCCAACTAGCCCACCAGATACCTCCAGTAAGCGCCACAGAGTTGCGTTGCAGAGAGGTGTAAAAAGGGGCATGGCCTGGACCACCTCTCTGCAACGCAGCGCAGTGGCGCTTACTGGAAGCACCTGGTGGGCTAGTTGGCCCCCAGGGGCCCTCATGATTGAAGGGGAATTAATTCCCCAACTTTAAACGCGCCACAGGGCGTGTTTGCACACGTCACCTCAGGCCCCGTCCCTCCCTTCACCACTGTGTAAACATGCCCTGTGGCCATTTTAAGTTGGCAAATTAAGTCCCCTTGAATCCTGAGGGTCCCAGGGGTCCAACTAGCCCACTAAGTACCTCCAGTAAACGCCACAGAGCTGCGTTTCACAGAGGTGTAAAAAGGGGCATGGCCTGGACCACCTCTCTGCAACGCAGGCCTGTGGCACTTCCTAGAGGTACCTAGTGGCCTAGTTTGCCCCCGGGGCCCTCAGGCTTAAAGGGGACTTATTACCCAACTTAAAACACGCCACAGGGCGTGTTTGCACACATGTCACCTCAGGCCCCGCCCCCTCCCTTCACCACTGTGCAAAGGCACCCTGTGGCACGTTTTAAGTTGGGGGATTAAGTCCCCTTGAATCCTGAAAGTCCCTGGGTCCAACTAGCCCACCATGTACCTCCAGTAAGCACCACAGAGCTGCGTTGCAGAGAGGTGTTCCGAGGCCATGCCCCATTTTACACCTCTCTGCAATGCAACTCTGTGGCACTTACTGGACATACCTGGTGGGGTAGTTGGCCCCCAGGGACCCTCAGGATTCAAGGGGACTTAATTCCCCAACTTAAAACGCACCACAGGGCGCGTTTCCACACTTGTGACATCAGGCCACGCCCCCTCCCTGCACCACTGCGCAAACGCACCCCCTGGTGCGTAGTAAATTGGGGGATTAAGTCCCCTTGAGTCCTGAGGGTCCCCAGGGGCCAACTAGCCCACCACTTACCTCCAGTAAGCGCCACAGAGCTGCGTTGCAGAGTGGTGTAAAAAGGGGCATGGCCTGGGCCACCTCTCTGCAATGCAGCGCAGTGGCGCTTACTGGAGGTAAGTGGTGGGCTAGTTGGCCCCCAGGGACCCTCCGGATTGAAGAGGAATTAATTCCCCATCTTAAAATGCGCCACAGGGTGTGTTTGCACACATGTCACCTCAGGCCCCGCCCCCTCCCTTCACCACTGTGGAAACGCACCCCGTGGCGTGTTTTGAGTTGGGGGATAAAGTCCCCTTGAATCCTGAGAGTCCCTGGAGTCCAACTATCCCACGAGGTACCTCCAGTAAGCACCACGGAGCTGCGTTGCAGAAAGGTGTAAAAAGGGGCGTGGCCTCTGAACACATCTCTGCAACGCAGCTCCCTGGCACATACTGGAGGTACCTGGTGGGCTAGTTGGCCCCCAGGGACCCTCAGTATTCAAGGGCAATTAATTCCCCAACTTACAACTCACCAGGGGGCGCGTTTGCACAGTGGTGAAGGAAGGGGGCGGGGCCTGAGGTGACATGTGTGCAAACACGCCCTGTGGCGCATTTTAAGTTGGGGAATTAATTCCTCTTCAATCCTGAGGGTCCCTGGGGGCCAACTAGCCCACCAGGTACCTCCAGTATATGCCAGGGAGCTGCCTTGCAGAGAGGTGTTCAGAGGCCACGCCCATTTTTACCCACTCTGCAACGCAGCTCTGTGGCACTTACTGGAGGTACCTGGTGGGCTAGTTGGCCCCCAGGGACCCTCCGGATTGAAGAGGAATTAATTCCCCAACTTAAAACGCTCCACAGGGCGTGTTTGCACACATGTCACCTCAGGCCCCGCCCCCTCCCTTCACCACTGTGCAAACGCACCCCGTGGCGCATTTTAAGTTGGGTGATTAAGTCTCCTTGAATCCTGAGGGTCCCTGGGGTCCAACTAGCCCAACAGGTACCTCCAGTAAGCGCCACAGAGCTGCATTGCAGAGAGGTGTAAAAAGGGGCATGGCCTCTGAACACCTCTCTGCAACGCAGCTCCCTGGCGCATACTGGAGATTCCTGGTGGGCTAGTTGGCCCCCAGGGACCCCCAGTATTCAAAGGGAATTAGTTCCCTATCTTACAACGCACCAGGAGGCGCGTTTGCAGAGTGCTGCAGGGAGGGGGCGGGGCCTCCGGCGCGATGCCGGTCTTTTTTAAAATTTACTTTTTTAGAAGGGGGGCTGTGTGGCCCCCCTTCTTTTCCTATTTTTGGGCCCTGGGGAGCCCATCCCCCAGGGCCTGACCCCTATTTGGTTCCCTTTTTAAAAAAACTGAAGGGGGGCCATGTGGCCCCCCTCCTGAGGCCTTTTTTGGCCCCGGGGACCCCATCCCCCAAGGCATGGCCATTTTTTTTTTTTTTTTTTTTAAATAATTGGAGGGGGGCTGCATGCCCCCCTACCTCAGGCCATTTATGGCCCGGGGACCCCATCCCCTGGGGCCGGCCTTTGCGTTTTAAAAAAAACAAAATGTATTATAGGGGAGGGGGGCCATGTGGCCCCCCTCCTGGGCCACTCATGGCCCCGGGGACCCCATCCCCCGGGGCCTGGCCTCTCGTTGGGGACCGTGGGGGGGTCCCCAATCCCCCCACGGTCCCACCGGCTCCCCGCGTCCTGTGGGAGCCGGCATTGCTTTTCCACAAGGGGAGCTGCTGACATGCAGCTCCCCTTATGGAAAAGCAATTCTGCTTTGCTTCATTGAAGCGAGAGCAGGTTTCCCTGCTCTCGCTTCAATGAAGCAAAGCAGAGTTTGCAATGACAGGGCGGGAGCCGCGAGGCTCCCGCCCTGTCATTGCAAACAGCAGTGTCCCGGGGGTGGGCACCCCAGGACACTGCAGGAGCTGGCCGTGGGGGGTGGTAGTCCCCAGGGCCATCAAGGGCTCCAGGAGGGGGGCCGCATGGCCCCCCTCACAACATCTGCACAGCCCCGGGAGGTGGTGGTCCCCGGGGCTCGGGGGTCCGTAACAGACCCCCAAATTTACATTTGAAGTGCCCCGGGGAGGTGGCGGTTCCCGGGGCGTGTGGGGGGGCTCGAACCCCCGCCCCCCCACACATGTATTTTTTTTTTTTTAAATAAAGCCCCGGGGGGTGGCGGTCCCCGGGGCTGCGGGGGGGGCAGTGTGCCCCCCTGCTATTATAAATAATGAAAGCCCCGGGGGGTGGTGGTCCCCAGGGCTTGGGGGGCCTTAGAGGCCCCCCAAACTTTAAAAAAACAAGCCCTGGGGTTGCAGGGGGGCTGCGTGCCCCCCGCAACTTACTATTCAAGCCCCGGGGAGGTGGCGGTTTGGGGGGTATTGGGGCCCCCCACACTTTTTTTTTCACTGCCCCCGGGACTTGGCCCACCCGGGGGCTAATTAGTAACGAAGCGCGGGAGGCTGCGCTTCATTTTTTTTTGTTTTGCGGCCGGATCCGCGGATCCGGCGTGCATTTTGTCGATTTAAAAAAAATAAATGTTTTTTTGGGACCCCCTAAGCAGGCCTAGGGGGTCAGGGTATTTCTACCCTGCCCCCTTTCCTTTTTATTCGCGTTTGTTTTACTCTTTTCTTGTGACTCGGTTCCACCTTGGCCATAAATATCGAAACTTTTATTTTTGATTTTCTCAGCAACTACTGAACGGATTTACACCATTTTAAAAAAGTGTGCTTTCTGAACCAAGCCCTACCTTTTTGCCAAATTTGGTGTAATTCCGTTCAGCAGTTTTGGCTGTAGCCTTGCATAAAGTTTCCTATGGGAAATCGATTTTTTGACTCTTATTTTTTGAATTTCTCCTCAACTACTGAACGGATTTACACCATTTAAAAAAAAGATCGCTTTCTGAACCAAGCGCTACCTTTTTGCCAAATTTGGTGTAATTCCGTTCCGCAGTTCGGGCTGTAGCCATGTCTAAAAGTTCCTATGGAAATTAACATGGAGAAAACACGTTTTGGGACCCCCCTTTTTTCTTGGCACCCGCTTGATGAATCACCCCGAAACTTTCAAGATAGGAGCGGACCGGAGCGGGCCATTTGTTTTGAAAATTTCGTGAAGATTCGTCAACCAGCGCCAAAGTTATTTGGAAAAGAATGTTACGAATTTCTTATGGATAATAGGTCCTAACTATAACTACCTACTGGCGACCGCCAGTAGGTAATATATATATATATATAGATAGAAAGATAGATAGATAGATAGATAGATTAATAGATAGATAGATAGATATAGGTATATACATATATATATGTATATGGCGATAGCCAATAGGTAGTTATAGTTAGGACCTAAAATTCCATAGATAAAGCATTTTTGGTTTTGCCAATAACTTTGGCGCCACTTGACGAATATTCACGAACCTTTTTGGTTCAGCTGCTATGTTGAAAGTTTCGGGGTGATCTGTCAAGTGGGGCCTGAGAAAAAAGGGAGGTCCTAAAATGCATTTTCCCCATGTTATGCCTGTGGGGATTTTTAATTTTTTTAACACGACTAATGCCCGAACCGCTGAACGGAATTACACCAAATTTGGCAGAAGGCTAGATGTTGGTCAAGAAAGCATGCTTTTTGTGATGTGGTGTAAATCTGTTCAGTAGTTTTTGAGATATTTAACTAATCAGGGGACGTGAGTCGTTGCAGTGGACTTGCGGATCCTACAAAAAAAGTTACAAAAACAGAAAAGGGGGCAGGATAGGAATACCCTGATCCCCCAGATATGGTGCGGGGTCCCACAGGGTCCCCTCCAGGGGTTAAAAGCATTTGTTTTAAATGTTGCCATGAGTTTGCGGGTGGATCCGCAAATCTGCAGCAAAATAAATAAAAAAGACACACAGGCTTCCACGCATCTTTTATATAAAGCCCCTGGGTGGGACAAATCCCAGGAGCATGTTAAAAATAAAGGAGGGGTGCATGGGGCCCCCTCCTAGGGTTTATTGAAACCCTGGGGACCCCCACCTCCCACTGGTTTTTGTTTTAATATATATGGGGGTGCCTTCACGGCACCCCCATGCCAAGGTGACCGCAACCTCCCTGGGGCTTTAGATGAAAAAATGCGGGGGGACGCGTTGATCCCCAAGAGCACCGGGGTCCGCTACCTCCCTGGGTCTTAGTTTGCGTGGCCTCCTCCAACCTCTCAGCAATCCTGCTGTGTAGGACTTACTGGAGGTAACAGGAGTGGTAGTTGGCCCCAAAGGACGTCCTTGGGGGCCAACTACCCCTCCTATTACCTCCAGTAAGTCCCATACAGCAGGATTGCTAAGAGGACTTCGGAGGCCACAGCCCCTTTCTCTACAACTCTGGAAATGCGGCTACTGGTACACTACTGGTTGGGGGATGACGTGCACTTTACTCCTGAGGAACCTTGGGGGCCAGAAAACCCTCCTGTAAGTCCTACACAGCTGAATTCCTGAGAGCTGGTCAGAGACCCCGACCCCGTTTGCTACCAGTCTGCAAACATAACTACTACTTAAAAAACCATGCAAAAAGTCACTGAAAAAAACAGGGTTACAGGGAAGTTATAGTTATAAATTAAAGTTTAAAAAAAACGTAGAAATTCACTAAAAAAACAAAGGTTACAGGGACGTTATAGTTAGGAAATGGATTAAAACAAATGTTAGAAATTCACTGAAAAAGCCAAATGTTACAGGGACATTATAGTTAGGCTCAGATTTCACTCGTAAAAAACTAGTGAAGTTCAGAAGTTATAGTTATGTGAGCTAACTATATCTTATGCCCCCATAATGCACTGCTTATAACCTCACATATTACATCACTCATGACATGGTCAGTGACATCACTCATGACATCACAGATGACAATGCAAATTACATCACTGATGACATCACTGATGACATCATCCACAGAATCACTCACACACCCCCATAGAACCTTTCATGCACCCACTGGCACACCCACACAGCCACTCACATACCCATTCACAGACCCATATCAGTACTCATATACCTCCTTACTCTTCCATAGAGGTAGTCACACACCCACATACTCACTCACTCATAGAGCCACTCAGACAACCATTCATTTACCCATACAGCCACTCATACAACCAGTCAATCACCTGTCAATCACACGTCAGTCACCCGTACAGCCACTCATATAGCCACACATAGCCACAGCTACTCATATAGCTACATATCACCCATACAGCTACTGACACACCCATTTATTTACCTATACAGTTACTCTAACACCCACTCACTCACCCATACAGCCTCTGAACACAGCCACTCATTCACCCGTACAAACATTCATGTACTTGCACACCTACACAACCACTTACATACCCATTCACACATCCATACAAGCCCTCACACATCTGCTCACTCCGCCGTACAGCCATTCAAACACACTCTCCAATATAGCCACTCATACACCAAATTACTTAACCAAACACCCACTCAAACAGCCACTCACTCACCCACACAGCAACTTACACACCAAGTCACTCACTCATAAAGCCACTCAGGCAGCAACGCACTCACCCATATAGTCACTACATACCTACTTACCAACCAATAGAGCCACTCACACTGCTACCCACTCACTCATATATCCATTGACACATTCATTTACTCGCCAATACTGCCACTCACACCGCATGTCACTTACCCACACAGCTACTCACACACCCACTTATATACCCATACACACAAGAATACATATAGTCACACAGCCACTCACATAATATGTGTAAGAAGTAGTATCACTCAGTAGTAGTGCACCTAGTATACTAATGTGATGTAATATGTGAGGTCATAAGCAGTGCATTGCAGGGGCACGAGTTATAGTTAGTTCACTAACTTTAACGGCTGAATTTCACTGGATTTGTATGAGTGAAGCTTGAGCCTAACTATAACATTCCTGTCGCCGATGCCCTGCCCTCCTGGAGCCATGAATAGCCATGGGAATCCCATCCTCCAGAGTCAACTCCAGCTATGTCCCAGGGTGACCACACCAAGGACATAGCTATTTCCCTGCCCACAGTGGTGCGGGCAGGGAAACCTGTGTTTTTTCTGGCTTGGCGGGAGCAATTTTAAAGCTCCCATCAGCCGAGAGCAAACACTAAGTCCACTCCCAGCAGGCAGGATGAACAGACTTTTCATCTGTATCCCTGCCCACACTGAAGCAGACAGGGAAACATATGAGAAAACTTCTCTCACCTGCTGGGAGCAGCATATTTAGCTGCTCCCTGCGGGCAGGAGCATTACTGGCTTCCGCTGGAGGTGAAGAGATGGCTGGGGCCATGGGGGCATTGAGGCTCCTCAGGTAGCCCCCCCACAATGATGTAGTGGGTTCCCTGGGTGGGCTCCAGGGCACCCACCCTTTACTGGCCAGGCTCCAGGGGCTGAGGTCTTTGGGGCAAATATTGGCCCTGGGAGGGGGGCTGTGTGCCCCCCTTCATAATGTGGCTGGGCTGTGGGAAATGGGGTCCCCGGTGCCAAAATCAATCCTGGGAAGGGTGGCTGCGCACATTAAAAACAACATTAAAAATTCACTGAAAAACCCCAATGGTTGCAGGGACGTTAAAGTTAGGAAATAGAATTTAAAAACCTTAGACATTCACTGAAAAAAACAAAAGTTACAGAGACGTTATAGTTAGGTTCACATTTTACACTCATAAAACCATAGAAATGTAATAGTTATAGTTATACTTAACTCAAGAAACTAAAACTCATGCCCTAAAGTAACTATAGCATGTGCCCTCACCATGCACTGCTAGTTATCCCACATGTTACATCAGTCATGACATCTTCTATGACATCATTGATAGTATCACTGCAACATTTGCAAAAAAATCATTGATGAGAAAACTAAATTGCGGGGTGAGTTTTGTACTGTAACCTTTGGTTTTTAAAGTGACATATATATATATATATACCCACTGGCAATTGCCAGTAGGTAGTTATAGGTAGGACCATGTTTCCATGGGAAAAGCATTTTTTTTGAGTTACCTATATCTTTGGCACTATTTGACGAGTCTTAACGAAATTTTCCCCAAAAAGTGTGCTGTGATTCTAGTTGTGAGTGGAAAGTTTAGCAGTGATCCGTCAAGCGGGGGCTAAGAAAAGGGGGGGTCAAAAAAAGTGAGCTTCCCATGTTAATTCGGAGTTTTGAACACAATTACAGTCCAAACTGCTGGACCGAATTACACCAAATTTGGCAGAAAGGTAGATTTTGTTCTACAAATCACGCTTTTGGTTATTTGGTGTAAGTCCATTCAGTAGTTTTGGAGATATTAAAGAAAATCCAAATTTGGATATCTAGAAAAGAAGATCCTCCAAGGATCCAACAGTCCTTGTGCTGATATCTGACTGGCTGCCAAAACTTCAACCAGGAAGTTTTGGAAGCCATCTTCAGACTTGGCTTCAGCCAAGCCCTCCAAATTATGCTAAAAAAAGAAAAGGGGACAGAGTAGGAATATCCTGACCCCTTAGCTCTGGTCCTGGGGTCCCAGAGAGACCATGCCATGGCAAAAAAGCACTTTTTAAAACTTTTTGCTGAGAAATCGTGATGGATTCAGTCATCCACTGCAAAATCTTTTTAGAAAACCAGTGTGGTCTACTGCGCTTGTTTACATTATAGCCCCTGGGTGGGCCAGGTCCTGGGGGCATGCAGGCATTAAACAAATAATAGAGGGGTACGCAAGGGGCCCCCCTACTATGGCTGATGGAAGCCCCAGGGACCACCACATCCCAAGGGCTTTTATTTAATAATGCAGGGGGCCACACTTGCCCCCCTCCTGTGGCTTTGATATGCTCGGGGGGCCACCATCCCCCCAGGGCAACATTGACTAAATAGCTGGGGGACTGTGCAAACCCCAGAACACCGGGGAACACTACCTCCCCAGGGCAAATATATTTTTAGAAACTGGTAGGTGGCCACGCGGCCACCATCTGTGGCCATATACATCCTGGGGGACCACCATCTCCCCAGGGCTGACCTTTGAAAGTGAAAGGACGGGGCCATGTGGCCCCCCTCCTGGAGCTTATGATGGCCTTGTGGTCCACCACCCCCCAGTACTGGCTCCTTCTATGTCCCAGAGTGCCCACCCCGGGACATAGCTGTTTGCTTTGCGGTAGCTGACAGCTGCCACCAAGCAAAGTAAACACTCTACTTCCAGCAAGCGCAAGCGTCAAACCATTCCGACTTGCTGGAAGTAGAGTTTCTATCTCTTTCGCTGCCCGCAGACATGCAGCAGGGAAAGAGATGAATCTATTACTCTTGCAAATAGGGAGCTGCATTTCCAGCAGCTCCCTGTTTGCAATAGCTATGGCTGCTCCCACAGGAGGCGGGGAGCCAGTTGGGACTGCAGAGGCCGGAGGCTCCCCCACGGTACCCATCAAACTACACTGGGTGCCCTGGGTGGGACCACAGCATCCAAGGAGACATGGCTGGGCACCAGGGGATGGGGTCCCTGCGGCCAAAATCAGCATGGGAAAGGGGGCCGTGTGCCCCCTCAACTATTCAATTAAGGATGGGCCCCAAGGGATAGGATCCTCAGGGCTGATTCATAGCCCGGGAGGGGCGCATAGGGCCATCCTCGCCAATTCAATTAAGGGCCAAGATATGCTTACTATTGTTAATTACTGCAACTAAACATTTATTTCACTTTTGAAAAGTGTTCACACTGGCATATGCAACTCGTTCCAGCAGCATTTCATGCTACAAATGGAGAATTTTGACAAATTGCCAATTACCGTGAATAGAGCTCCAATGAGCATAATCAACATATTTCTCTGTCTGAGCACCATAAATCACGCCCCATTGGGAAGGAGTCCAATCCAGGGAGTGGACTTCCCCAAGGGGGTAGTGATACTTAACAAGCAGATATTTCTATTATCAAGTCAAAATATGGCAGAGGATGAGCTTGAAGCAAGGCTTAAAGCAGCAGACAGAGTCTTTAGTGAAGAGCCCAAAGACAAAACAAGCGCTGCTGCATCCATGTGAGGAGGAATGAGTATGGACTCAAGCACACTACAAAGCTTGCTTTCTAAGTTAGAAAAACTCACCAAAAATGAAGTATCCAAGCGGTAGGAAACACAATCACTCAAAACATATGTGGAAGTGGGGAGAATCCCGAGGGGTCTGAGAATCATGATATTGTTGACCTACGAAAACATACACACCCTTTTATGCATCCATTTAGACACCCACTCATACAACCATTCATACACTCAAACACCCACTCACAAGCCCACACAGCCATTCATACATCCACTCACAGACCCACACAGACACTCATACACTCTCTCACACACCAATAAAGGCACTCACAGATCCAGTCACAGACCCACACTGGCACTCACACATCTACTCATAGACCCATACCGGCACTTGTACACCTACTCACAGACCCATACAAGTACTCACACATCCACTCACAGACCCATAGCACCACTCACACACCCACTCGCAGACCCATAGTGCCAGTCACAGACCCAGTCACAGACCAAAAAAGGCACTCGCACACCCACTCAGAGACCCACACTGGCACTCACACACCTACTCACAGACCCATACCGGCACTTGTACACCTACTCACAGACCCATACAAGCACTCACACACCCACTCACAGAGTCATAGCACCACTCACACACCCACTCACAGATACACACAGGCACTCACACACCCACTCACTGACTCGTACAGCCACTAACACACCCACTCGCAGACCTATAGTGCCACTCACAGACCCAGTCACAGACCAAAAAAGGCACTCGCACACCCACTCACAGACCCACACAGGCACTCATACACCTACTCACAGACCCATACAGCCACTCACCCATCTACACACAGACCCATTCAGCCACTTGAACACCCATTCAGCCACTCACACACCCACTCACCAACCTTTACAGTCACTCACACACCCATTCTGAAATTTTACAGGTTACAGTTATGAAATAAAATTTAAAAAATGTGAAAATTCACTGAAAAAAACAAACTTTACAGCAACGTTATAGCTAGGAAATAGAATTTATAAAATCTTAGAAATTCACTGAAAATATCAAAAGTTACAGGGACGTTATAGTTAGGCTCAGATTTCACTCGTACAAAAACATAGAAATGAGTGGTTCTGTGGATGATGTCATCAGTGATGTCATTTCAGATGCCGTCAGTGATGTCATCAGTAAAGTCAATGACAATGTCATGAGTGATGTAATATGTGAGGTCATAAGCAGTACATTGCGGGGGCGTATGTCATACTTAGCTCAGGTGACTGAACTGCTGCATTTCTGTGGTTTTGTACAAGTGAAATCTAAGCCTAACTATAACAATCCTGTAACCTTTGGTTTTTTCAGTGAATATATATATATATATATATATGGACACCCAGAGCTTTATTTATTGTAAGGGGCTGCAAGGTGGAGCCCCAGTGCCCCTGCCGCCCCTGCTGACCCTTCGATCAGCACCCATTGTGACTGCGGCAAGAGCAGACCAATTTCTTTCTTTGGTGGAGGCCCGATGCTGACCCAGGGCACCCATAGGTCTAAAATATGTTGGGGCCACACGGGAGCCCCAAGAACTATGTGCCCCCTGCCAGTTACCCAGCCAGCACCTATTCTGAATGCTTACAGGAGCCAGCAACAAGTACACTCCTGACCTCTGGGAACAGATTTTAACTCTGCTCCCATCCTGTGGGAGCACTCAGTTCTACAGGAGACACACAGCACATGAGATGTCATGAGTGATGTCATCAATAATGGCATTGAACATGTCATGATAGATGTATTATGTGAGGACATGGCGGGGCATAAGTTATAGCTAGCTCCATTGTAAGAAAGCAGACCTTTTTGCAGATGTCCCCCAAATTCTTGCCCCTATTTGGACTGCTATATGCTGGTTTTCACCTTTGACAGGGCACTCAAATCTGCTTATCAGCCCCAGTGCCAGTGATCTCTTACTAAATTTGATATGTGTGAATTTGTACCCCCAATCGGCAAGGACTTTAACCCCCTTATAAGCCCCTAGTATATGGTATCAGTGGTACCCAGGACATGGGGGTAAAAGGGATCATCAGGGCATGAAGCACTATGTGTGACAGAGTGTGTAGTTGTAAATGTGTGTATATGAGGGAGTGAGTAAGTGTATGTAAGGTGTGAATGTATGTGTCCGATTGAATGTGTCAGAGTATGTGTGTGTAGTGGCAGTGCAGCACGTGTGTGTGAGTGTGAGGGAACATGTATTGACGTCTGATTAAGTGCTTATCTGGCTATGTGATTGATAAAGCATGTGGTTCCATATCTGTGTACATGAGTGACTGACTAAATGTGTGGAAGAGGTGTGTGTATGTGTGTGATTGAGTGTGTGAGGGTATATGTGTATAGGTGTAGTTGTGCATATGTTTGTGTGAGCAGATGTCTGTCGATCTGTGAATATGTGCATGTCTGGGTGTGTGTGTGACAGAGTGTGTTGTTGTATATCTGTGCATAAGATTTAGTGCATAAGTTTGTGGAAGGTGTAAGTGTCTGAGTGAGTGTGTGAACATATATGTGTATGGGTGCAGCTGTGTGTGTGTGCATGTGTGTATGTGTGATACACAATGAAAGTTTGTGCATGTGTGAACATATGTGAGGGAGTCTCTGGAGGTTTGTATCTAATTATATATTTCTATATAAATGTGACTATGATTGTATGTATTTATGTTTTACATAATTTATATTCACATACACATATATATGTCTATTTATATATGGTTGTAGTATTAATTGTAAGACTATCTGTATGTATGTGTGACTACTAGGCCTGGGTAGAGCTCACAGAGTTTCACTCTGTGGAATTCTGCAGAGTTACCTAAAAACTCAGCAAAATTCCACGGAGTTCCGCAAGCTGGCGGAGTAGGGGAGTCGGACAGTCCCCTCACGCTTCAGTTGAGGACTGTGCACTTCAACACCCAACTGCACAGTTCAGCCAGTGACCGCATGCTTCAAGACTGTCTACTTCACCTCACTTCTGCCCAAGACTTGTCCTAATCTCCACCCCAGGACTTTAAGCAAGGAATGCGAACTTCCTCTCATAACTTTGCACTACACCATCTCAGCTGTGCACTTCTTCAGCCCGTGGCTTGTGCCCAATTGCACTTTGGCTGAGGACTGATCACTTACTTAAGCCAAGTACTGCGCATTTCACCCCGAGACTTGCACTTTCTCGAGGCAGGACTGCACACTTAGGTGCACATATGTGCACTGCATCCAGTATTGTGCATAGAACACAAGGACTACCACTCCACTGTAGGGCAACGGCCTTCGGTCTGTGCACTTTAATGCAGGTCTGCACACTTTGTTGAAAGACAAAGCACTTTGTCCCTGGAATGTGCACTTCAACCTAGAACTGTACACACCACCGAAGGGCAACTTACTTCTCACCCAGATTGTGCACTTAAGCCCAAGTCTGCACACTCCATTTAAATACAACTCACTTCGGCCCCCGTCTTTGTGCTTCATCCAAGGACTGTGCACTGACTCAACCCAAAATGTCCTCAATTACTGAATATTTCAACTCTCAAAATAACTATGAAGATAAATAAAGAAGGATGCCTAGCTGCACTAAATCACTGTGTGCGTGCCTTTATTTTCTTGCAGCTAATCCTTTGCCAAGAGAATAACCTGACAAAGCACAGCTGGTGTAAATGCTCAGAGTGATGAGCATCCTGATTAACTGCTTCCTTCCCCACATGGCATCGCAGTGGTGGTTCTGTGTGGAATGACGCATGAGCATTGTAATGCAGAGATACTGCTTGCACTATTT
This sequence comes from Calotriton arnoldi, assembly GCA_963921515.1. Lineage (NCBI taxonomy): Eukaryota > Metazoa > Chordata > Amphibia > Caudata > Salamandridae > Calotriton > Calotriton arnoldi. The sequence continues at coordinate 208,661 of CAWUFW010009911.1, read as the reverse complement.
CGTAGTCATAAACAGTCAGAGACATCAGGCACTGCCTATGCAGTTAGCAGCTTGGCAGGCCTTTACAGAATGTCTGTGAAAAATAAGAACTCTGAGCTGAGGCAAATCTTAAAAGTAATATGTGCTCTATCTCTGCTATGTCTCTACTGGGATGTGGCATAATCTATAGAAAATTGAACTAGGCACACACACAGTACATTAAGACCTGCATACACTATACACCTAAATGAATTGTTTTTGAGAATCTGATAGAAAAACAAAATAGCAGTGTATGCATTCCTGCCTAAGCTCAGTCAGCAGCTCCCTTTAATAGAAATAATTAAAAAAAAATATGAGCATGAAATGAAATGGCCATCTGCAGCAGAGTAAGAGTTACAGACATACTTAAGTAAGACACAGCATCATAGAGACATGCTGAAAGGTACAGGATGTACCACAACACATGACAAAATCCCTGTCTCTATTCTCAAGTTCAACACAAGCCACAATTGTTTAAATATTCAGGGGTGACAGCAATACTGTACCTCGGGCCACTCTGCTTGCTTTTGCACAATGAGGGATCCATTTCCAGTAGGCTGTACTCCCCGAAGGTAACACTGGGGCTGAAGCTAAGGCAATGCATTGTTTCTAGCAGTTCTTCCGGGAACCTGCATGGCCACCTGTAGACAGAGTAGCGTCCACCTTCTCTCAACTGCGGCAGTCCTTGGCGCAAAAGAAAACAGGAACAGGATCTTACTAGGGAACGGAAGCGGAACAAGATGTGCTTCACTAGAACATATGCACATACTCTTTGCATTCATGTCCCAAGCGGTGGCCATCTTAAAACCAGGAAAAACAATATTTTCTGTGATGTCAAAGCTGTGAGCACGCAAACCTGTGGTGGGCGCTGGCAAACTCTGCTATGCCGTGGTTGATGGAGCTCTTGACGAACTTCAAACTCCAAGCGGAGTTGTCAAAACTCCCCAAACTCTGCTGGCAGAGCAGAGTTTACCGACCAGGCTTAGTGATTACTTGTCAGTGTACATGTGTGCACTTCTGTATGTGATTAGGGATGAGCATATACATAAAAATGTGTTAGTATCTGTATATTCCTGACTATCTTTGAGAACTGTTTGAAAATGATCCATAATGGTATTATTAATTACTATAGCCTTATAGCCCACTGCCGAGGGCTATACCGGCTGTTAAAGGCCCTGCTCCCGAGTTATATAATGAGGGAGAGGGCCTTTAACAACCGGTATAGCCTGAGGCAGAAGGGCTATAAGGCTATTAGAACATTCCACCCACTAAGGGTAGAATGTTCTAAATTAAAAATGGAGAAACAAAAGGACAAACATTGGAATGTTGGAGCGCTGGGCTTATACCAGCCATTATAAGCCCAGAGCAACTCCATTGTCTTCAATGGAGCTCCCAACATTCCAATGTTCTAATTATCAATATAATGATTTTCAGTACATATAGAAAACAGTGATAATAAAAATATTGGGCCCGATTCACAAAGGTAAACTGAGACGAAAGTCTAACTTTATGACTTTTGGTATTCACAAAGGGCATTTACTAGCAGTAAAGTTAGAAGTTTGTCTCAGCTTAACTTAAGTTGTGGTCTTAAGTTTAACTGAGACCAATTGTCTAGTGAATCTGGCCCAGTGTTAATAAATAAAGATAAAACACAAACATTATTTCATTTGATAACAGTAACTCTTCAAACACGTTTAAACTCTGTTATTTGTCTTCTCCTTCTTTAATCTTTGCTTCTCATCTTGTTGCCAACATTTAAATCTTATAGAAATGTAATAATTACCATAATGTTTATTTTCATTTCTCAGATCTATCCAAGTTATAAAGTATAAAAAAGAAGGATATTTTGTGCACTGAAAAATACATGAAAAATATTATGAGATTACGAAAATTATAATACAGTTGTTTAATATGCAAAAACAACTTTTAACCAGAGTAGTGTAATTGTATAGTATTGTAAGTGACTGAAATAGTTCAAAAGTGGTTTAAAACAAATGACAGGATACATACATTATCTATTTCCTATATCATGGGGATATACAACTCCACTCTTCAGATTAAACTTTGTTCAGGAACAAATTTACAGGTACAAGGGGTTTGGAATAAGAAAATAAGGTAATGTGTCTAGTGGGAGACTGGCCTCATAATGCAGAGCTTTGTTTATGGAGTCAACTGTATGTAGAAGAGGCTCAGACTAGTAAAAGATGATTTGTGTGTGGTGGGGGACTGGCCACTTCTTGCAGAGGTTTATTTTCGAGACATGTATGTAGAAGAGGCTGAGCACACTATAAGGCGATATATGTACTGGGGGACTGGCCTCTTGATGCTGAATTTTGTTTAAGGAGACAACTGTATGTTGAAGAGGCTTGGCCTACAAAATGGCAGTGGGTCTGTAATGAGGGGCTGCCCACTTGATGCAGAGCTTTGTTTAGGCAGACAGGCCATACAGAAAATTGTGTGTATGAGAGGCTTCTCCTAGTAATAGTTGATATGTGTATTCGAGAGCTTGCAAGTTTATGCAGTTATTTGTTTACGGGTACATCTGTATGTAGAGCAGACTCGACCTGCCACTACATACTATATATAGTGAGGACAGGTCTCTACTGTCTGACCTTTATTCTGGGTGAAAGCTGTATGTAAAAGAGGTTATGTCTAGTATGAGACAATGTATCTCGTAGCAGCCTTCTCTCTTAATGCAGATCTATCTTTACAGAGACTACTGTACCTACAAGAGGACAGCCTTATAAAAGGTGGTGTCTGTGGTGGGTGCTGACCATTTGCTACTGAGCTTTTAGCAGTTTTTAAAACATTATTACATGAAATTCACTAAACATCATTACAAATTAAAGTTTAAAATACTTAAAATGTTTTTTTTTGTTCTCCAACAGGGCTTTCACACTGAGTGGATTCATATATTTAGTATAAGAAGCCAAATATGCTAAACACTGGAAGCATTTCAAAGACATGTTTGTCACCCTTGAACTTGGGGAAAAAAATTATGTTGATTTTGAAACAAAAATCATAGCACTGTGAATATCAGACTGTATATTGTAAAGAGCAGAAACTCCACAGCTTTTTCAGTAACACATCATTTCCACTCACTATTCACTGTAAGTATATATTGCAAAAAATGAAAACAAATTTCCGTTTCGTGTTTTGCGTTCACCCCAACCGCCAGTTGTGAGTAGAGCAGAGCAGTAAGCGGAGGAGGAGGTGGTGGACGCCGGATTGCTCAGGATTGTGGCTCTGCTCGGCTCTGAAAAATCCTGTCAAAAGCCCAGACGAGACGAGACGCCGAAGCTCGCGGTCATCCAGCCACCCGAGGGTACCGGCGGCCATTGCCCATGAAACGGAGCCGACGTGAAGCTACGCCCGGAGCTGGACATGGAGCGAGTAAAGTGTGCAAAAAGTGAGTACAAGCGAGCACAACGAACTGGAGTGGGGGCACCTTAATCTCCCACATTACACAGCCATAGTCCACAGTGGAGGGCGAAGGTTGTGCAGGAACGCCAGAGGGCCGCACATTGTGAGTACAGCAGCTGTTAGACAGCGGCTGCTGAGAGTGGGCTGCAGACGGTTGTGGAGGCGGCCCAGTCAGACCCGGTTAGACCCAGGCGCAGCCTGCACCCGGTCCGCTGGCCACATGCCCTTTGCCCCGGCCCGCCCTGGTCCCACGCAAATTACAGGATCTAGGGCAGAAACAACGTGGGACGGACTAGCGCACAGAACCTGCTCCTGCAGCACCTCTCACAGTATCACTGCACCACATTCCTATTATAGTATCATCATCGGCCACTGAGGGTTTGGGGTCGGTCTCCACCCGGATATAAATAAAGGATAAAGGAAGGGGACGCCAGCCTGCAGTGCCTACTGTTGCCATGAGGGGAACGGCCACCTTGCCCATCACTCCTGCCGTGAGGGGAACGGCTTTCCATCGCCGCAATCCAGCACCGTGAGGGGAACGGCCGATCAGGGACTGCATCCCCCAGAATCCCCTGAGCCCGCGCTCCCAGTGACACCGCAGCTGTGCCAGGAGGCGCGATAAAAGCACCGCCATACTCCTGCGGCGCGGGACGCGCGTGGGAGAGGCTGGGCCATACCCTTTGATTCATCTTAACGAATTCAGCCGTATGGGAACGTCCCCTGACCAGATTGATTTCATAATCACATAATCAAGTGGAATCTGAAAGTAACGTGTTTACCCCCTTCTTTTACAATCTTAGACATTTGATGATCAGCTCATCGGTAAACAGGATCTTATATTATAAAGCGTTTTTCTATTGATCAGTCATGAGTAAAAGGAAGCTACCTAATGGTCAGGGGGGCTCGCAGAGATCTAATGCAGTTGGCTCAAGTGGGACTATAGATTCCTTTCTGAAGAAAGCTGCTAATGTTATTACAAAGGAAATAGCCCTAACCGAAAAAAGGTTGTCTATGGAATCTCAGAAATTAGTTCTGGCATCAGCGAGGGAGGATGAAAGGCTGACTAGCACTGGAATGATATCCCTGCCAATGTCTGGAATACCATCGACAGCTGGTCAATGCAAGGAGGAGGGAGCATCAAGCTGCACTTCCGTTGCAGTTTCGACTCTGGGTGAGGATCTGGGCAGCCCACCTTCCAAACAAAAGAGAAAAGGCGGCAGAGGAACTTTGAGGAAATCACTGCAGCCTCAAACTCTCAAACCCCCTGTTGTTTGTACCTGTGAATGTAAAATTGAATTGTTGCTGGACAATCTTACTACTAAGCTGGGGTCTTTGACTAAGGACTTGTTGGCGCCCATATTTTAAAAACTGAATGAAATTGAGCTGAAATTTAATTCTTTTATCTCCATGCATAAACCATGCCCCTCTGTTAGTGACAGAAAAACAAGGGGGAGGGGGGACACCTGTCCGGAACCTGGTGGTGTGATCCAAGTGCCGCAAATGAACAGCCCCCAAGATAACACTGCACCATCTCTATTTAGCATATCCAGCATTAATCACATCAACCACAAAGCTGGGGAGACTGCCACTGCTCTGCCCACGGCCCAGACGGAAGGTCAGGTAAAAACTAAGGTAGGCCCATTACCCACACACCCCTCCTCAGCCCCAAACACGGCCATAGCCAAAAATTTTAGTACCATCGACCTTCCCCCCGAATCAGCGCCTCTAGTCACCATCTTAACAGGGGTACCCACACTTAATCCTGGCACCAAGGAAACAACTCTGGATCTTATGTATAAGACGGCTCATTGGTGTAATAACAATGTGGAAAATGGCCCACAGTTTATTGCTGACATCATTATGGCCAGAAGGGTGGGGTGGGTAGGCTATGGGACTAGGAAAACTGTGGAGGGAGACTGTATTATTGTCAATTTTAAGAATCCCATGCAGGCAAGAGCAATGGTAGGCTGTCAAGTCAGGGATGGTACTAAGTCCCGAATTAGAATAGCCTCTTTATTATCTTTTTATCCCCCTAAACCGCCCCCAAGAAATTCCGATTGGCAGTTTCCACTCAAGCCGGCTAAGCCCAATCAACAAAGAAATGTGAATTCAGGGATAATTTTGACTAACCGTTTCCTACCTTTAGATTGCCCGTCGAGCCTTGATGAAAATGACTGACTATCTCCTGTGGTTATAAATACCCCAGGCAAGCAGCCGTATTAAATACCTCCACTAACCCATGTGTTTTTGTGCCCACACCTCCCCCTCTACCACTGTTGAATAATGTATCTACACCCATTTCTACCCTGGTTAATTCTGTAGATCCTACTGTGAAAGTATTGTCCTGGAACATTGCAGGCCTTAGGTCTAAACAGGGTAACATTGCTTGGGAACAGTTTCTTAGAATACATCACATTATTGCTTTACAGGAAACATGGGAACCTGAAAACTGTTTTTACTTAGATGGTTTTACTACGTTTTGTAAATATGCTGTCCCCTCAAATATGGGAAGAGCCAGAGGGGGTCTGCTTTTAATGTTCTCACTAAAGCTCTCTTATCAAGCAAAATTGATTGTCGTTCACCTAATGTGTTAGCAGTGGCATTGTCACGCAAGAATTTCCCCACTCTGTTTGTGGTCAATTTTTATAACTCGTACACTAGATCACATGAGACAGAACATCTCTTAGCTATGGAAGTTTTATTAGAAAGCTATGGGGAAGGAAGTCAAACCTACCACGACACACTAATTCTTGGGGACTTCAACATCCATCAGTGTAGCCTCAATTGTATTTCTACAATGGAGAAGGATGACGGGCATAATGATCTGTTTAATCATTTTGAGCATACACCATCGGGTATTTATTTAGAAAGCTTTCTTTCAGACCACAATTTGTTATGTCTACAGCAATCAGATTCCTCAGCACTGGTCTCCACCTATGTAGGCAGTGGTAGTTCTAGTGTTATTGATTTCATCATGATATCTGTATCACTAGCACCAGTTGCCAACAACCTAAGTGTCACGTGGAATTGCCTTAGTGATCATAATCCCTTAACACTGGATGCCTCCCTTTGGGCCGCATTTGAGGGGCAGGCCACAAGTCAAATTGCTAACGAAAATATCAGCACTAAACACCAAGCTAGGAGACTGAAGTGGGAAAGGATCACACCGGTGAGTTTCTTAGATAATCTATATTCAACCTGTGCACCGGAGTTCCAAGTGTGTATGGACCCTGCTTCACAAGACAATGACACTCTCGAAGCTTTTGATAGTATTATTAAGCAGGTGGCAACTGACCTAACCTTTAACTCTAGAACAAGTTACCCAAATATCAAAAGGTGGTTTGACAAAATGTGCTCAGTTACTCACAAGGAACTAAAACAGGCCCTGATGCAAAAGCCAAGGGACGCTATATCGATTAGGCATTGCAGGAAGGCCTATAAACTTGCAATCCAGGCAAGGAAGAAACAGATAAGGAAACAGGCCTGGGAGGCACTTACTAAAGCCAGTGTTTTGGCCGACAGTACTAGATTTTGGTCGGTGGTTAAAAGCCCTTACTTCTCAGACACACCTAATTCCAGTAGCGATTGCACAATACCAGCTGAGCTCTGGGTCCAGTATTTTAGTAACATCTATAGCGATACAAATTTGGAATCTGCCGCGGGACAATCAGTTCCCGGCTTACCTAGTAACCCCCTTAATTTTAACATAGATGAGGTCCAAAAAGCCATTGTTTCAACCTCAGCAGGCAAGGCGCCTGGGCCAGATGGGGTTCCCGCTGACCTTTATAAAGCTGATCCAAATGTTTGGGCCAAGATTTTAACCCATGTTTTTAACGCAGCGTGCACTAAGGGTAGGGGTGGGCGGAATTTGCGTAGTCGCGCTACGCAAAGCTCCGCGAAACGGTAAAAAATCTCCGCGAGCACGCAAAAGTTCCGCGAACACACGGAATTGCTTGTTCCGCCCGTTCGCGATGCTTTTTTCCTGTTCACGAACGCTGTTTGCGTGCTCGGGGAGAAATATCTTGCGAAGACGCATTTTGAAAGCGCGAACAAGCAAAAAATTCCACGAAGCCGCGGGTCGCGGAATTTTTGGTAATTCCGCGTTCTTCGCGGAACGCGAAATTACCCAAATTCCGCAAATTCCGCGAGCGGAACGGAATTTGCCGCCCAGGCCTAGTTTTCCCTCATCATGGGCCAAGGCGGTTATCGTCCCTATATTTAAAAAAGGAGCTCGGGACGATCCCGCCTGCTATAGACCAATTTCTCTTTTAGACTCCGTGGCTAAAATATTGGGGAAAGTAATTCTGGATCGGCTTACAGGATAACTCGATCAGGCCAATATCATCTCTGACCTGCAGTATGGTTTTACGCAGGGGAAAGGGACCTTAGACCAGTGCCTAAACCTCCATCTAGTTATTGGAAAGTCCACCATTACCAAGAGAGGTACCTTACATCTGGCCTTCATGGACCTAACCTCAGCTTTTGACTATGTCAACAGGTCTAAGCTGTGGTTAGTGTTACGTGATCTAGGGATAGATGCGGAGTTAGTGTCCTTTCTGCACACTGCCCATGAAAACACCACAGCAGCAGTAAGGTACAACACAGATGGTAGTTTGACTAATTCCTGGGAAGTAAAAAGGGGGGTCAGGCAGGGGTGCATTCTGGCACCTCTGCTGTTCACACTTTACATTAATAGACTGGGTGAAACCCTAACAGCTTGTTGTGAAGACATCCCCAGAGCAGGCTCCAAAATGATACCTGCACTTCTGTATGCAGATGATGCAGTTCTGCTGGCCAGAACTGCATTGGGCCTACAACGTCTTTTAAACTGTTTTATACGTTTTATGGAGTCATTAGATCTAACTATGAACTATAAGAAATCGCACAGTATGACTATAGGTTCAGGAAAGGCGGCAAAGGTCAAATTTTATTGCAAAGGGGCAGAACTGACTAAGGTGCCCACGTTTCCTTATCATGGGGTAGTTTTTGATGAAAAAGGATCCTGGGGTCCGCAAATCTTACTTAAAAGGAACACCCTGGCCAGAACAGCGGGGGCTACTTTGAATTTTGCAAAAAGATTGGGGTCTAAACCACTCCCTGCTCTATTAAAGATCTACAATGCAAAATGCATCCCGATGGCTATGTATGGAGTGACATTTGGGGGTATAAGGATGCGAAGGGGATCCAGGTAGCTGAGAATAATTATATGCGGAAACTCATTGCGATCCCCATCGCAACACCTGTTTTTAACGTGCATGAAGAACTGGGAGCTGGATATATCTCAGACAGATTGCGGTTGCACCGTTGTTGCGCTGGCTCCGAACTTGGGCGTCCCCAGCACCAAATCTGGGCCAGCTCATAATTGGTGACTGCTCTAGTCTGGATGGGGCTTGCGCATCCCCTGGTTGAACTACATAAAAGAACAGACCGGATGGCTTGGCTGCCCGGATCTGTTCCTGAACCCTGGGGTACTGAGCAAAACTGCTATCAGAGCTTTTAAAAAGCAGTTTTTGGACAAGCGGCAGATGCTTAGGGAGGAGGTGGAAGTAGTAAAACCGTCTGTGAGGAGTTTTGTTATATTGAGTATGGGCCCACAGACGCAGCCTTATTTAACTTATGTTAACAAAGCATATCACCGCTTTGTATTGACTAGATTTCGCCTGAATCTGGTCCCTTGGCTCTTGGCATTTCCCCTAGGCTACTCGAAGCCTGATTCGCTCAAACCCTGTCCCTGCGACAATTTTTCAGACCAGGATACATTACATTTTATGTTTTTCTGCACTTTTTACGACTCTCAGCGCAGGTCTCACATTTTACCACTGTTTAAAGACCGACAGTTTGCTCAAGTGAGGACGGCTTTGACCTATCTTCAAATGCTATCTTCTCCCACAGTTTGTTTGGGGGTTGCAAGCTCTTTAATAGCGGCCATCAGATACAGGAAAAGCTTGCCGGCTCTAGAGTCAGTGTGCTCGGTTATTTAATGTGTACTTCACGAGACAGATCCAATATACTTTGGTCATTTATTTATTTCTTGTTTGTACCTTATATTGCTGCTCTGTTTGTATACCTATACATGTTTGATGAATTTGTAAATTGGGATACCTTTTTATCTGCTCTGCATATAGCATTTTTAGAATATAATTTTTTAATGTTTTTTTAAGGTTTTATGTACCAATGTCTTGCAATGAACTGTGCTTTTATGACTCTTAGCTGTCGAATAATGTATCTTTGACTTGACTTGAAAACAAATTCTATGCATTAATCCATTTAAAAAGACAAGGCCTACACTGGTCATCACACTTGCTAGGCCACAAGACGACATCCATAAAAAACATACACAATATTATTGATTGTGCAGCTATATCTAATACTGACACTTCCTTTTCTCAAACTTTGGTTCAAGGATAATTATATAGGAATTTGCTAATAAACAAGGTAATCTCTGTTTGAATGTGAGGCATATGTTATTCCAGTCTGTCCATCCAGATATATTTTTCAAATAGACTGTGTAGTGACCTGGCCTGATACTCTCTACCTCATGAAAAATTATGGCAACTGTAGTGTATGTTTTTTCTGAAAGTAAAATCTGTCCCGCTCTAAGGTTGGAAATGTCTGCTTTTATTTAAGTGCCATATTTCCTACACCTTTGTAGCATTATTATGACATATTTGTGGCTGTTATCAATGATAAAAGTTGATAGAACTTTTGCTCTACAGTCTGGAGATACATTACTTTGTGCAGCTTTCCTTATTCATTTTTTTGAATGGCACTATTTTGCAATCTGTTATGGTTACAAACACAAATCACTCTGAGTGAATGTGAGTTGTTGACATGAGTATTTTATTTCAAAGACATTTTTTGGGGGTAATTTCTCCTTTTCTAGAATGTCTAACATCACCATTAGAAATTTTTGTTTGAGCATTGTCTTGAGAATTTAGAGTAAATTGTGTGATACTAGTACTAGGCATGGGTGGAGTTTGCGGAGTCACACTATGCGGAACTCCGCTAAGGTGTTAAAAAACTCCACTGTGCTGGCGGGCAGAGTTTCCCGGCATGCCCGTTCATGTTGCATGTTAAACGCAACGCGGCGTACGTCCACATATTTAAAATTGCGTGCACACGGCACAACACAGTTTTTCATGTGCACGGCTATCTTGTTTTCTACTCTATTTATGGTGCTGGGCTGTTTTTCAATCTCCTCTTAATCTTTTTAATCCTTTGTCCTCCTAATTATTCTACCCCTCATTTTTATTTATTGTATTAGTGTGTTTTTTGTGTCTGTATATTTCCATTTTTTCATTTATTTTGTGACTTTTTGTATTTTTGTCTATTTTTCCCTCCCTTCCTTCCTTCCTTTTCCTGTTTATTTTCTTTACCCCACCCAGTTCCATGGCAGAGCAGAGTGACCAGGGGAGCTGCAGCATCAGGCCCCCCCGAACAACCAGCAGCAGGAGCCCCCTGAACTTGCAGGTGCGGCGCCGCCCAGGGATGCAGCCCCTGGCAATCTTTTGTGAGGTGGAGGTGGCAGCACTGTTTTTTTTGTGCAGCGCCCCCTCCCCTCCATGCTTGCAGTAGGCGGCAAACCCAGCAGTGTGTGCTTCCTGTGGGAGTGTCAGCAGCATTGGGGCAGTGTGCACAGGTGTGTGCGACACACCATCGAAGTCCAGCTCACTACCCAGCAGCTGACGCACAGTTGGGCAAATATCTTAGACCAGGAACAGGACTTGCTCGACTCGCTAGGCATCGAGATTCCGGGGCTCTTGAGTATTAATTATTTGTTGTGTTTACATTCCACAGTGCTAACATTTCTTTCTGAATAGCATGCTGCTCACACACTGAGCCAGCAAGTAATTATAGTTTATATTAGAATATTATGTGATCCAGTTTCAGCTAGGCAGGTGCTCGGCCCTACCTAATTGCACTCATAGGCGCTTGCTTAAGCTGATTAATGAAGAAGCCTTTGCAGACTCTTCTGCCACCATAGTGAATCAGTGATATCAGTGAGTTAGCATTATGTGTGACCTTCTTTATGTAGCTCATACAGTTCCAAGCTATTTCACAGTGATGTGTACGCATCTATGCATTGCAAAAAAGGGAGACTGAGTTAGTCCATCAAGGGGATTGAGAAATGAGAATAGAATGTAGGTTTTGTTAAGGAACTTTTGAATAGGGATTTTGGGATTAGTATAGCCAACTCAACAGCAGTTGATAGACTCGAGCCTAGTATTATAGGTGATCTGTTTTAGATAAGTGTAAAGTGACTGCGTTTGCCTGTCATAATAATTTTGTGGAGATTAACGCTGCTACCAATCTATTTTTTTTCACTCTTCTTTATTTCTTACATCAGCACCCAAGGGCAAGAAGAGGGGCATTGAGGAGGTGGGTCCGGGAGCAGCTAGCCAGGAGGTTCCGACAACCAGTGCTGCTGCAGAGGGCTCTGCTAACCCCAGTAAGTTCTGTTATTTATTATTATAATTTCCCTAATGTTGGGTTGTATGATTGTTGTGGGCCTAGGGCAGAGTCTTGGGGTATTGGAATGTTGGTGCTGCGTTCCAGGACGGGAGTTGCTGCGTGATGCCTAGTGTTGCTAGTGAGAAAAAAGTTGATCTGAATTGCTTACCTGCCATCTTCCCTTCATGTGGCGATGAGGACGGGATATGAATTCATGCATGCAAAGCACAATGAAATGAATGAAATGAAATTTAGATTTGTACAGTGCTCTACTACCCAAAGGTGTCTAGGCGCTATGGATTAGCTAGTTTTCCTCCGCCCACTAAGCTACTTTTAAATTTTGCCTTGTTATCTCCTTTTTCACCAACTCCGCTATCCAATTTTTGTTTAAATCTTGTTATCCCTGCATTATCCTTTTTTACATATTTCATGGTTTTTGTAGCTGACTTTCTCCTCTCAGTACAAGTCTATAGTTTTTTTTGCTTTGTTAGTAATATTTCCCTCTTCCCTATATATTTTGTGGTACTGTAAGACTAAGAACAGATTTTTGGTACTCCACTGTCTTCTGTGAAGATTGCACACACAAGGAAGCTACTATTATAAATAGTATTCACCACACATGTTTGTTGAGAAGGTTTTCGTTTTCTTGCTCATACTCTAACAATTAGCGAGAGAGCAGCCATGGTCATGGACCCCCCCAATGTCGTGCTGTAATTCATTTATACAGAATAGCAGCAGTTTCGATCACAGTGCAGCATGTCTGGAAACTAGTATGAGGTCCCATTGCATTTTCCAGCCAAAACCATATGTGATTCATTGACCATTTTTCCACCCCTTCATTGTGCTTCAATGACTCAGAGTCATCATCATAGGCTATAGCTCTGCCCCTCCATTATGAAATGTTTTTGCTTGGCTTGACTACCTGGCTTTTCTAACATTGCCAACCAATCAAATGCCCAAAGTGATATTTTTGATAGAAGATACTGCTAACCAAACTATAGTGGTGTATTTTTTGATTTAAAAAAGGGGATACGCATCTGGCATCTAAAACATTTGTACTTTTTTTCTAGCCACACAGACCAACAGTGCCGGGCCAAGTTCTGCTGCGGAGGTGGCTGAAGTTGGAGGGGAAGATACAGTGGTGGCAGGGAAGGGAAGTGTTAAGTCATATTGGATTGATGGGTAAAAGGATGGTAGAAAGGGTGGATAGTGAATGGTTGGATACATGGATTAGAAATTTTGGTGAAAGACTGGATGAGAGAAAGTAATGCTTGAACCATGGTGGCTATGAATGAGTGAATGTAAAAGAATGAAAGGATGAATGAGTAATTGCTTGGATGAAGAAACACAGGAGCTCTTCTGGAGAGGGGCATGGTCACCTACTTAGCTTACTTGGTATTATCAAAGCTATGGCTCAAATTGAGGGGTATTTTACATTTTGGTCTACTCTATTGACTCACTGTATTTGTTAAGCAATGCAGATATGTATCCCACCCATCATCATTCATCACCTCCATCTGTGCCCTTTACATTTTACCACCATGACCTAAGGGCAGCATGGTGACTGCAGTTTTGGCTGTGTGGAGTCAGGGTAAAATTTGAAAGGCATTTGGAGATGAAGAGCAGGGCCATTGGAATTAAAGGAAGATAATTGTCAATTACAGCTACCCCAGCTGCAGACTGCAGAGAGTAGCAAAGTGCCTCCATTAATTTAGCACAGCAACTTGTACTCCTTAGTGCATAATGCCTTACACATTATTGAGAGGTAATTTGTTTTTATTTTTCCACACAGTCTGTTTAGATTTTTACTAGGAAAGACTTTAAAATAAAAAAATAAAATCAGTCTGTTTTTGATCTGGTGTTATTCTGCCTCAATTCTTTTCAGACAGTCAGTGCTTTTTATGTGAGGCATGTGTGGGTAAAAAATGGCCCTGTGACTCTCCTAATCACATCAAATTCCAATGACCCTAGGGGACCAGCAATGTACTGATACTGTGCCACTTTTTAATTTTAAACAGGTATTTGCACAGAGCATTGTTTATAATTTGTCTTTTTTCTTGATATAGCTACTCCTGCTGGTCCACCAGCACCAACCAGCAAGGAGGAGATAGTAGTCCGGCTGTGGTGGCAGTGGCTGTAGACTATTCAGGCAGAATACTACCGGCTGGTGGCCCAGGAGGAGGAGGAGACGGCAGGAGTATCTACCCCTGATACCAGTTCTCACAGCCAGCCACAGCCTCCAGCCTCTTGGCTAATACATTGCCATCACTGCCAGCTGTCAGTGGCCCAAACTGCCACTGCTTCTCCCTCCTGCTCAGACCGCCAATTCCATCGCTGCCTCCTGCAGGGTATGGACCACTTTGAGAGCAGGATGGCCCGTATGGATCAGAGCCTTGATAGTCTCTGGCCCTGAATAGATGATGCCCGCTTTTAGCCCTTTTTAATTTTTTTGTTTTGGTGTGAGGGACTTTTGTTGTGGGTGGAGAGGGTTTGAATTGGGAAGGGAATTGGGCCCGGGAGTTTGGACTATGACATGTTTCTTCGGACTTTGTTTGGGGATGGGGCGATTTGATTGGGTAGAGGGGTGGGCCTGTTGTGGGTGGAGAGGGTGGGTTTTTTCTGTACAAAAATAAAGGGGAACATTTTTATTCTTCACAATTTATGCCTGAAGTAGTTTATTTGTGTTTTACTTTTACTTTGCATTGATTCCTTTTTATGCAGCCAGTTTTTTCTAGTCTGCTTACAAAAGTGTATACCAGTTAGTTATAGTTAGCTATATACCTGTGTATATCCCCCTATATTGGCCATTGGGGGGATGCTGCCATAACTTATATTGCCTACAACAACCTAGATAAACAATTTCATATTCATTAGAAGTTACTTGCTTACTTACTAACTTAACTAGTTCACTTCACTCCATAGTTCTCTCACCTGAAGATAGTTGAAGCAAGAACAGAGAAGGCATCACAACTTCACAAGTGAGGTCCCACTCCCACCCAGGTGAGCTCCAACTGTAACTGTAGGAATAATCGGAAGGATTATTCATCACAGGTAACTAAATGGAAATAAAAAGACTGAGTTAGTGGGTTATAAATTATATTATAGCTTTACAAAGAATTGACGCCAGACTACTATATCACACAACAAAGAATAACTGATGGTGATAAAAATAACAAAAAATAGAAAGATTAACTTCTTCTGAGCAATGGGGAGCAAGTATTTAATTAAAACTAAAGTTACAAAATCCTCGAGTCATGAAAAGTGGACTCAAAGTATGGAGAGGACAAGGTTAAGCATTTAAGCAATACAAGGCCTGAATGATGATGCTGATAACTGATGTTCTTCTATATCTAAAGCCAGTGCGGACTATTGCTTAGGTAACAGAAGTTCATGCAGTGAGTTGGAGTCACTTTCACCACATCTGCTCCACCAAGTGTGTGATCCATTTATGGTGCAAATCACAACTCAATAAATCACACAGCCCGGGGGAAGAGGGTTAGGGGTTTGATGAATGGATGGGAAAGCATATTTGGGGAAAGGTGTGAAAAAACCAAACACTACACCAAGACAATATTCATCTGGGCGATGAGCAGCACATCATCAATCTGTTGTGGAAGGAAATAAAGGAATGAGTATGACACAGTTAAGTTAAATGCATTGCAAACAGTCTGAGCACCCCAGAGACCCAAGGTATTATTATATGTCTAAATGTTCTGTCATCTAGGTTTAAAAATAGTTAATACAAATTATGGAGGATTGAAGCAAACCCACCCAGGTACTAAGAAGACTCAGAGGCAGAGCAAGAGCATAGCCCTTTGTAATCATTCATTTTATGACTTGTGTGTGATCAATTAAGTGAGAGCAATTACAACAACCAACAATCACAGACAAGTGGCTGCATGTACCAGGCTGATCAAACTCACAACTGTCATGATCATCATCATAACATTTAGCCTAGTGTGTGCATAATGTGAAGATGTGACATCATCATATGTCTGTCTCCAGTTACCTACAAAAACAGGCCCCACACCAACCACATAGTTTCAAATTTGAGCCTGCCAGCACACACTCAGCAACATTGCATTTCCCAAATCAAGTAATCAACTCACCTCTCACCAGCCCACAGAGTTGAGTAGGCCTCTTAGAGTCATCACCATGTTGGTTTCCCTGAAGTTAATAACTTCCTTCTTTTGGCAGTTGTTGAGGTAGTCATGCCCTGAGTTCTTCCATCATCCTCCTGACCCCTTAGTAACGAATATGTTCAACTCCGTTCCAACTCCCGAACTAAATGAGAGAGATTAACCTGTAGTGGCAAGCTGTTGATGAACAACAAGAGAAACATTGAGCAATATGTTTGCATAGATTTGTGTTTGTTAACTAAGCGGACTGGTCAGGTCTTTGAGGAATGTGAACCAGAAAACAAAGCAGTGTGGACTTGGCAAACAAATCTCTCTAAGTGTCAAAGGGAAAGGAAAAAATCACCTTCAGGAAACAAAATGATCACCCATTAGGCCACCAACAATGTAAATCATCACAAACACAATCAAGCTTACAAATTATAGTTAAATACCCACCTTCACTGTTTGCCACCACATGAATCATCTCAACACTCACACTAACTCATATATCACTCATTGCTGCATTACTTACCTGTTCCAATTCAAGCAGAGTGGCACATTGCTGATCCTCTTTGATTCATGCAACACACATTTTCTAGTCTTGTAAATCAAATATTCCGGGGCAGTCCTGCAGGGGATGAGAAAAAGGATATGCACGGGATGGAGGCAGGCATTGTCTCTCCAATGTCCTTGAAGGGAATGGAGGGGCTTCTTCACTGAACCATAGTCCAACTCCAATCCAGCCATAAATGAGTCTAAAGTGGTGGGGCTGCATTTGTCAGGCAGACACAAACAAACAAAATAATATAATGTTCCCCTAGCTATATATTCTTTTTTTGTCAAAGCAGTTGGGCGATAGAAAGTTCTATGGTGGCCCAGGCCTACTCAGTAGTCACAGAAGTAGAGTTCATCCTCAAACTCAGGTGGTTCGACCAGAGGTTGGTCAGCTAACACACTACCATGACCTGAGTCTGACAAATCACCCTCATCCTTCTCCTGTCATACTTCAGGTATGGTAAACTTCAGTGGTATAAAGTGTGATTCATTTTGATCATAGTTAATCTGTCCACATTTTGGGGTGAGAGACTGGTCCTTCTCACTGTGACAGCTGCACCAGCTGCACTGAACACATGCTCAGTAGACACACAGCCTCCCGGACAAGCCAGATACTTTATTGCCAGCCTGCTGAGCACTGGCCATTGGCATCTCTTCCCATAGCAATGCACCAATGGGCTTTGATCCAGATAGAACTCTGTTGGGTCATCCAGATAGGCCTGGACCATCCTCTCAATAGTCATTGGTGCCCCAACTTGCTTGACCTCTTTTACCTTCGCCTCTGCCCTGGACTTAAGCCCTGCCTTTAGAAACCAATCAAATGGATATTTTGGTGCTGATGCTCCTGTTCCTGTTGTTATTGTTGCTGACCTTCTTCTTGCTGGTTTTGGCTACTGTAAGCCAACAGCACTGTCCTCAGGCTCTATGGAAGTTGAAGGCTGCACCCCAGAACTTCTGCCTGGGAGTTGGCCACTAATTCCCAGGCGTTCTTTTTCTATGTTACTGGCTTGCTTAGCAATCCACATCTTGTAGTTTGAAACATCCCTGTCTGAAAATGGGCCAGCAATTGTTTGTACAGTGGATCAAGAACTGTGGCACAGATGCAATGTTTGGATGACACACTGTCTCTTTGCAGCCTTGTATTAACAGCCAAGTGAAGGATTAAGCTCTCCACCAACTCATGCGCATCTTTCTTTGTCCACACCTGCATATTTTTAAGATACCTCCTTTAGCTGTTCCTGTGGCCAATGCAACAACAGGATAGCTTGGCCCATCGTACTGTCCTCCTTGCTGACTTCCCATGTGAAAACCTCAAAAGGAAGCAGCATCTTAGTCAGGCATTTGACTAGGCCCCATTGGTCCATCTCAATGATTATGCCTTTCACAGTTGCATCCCCTCTTTGCATGACATATTCATTGATTGGTCTGTATTACTCAAACAGATGTTGCGACATGTAATGTATCTAATTCCAACATGTTGGCTCCTCCTTCATGAGGGCTTTAACTGCCATTCTATTATCACGCTGAATGATCCTCAACTGCTTTCGAGCTTTAAAAGAATGGCTGAAATGAGTGCAGATTCTTCTGCAGGTGGACAGTAAGTTGCTGACTCGGTCTTCTTTTTTGAGAAAGTCCTGTACAGTGATGTTGATGCAGTGTGCCAAATACAGGACCCTGAAATAGCCACTGTCTGACATGGCCTTAACTAAGTTACTGCTATTGTCTGTGGCAACAAATCCAATGTTAAGCCTTCTGGGATGCAGCCATTCAAAGATCTTGTTGTTAAAGGCATCAAAGATTTTTGCAGCTGTAAGGGATATCTCCAGGGTGAACATGGCTAGTGTTGCATGCTTCTAAGCACCATTACAAATTTCAGCAGTGTCAACACCTGCAGATATAATTTCTCTAACCCCCATAAAAGAGATACACTGTTCAGTGATGCACATTTAATCAGTGGCTTTGCAACTGGTCCACAACTCTGTTGTCAGGTGGATAGTGTGAACAGTACTCTGCTGCAAAGTGTGTCCAACCAGTTCCAGCACATCGTGATGTAGCGCTGGAACAGCAACTCAGGCAAAATAGGTCCGGCTGTGAACCTTCCATTTCGGGCAGATGGCAACCACAACTTCTAGAAACCCTCTTCCTTCCACAAAAGAAAAAGGGAGGAGGTCCAATGCTAACATTTTAGCTAGCTTCCCATTGTACAAACGTGCCATTGGGTGGTTGCGTTCGTACTGCCCCTCCTGCTTAAACATTCCAGGAATAGTAGTCTGGATTTTTTTTCTTTTCTGGTGCCACTGACACAGGCGACTTCTTGAATGAAGGTGGTAGACTTAATGTGTGTCTCAGCTGGGCATTCACTTTATACTTTTGCCTTGGTGTCTCGATCTGACTCTGAGTCTTGTGCCATTGTGATGTTGCCGATGTGGGTGATACCACTACACTGCTGGGGACAGGGCTGAGTTGCATTACATAATTTTTATCCTCTACTTGACCTTCACCTTTCACTGTGATCGGAGAAGATTCAGATTCCCTGCTCTCACTGCCTTCACCAACAGCACTTGCAGTTTTTTTGCTAAGGTGCACCTCCCAGCGTAATATGTGGTGTTTTCTCAAATGGTTTGTTTGGCCTCCGGTACCATAGTTTGTACCAAGCTTACCTCAACTAACTCTTGCATTGCAAATGGAGCATTTGGCAATGCTTGCCTCCTCGCTAACAATAAAAAAGTCCCAAACTGGGGAGGCCCACTTTCTGACACTGGTGCTACTGCCAAGGTCTGAAGAAGTGGCGGTAGGTTGGTGTTTTGACATTTGCCTCTCTGCATTGCCTTCTTCTACTGAGGTGATTGTGGATTCAGGTTGCAGGGGCCTTGCAAATATGGAAGCTGATGTGGTGGAATCTGTGCCACATCCCTCAGCACAGGTTGGGATGGGCTAAAGTCAGTCTCATCTGGGGCTGGGCTAACATCCATGATGACTAGGCCATCATCATCCTCCTCTTCTTCATCCATAACTCTAAGGCTTTCAGGTACCTTCCTTTTCCCTAACCTCTCCTGGCATGTCTCAGACTGCGGCAGGATCCAAGTGGAGTCTTGATCATCAGAAGAGGGGCTTGGAGAAGAAGATGGTGGAGCACCCTTCCTTTTTCTTGCTGGAGATCTGGAAGACAATGGATCTTTTGGAAGAGGGGCTTCTTCTACTTCCTCAGCATGAAGCTCAATTTCCTGAAGTGCTCCTACTTTGCGAGGAACTACTATTGCTGGCTGCGTCTGCTGTTGTCCAATTAGCTGAGTTTCAGGCAATGACTGGGTACTACTTTGCGGAAGAGATAACTCCAATTCAACGTCACTGCTCGTCGGTGTTGCTGTGATTACAGTGGCTGCCTCTGTGCCAGACATGGGCTTGGGCTTAGGTTGGGGTAGGGCCAAGGAGGCTGGAGTGCTGTTCCCAAGTTGCTCCCCAGAGGCCGGTGCGGCAGGCACACAACGCTACCCAAAACATTTCTAGGGCAACATACCAGTGGTGGTAAGCTCCTTCTTATCACTGGCCACTTTCTTGGTAGCACCTTTTTTGGGGCCATCTTGAAGCTGTCAGTTGACTGTGGCACTTAGCTTCACAAGCTGAAGAGATGTGAGTACTGATGTCACGTGTTGTGTCGTCACGCGTCACGTGCACAGACTTTCTGTCTGGCAGTACTGTGATTGATGTCTCTTCTCTTGTGAAGCTAAAAGCAGTCATGAATTTATTTTCCAATGGTACTCGGCTGATTAGTAACAGCTATGACAATATGAGTATCATCAGAGTATGACGTTAGGGCAAAGCTGAATGATTTGATTATTGGTGCCAGGGCTGCTATGTAGACATTAAAAAGTGTGGGACTAATAGAGGACCCCTGAGGAACTCCACACAGAAGATAGAAAGGTTCAGACTTGGCTACAAATTGTAACCTATTTTCTGGAAAAAGATCTCAAAACGTTGAGAGCAGATCCCTGCACTGCCATGGCCGCTAACTGATCCACCAAGCTGGAATGGTGGACGGTATCGAAGGCCGCTGACATGTCCAACAGAATAAGGGCAGCCTTGCCTCTGTTATCCAATGTTTCTCTGATTTCCTCCACAGACTTAATTGAAGCTGGATCTGTGCTATTACCACCTCTAAAGAAGTGTTGCGTATCATCCAGCCAACTGTGCTCAGTAATGTACTCTGAAAGTTGAATGTTCATATCCCTTTCTAAAAGTTTTGTGGGCAATAGAAGATGAGAAATTGGCCGGAAAATATTTGTATCATTGGGATTGAGATTGGGTTTCTTTAGGATAGGTAAAAATGAGGCCACTTTCCACAATTTGGGAAAGGTGCCGGAACTGAGGACTGAATTAAAGATTTTGGTCAGGTTATCGGCAACGACATCCTGTGCCAAATTTAAGACTGTCACTGGACAGGGGTCCAAATGTGACCCCGATTTAGCCTTGGCAATAAGGTCCACCACTTGCATAACATCAAAGTTAGCAAATTTGGAGAAACAAGGCCCTTCTTGTTTGGTCGGAGGTTTCCGGCCTGCATGAGAGGCAGCCCCTCCCCAAGGTCCTAGGTTGATAGACTTCATTAAAAATATTTTCCACTTTGCTAAGGAAGTGTTTGGCTGTGTGCACACAAAGTCTGGTGTGCATAGAGATGTAAGAGACCAGACTGTATTAAACAGCTCTTTAGATCAATTTTTAGCACTTTCAATTTTCTGAGTGAAATATTATGTCTTTTCCATGACTATTAGGGCTTTGTATTTGTTAAGACAAGATTTATACTTTACTTCTCCCTGGTATTGTAAGCCGAAATCCAGAGACGTTCTTGTATTTTACAAATAAGTTTACAATTATTTAATGCGTCCTAATACCAAGGGGCAGAAGGGCGACCGCATCTTACTTTGTTGATAGCTTCTGGGGCTACTAAGGAAGCTGTTACCTCCAACCAATGACTACAATTATTTGCATTCCTATTCACATCATGAGAGTAAACCAGTTGGGAGATGGTAAGAAGATGTTGAAATTGCTGCTGGTTGATTTTATTCCATCTGCGCGCTATCCTCATGCTTTGTAAGATCCCTGGTACAGTGGTGCCACAAGCCAAAGTAATCTTAAACAGCACTGCTGAATGATCAGACCATGTAAGCGGCAGAATGCCCTCGACCGAGAGATGGGGGTTGTTTGAAAAGATCCCGTTGAGTGTGTTGCCAGCGGAATGTGTGGGACCTTATACTAATTGGCATAAGCCCAAACTATTCATAATGTCAATAAGATCTAAATTTGAGTCCAAATGGAAGTTGAAATTGCCCAACATAGTCATGTGGGGCGAGGCTAGGCTGTCTTCCAGCAAACTACTGACCTTGTCAAAAAAAGATGCTCTAGGGCCTGGCGCTTGAGGGAAACATCATTTACCCCGCATGCGAAACAACGCATGCCATTATAACATAGTCATTACAACGACCGTGTTGTTACATCGCATGCCATTACAATGCAAGCCATTACAACGACTTGCTGTAGGGGGCAGAAGGTGTTGGATTTTAAAACCAACACCTTCCTTACAGTTGCACAGACTGGAGTTGGAATAGTAAATGACACTATTCCAACATCCAACGCCCCCTACAGCAAGTCATTGTAATGACTTGCGTTGTAATGCTATGCGATGTAAAAACGCGGTCCTTGTAATGACCGTGTTGTACTGGCATGCGTTCTAAATGCATGTGTTATAACGTGGCCTATTCAGCGCTCAATATAAAGAAATTCCTTTAAAAATGTTTTGTGAGGTAGGTTGGATGCTGAAAGTGAGTGCTTCGCAATCCTGAGAGTGTATTGCTGAAAATGTGGCTTGAACTGAGTCCCTATAGAGTATAGCCCGGCCCCCATCCCTCCTACCTGTTCTATCCAGGGTAAAGATACCGAAACCCGGGGGAGTGGCTTCAACGAGACAGGGTCCCAATGCCACATCTGTCCAAGTCTCTGTCACAAATATTTTATCCCTTTGAAGGCGGTCTATGAACTCGGCACACTCTAGGATGTGCTTTACCAATGATCTTGCATTTAGCAATGCACAGCGTAGGGGCTTATCTCTTCCCCCTTCACTATTATCAAAGCAGCATCCCTGGTTGCGGCTATGTTTCTTGACCCTTGCAGGGTCAGCGTGGGATTAGTGGCCCGGCAAGCAGGGCACAAATGGCTATTCTGTTGTTTTAATCAAATCGATCACAGGGCAGTTATACACTGTCTTGCATCCGGTATTAAGTGTCAGCAATTCGCTTCTAGAATACTGTTTCTGATGATCTATACAAAAACAAGCAGGGGGGCTGGCTCTGAGCGCAGTCAGATCGTAGACGGGTTCAGATGGGCTTGCCCTTGATGTGCTGCCAGCGTGCCGGCTGCACGGACGCGCTCTAGTTTGCCTTAAATACTCTCCCATGAGGGAGGGCGGCATGTCCCAAGATCCCAACATACCCAAGGCCAAATGTTAATGTGCAAGTCACTGGGGTACAGGTACCCCCTATGTGACCAGCAGGCTCCCCTGCGATTGCGTAGTACTGTGAAATGAAATCAAGTTAAAAAAAATGTACTATGAGCATTGAGCAGTAAACAGGCCTCAACCATTTGATTGAACTGATATTAGGAAAAAGTACAAAAATATGAGCACCAACAAAAAGGCTTTGGCCTCTACATACAAAGGGGCAGATTCACACTATTTACAAGAAACTAACGCAGCATGTTGCCGCAAGTCATTTTGCTGTGCCGCGCTGCGTTAGTTTCGAAGCACAGGGATGCAACATATTTATGAGAATATGTTGCATCACTGTGCTTCCACCTGCGTTGGCGCACATACTGCTGCCATGCGCCAGCGCAGGCACCCTTGCACCATGGTGCAAGGATGCCTGCGTCGTGGGGAGATTGTTTTTGTGCAGGAAGGTACACCTTCCTGCACAAAAACAATCAATTGATGTGATTTCCTCTTCCAATGCGTGCTGTGGAACGCAGTACGCATTGAAAGAGAAAACAAACGGGGAGTAATGAAATCTTTTTCCTCGTTGCACCTCGCTATGTCACCATTAGGGTGGTGTAGCATTCTGAAGCATTTCCAGATTTATGATTGCTCGTAAATTTGGAAATGCATCAGTGGACATGGGTGTTGCGTGGGAACACCCACCGCAACAACCATGTCACGCCCCTAACACGCGTGTTGCGTGAAAAAGGATGATATTTACAAGCACAGGTAAAGCCACGCAGGGTGGCTTTACGTGTGCTTGTAAATATCATGCAACAGGTTGTGCTGCCGGTGCGTCAGGCAACATGATGCACCAGCGGCGCAAAGGGCTTGTAAATCTGCCCCTAAATGGCTTTGAAAACTGAAAAAAAGGATGGTTGCACAAAATGGCCACATAGTTAAAAACAAACAAGGAGGCATGGAAAACAAAGAACACATGCAGGTCTATGGCAAAAAGCACACTGGCTGGCTAACAAAATGGCCACCAGCCACATGGTCAAACAGCAACCAAGGAGACATGGAAAACAAAGAACACATGCAGACCTATTGACACTGACAATACAAAATTCCCTCTAGCCACATGGCATGGGCAACAAAGACAAATGGTGACCTATGTCAAACACACACACACTGGACCGACAAATAAGGCTTGGTAACACAGGAGAAAACAGCATCAATTCAGCAATGCTCAAAATGAAAATTAACTTGGCTATAACATTTTACAACAACACACATCCTCAAAAGGCATCAAATATATTATCCCACCTATACACTGAAAAAAATATGGAATACCCCAAAAACAACACATTTTGAAATTTAGTCCAATGCCATCCATGGCCTAAATGATGTTTCAATTCAACAGACACAACAGAAGCAGTTGTTTCATGCCACCATGACTAGTACTGGGTCTCCCAGGGACCACTGCCTGCCCTTAAAAAATGAAACGTTTCATTTTTCTTTTTTTAATGCATCCCATTTTCCTTTAAGAAAAACAGGCTGCATTTTAAAAAAAAAATTGCTTTATTGAAAAAGCAGTCACAGACATGGTGGTCTGCTTGCCTCAGCAGGCCACCATCCCTGTGAGTGCTAGCCATTCCCAATGGGGTCGCAAATTGCGCTTGCCTCATGAATATTGATGAGGCATGCAATTTGCAACCCCATTGGGAATCACAAACAGTGACTGAGACACTGTTGTACATTGCATTTTGCGAGTCGCAAATTGGGAGTTGCAAAGTGACGCAATGTGCGAGTCGCAAAATACAAGCATCGTACATCTGGCCCTTAATCTTTTAGACTTTTATATAGTGATTGCATAAGCCAAACACAGGGGATATCTTTCAAATTTTTCACTAACAGAAACCTAGCGCCACAACTATCTATTTGTTTGGCTCCTCTATATGGTCAAATCATATAAAAATGTACTGAAACTGACTCTTATTAGGATGTCTAATGAAGTCTATCAAATTTCCCCTAGCACCATTCACTAAACCCTCCTTGGCCTTCAATTCCGACTCAGAACTATTTTATAATTTTTACAGAGGCTTAGATTTTTCTCTAATCTTGCTATTCAAGACACTGATTTCTCTAGTTCTCCAGCTTCTTTGCCATTGATTGACATAGTGGTAAATGTATGCCCTGATGCTCCATTTTGTCCAATAATCTCCTCTTTCTCTAAAGTCAACATTTCTGTATTGAACTGTTCACACTCGACCAAATTTGTCATAACGCGCACAATCTGTTTGTAACATTTAAGGAGCTCCTCCATTACAGCTCTTGCTGACTTATGGTGTGGAAAAATAATTCTTAAAGTGTGACTCTGAAGAGTTGACTTACCTTTTTGTGTGACTATGCCTATTCTAATGCCCTTCAATATATCTCCATACTCCACATCTGCAGC
Source organism: Calotriton arnoldi (assembly GCA_963921515.1). Lineage (NCBI taxonomy): Eukaryota > Metazoa > Chordata > Amphibia > Caudata > Salamandridae > Calotriton > Calotriton arnoldi. Next base: position 183,178 of record CAWUFW010009911.1, on the reverse strand, counting down.
CTGCCTCATATTCTTAGTTAGCTCTTTATATTCAAATTCAACCAAATGTTAACATTTCCAAAGCTGCCTAAAGAGCTTCTTGTTTGCTCTTGGAGCAGGTTATTGAAAACTGGCTGACCTTTCTCAGGGGTGAGCTGAAGTAGATGCTCAAGCACTAAATAGGTTTGCCTCCAAAGAAAGTGTTTTGGTCTATTCTGAGAACTTCTTTCATACTCAGATGAACAAAGGCTAGCATTAAGTTTGAAACCATGCTAACCTCATCTGTAACCAGGACCTTCAATTTCTTAGGAACCCTTCATACTTCACGACAAGCATCATCGAATAACTTATGATACTTCAGTTTGTTGTCATGCTCCACTGGCAAAATCAGAGGTTGATGTAAAGTAGTACCTCTTATATTGTGTACAGTAAGTCCAGTGGGTGCTTTTACGACACAAAACAAGTTACAATCAGTCTTTTGTTGACATATGCAGTAAAAATATGTAATAGGAAACTTTTGCTAGTACCTGCTTCTCCACTAACATAGAGAAATGTAGGCTTAAATGTGGTGCATGTACATTCAGAGTTATCACACAAAATTCCATGATCCACTGATGCAGTTATTTCCTGGTATATCTGTAGTTGCTCTTAATTTAGTTGAGCTACTAAATTGCAGAAGTCAATAGATTTAATCTTGACTTGATTCATAGCATTCTGCTACTCATTCATAGCATTCTGCTCCTCATTTATAGCAATAGCTTCCTCATTCTCAATTATAGGCTGGCAAAGAAGATCTTGCATTAGCTCTTGAACTCTGGCTGCCTTGTAAGCTACACTTTGCAACCTCTGCTGTTACTGTCTCCTCTTGTTGAATCTCATCATTCAACAATTTCCCAAAAACTGGAACGACTGAAGACTTAGGGCCAGATGTACGACCCTTTTTTGCGGCCGCAAAGGGGAGATCCTCTCGTTTGCGACCGCAAAAAAGGGTAATGGCATGTACAAATGCTATTTTGCGAGTCACTGACTCGCAAAATAGCATTTGCTACTCCTGCAATTAGGAAGGGTCGTCCCTTCCTAATAGCGAGTCACCATATACAATTGTTTTGCGACCGCATTTGCGGCTGCAAAACACTAGCAGTTTACCACCCACTTCAAGTAGGAGGTAAACCACTCGCAAACGGGAAGGGGTTCCAGGGACCACTGCCTGCCCTTAAAAAAATGAAACTGAAAAGGTTAATTTTTCTTTTTTAAATACAGCCCATTTTCCTTTAAGGAAAACGGGCTGCATTTTAAAAAAAAAGACTGCTTTATTTAAAAGCAGTCCCAGACATGGTGGTCTGCTGACCCCAGCAGGCCACCATCCCTGGGAGTGCTAGCCATTCCTAATGCGGTCGCGAATTGCAACATCCTCATTAATATTCATGAGGCATGCAATTTGCAACTACATTAGGAATAGCTAACAGTGTCTGAGACACTGTTATACATCCCAATTGGAGAGACGCAAATGCGACGCAATTTGCGAGTCGCAAATTCGTGGGTCGTACATCTGGCCCTTAATGTGCTGTTTAACTGCATTGACAGCATCCTCATAGCAGTCAAAATGCCCTAATAGCTCCTCTTCTTGATGTCAAGGTTTGAAGAGTTGCAGAAGAACCAAATAATATAGTTCTCTCTTATCTGCACTTTGACAACTGAGTTTCCGATGGATGATCAATCAATCAATCAATCAAAGGCGTTTGTAAAGCGCCCGGCTACTTCATCAGAAGTGTCCCGGCGTTCAAAGCTTAGGAAGACTAATATCAAGCAGAATCTAACAATATGAGCTAATCAATGTCAAACAGAAAAGTTTTACATTTTCTTTTGAAGATAGAGACGGACGGTACACCATGAAGATTGACATGAAATGAAATTCGTACTTGTAAAGCGCACTGCTACCCCAACTGGGGCGTCGAGGCGCTGTACGCATACCGCTGTGGAACCCTTCCTGGCTTTTCCCTGTGAAATGTCCACTCCTGGGCACCCCCAAGGTAAAGCCAGGCATCCCAGCGCTGGTGGGGCCGTTGTGGAGATTAAGCAAGCTATTGCCCAGAGTTGCAGAGTGGGACCCATGATTAGAATAGGCACCGAGGCGAGAATTATCAGGTCCGAGGAAATTGAGCCCAAGACCTGCCGAGGCGGGAATTGAACCGTGGTCCCGGGCCAGATCTCTGCATCAGGGTCTGCCGCTCTAACCATTGAACACACTTCTCCACATGCAGAGCATTCCATAGTTTGGCAGTTAAGACCATAAAGGAGCTGCCTCCTCGTAAACTTTTTGGGACTTACATCAAGTGTAGAGAAGATTATTTGAACTGAGCTATCAGTGTTGCTTATACGGGTGAAATATGTCTCTCAAATAGGATGGACCTTCCCCTGCAAATGCTCTGAACGCCAGCGTAAAGGCTTAATGCGCTTGACAACCGTCAGTCATTGTAGCAGCTTCAAATGGGGAGAGATTGGGTGTCTGAAGGAAACTCGCCAAATAAGTCTAGCTGCTGCATTTTGATAGATCTGGAGTCTTTGAATTAGAAAAGCAGGGAGGCCCACATAAAGACTATTAGTGTGGTTCCTTGTATGAACCACCATTTTTCGTGTATCCTCAGCATTTTTTTTATATCCTCAGGTACCAGGTGTAGCAGCTTCCTTATGGATTTTAGTTTGGAGAAGCAAGCTGATGAAAATTGCTTAATTTGAGCAGAAAAAGAAAGGGCTGAGTCATAGATAATACCCACACTTCTGACAGAGGCCATAAGAGTCGGAGGAGGGTTGAGATCTTCTGGCCACCAGAGGTTCCGGGGGCACTGGAACTAAAAAAGAGAACTTCTGTTTTATCAGAGTTCAACTTAAGGAAATTTGCCTCCATCCAGCCAGCAACTCCCTTAAGACACTCCTTGAGTTTGTTAAGAGCGACATGGAAATGCTGGGTGTCATCCACATAAGATATCACTTTCACCCCTCAGAATTCAATCAGGAACACCAATGGAGCAGACATAAATTGAACAAACTTGGGCTTAAGGTTGATCCCTGTGGAACTCCAAATAATAGAGGTTTGGGGGTGGTGAAAAAGGGTGGAGATGCACCTGTTGAGAGCTACCTTACAGGAAAGCTTTAAACCAAGAGAGAGCCTTGCCTTGAATGCCATTCTGTTTGAATCTATTCAAAAAGGTGACACAAAAGAAGATAAATGGCAATTCACCAGTTTCGCTAAGATTTTCACTGATGCAGATAAGAAGGAAACAGGCCTAAAATTGTTTAGAATGGTTTGATCTGCATTTGCTTTCTTGAGAAGGGGCAAAAGGAATGGTTGCTTCTAGTCAGCGGGAAGTGTGCCAGATTCAAGGGAAGTGTTCCAGATTTTGTTGAGCACTGTGTTGACTGAACGGGCCATCATTCTAAGTATTTGAGGTGGGCAAGGATCCACAAAAGAGCCAGATTTGCATTTTTCCAATTCATACAAAGAAACCTCCTCTGAAATAGCACAGAAATTGGTAAGAAGTGGCTTTTGAGTATGTGGAGGGTCAGCCTGTGTTCCAATGGCAAAGGGCACAGGGAAAGTGGAGTACAATTTCTGAATTTTCTCATGAAAAAAGTTGATAACTCGTTACAGAGTTAGAATAGAATAGTTAAAGGTACTTATTTTATGGCATCTGGAGAAAAAAGACAACTCTTGTTGCAGGGATTCTGCTCAGGAACAGAACTATGTGTGGGGCCATAGAACATCAGCATGTAGGGAATGAGTCACCATACTACCTCAGTATCTATGAGCCAGAGTCCGACTAGCTATAGTGCCTCACTTGCCCTCCTAACCTTTCCAGAGAAACAAGTGAGTTGGCACCCCAGAACACGCCACTCACAATCCTTTCAGGACTTACGGTAACAGGACACACCCTTTTGCTCTCTCACTTGTACTTGTCCATAATAAGATAAACCAGAGACACAGAGGATGTTTCGAATGTTTATAGAAACTATTGTGCTCTAAGATGCAGTATTTGCGCCACAATTAGAACACAAATGGATAGCAAAAATACAGCTAGCATGGTTAACAAACCATATACCACAGAAAGCCCTGTTATGTTATAAAACAGATTAGCCTAAACTCCCCCTTTACTAAAGCTAATGATTATATAACAAAGATCTCTGGGATGAGTAGTGGGCCCCGTACCTTAGCATATATGGATGGACATTCTGCATCTCAGCCGATGTGGTAATCTTGCCCAAGGACCTTCGCTCAGTGTGGGGTTTTTAGAACTCTCGTCCTTAGTTATATGACAAGACATGTGTGCTCACAAACACCAGCTGCCTTCTCATGTTATGTCTAGGTGCCAGTGTCTGACCAAAGAGAATAACAAGGTGCATTGTTATTTGACCTTGTCTATGGTGTTTAGACTAAATCCCAGGAAAAGAACAGAACACAAAAACATATGCAGTTTCTGTGAGAAAACGTGGCACAAAAGCAAGCGTGTTTATGTAGTAACGTGTGCAAAAGAAATGTGGCCCACAACATGTACAACCAGGCCAACATAGGGAAAACGACGATAGGCCATGCAAGAAACACACAAGACTATGTTTGATACTTCACAGGAGGTATTGGTGGATGCCGCTATACATGAAGAAAAATACTCTCTCATCACTCTGTGAGACAATTTGTGGAATTTACTGAGTGCTGCTTTATTTATAATCCTGGCCTCAAAGTCAAAAGACTTTCTCCAGCTGTGTTTCATTTTTTACAATGGCCCTTCTATGCCCTCAACGCAGGGGAGAACCAGGGGCTGAGCGTTTAGTTCATTTTACCATGTGGGCTTTCACGGGAGCCAAATGATCGAGGGCATTGGTGATCCATTGGTCAAAATATGCCATGTCTGTGTCTAGAATGCCGGTCAAAGAGGAAAGTGTGGAGCATAAGATTTAAGAAAGATTCCTCTGGGAAGCGGCCTGGGGGTCCCAGGACAGGGTGCGGCTTGCGGAGGTACCGCGGAGGTACCGCGGAGGTCGCCAAGCCCACTTCACTCGACTCGGAGATGCCAAACCCAGAGACGCCTTTCGGGGTCCATCGCCAAGTCACGCACAAGGTACAAGGGATAAGGGAGGGGTAGGGGGAGCTCGAGCCCGCAGCGGCTGCCAAAGAGTCAAAGTGACAAAGAGACAAAGAGCCAAGAGCTAGGAGCGAGCCGGAAGCTTCCGCGCTTGACCCCGAGTTCCCCCAAGCCAAAGCCCACACAGTCGCCATGCCAGAAAAAGGACCGCAAAACGTAGTCCTAGCCCCCTGTAATTTGTTAGACAGCACCAAGACAGCAGGAGGGGGCAGGGTCCGGGAAGACACCAATAAATAATTTTTTTAACAAAAGAGCGTGTCCGCTAGCCTGCTTTGACCGCTCGCCAGTTCGCTAACATTGATTCTAGATTTTCGCTCCACGCCTCCCCCACTAGGTGGCGAAAAAATCCAGAAACACCTGAAACACCACACTGGGAGACAGCTTATTGGGAGTAGGAAGGAGCAGGGGCTCCCGGCCCCAGAAAAACTTAATCACAAACATTATTGTTTTTCCCTCTGCCGAAGATATTACCATTACCATCTTGCCAGGAGGCAATAGCACTGTGGAGTCAATCTTAGATTCTCCTGGTCACAGAGGCCCGTGTTAAAATCTGCAAAGTTAAAAAAATGTTTTTTTTTTTTTTTTTAAGGAATCAAAGCTTGGAAAAAAAAGGCCACTGCTAAAAAAGCATCACAGAGTGCTGCAGTACAGGCAGGCTACACCATCAGCCATCATAAGTCCCTACTATAAGCCCCTGAACCAATAGACAAAGCAAAAAAAAAAAAAAGCAAAAAGGGCGAAGGGTAGAGGGCAGAGGGCATAAAGCCCTTTATAAGCTCACCACTAACCACGTCACTAACCACGCCAGTGCCAGGATTGATTTGGGCATGGGAGAGCCAAATAGCACATGTAAAAACATGACGTGATTTGCAACAGTGGAAGTGTACACTCTCAAAAATTTCAACCCATTACATACACAGGAACAAGTGACCACATAAGCCAAACAAAATCCAAGGAAAAACAACTCACACAGGGAAGATGAGATCAGGAAAAATCTGCAGGCGGCAACAAGAAAAACCAGGAAAAACATCCCCCCAATGGTACTAACTCCTTCATCGAGCAAAAAGAGGAAGATGCCCGGGCTGAGAGAGAGGCTAGTTTTGGCACCAACTCCAGAACCAACACTCTTTAATTTTGGCAGCAAAAACCGAAAACAGACATTTTTCTTCCTAAAAGACCCAATGGCTGCTATTTATGCCCCAACGGAAGAGGTACCTGGTTAACCAAGTCCAATAATTCCAAATAAAATGGACAAAAGAGCCACCACAAATCAGGATTGTCAGGGCAACAGGACACGTCTATCTTCATGAAAACAAGTCCTCCTCTCACTCAGACAGATAGCAGCAAAGCTCAAATAGAGAATCCAGCCCCACCGGGAACAATCCCAACAAGCAGACAGTTAACTACAGCTGTACAGGTGTACCAGAACGCACCCTCACCAGGCCAAAACAACGCAATAATAAGAAGATCACACCTGGCAAACAAAAATGTTCTCACGGAAGACCTATTAGATAATATTTGCACACAGGCAGTCCCCTTGGACGAAGCTTGGACCCGCTCATTCTCCTTATCTAACGATGCCAACCTCCTCCAAATCTTGGAAATAAACACAATAAAACAAGATGCAACTGATGTAGCGAACCTTGGGAAACACCATCCAACCGTTACACCGATGGGAAGGATATCAGGTGGAAAGGGGGAGGGTAGCCTCCACCCCCCTAAATTTGACCCCCAGAAAAGACCCACAGGAGGAAAAATCAACAGATGGAAGCTTTTCAATAAAAACTAACCAGATCTGCCTGTCATCACTGATAACAATTTCATCAATAAGCAGAATAGAGTCACAGCTGGGGTCACCAGGAAAGTCCCCCCAAGAGATCCCAATTGCCCCATGGAGTACATCCCTGCTAGGCACTCTGGAGCAAGCAATAAGGGTATTGAATTTTCAATCAGACAAAATGGAGGTGCAGATCGACCTTATTAAACTGATTGCAGAACACATCGCAGGAATAAACACCAAACTGGATTCAATTACGACCCTACTTAAAAACAGGGGCAGCATAGAGGCGCAAGTAAGCAACCCACAACAATTGGTTAACAGTGGTTGTGGTAAAATAATTGATAAATTGGCTATGCTCCCAGAAATACTCACAGACATATTAGGGGCAGTTCAATCCACACGCAAAGCAGAACCTATAATTGGGTCTCAAAAGAATGACGAGAACAAAGACAAAGAAGAGTCCCCAAAGATTACAAAAGTGACATGAGGCGAAAGCAAAAACAAAGGGGAATTGGACGTAGTGGAAATAGAGGAAAAGACAGGCTCAGGGGAAAATCAAGCCGAGGCAAAACAGACTTCCGTCAATCTTTCGCTAAACGGAAAACCAACGAAAAGGCAACGCAAACGCGCCAGGAAGGCCAGGCTTAAGCTTAGCAACCAAATCGCCCCAGGTTCCGGGCAAATTTACTCAATATTCACCAAACAAACAATGTTTAGTAAAAAAAATAGGATTTACAAAGAAGTAACCTCAGATACCTCTATTTCAGGGTCCAACCTATTTAATAACTCTGTCGACCTCAAAAAATCAAATAAAATTCAAGTGTATCCGTCCGATCAAGCTCCCACCAACCAAGGGAAAAAGAATTTGAAAGATACCAACATAGTTAAACAACAAGAGCTTCATCAAGGGGTGCAAAAGCATGGATTCGGGATGGTGGGATCAGATCAAAAACAACGGATTAACCACGAAGAAGGGGTAGTAAGAACCCCATGGGCCCATATAGCAAGAGCAACTTCAGGTCGTAGAGACTCAAGCTCAGATAAGGGGGCTCAAAGAACAAACATAAAAGAGCCTGAAAGGAAATTGAATAATCCTGCCAAAGCGGAAGAAACATCAGGGGTAAAGTTTTCTGATGAAACAAAAAACGAGGAACAAAGCAACCAAATTCCGATAACAGTTACCATAAATAGGAAGGGTCGTACCTGCAGGCTTTCTTCCACAGAGTTTAAAACTGAGACCCTACAGGCAGCAACATACAAAAAACCTGGGAACCCGGAGGTCGAAATTGATGAAGGAAACTTCACGCCTTATCACAAGAAAGGGCAACAACATACAAAAAACCTGGGAACCCGGAGGTCGAAATTGATGAAGGAAACTTCCCCGCCTTACCACAAGAAAGGGCTTCCAAGGAACTCGTAGGCCAAGAAAATCAAATTGGCCCCGAAACACACAACACTCAAAAACATCAAATAGCCAAAGATGAGACCAAAAAATCTTGACATTTGTACCAGAGTACCCAACTAAAGGGAGACAAGACACACTAAACCGAGGGAATTTGCTAACGCTGTTTAAAGAGATACCGGAACTAAAGGGAATAACATCACGAGATATTCTAGCCATAGAATTCCAGCAAAAGGCATCTTCCCCAGACACAGAAGAGTCTTTGACCACTTGGATCTCCAAGGAACTAGTGGACCGGATTTATGCGACTGGAACAATATTTGAAGCCTGGGGAATCACTTTAAAAGGCTCCACAAATGGCCAAAATATCCATATCCCCTTTTACAAAGCACAGCAATACCAAAAATGGGACAAATCACAGGGAAAGGCCAAAAAACCTGCCTACGTGGCTCTAGAAATACCTCGCCACCCGCACAAAATAATTCAACCCAGAAAGATGTAACAGCAAGTCCATCAAACTTTGAATGTCAGCCAGGTAATAATCAGGACTGGTCATGGGTGCCAATGGCCCTGAGCAAAAAACGCACCTGATGAAAATCCACGGACAGATCCTAACGACACCATGGGGGCGCACTCAGGCAGAAACAACGGGGATGAAATTAAGACCAGTTCAAGGAACAATCATGGTCTTGGAGGAACGGGCCAGGACACAATCAAGATCTGCTCATGGAACATCCGTGGCTTTAGAGAAATGGGCCAAGACCATGAAAATTTGTCCTTCCTGCAATACCAAGATCTAATATTGCTCCAAGAAACATGGAACATGAAACCAACTTCAATCCCAGGTTACACAGAACATCATATTTTGGCAGAAAAATGTTCAAACTTCGGGCATCCTAGAGGGGGATTATCAATCTATGCCATGGCAAAATACGGCTGCTTAACAGAAGAATTAGATGCCGGAGAAAACTGGTTGCAAGTACTAAAACTCACTGGTAAACTTCCCTCCAAAAAGACAAGTTGGCAATTAATACTAATCAACGTATATATCCATCCTGAGAAAAAGACGCAGAAGGAAATAATTCTCACTTTGGTGAACCTGATTAAGGTGCTGCAAAGGACCCACGAACATAGTAACCTGATTACTTCGGGAGATTTCAATAGCAATCTCATAATGAGCAAACAGAACAGAAGAAAGAGGAAAGATGACCCGGGAAACCAAATAATAAATCGAGAGTTGGAAGCACTAGGCTTAACAATCCTGAACGGAAACGTAATAGGAAATAGACCAGCCGCTATCACGGACCTGAGCGGAAAAAGTCAATCAATAATAGATTTTACCTTTGCCAGCAATAACCTCATCCACATGATTGATTCCTTTCAAGTCTGCCCACGCCCAGAAAGCGATCATTTCCCGTAAATTGTGAAGATCAACATCAAACTGATTCAGCTACGAGAATTAAAGACCTTAGTTCAATATCCAGAAAAGTATAACTTGAGGAAATTAAAGTGGCGAGGATCAGACTCGAAGGCAATTATGGGTACAATCCAAGATCATGTGAACCAAACAGGGACACTGAAAGAGCAAGAAATAGTAAATAATTGGGAACATTTGGGTCAAGTCCTCATTCGAAAATTCCCAGTCAATCCTGGACGCCAAAAGAAAATAGAAACCAGGAAGGAACCATGGTTTAATATTCAGCTGCGAGACAAAAAAGAAGGATCGCAAGAGAGGTGAGACTTCACGCAGTGGCCGCAAGAAAGGGGACAAAAACAGACAAAAGCAAGCTAAAGGAAATGCGGAAAAAATACAAGGAAAAATGTGGGGAAGCAAAAACAGAGTACAAAGAAACCATTTGGAATAAATTACTTTGGGCAAGTAAATTGCCAATAAGTAGGGAATTCTGGGGAATAATAAATGATTTGACCAAGGGACCAAGATTCCAACAAGAAGCAGGAATAGGCGAAGAAACATGGATACAACATGTACAAAAGATTTACAATAACATGGATCACAGTAAGCACGCTAAAGAGATCATGGCACTTGAAGCATCTCAAGAGCAAAGGCACGGAGAAGTAAAAATCAGTCCTCACCCCCAGGAAGATCGTAATCAGACAGGACCAGAGACAAGCAGCAACAAACAAAACATTCTAACCAATGCTAAACAACTAAGCGGAATAATAAAAAAATTAAAAACGGAGGGGGCAGCAGGGCCAAATGGGCTCCCAAATGCTCTATTCAAGCAAGCACCCAATTTTTGGGCAGACTACCTTACGCCCCTCTTCAACTACATTTTTAGACAGAACAAGTTACCAAACTCCTGGAAAGGGAATATAATTCACCCAATTTTTAAACATGGAAATCGAAGCAAGCCAGAAAACTACAGACTGATATCCCTGGTCGATGTAGAGGCCAAACTATATGCATCATGTATCCTAGTCCACCTTCAAGATTGGATAGAGGAGAAGAGCGTAATTCCAATGTTCCAAACAGGTTTTAGGTCAGGGATGGGAACAACCACAAACCTGGCAACTCTGGCACTTTTAACAGATAAGGCAGTAAAAAGAAAAACACGATTACTTGCATGCTTCATCGACTTGAAATCAGCGTTCGATAGAGTGACCAGAAATCGACTTTGGGAAAAACTAAAAACCTAGGGGTTACCAACTGAACTACTAGATGCAATGATCGCCCTCCACAGTGAAACCTGGGCGAGAGTGAAACTAGGCGACAGGAGCAGAGTATCAGCCAGAATAAATACACAGCACGGCCTAAAACAAGGCTGTGTTCTGGCACCGAGCTTATTCAATTTGTTTCTATCAGACATAACCAAACACATGCTATCAGCTAAGAGTCATCCGCCAACTTTGGCCAATGAGCCAATCCCTTCTTTGCAATACGCAGATGACATTGTGGTCTTGAGTCAAAGTCCGCTTGGCCTGCAAAGAGCAATAAACAACCTGGTAATCTACCTTGACCAGGAAAGTTTGGAATTGAACAAAAAGAAAAAGAAGGTCGTACGCCTGGTGGACTCCAAGAAAAACAAGTCCAAATGGTACGTCAACGGTGTCCAAGTCAAAGAGCAAGCCTCGTACAAATACCTGGGCATAAAATTGGGGCGGGGTATGACATATAAGGACCAAAAAATGGACTTAAGAGCTAAAGCCCAATCATTAATCTTCGCCTTCAGATTGCTGAACAAAAAATTGAGCTGCCCGGCTTACATCCACCTTTTAAAAAAGTGATGGCAGCACAAACATTACCTACTCTGTTATACGGCCTAGAAACATGGCGCGGTAAGGAGTCCGAGTTATTGAATGAGCTCCAGACCAAGGTATATAAGGCCGTCTTTAGTCTCCCCAAGTCTGCATCCCCCGCCCAGGTTCGGCTAGAATTTGGTCTCCAGAACCAGAAATTCCGAAGTATGAATTCCTTTGTGAAGCTGTGCCATAAATTCCGATCATCAGAACCCGGCTCATTGAATAGCTTATGCTGGGTAGAGATCAAAGCCCAAATGGACCAAGAAATATCCAACACATGGGGTGCTTACTTGAGAAAATCTTTAGAGGAACTAGACATTCAACCAGCATGGGACAGCATGGAAGAAAAGGTGAAAATTAATAAGGTTAGCAACAACTCTGCAAAGAAGAAGTCCCTCTTGGAAGACAAAAAAACCTTGATGAAACGACGACATGCATGGACTGTGATAAACTCCTACACACACGTAAAGCCTCAAGCTTATCTAGCAGCCCACTTTCGCATTGAGATAAAAAAGAGCTTAATTCATTACCGTTTAGGAATGCATGATTCGAAGGATCTACTGCCATCTTGGAAAAGTAAACAACAAGCAGCGAACTGTGGATTATGCGGTTATTTTAATGAAACAATAACTCATTTGTTGTGTGCATGCCCCACAGTTAAGGATTTAAGGAAATCTCTTTTAAAATCTATTTTTAATGAGCTAAACATTCGTACATGTAGACAAGCTGTGATCAGCTGGTTGGAGGGCTCCTCAAATATTTTGTCATGCCGAGGTGTAAAATATTTTACACAAATAAGGAAACTCCTCCGGCAAGCCGACTTAGAAAATAAGTATGTTAGCCAAAATAACAGTTTATCTAAAAAAAATAAAAAATGCAGAAACATTGGAAAAAGTTTTTAATTGTATGTATTGCATCCTAATTGATTGTATGTATAGCACATAGCATAGCCGCAACAGGGAAACAGATAAAGTGGACAATACTTTAATAGGGTTTTAGAATCACAGCTCTTGCACTTTATATCGTTATATAATCAAGGGACCTAGGCACTACTTATAATTGGACAAATCCACACCAGGCTTTGAAGTAGGATTAATATTTTTTCTGTTTAACAAGAACAAAATGTATTGTACTTCTTGTTTTTAAGGTTTTAAAAATATTTGTATGAGTTTTTATTAACTAAACAAATAAAGATTGATTTGATTTGATTTGATTTGAGTCGGAGACTGGATTAATTGAGAAACGTTCATGCCAGCCAAGGTATGCATGAGTTGGGTGGCTTGGGAAGAATTATGATCACCAGCATGTACGTTAAAATCACAGAGAATAGTAAAATTAGAGTATTGCAGAGAAAGTTGGGCAATAATATAAAATAGTTGTGAAAAACAGCTTTTGGGGCAATCAGGTGGCTTAGATAACAGTAGAATTAAAAAAGAGAAAATAGGAGCTAGCTTAAAACTAAAGATAAGACTTGCTTGATTGTGTCTCACTAAACAACCATTACACCCAGAGACAGCAAACTTGCCACTTTCAATGTTTTCATCAGTCAGTCAAAGACTTAGGTTTATTTAGTCCTTAATCTTTTAAACAACATTATGTCAATTACATTTGGTAATTATACAATTTAGATACAGTTATACATTACAGTATTACACATATAATATTTAAAGTTATAAAATCTTTCACAATGGTTGGAAATAAGGCAAGAACAGATCATCTCATAAATATTACTGTAAGAAAACAGGCCTTCGGCTACTTAGACCCACACCCCAAAGCCCCTAAATCTAGATTTAAGGGGCATTCCTGGCACCTGAACCTTAGTTATGATCTGATTTGCAACATAGGACACAGAAGAGACCAGAGTCTGCGACAACAGGACATGCACAAACCAAAGGCATGATACTGTGCACCTGTGGCAACCTTCCTGGAACTGCATGACTGCTACTCATCCTGGATCAAAGATCAGTTACACCAGATCGATGGACCCCTTTCAGAGCCAATGGCAATTCCAGACTCCCTTTTGACTAGTCCCCTGCACACCACAGGTAAAGACAACATACCAGAACCAGAGAATCACTGGTCATAGGACCTTTCGAGGGATTGCATAAAAGTAAATGGCCCAGTGCATTGTGGGAAATGTAGTACTGACCTCCAGCATGTTTTAGGCAGCTACCATATTCCCCCGGACCATCGGACATCGAAATAACTTTCTGCTGAGCTTACCTCTGCCAAGGTTTGTTGGTGGCCAGTCTGGCAACCACTACCTTTACTCAATGCTGACCTTGAGGGAACACTGCAACACCTTAGTGTGACACCATCATTGGCCTTGTGTTCGACTTTTGACACCTGTTTACTCACCAGCACCGTTTAAGCAGTAAAATCAGCTCCCCTACGGCTCCCACTTCAGCACCAAAGGCAGCTAGGACAACTCTGCACCCAGGCTTCTCGAACCAGGTCAATAGGAACTGACTTGGTCCTGGGACACGCATCACTTTTTCCACTCAACTCTATCTGCAAGTGACCGATTGTCACTAGTGCTTTTTTTTCATTGATCACAATGATAAAGTTTTGCAGTATCATTTTACACTGATTTAATTTTGCTTCTAATATCCATAACTCTGGGTATACTTATCCACTTGACTTCATTTTGGTGTCTGAATTTATATAAAAGTCTGGTTTGTTTTTATAAATTGGTATCAGATTTCTTTCGAGTCGTGTCAATTATATATCTTCCATGTTGGTACTCTGAAATGCTTAACAAATGTTCTTCTTGTAAAGCCTGACTGCTCTCTGCCACTCTCCAGGTCTGAGCTAAGGATTTATTATTGTGAATCCAAGAACCATCTTTTGGGTATTGTGGAAGTACTGCATAGTGAAGTCTGACCAGCATCACAACATAATATTCCACCTTCCTACAATTACTAAGTACTAAGTAATTAGACTTCCTTTTAAAAACTCCTCCACAGCTAAAAAACCTTCCAATTGGACAAGTCACATTCAGAAACTTCATGTCTATCAGAAAATTGTCTGCTTGCCTATGTTCTAAAATTCCATATTTCAAAAGGATTGGCTTTAAAAATGTTTTGTGTGCAATTAAAAACCTTGGGCAGTCCAACAGATCATGTAAACAATCACACTTTGGGCCTCATTACAATGTCGGGCGGACGTGGGGTCTCGGGACTGACCAACCTCCAGTCGGCGGTCGCGACACCGCTAATACAATGTGACTGCACATGGTGCGGTTGCATACTCCCATTTCTCTATGGGAACTCTGTGGCCGTAAACCAACAGCAGCACAAGCTCCCATAGAGAAATGGGAGTTTCTGTTAATACCTGCACCGCGTGGCAGGCACCTCAAGGTGCCTGCCACACAGTGCAGGGATTAACAGGGGAGTTTCTGTTAATCCCTGCACCACATGGCAGGGGGCAGGCCCTCAACCAGAGGCCACAGGGAGAATGGGACCCTGCTATGTGCCCCCAAAGTCCCTTTCCGATAGGCTTTCCATGTCAGAAAGTCCGACATGGAAAGTCCGTGGAAAACCAACATTGTAATCCCGACTGCGGAAATGCCGTCTTTAAGGGATTACGTGCAGGTTCCGACTGGCCGACGGGCTCCTTGAACCCGTCGGAAGCCAGCCAGAATGACCGGCCAGTTTCACTTCCGACCGCCATCATTGTAATACGGCGGTCGAAAGTGAAACCTATGATGTCGTTCTGAAAGCCTCTGACCAGAGGTCAGAGGCTTTTCTACGGACATCATAATAGGGCCCTTTATATTTAACCCACATATACACTTTCCATTTTTATCTACGACTGCAGTGCTTACCGCATTGCTCACATAACATGGATTTAATCTAATACTACTATTCAGTACCGCTTGTCTGAGGGAGGAGTTTGGTAATGCATCAATATATGGGAACCCTGCATCACTTTCCCATGAGTGATTAGATATTTTACTGCTTAAACACCTCATATCATATTCTCTAGCACAACGTTTTGTTAACATATGAAGCTCCAGCTTTGAAATATTAATTCCTAAACTTATTGATAGCTTCCAACATATATTTCCTAATGTTCTAACTTCTTTTGCCCAGCTCAGCTCACTGTGCATGATCTAATTTTTACAGGGTGACAATTTTTTGGCATCCTCCCCTTTCTAATCATGATTCATGAACAAAATCTTACTATTCCTGCATATGCTAAATATTTCCAGGTTGTTAACCATGTTTACATTCTCATAGCTGATGATGGTAAAGGCAGCAAACATTTAAAGCATTTTTCTTCTTCATAATCTCAATCAGATTTACCACTTGAACATAACAGTTCCACTCCATATTGGAATTGTGTGAGAATCATGGAGAGGTAAGCTGGTAAAGCTGGTCTCAAGGAGGGGTGACTATGTTCTTTGTTGAAAAAATAGAGCCCTCTTACGGAAGACAATGCCCTTACTTTTAGGATTTCAATGTGTTTCTTCCAATGAAGTTTCTCCTCGAACCGCAACCCTCTGTATTTTTGTTTATTAACTACCTCTATTTTGTTTTCTCCGTGGTGCCATTTGTAGTTTGTATTATCTTTCCCAAATCATCGGTACATTCATCTCTTGTTCGATTTTTTACATCACGGGATGGTGACCGTGCTGCTGCGTTTGCGGGAGGCGTCCCGCACTGGAGGCGCGGTAACACACATCCACTGTGTTTAGTATTCTGGGACTTTGGTTGCTGCCTCCCTCCGGTTACGCCGATAGACCGGTAACATCGTGAATCCTTTGATTTCATTGATTACACGCTTACTTTTGACATCATCAGCTGTATCCTTTCAGCTTTATCTAAGTAGTGGATCACAGTTATCTACTGTCTGGTACCTCCATTGTCCATCATCTGGAATCCTATTGTGGACCGCTTGATTTGTACAGTGTACGTTCAACCCAGTTCTGATTCTATTAGACGAAAGAACATATTATTTTATATCGGCTTTGAGGTCCATCATTATCCCAGAAGCCATCTCTTCTGCGGAACTCTATGAGGTTTTCATTGACAAAATACATGGCTTCCTGATGAAGGCGATACAAAAGGGGATGATGGACGGAACGTTTGAGCCAATCAAACACTCACCCCCAGTCAACTGATCTGGGTTTAATCCATCATCATTCTTTAGCTCACTCCACCACCCCAGTTCAGACATGGCCATATGCAAATCAGTCTGACCCTGTGCCTCATGGGAACAGTCCAGCCCGAACTGCCAAGCCATGTCTTCCCTGGACCGGAAACAAGCATCCTAGGACCGGTTTCTGGCATTTCAGCCGTCATCAGCCAGGCTTGCTTGAATCCAGTGGCAAAGTGAGCAAGGGACCCACGTCTGGGCATACCCCCGCCAACTTAGGGCGACCAAAGCGATACAAAAGGGGATGATGGACGGAACGTTTGAGCCAATCAAACACTCACCCCCAGTCAACTGATCTGGGTTTAATCCATCATCATTCTTTAGCTCACTCCACCACCCCAGTTCAGACATGGCCATATGCAAATCAGTCTGACCCTGTGCCTCATGGGAACAGTCCAGCCCGAACTGCCAAGCCATGTCTTCCCTGGACCGGAAACAAGCATCCTAGGACCGGTTTCTGGCATTTCAGCCATCATCAGCCAGGCTTGCTTGAATCCAGTGGCAAAGTGAGCAAGGGACCCACGTCTGGGCATACCCCCGCCAACTTAGGGCGAACAAAGCGATACAAAAGGGGATGATGGACGGAACGTTTGAGCCAATCAAACACTCACCCCCAGTCAACTGATCTGGGTTTAATCCATCATCATTCTTTAGCTCACTCCACCACCCCAGTTCAGACATGGCCATATGCAAATCAGTCTGACCCTGTGCCTCATGGGAACAGTCCAGCCCGAACTGCCAAGCCATGTCTTCCCTGGACCGGAAACAAGCATCCTAGGACCGGTTTCTGGCATTTCAGCCATCATCAGCCAGGCTTGCTTGAATCCAGTGGCAAAGTGAGCAAGGGACCCACGTCTGGGCATACCCCCGCCAACTATGGGCGACCAAAGCGATACAAAAGGGGATGATGGACGGAACGTTTGAGCCAATCAAACACTCACCCCCAGTCAACTGATCTGGGTTTAATCCATCATCATTCTTTAGCTCACTCCACCACCCCAGTTCAGACATGGCCATATGCAAATCAGTCTGACCCTGTGCCTCATGGGAACAGTCCAGCCCGAACTGCCAAGCCATGTCTTCCCTGGACCGGAAACAAGCATCCTAGGACCGGTTTCTGGCATTTC
Organism: Calotriton arnoldi; assembly: GCA_963921515.1. Taxonomy (NCBI): domain Eukaryota; kingdom Metazoa; phylum Chordata; class Amphibia; order Caudata; family Salamandridae; genus Calotriton; species Calotriton arnoldi. The sequence continues at coordinate 165,334 of CAWUFW010009911.1, read as the reverse complement.
AGCCGTCATCAGCCAGGCTTGCTTGAATCCAGTGGCAAAGTGAGCAAGGGACCCACGTCTGGGCATACCCCCGCCAACTTAGGGCGACCAAAGCGATACAAAAGGGGATGATGGACGGAACGTTTGAGCCAATCAAACACTCACCCCCAGTCAACTGATCTGGGTTTAATCCATCATCATTCTTTAGCTCACTCCACCACCCCAGTTCAGACAAGGCGTACAGCCGAAACGCACGTAGGACACAGAATTCCAAGAGCCATGCCAATATTGAATGTCCTCTGTATATAATGAATTGATTATCTATTAATTTTGTATGTTTTGAAAAAGAAAAAAATCCAAACATCGTGAATATCTTTATCTCAATAACATGTATTATTGATACTGTGCAAAATATATTCGATAATGGGTCAATATAACAACTGATTGTTTGAACTTCAGTGCCTGATTACAGTATAAAATTGAATACAGAGGTCCATATGTTTTCTCTTTTATTGTACATAGTTAGTAAAAACCATATGTAACAATAAAAATAATAAAAAATATCTTTGATACCAGTAAACAGAACTTGCATATTCATGGTTTGACAGGTAATATCAAGGTCCACGATCATTTACAATATTCCTAAACTGTGATATTCACATTCGAGTTACCTTCCCTGAGTTAGGAATCTGCATCAGGGGTACCCTTATTTTTACATACATTACCTTTCCCAAATGCCAAAACTTTTGTCTCATCCATATTTATTGTCAGTTTCTTCCTGCCACAATATTAATAAAACACCTCTAATTTCCTTTGAACACCTATTTCTGTCATGTCCATGATGACCAGATCATCTGCATATAAAAGACAAGGGACATGCGAGCCAATAATTTTTTAGCATAAACCCTATGCAACTGTTCAAAATGCAGGTAGACCAGCTAAAAATATGGAAAATAGCAGAGAGGCCAGTGCACAACCCTGTCACAATCCATTTTAAATTGTTATTTTATAAGTCAAGGTTCTCTCTGTGGCTCTAACTACCCATGCCCAGTTATACCTGTGTAATTACTGCAGGATCAGAAAAGGCCCTTAGGAATTCTAATTTTTATTAATGTTTCCTATAGCTTTTTACGCTGCACCAAATCAAAGCAGCACAAAGGTATACAAAACAGTAGAACAATTTGCTGCTTTGTTCTAGGAACTTTCGCGCTAATCACCACAGAGTGAAACAGTGGTCTATTGATGAATGGCCCTCTTTGAACCCTCCTTGTTCTAGGGGGATTATATAATTTGTTTTTGCCCAATCTTTGAGCAAACCCAGAATTCATTTTTAAAACAATTTGTCGCCCACATCTAATAATTTAAACAATCGATAAGTTTGGGCATTGCAGTATCCCTTTTAAAAAGATGAGTCATATGATTACTCTTCCAATTATCCCAGAACAAGTTTCTCATTAAAATTCTCTGACACACTAAATAATATAATTTTGCCAACCAGTCTACGTTTGTTTTAATTATAATTGCTGGCAGGTTTAATTGGGCCAGCCACTCTTGATACTTTTAAAGACATTCAAGTTTCTTTAATGTTCTTAAGGGAGAGAGTTGTGAAGCGATCTCATTCTCCACTATAAATGTTGTGTGTGTTTTAATTACACTTTTGCGCTGTTTTAATGAGACTTTTAATTTCCTTGTAAGCACCTATTGCTGGGAGGTGCCTGGCTCCCTTACTATATCTTTTTCTTTGGTTTGTTCTGTTTTTGTTTCCTTGTAGCACCCCAGTATAGCACCTCGGTGCCGGAGTTGCCTGGCTCCCCCCCCTTTACTTACCCCTGCATCACGCTCTCTCCCTGGACCTGAACTCACTGAATACCGAGTGAAGGGTGTGGCGAGTCATCTCGCTCCATGCCCCGCTGCATCGGATTTGCCTGCTCTGGCCATGCCCCCGGAGGTGGTCTTCTTCTCCATGCCCGTGGCGCGGACGCACCGAAGGCACGTCAAAGGCAAGCCCAGCTGTGCCCGTCTGTGGCCAGCCGAGGCCAGGGGCCAGAACCCCTGCCCATTTCAGGAGCAATCAGCCCCTCAGGTACTCAGCGGAATGTTTAAAAGAACTGGAACCACCACTCCTGGAATCATGCCACCACACTCTATCTACTGAGGCAGACACATTGTGCTGCACCTACTGCCCGTTTAAATCGACCTCATTGAAGGTAGGTTCCAGGAAAGAGCACAAATTAAAGTTCCTACTTATTAATTGTAGGTCACTCAGTAAACACAAAATTGAAATTCATGATTGTATTGCAGGTAATCAACCTGATGCCATGTTTCTCACGGAAACATGGCTGAATGAGGCTTCTGCCCCCGAGATACTACAAGCTCTTCCTCAGGATTACGACATCCTCAGACAGGAGCGCCCCATTAAGCGCGGAGGAGGGATAGCCATTATCTACCAACTATCCCTAAAATGCACCATCAAAACAGCCAATATTGATAATAGTGAAGCAGCCTTCTTTACTATAACGGAGGATGACGATCATGCAGTCAATGGCTTCCTGACCTATCGACCCCCAGACCCAGCCACCAATTTTATTTCGAGGCTTGTGGAAACAGTGGTGCAACCAGGGCTACGTCACAATAACCTGACTGTTCTGTGTGATCTAAACTTACATTTTGACGCCCATACTAGTAATGAAGCGCAATCCCTATTTTAGGAAGTAGCCACCCTTCAGCTAGAGCTCAAATCCACTCACCCTAAACATCACCTGCGTCACATATTAGATCCCGTCTTTTCCAACTGTTTAGAGTTAGAGGTTGAAGCCCCGATCGCAGTCCCTTGGTCTGACCACCATCTCGTGGCGTTCTCTATTTCACTAGCTAAACCCCCTCCCTCAGCTAAAATCGGCCCAATTACTCAGCGCAGGAAATGGACCAAATTTAAAGCTGAGAACTTCACCCAACCTCTTCAGCAGAGTCATCCTCAATTAGGAGAGGATATTAATGCCGCCAACACAGCAGTGGACAAGTGGATTGTTGAAACACTGGATGCAGTTGCTCCATGGACTACTAATATCCCTCAGAGACTAACCAAATCGGCGCCATGGTTTAATGAAGATCTGATGATGGTTAAAAAATCCTGTACGCGCTTAGAGCGCCAATGGAGGAAAGATTTTTCGGCTAGCAATAAGGCTGCCTACAAGTCAGAACTAAAGAACTACCATTCTCTTGTTAAGAAAACCTGCATAGCTTACTATAATGATAGAATAGAGCAGGCGGACAACTCCTCCAGAGAACTGTTCGCCATCCTTAAAGATTTATCCTCTCTAGAGAGAACGATGGCTTCTGCCATTAGTTCTCCAGAGTCGTGTAACCAGATTGCCGACTTCTTTGCTATGAAGGTATCCAAAATATATGATTCCTTTCCTGCTGAGGCCCGTAATTATACATTTTCGCAATCTGTTAGTCCCTGAGTTTGAGACCAATTCCCTCTCAGAGTTCTCCCCCCCTTCATCGGAAGATTTAAAAGGTGTAGCTTTAAGCATTAAATCCGGTTCCCCAATGGACCCAGCCCCGCCTAACATCATTAGGGAAGGTCTAGATGTAATACTGTCCTATGTACAGCAACTCCTGGAGCACTCCTTCTGCTGTGGTGAGGTCCTGAGTAAGTGGAAGCAAGCAATTGTCCTCCCCTTAAAGAAAAAACCATCAGCGGATCTGGGTCGATTGGATAACCTGCGCCCTATTTCATTCCTGCCCTACTTCTCTAAAATTGTGTAAACAAACAAGGCTTGGGTCCTGTCACTACGTGGCCTAGACCACTACGAAATCACCAAACAAACAAAAATCAAAACCAAAACTAAACACAAAAAACAATCATGAACAATACAAATAGCCTGTCACAGGCAGGACAGTAGGTGTATACCTGAGTACCATACTTGTTGTTGTCCGCCTAGTGCTAGTGTGTAAATAAGGACTGGCTATTTGTATTGTTCATGAATATTTTTTGTGTTTAGTTTTGGTTTTGATTTGCTTACACGGTGTCTAATCACAAGTGTGGTGTTTTAATGTGTTCATGTGTACTTTGATATAAATGTTTTTTATAATGTGTATCCAAATGATGTGTTGCCCATCTCATGACATGAAATGACTGGGCTTATTTTGCTCAAAAAAGTCTCAAGCTAAAGTGGAATAAAGCACGTAGACTTTAGAAAAGATTGTCTAAGGTTATATTTAATTTAATCATAATAACCTACCTGGTCACTGTGTTTGTTTGATGACTACTTCTCTAAAATAGCAGTGTAGGTGGTGAACATGCAATTAGTTGCGCATATTAATCGGCACAAACTATATGATCCCACGCAATCAGGATTTAGAGCCACGTACTTCACGGAATCAGTGTTACTCCTCTCCACGGAGACACTACGCAGGCGTGCGGATGAAGGTCAGACTGTAGCTTTGGTCCTATTGAACCTCAGCGCAGCCTTCAACACGGTATCCCACAAACTGCTCTTGCAGCGACTTAGGTCAGGTGGGCTGGAGGGAGTAGCTCTAAAATGGATGATCTCTTTCCTCCAGGATCGCAGCTTCCAAGTTGCACAGCGCCCACACATTTCCAAAAGCATTCCACTCTCACAAGGGGTCCCACAAGGCTCAATTTTGAGCCTATCTCTTTTTAATCTTTACATCGGACCCCTGGCGGGATTGTGGAAAGACACAATGTCACCATTGTGTCTTATGTGGATGACACGCAGCTTGTTGTCACCCTGTCTCATTACTCAGAAGAAGCAGCCATCCAGTATTCCTCCTGCCTGAGCAACCTCGCCTCCTGGATGTCGAGTAAGTGCCTCAAGTTGAACGGCAGCAAAACTTAGGTCCTGGTCATAGGGAAGTCCCCTTCCATCTGGTCCTTGGCTTGGTGGCCCCAGACTCTGGGCCCTACACCTATCCCAAAGGAGAAAGCCAAAAATCTAGGAGTCTGATTGGACCCCAAACTCTCCTTCGAGACCCACACTAGGAAGGTTACAGGGAAATGTTTCGGAATTCTCAAAATGTTGAGAAAAACCCTGGACATCCTACCTGTCTCCTCCAGGAAAACCCTGGTTCATGCTCTTGTTATGTCCCAGTTGGACTACTGAAAGTGTCCTCTATCTCGGAGCAACAAACAAATGTCTCCACAGGCTGCAACGCATCCAGAATGTGGCAGCACGCCTAGTCCTCAACTTCCCTAGGAGAGCATCCTCCGCAAAAGCCCTTGACTCCCTGCACTGGCTGCCTAGTTATAAAATAATTCTTTTTAAAGCCTTGTGCTTTTGCCATCGGAGTCTGTAGGGCAAAGGCCCAAGTTATCTCTATGATCTTCTTATCCCCCATAACCCGATCCGTCATCTCAGGTCAACTGGGGCTCACCTGATTAAAGTCCCTAAAGTCCACAGAGCAAGAATGGGTGCGCGCTCGTTCGGCTACTTGGCAGCCAAAAACTGGAATGCATTACCCCTCTTTCTCTGAGCCGAGCCATCGGAAAACATTTTCCAAAAAAGGTTGAAAACTTGGCTTTTCCAGCTGTGAGACTCGTGTCCGTCTTGCCCCTGTTTCGCAGCTCTAGTTCCAACTAGCCTTCTAGAGAGAGGTTTCCAGTGCGAGTACACAACAGTTGGTGTAACCAGGCGCTTTATAAGTGGTTTTATTATTATTATTATTATTATTATTATTATTAAATCTTCCCTTCCTAGTTACATCCTCATACCAGTAGCAATATATTTCCTCTAAGTAAGTAACCCATGCATCTTCACCGACCAAGCACCGCATTTTCCCTACATCCTTTCTTGTTCCTTGTTGCACTAGCTGCCAAAATGTCCTTACATTTTCTGTTTCAATAACCTCTAGCATAATTTTCCAGCAAATCTCATAGCAAACTTTTTTCGTTTCAGTTAGTTTTTTCTTTTATTCTCTTTTGACTCTGAGAAGGATAGTGTCAATCCAAGGAACAGGATCTCAAATGACGATGTGTATAGGATGCCAACATGCTCCTTTTTTGAGGGTAACATATGTTTAGAATGATGTGCAGTGCATTTTTATCTCTCTTCTAGTTTGGGCACCATTCTCTGACTCTATGCACTGTGGCCTATCTGTAATATATACACATTTGTAACATAGAGAGGTTTCTCTCTAAGTCACCATCTTGTGTAGACTGCTTGATATCGCCGGCATGCCACAAGACTTTATTCACTATTTCTTTCTTGCTTTTCACCGCTTGCCTTGTCTGCATTTTCTTTGAATTTATTTTATTTTGTCACCACAATTTGTAGGTGGTGGGCCTACATTATCAACACTTAGATATCAAGCAGTTAGTGATTATGTTGTTTATTCTGTGTATCATTATTGCAGGAGGGACGGTCCATATGTGTATTTTGTTTTGTCTATATCCACAGATATTTGGTTTCAACTGCTGTGGCTTTTCCTGAAGAAGGCACTGTTGTGCCGAAACGCGCGTAGGATGCCATCTGGGTTGCAGCCACTCACTGATACAGACACGATTTTTAAACCTATCCATCAGTCTGAATCTACGGCCTAAGAGCATCAGGCTCCTTGTTATTGATGACCAAATTACAAATCATCAAAGAGACGATGTGGCTTCATAAATGAGAAACTCATAGATATCAGTATTACACATTATCTGTCCTTGATGTACAAATATTATGACTGTCAGAAGTAAATAGTGTGCAACAAGAGTGAATGATGATGTGGTTGTGGTTTGCCTGTGGATTGTTTTACATTTGATTTGTACATATATTTATTATCTAGTTTCCAATAAAAACCATTTTTGTATTTTGCAATAGACACAACTTGTTTTGTCCCTCCTTATGCTAGAGATTGAATATTGATATGCTATGTATTATGTCTGAGTTGCCCTAGGAATTTGCATTGTGCATTATTCTACTGTGCCAGTTTATAAAATTAGTCAGCACATCTACCCCCTGTATTATATCTTCATGCTGCTGCTGTAAGAGTTTATCTGTAATCCTGGTAGCAAGATGTCTAGGGTATGCAAAGTGAGATCCTTCTCTCTAATGTCACTAAACAGTGGGTCACTCTTTTGTGGGTCCAGTTTGTGATTAAAATCCCCCAGCAGCAGTATCATATGTGATGAGTAACTTGCATATATCTTAACAAGACCTTCCTTAAAGAGAGTTAGCTGAGCTCCATAATCTTCTACATCCACTGCTTGAATATACATGTTAATAACAATTAAAAAACCTAGTTGCATATCCTTTTTATACAGTTGAACATGGCATGCCAAAATCTATTGACTGTTTGCATCTATTACTGTCACTTTGTTAATTTATTTGAGATCAAGGTTATCAGGTCCCCTGATGGCCTGGCTGTGCCTATTTTTGTTAACCTGTCTTTTTTTGTTATCTAGGTTTCTTCAACATTGTTTCTGTATGTGTAGAACCTAACTAATTCATAGAGGCAGAGGTTTTATAAATAGAGATCTTGATTTGGATAGTAAGTGTCCAGCATATTTGTTTTCACAATGTCTGCTCTATCGGAATACATAATGTGCAAGGTATTCAATCTCTTCAAAAGACTTCAATTCTCTGTTACAAGTAGAAGGAAGCCCTAATCTATTCCAAATGATGGATTTGGACTTGCCATATAAACTAAAAGAACTTAATCTATCACATGCCTCATAAGAACTTATTTTCCTGTGAGAAGGCATCTTCAAACTGAAGCTCTACAATTTTTATGTTAAAGACTTTTCTGCAGAACTCTCTTTCAACGCCTCTTACATTTCAGTTTTTTCCAGACTTTGCAACGTAAGAGGTAACATATCAAAAGCAGAAATGAAATTGTCAGCTACAAACTGAATGTCCGTTGTTACATTCGACAAAGACAAAATGTCATTGATACGTTTTGAATACTCACTTCTCTTATTGTTGTATGCATTTTTTGGAGATTTGTTAGTGACTGTATGTCTTGTTGCAGTCATGAAACTGTTTACTCTCCTTTTAGAGGTATCAGGCCTAGGGAAACAAAAGCAACACTTATGGTCTGATTACCAGTTTAATAGAATGGCGGTTGCGGTAGCAACTTATTTAGAACAAACAAAGAAAATGCATTCACCACTCTTGCTATTCAGAGATGCTTAAATCAGATTTAATTCCAAAATCAAAAGCATCTATTGCAATTCCAAGTCAAAGCATTTCTTAGTGGCAACACAGTTGCTCCAACATATAACCGTGCAGTAGATATTTACAGTGCTCTTGGTGTAGAGGGAGAAAAAGAAAAGTTTGGGTAGATGGTGGTGAACGTGTGAGTGAAGGACAGGGAAAAGGTATTGTGACATATATACATCATTTGTACATAGTATAGGACCTTTCCGGCCTAACACAGGTCAATTGTTCCTGAATGGATACATAACTCTAATGAACATATTTATTATAAAGGTCTGTCCTTAGAGCTTGTAATGGGGTTGTGTGTTGTCAACGTTTCGACCCCTAGGGTTGAGGGTAAATTCAGTCCTCACGTTGGGGTCTTCATCAGGACAAGGCTGAGAAGAGCACTTGTGGCAACAGCAAGGTGGCTTCGCTGTGCGTTCAAGAAAAGGGTAGAGCTCATACGTAGCTCTACGTCAAGAATGACTTAGAGTGGAGTGCTGCAGAGCCAAACGGCCGTGGACGAGATAGAGGTTGGATCTGTTCGCCCCTGCGAGTGATTTAATTACCTCGGCAGAAGTCATTCTTGACGTAGAGCTACGTATGAGCTCTACCCTAGGGGTCAAAACTTTGACAACATACAACCCCATTACAAGCTCTAAGGACAGACCTTTATAATAAATATGTTCATTAGAGTTATGTATCCATTCAGGAAGAGTATATTTTGCATTTTATTTCTACTTTTACTGCGTTTTTGTTCTGTTTGTTTATTACGTGTTTTTTTTCTTCTTACTTTCCTACTTCTTCTCCTGACCTTATTTTTTACTTCTATATTTTCTTTTCCGCCCCGCCCCCCCAGAACCATGGCTAAGGCTACTAGTAAGAAGGCCATGGCTAGAGTGACCAGGAGCCACCTTCCTTGCGGAAGACGGTGCCCGGAAGGGGTGCAGCCCCGGGCCCTGTTCTCCGAGGTGAAGGTGGACGCCCTTGTATTTTTTGTACAGTGCCACCTCCCCTTAACCTTGCCAACCGGCGGCAGGCCTGGCTCTGGCTACGGTACCCAGGAGCGTCACCGCTGGTGGGCGAGGGTGCGCCGGGCAGTGTTTCGCTGCTCTGAGGTCCGGCGCACCCACAACCAGCTGACTCACCGGTGGTCCGACATCTTGGACCGGGAGCAGGACCTGCTGGACCTGCTAGGTGTTGAGGTCGTGGGGCTTGGTGAGTAGTTAATTATAGTACTATTGTGTGTTCTGTTCTGTGTTATTGCAAATATTATTTTTTTCACAAAAATCAAGAATGCTGCTGCTTACATGCAGGTAAGTTACGTTTAAATATCTTAAATTATATGATTGTTATATTTCTAGACACTAGACAGGTGCTCGGCGCTACTAATCTTACTTGTTTGCAACTTTGCGCTCGCTTGGGCTGATTATGTAAGAGAGTTTAGAGAACTTAAGTTAGGTAATGCTAGAGAGACTCCTTTCCTTTGTCCTGTCACTATGCTAGTGGTGGTAGGTAGGTAGTTATTATAGTTAGTTACTTAGTATTAGTTGGTATTATTTTAGCTGTCCACGTGACGCGTCCTCTCTCACGTGCTGCTGACTCCAGTCCTTACTAGAACCTTTTGTAATTTGTTAGTGAGTGAGTAATATAGCAACTCATCAGCACATCAGCAGTAAACAGCCAACAATTTGGGGTATGCAATATGCATGCGTCCATCTATGCATTTTTGAGGACTAAAATAAAGGGAAATGCAGACTTAGTGAACAATTGGCCCATCAAAGAGGGTTGATTCATTGATGATTTCGAATGAGATCGAAACTTAGAAGAAGCAAATATAATTTTTGGCAATTCATTTCCAATGTCTTTGGAATAGGCGGGCTAGGTGGTACTTAGGTTTAGGATTCTGGAATTGGAATGGAACAATGGATTAATAAATAAAATACCTAGACGGTCCGCGATCCCGATACTGCTTGTGGATCAGATTAGATAGGTCAATTTTATTGCAATTGTCGTTTCCTGTCAAAAAATCTTTTTAGAGCGCTTTTTCAAATATTTTATTTGTTTCACACCAATCAATTTTAGTCTCTTTATTATTATCTTACATGATCAGCATCCAGGGGCAAGAAGACGACGGGGTCTGAGGCGGGAGCTGGAGATGCCTCCCAGGGCCAGGATCGCTCCTCTACAGAGGGTTCTGCTGCTGGCCCCAGTAAGTCCTCCTGTTGTTAATATTAATAATTATATTTCCCTAACTTTTACTGCACCTAATTTTTTTTTAACTATTATTTCCGTTTCTTAATTCTATTTTTTACTGTATCTTCTTCGATCTATCTGTTTCTAAATTCTTGTTATCCCTGATTTACCTACCTACTTAGTTATTATATTTCTAGTGTCTGTTTTTTTTTACATCAATCTAACTGCCACTGACTCTGTACTACTATACGTCTGTCTGTAGCTTGCCCAGTTGGCCAGTCTTTTTCTTTTTAAAAAGTTTTAAAACTCAGATTCACCAATAGCTCTAGCCACTGAGTCCAGTCCTTTGGGTTGTCCTCTTTTTGAGAGGCTTTTTGAAAATTGCCAACAACGAAATGCCCAACCAGATATTTTACTATTTTTGATAGGGTAGGACATACTACTGTCTACTCTACTCTAGTACCCGATTTGTACTAGTAGTGATGTGTGTGGTGTATGTATTTTATATTCAATCTTGCTAGTAAAAAGAAATTATGGGGAGGCGTATATGGCATCTAAAAAATGTGTAATGTTTTTTCTAGGTGTACCGACCACCAGTGCCAGGGCCAGCGGCGGGGCAGGCAATGCCAGCCAGGAGGGAGGAGATGCGGCAGCTGCTGCAGGGGTGGGTGAGCCAGCAGCAGTGGCGGGCGGTGGTAAGTTATATTCCTTACTTATTGACAATACACACTCACTGCAAGGGTGTACACTGTACTGTTGAGAGAGACTAAGTTGTTGTGGACAACGGTTGAAGAAGACACCCTTTACTTAGCATTAACAATAGCATTAGCGGCGGGAGTTGAGTAACTAATGGTGGCCTCTTCTATCTGACTTCAACTCAGCTGGGAAAGTTTTATGAAGAAGACTAAGAGTCAGATGACCTTGATGGATGGGTTGAACGAAAAGGGAAAGAAGGATTGAAGGAGGAAGGACGGGCGACATATTTATGTGACTGGCAGAGAAGGATGCGTGGGATGCATAAGTGGCTGATAGGAATCGGATGCAGGGGTGGTTGAAGGATGTGTGAAAGGTGAAAGAAAGGATGCCTCCCTGGGTGGGTGAAACTGTATGGGTGATAGGAATCCTCCGAAGGGTTTGATGGGTCATACCCAAAGGCAAGCAAGGAAGGACGCTTGGGTGGTGGTTAAAAAAAAAATTACAAATGTATGTTGTTGGTAAAAGGTTTTTTGAGAGATTAAGAAGAATGATAGCCATGTTTATTTTGAATTGATGGATACCTGGATGGTATTCAATCATAGCATAGGTGGAGACTGTCACTGGATGAAGACAATGTAAAAGAAAAATAAACAGTGCCAGAGTAGCAAAGCCAAAGAGAATAGACTAAGATTAGAATTAAAAAAATATAATGCTTGAAGAGCAATGCAATGATAAATGGAACAATTGCTGGGAACAGAAACAAGGACTGTTTTGTTCAAGGTTTTTGATTCAAGGTTGTATTTCAGAATACTCCCTTGACTCACAGTAGTTTGCAAGCACAGCATATATCTATTGTGTATGTATGTATGTATGTACCCATACCCACCCATTATCAATCGCCTCCCTCTGACTCTGAGGCCCACTGTCAATTTCGACTGTGTAAGCCTGCCATGGGTGGCCTATCAGCTGCATGGTTAGTGTTACACAATCAATTAATAGTACCTCACGTCGTCCCATATATAATCTATGATCATTTGGATCAGATATCATCTGCCTTGTTGTAGTAGTCAGGGTTAAAGTGAAATTGAGCAGTTGCAATTCATGTAACAGAGTATGGCCATAATAGAAAAATAAGATAATTGTGTAGTTGTAGACTACAGCTGCCCCACCTGCAGACAGTAGTAAATAAAAATAATGTGAGTCTGCGACACGAGTATGTCTGTTTAGGGCGCAAGCTGAATGAGCTTGCATGCCTACAAGGTTAATTTAGCTAAACAAGAGAGAGAGAGAGAAGAAAAAGACTTGTCTACTCCATAGTGCCTAGTAGTAATGCCTGAGACTCCCACAAATGTTAGAGGTCGAGGAAGTGGGAGGATACCACAAATGTTATGTCCTGTGCTTGCTAGTGCTACTGTGCCACTATGTGTATAATTCATTTTTTGTTACTGTTTTACTAAGAGTATTGGTTATAATTGTCTTGTTTCTTTCATGATATAGCTACTCCTTCCCAACCAAAACCACCACCAAACAGGAAGGAGTTAGCAGCCATGGCCCGGCACCGGAAGCTGGAGGCCATCTGTACCGAATATCGGCGGCTGGTGGCTCTGGCGGAGTAGGAGGAGGAGGCGGCAGCAGCTGCAGCCTCCTCCAATGCCCCGGGCCCCAGCCAGGCCCTCCCAATGCCTCCAGTGGTACGGCGCCGCAGTCTGGCAGCCACCCGCCGCATTTCTTTGAACACTGCTGCCCACCCCTGTGGATATAACTGTAAAGCATTCAAGCCCCGCATGCTCCTCCGGATGGCGCACCTAAAGGAGTGGATAAAGGTCCTGGAGAGGAACCAGCGAGCCCGCCGCTGGAACTCCGTCGCCTTGCCCCTTTTTTAATCTTTTTTTTGGTGGGTGGAAATTGGGCGTTGGGGAAAAGTTGGGGTTTATTTTTATTTATGGACAATGGAGTGGACATTGGACTCTTATCTAATAAACATTGGTTGGGGTTAGGGAGAGGGGTGGGTCACTTGTTGTGGGTTTTTTCCATTAGTTTATTTTGTTAGGTGAATACATTATTTATACTTTACATATGATGTAAATGTTTTGTTTGGGGGGTTACTCTTTTCCTTCACATGTTTTCCTTTGCTGCTGCAGGGCTGCAGCCAGTTTTTGATTGAAATAATCTGCTGATAGTGTAACACACCAACAGATAGATGCGGTACCCTCACTTGTGACTTGTCCTACTAATACTGTCAGTCTCTCCTCCTAGTCTATGCAGTCTGCAACTGGACTCGGAAGGGTGTTGGTGTGTGAATTAATGAATTAATTTCCATATTAATAATTATGCCTCCCCCAAACTTCTTCTCTTACCTGTGATTGATTTTTATTTATACTTAGCCGAAGCGATGGCTGCATGGTGATGATGGTTTGGTTTCCCAAGGTGCCATGGTGGTGGTGGTAGTAGTAGTAGACACTGACAGTAGCATTTGCAAAAAAAGAAAATGAGACAGTCAGTCGCCTGACGGAGACTCGGGAATGAGTAGTAGAAGTACAGTACACAAGAAGACTGGCAAACAAGAAACCATGATGATGATAAGCAATGCTAAAGTAAAATAAAACATAATGGTGGCGGGGATAGCCTAGTACAAGTTACAAACTGAAGTTGACTCTACCTATGAAGTGGACAAGCGTAACCTTTAGTGCTAGAAGGATGATAAATCAATGCTGGCAATTAATTATGATGGATTATGTTCCTCTGGAAAAGAAATTGAATAGCGAATACTGAGCATGGGTGGGTAAGCAGAAGAAGATCCTCGCCCTGCCTTGAGTTAGTGTTGCTTTCACCACATCCGCCCCAGCAAGTGTGTGATCAATTATTGGTGTAAATTTAATTTAGTTACACCTCAAAATAAATCACACAGCCCGGGGGAAGAGTGTTAGGGTTTGATGAATGGTTGGGAAGGGGAATTTGAGGGAAAGGTTCGACAAAGACAAACACTACACATGAACAACATAAATCTTGGCAGACGACCATCATAAATCTGTTAAGGGAGAAAAAGGAAATGCATGCATGATGATGACTTGATGAGTAGTACTAGACTAGTAGTACAGGGCAGCAGTAAGCAATTGCCTTGCCTGTCTGCCCCCAGAGAGACCCAAGTTACATAAATGTTATGTTCTGTTGTACTGGGCTTCCTTTTAAAGCTAGCAAAGAAAATTAAAAAATATCTGTAGGAGCCAAATATAAGCAAGCATATTAAAGAACAACACACACAGTCATACTGATTGAAGAGAAAAAATGAATCAAATGAAATGATGATACTATAACTATGTTATGGTCAAATTGGGAGTTGCATCTCGGCCTTCCTCTTGGTCCTTCCTTCCATGGACGCTCCGTCTGACAATCTTGGGTGCCTGCATGGCGGATGCAGATTAGTAAGGTAAGTGTGAGTTGTTTTTCCCAGGATAGCACAGGGTAAAGGCCGGCCTGTAAGTGTAGATGGAAAATCAAAAAGGATATTGAAAAATCAAGGAGATAAGTAAAGTTAAACTGCATGAATTAAGGAGGAGTGCAACAAGAAAACCTTCAGAGGCGGCATGGCTAAATCATGTCTACTATGTTTCCAGCATTAACCTACAACAACAACAGGAGCAGGCCCACCCACCCAACCTCAACCTAGCTTAGATTTTGAGCCAGACAGCACTGAGCACACATACACAGCAACATAGCATTTTCCAAATTAAGTAACTAAATCATTGCACCGCTGTCATACATACCACTACACTCGCCTCCACCACTACACAGACATGTAGGTCTGGTGTTGTTGTTGTTGTTTACCTTTTAGGCCACTTCATGAAATGTCCCGAGTTATTCCACCAATCATCTCCAAATCCTATTGACTGACTGCGAGTATGGTATGGTCATCATGGTGTCCAACTCTGTAGTGTACCGAGTGAGTCCAGAATCAAAAATGCAATGGATCGGCCTGCAGTAGTACAATTTTGTTATTAAACAACAAGAAGGGAAACATTGACTTAAGTCACTTTTTTGTGTGTAGATTATACTAGTAGACTTCATGCACAAATACCAATCACTCAGACTCAGCATCCAATACATGCCATCATTTACCTGTTCTTACGTGGCAGTCCCTCTAGGCTCGGAAAGGAGGATAGCTATAGTCAGGTTCTTTGGAGGGACTCGACGAGGCAGGAACACATTTCACATTTTTTGTACTATTCTCCATCCAATGTCTGGCTTGAGGGAAATTGATTTAGGGCGAGTCAGGACTGGAGCAGGACTCAGAGGAGTGGACTTACTTCTTCACTGACTGCCCACAGTTGCAACTCCAATCCGGCAATAAAAGAGTAAGACGGTGGTGATAGATTTGTTGTGATTCGAACCAGAAAGACAGTGACACACACAAATAATAAAAGTAAATAATATTCCTTAGCTGTATCTTTTTGGGGGGCTTTTTTTGGGGCGTCAAAGCAAAAAGAAAGTAACAAGTCGAAAGCCTAGATGTCAGGGAAGTAGAGCTTGTCCTCAAACTCTGGTGGTTCACCCAGAAGTAGAATCTAACATGCAACTTCCATGACCTAAGTCGCCATCATCATCTTCCTGTTGTGCTACTTCAGGTATGGTGTAATCCGGTGGTATAAAGTGCTGATTCATTTTGATCATGGTTAACCTCTCCACGTTTTGGGGCGAGAGACTGGTCCTTCTCACTGTCAGAACGGCACCTGCAGCACTGAAAACACGCTCAGAAAAGACACTTGCGACAGGGCAAGCCAGATAGTTTATCGCCAGCCTGCTGAGTACTGGCCATTGGCGCCTTTTCCCATACCAATACAGCATTGGGCTTTGATCAATGTAGACCTCTGTTGGGTCATCCAGATGGGCCTGGACCAATGCTCATGGGTGCTCTGCTTTGCTTGGCCTCTTTTGCCTTTGCATCAGCACTGGACTTAACCAGCCCTTGCTGTAGAAACCATTCCTGTGCCGATTTTGGGGCTGATGCTCCTGTTCTTGTTGTTGTTGATGTTGTGCTTGGTGTTGTTGGTGGTTTTGGCTGCTGTGAGCCAACCACACTTCCTTCAAGCTGTGAAGTTGAACTTGAAGCCGGCTGCCCTGCAGTACTTGTTGTGTCTGGAGTAGCGGGCCTCAAATTCCCAGCCGTTCTTTTTTTTAACTGACTGGCTTCCACAGCTATACAGCTTTTGTAGTTGGTAACATCTCCTTCTGAAAAAGTAATGAAAGTGTGCAGTAATGGATTGTACCGTGGATCCAGAATTGTGGCACAAATGTAATGGTTGGATGACACAATTGCTTGTTTGCACCCTTGTATTTTCAGATAGGCGAAGGGCTAAGCTCTCCACCAACTCATATGCTTTTTGTTTTCCTCAACAACTGCATACATTGCAGACACCCCCTTCAGCTGTTCCTGTAGCATGTGCAACAATGGAATAGCTTGGTCCATAGTACAGTCCTCCTTGCTGACTTCACGCGTGAAGAGCTCGAAAGGAAGTAGCATCTCTGTCAGGTATTTAACTAGGACCCATTGGACCATCTCAATGATCATGCCTTTCACAGTAGCATCCCCTCTTTGCATGCCATTCATTGATTGGTCTATACTGCTCAAACAGACGTTCAATCATGTAATAAGTTGAGTTCCAACGTTTTGACAACTCCTGGATGAGTGCTTTAACTGGTATTCTATTATCACGTTGAATGATCCTCAGCTGCTTCCGGGCTTTAAAAGAATGGCTGAAATGTGTGCAGATTCTTCTGCAGGTGGTCAGTGAGTTGCTGACTCGGTCTTCTTTTTTCAGAAAGTCTTGAACAATGATGTTAATGCAGTGCGCCAAACACAGGACTCTGAAATAGCCACCATCGGCCATGACCTTAACTATATTACTGCCATTGTCTGTGGCATCAAAACCAATGTTAAGCCCTCTTGGTCGCAGCCATTCAAAGACCTTGCTGTCAAAGTCTTCGAAAATGTTTGCAGCAGTATGGGATTTCTCCATGGTGAACATGGCTACAGTTGCATGTTTCTGAGTGGCATTAAAAATCTCAGCGGTGTCAACAACACCTGCTGCAGATATCTTTTTTCTAACCCCCACAAAAGAGATCCAGTGTGCAGTGATGCACATGTATTCAGTGGCTTGGCAACTGGTCCACATGTCTGTTGTCAGGTGGATAGTGTGAAGAGCACTCTACTGCAAAGCTTGTCCAAGCAATTCCAGCACGTCGTGATGTAGTGCTGGAACAGCACCTCTGGTGAAATAGGACCTGCTGGGAACCTTCCATTTTGGGCAGATGGCTGTCACAAATTCAAGAAAACCCACCCCTTCCACAAAAGAAAAAGGGAGGAGGTCCTGCGCTAACAATTTAGCCAGCTTCGCATTGTACAAACGTGCCGTTGGGTGGTTGCGTTCGTACTGCCCCTCCGACCTAAACATGCTGAGAATGGTAGCCTGAATTTTTTTCTTTTCTGGTGCCGCCACTGATGCAGGTGACTTCTTGACGCCAGATGCTGTTAGGCTCAACGCACGCTTTTTAGTTGCGGACTCTCTTGCCTGGGACCCCTTGGTATTTCATCCTGACTCTTGTGCCACTGCGATGTTGCTGATGAGGATGTGGGCAGTACCACTGCACTGCTGGGGACAGGGCTACTTTGTGTACCAGAGAAAATGTCTCCCTCTTGTTCAACTTCCACCGCGATCGGATCTTCTACTTCTTCATCCCCACCAACAACAATGGGTGCAGTTTTGTGGCCGCTAAGGTGCGCCTCCCACTGGATCAAGTGGTGTTTTTTCAGATGGGTTGTTTGACCTTCGGTACCATAGTTTGTACCAAGCTTACCCCGATTAACACCTTGTCCACAAATGGAGCATATAGCAATGTTCACCTCCTTCCTGCTAACCGAAAAGAAGTCACAAACTGGGGAGGTCAACTTTCTGGCGCTGCTGGTGCCACTTGCAATGCCGGATGAACTGGTAGGTGGGTGTGAAATTTGACTCTCTGCAGTACCTACTTCTACTGAGGTGGTTGTGGTGGATGTCGGTTGCTGCCGGCGTAATATGGAAGCTGGAGGTGGTGTTGGTGGTATCATCTGTGTTGGTGGTATCTGTGCCACATCCCTCACAGCAATTTGGGATGGGGTAATGTTGGTCTCCACTGGGGCAGGACTAATGTCCATGATGACTGGCTGGTCATCATCATCCTCCTCTTCTACATCTACCTCCATAACTCTAAGGCTTTCTGGAACCTTCCTTTTCCCTAGCCTTGTCTCGTGGGCATGGCGTGTCTCCAACTCAGACGGAGGTGGGATCCAAGTGGTGTCTAGATCATCAGAAAGGGGGCTTGGCAAAGAAGTTGATGGACTAACTCTTCTTTTACTTGCTGGGGATCTGGAAGACAATGGATCTTCTGAAAGAGTGGCTTGCTCTTCTTCTTCCTCTGCAGGAAGCTCAATCTCCTGAACTGCCCCTACTTTGGGAGGAACAACTACTATTAGGGGTGGTTGCGGCTGTTGTTGCCCACTTATCTGAGTTCCCTGTATTGATCGGGTACTACTTTGCGATAACGATAAGTCAATTTCAACATCACTACTCATCAGCGTTGGACTCGTGATTAGACTGCCTGCCTCTGCAACAGACATGGAGTTGGGCCTAGGTTGGTGGGGTGGGTCCACTGATGCGGGGGTGCTGCTCCCAGCTTCCTCCCTGGACACCGCTGCTGCAGGCGCAATTTTTGGTTTCCCAAAAAAGGTCTTGGGCGACATACCGGTCTTGGTAAGTTGTAGTGCCTTCTTCTTACTGGCAACTTTCTTGATACTGGACCTGGTACCTTTCTTTGGGGCCATCTTGAAGATGTCAGCAGCATGCAGTGGCACAAGTTGAAGAGATGTCTGTGGTCACACATCACATGACGTTGTGCATAGCAGGAATTCTGTCTAGCAGTACAATGGGTGATGACCTTTCCTCCTCTTTTGTGCACCTAAAAGCAAAGAAGCAAGAAGAACATCAGTGAAACGTGGCATTCATTGTTGTGGTTCAATTACTACAAGTACAAACAAACACATATAATATATAACTTAGTGTGTGGTCACACTTGTTAGTGTTATTAATATTATTAAATTAATTACCTCAGTTATTAAAAAAAGATAACAATACAGTGTAGACATTTGTGAGACTTTGACAAAAACAAGGGATTTCATGGCTGGTGTACTAGTGTACAGTACACTTAGAAAAGACAGGAAAGAAGAAGAACAACAACAAAAATACAAATGTAACGGACCCGGTTTGGCATTGTGCATCACGTGGGATTCAGCATTCAGGGAGCTGCAGCTGACAATGGATAGAAGCAATATGCCAAGAGGAACAAAGGAAAGACATGCAGGCCTAATGGAGAAGCACACTGGCTGCCTTCACAAAATGGCTGCCAGCCACATAGCCAGGCCACAACAACAAGAAAGGGAAGACAGACAATGCAGGCCTATGGCAAAAGCACACTGGCTGTCTTCACAAAATGGCCACCAGCCACATGGTCAGTCACTCACAACAACAACAAGCAGGAGGCCTGGAAAACAATTAACTCAAGCAGGCCTATATGGACACAGACTTTACAAAAAGGCCCCTGGCCACACGGGGAGGCTCAGCCAAGACAAATGCTGGCCCACTATTACAAAAACACTCACACACTGGCCAGACAAAGGGGGCATGCTAAACAACACAGCTTTAAAACAACAATGCCAAAAACGAAAATCCACAGGGCTAAAAAAGGTTTGCAAGTTACACAACAACCACACACATCCAACACAGGCATTTATTTAAAACACATGAAAAAAAGTGAAATACCCCCAAAAAACACATTTTGCATTTCAATCCAATGCCATCCATGCCCTAAATGATGTTTAAATTCAACAGACACCACAGAAACAGTTGTTTCATGCACCCATGAGTACTCTGGGCCTATTGGTTGGAAAACCCATTGGCAGACTCTGCCACATAGTGAATCAATTCTAATCAATAATATTGCAAATGTATTAGAAAATGTAGTGCACTGTGCTACGTCTTTTGCTGAATAAAACATAAAAGAAGTAAAAATTGCATGAAAAGCAACAACCAGCAAGAAGGCATGGCCACCACAAAAAAAGGCTTGCAGGCCTAATGCAGAAGCACACTGGCTGCCCCTTCATAAAACGGCCCACAGCCACATGGCCAGGCAGGCCACAACAACAAGAAAGGGAAGTCAGACAATGCAGGCCTATGGCAAAAGCACACTGGTTGCCTTCACAAAATGGCCGCCAGCCACATGGCCAGGCAGGCCACAACAACAAGAAAGGGAATACAGACAATTCAGGCCTATGGAAAAGGCACACTGGTTGCCTTCACAAAATGGCCGCCAGCCACATGGCCAGGCAGGCCACAACAACAAGAAAGGGAAGACAGACAATGCAGGCCTATGGCAAAAGCACACTGGCTGCCTTAACAAAATGGCCGCCAGCCACATGGCCAGGCAGGCCACAACAAGAAGCAATAAGCCAAGAGGAACAAAGGAAAGAAGACATGCAGGTCTATGGCAAAAGCACTATCACCACCACAAAATAGCCACCAGCCACATGGTCAGTCACTCACAACAACAGCAAGCAGGAGGCCTGGAAAACAATGAACTCAAGCAGGCCTATATGGACACAGACTTTACAAAATGGCCCGTGGCCACACGGGGAGGCTCAGCCAAGGCAAATGCTGGCCCACTATTACAAACACACTCACACACTGGCCAGACAAAGGAGGCATGCTGAACAACACAGCTTTAAAACAACAATGCCAAAAACGAAAATCCACAGGGCTAAAAAAGGTTTGCAAGTTACACAACAACCACACACATCCAACACAGGCATTTATTTAAAACACATGAAAAAAAGTGAAATACCCCCAAAAAACACATTTTGCATTTCAATCCAATGCCATCCATGCCCTAAATGATGTTTAAATTCAACAGACACCACAGAAACAGTTGTTTCATGCACCCATGAGTACTCTGGGCCTATTGGTTGGAAAACATATTGGCAGACTCTGCCACATAGTGAATCAATTCTAATCAATAATATTGCAAATGTATTAGAAAATGTAGTGCACTGTGCTACGTCTTTTGCTGGATAAAACATAAAAGAAGTAAAAATTGCATGAAAAGCAACAACCAGCAAGAAGGCATGGCCACCACAAAAAAAGGCTTGCAGGCCTATGGCAAAAGCACACTGGTTGCCTTCACAAAATGGCCGCCAGCCACATGGCCAGGCAGGCCACAACAATAAGAAAGGGAAGACAGACAATGCAGGCCTATGGCAAAAGCACACTGGCTGCCTTAACAAAATGGCCGCCAGCCACATGGCCAGGCAGGCCACAACAAGAAGCAATACGCCAAGAGGAACAAAGGAAAGAAGACATGCAGGTCTATGGCAAAAGCACTATCACCACCACAAAATAGCCACCAGCCACATGGTCAGTCACTCACAACAACAGCAAGCAGGAGGCCTGGAAAACAATGAACTCAAGCAGGCCTATATGGACACAGACTTTACAAAATGGCCCGTGGCCACACGGGGAGGCTCAGCCAAGGCAAATGCTGGCCCACTATTACAAACACACTCACACACTAGCCAGACAAAGGAGGCATGCTGAACAACACAGCTTTAGTACAACAATTCCAAAAACGAAAATCCACAGGGCTAAAAAAGGTTTGCAAGTTACACAACAACCACACACATCCAACACAAGCATTTATTTAACACACATGAAAAAAAGTGAAATACCCAAAAAAAACACATTTTGCATTTCAATCCAATGCCATCCATGCCCTAAATTATGTTTAAACAGACACCACAGAAACAGTTGTTTCATGCACCCATGAGTAGCTCTGGGCCTACTGGCTGAAAGGCCTATTGGCAGACTACTGGGCTAGTGAATTAAATAAATATTGCAAATTGATTTCAAAAGTTGGAGAAAATATAGTGAATTGTGCAACATGTTTCCTTTATAAAAGAAGAAAAATTACTTACAAAGAAAAAACTAGGCCCCTACTGAAACTACAGGCCACCCACCACAATAAATATTAAAAAAACGATACAAAGTACAAATAAATGTAGGTGCGATGCCCCAATCAAATAAATAACACCAATTTTCCAAGATGCAGCAGACACAAAGAGGGATCCTTCCAGTTCCAAATCCAAATGAAAAGTTAACAGGAGATGGACAAAGCACTGGGAGGAGCCTGCTGGACAGGAACAGGAAGTTGGAGTCTCTGGGGCACATCCTTCCTCTAAAAAATAAAAGTAAAAAACAAAAAAGGACTCCTTGCACAAAAAAGTACAGCCAATCTGAGGAGTTTATTTTAATCCAAATCATCATTTCGAAAAGGTTTTGATGCTACTCGAGAGAGATTCTTCTCCAGATTGCAAATTCTTTGTGTTCACGATTGCGATCTTCACAAAACTTCCGCCGGAAGTCCGATGGCATGCCCAAATGACCTGTTCGTGATCGCACACTCTCGTGGGACCATTCACGGCCGGCTACCAAATCTCGTGGTGCTCGCAAATGGATGGGAAATCTCATCGGCGATCGCAGACACCCGGTAAGTTGATCCTGCGCGTGCGAAAACACATTTTGAATGCGCGAACACAAAAAAACTCCGCTCCGGTGGGGAGGCCGGAGTTTTTGGCAAAACTCCGCGCTCCCAAACGCAGATTGCACATGTCCTACTGCAGCTGTACTTGCTTGATCGCATCCAAAACCGACACCGTCATGGACGAAACCGACGGTAAATCATACTATTACCTGTTTCCAAGGACTCATCAGCAAGCTGATGCCCCAACATGGATCATGCAAGTGGGTTCGGGTCCCTTGGTCAAACGTATTGTGTGGGAACCTGTTTGGCATTGTTTTAAATGTATAACCAAAATACATCTGTATGATGCCCTCCATGGCCAGATCACTGACAATGCACAGGCACACTGTAAACAAATGGACATGTGTTCACAACACACATTCAGTGATAGTGATGTGTGCACTACATTGTGTCGCACAACAGCATCTCCTCATCAATAACACAACTATTCCTCTCTGTGACACCCTCACATTGCACACATCCCAGTTCCTGTTTTGATATCAAAGATACATCTGTATGGATGTGTCATGAAACTGAAACACACCTTCTCTGTTACAACTCTGTGTTGGACTCTCACCCACGTGAAAAGTCAATGTCAGTAAATGGGATTACAAAGAATAAGAATCATTCTAAAGGCACAATGTAAGCACTCTCTGTAGAATAGATATGCCTCTACCAGCGGGAACCCTGAAAGGTTTGGGCCCTGGGGCACAGAACATTTTGCACATGCCTGAAATCCTAAATGTGCACAGGACCTGTGGATTGAAGTATATCTGGGACAACCAATAGCATAACCAAGTGCCATGCATGTGTCGTTAATGTGTAAGGACAAGTCATGAAAGCAAACACAACACTAACAGCATTTGTCACATGCCTAGATAAAATAGGTGTAAGGTACACACAAGAAAATGGACACATGTCCATACAAAAGTCTACAAGGGTATGACAATTTAACACCATCCATGTGTGGATTAACAAATATCTCACTTGAACACATCAACCACATATCCAACCTGCATCATAGGGAGAAGTGCAACTTATATGATGTTGACAGTGGTCGGGCCAAGCTGAAACACCCAATGCAATGTCTGCCCCAGTTGAATTTCATCCCACATAGATATCCAACCAATATTTCCCCTTGTCCTGTGTAACTCCAGCATTAGGTCCAAGTTCAGATCATACTAACCACTTCAATTGGATCAGCAATTGGGGATGAAACAAACACAATTGTTGTCACACATTACCAACTATACAATAACATCAAATAGTCAAAAAAGTAATGGCAACACCAAACTATTAAACATTTTAATGACAGTATGTTAAAATATGATGTAAAACAAAGGCCAATGGCCAGTCCATTGTGTATTTATTTTATTTGAAAAGTTTTATAAAGCGCGAACATGACCCAACCGGGTAACAGAGCGCTGTACAAAGATGAAAAATGACGTTTACGTACAGAGACAGTATAAATACATTTACAAAGAAAAGCAAATAAACAGACCGATAACAGCCAACCAAGATGAGGCCGAGCAGTTTCAGCATCGACTTACTTCAAATACAAACGAGATACGTTATAAACCTCCAGTTGAAAAGATTGTCAAGCACTAGTTTCAAGCATAAAGTGAATTGTTAAGCATACAAAAAAAAACACCTAAGTACACTCAATAAGGCAAAATGCGAGGAACCTGAGGCATAAAATAACTGAGGGCGCTAGGGGAGAGTAGGTAGAAGATGAACAGACAGTAAACAGCCCACTCAGATGCGGCCTAAACAGTGTCATCATCTCCTTACTTCAAAGACAGATGAGATACATATTAAACTCCAAGTAAAATGATTGTCAAGCATGAGTTACAAACAAAGTGAAATTAAATTGTCATATATTTCAACACAAGGTAAAGAAGCTTGTCGGAGATGTATGGTAATTGACTAGCAAATGACAAGGAGCTATTGCTGATGCAGTTCTTCCAATAGTAGTCGTTTGATCTGTTTTTTGAATGAGGCAGTCGAAGGGTTGGCTCTGATCTCCGTCGGTAAGGCATTCCAAATTCTTGGAGCCAGCCCTGAGAGGGTGCGATTGTAAGTTCTTTTTTTATTGAATTTCGCAGGTTTCAGTAGTAGGGTATTGGAGCTTCTTAAATTTCTTCTGGCTCCGGAAAGCTCAAGTTTTTTGCCAGGTAAACGGGGCTATTGAAATGTATAGCTTTATGTGTCAGGCAGGCTATCTTGAAACGGATCCTAGCTTCAATGGGGAGCCAGTTAAGCTGGATTAAGTCAGGTGTGATATGATCATGCTTTCTTGAGCCAGTGATTAGTCTAGCAGAAGCGTTCAGAGTAGCTCTTAGCGGTGCTAGCCTAGATTTAGGAAGACCAGCTAGGGTTACCAATCCATATTCTAATCGTGAGATAACTAAGGATTGGACTGCTGATTGTAAGTCTTCGGGAGGTAGGAACGGTTTGATTTTCCTAAGAGTGTTGAGCTGATGGTTGGCACTCTTAATGGTTGCACTGATGTGACCTTGCATGTTTAGAAATTTGTCTAGGGTGACCCCTAGAGAACAGGCGGAGTCCACCAAATGCGGTGTGCAGTTGAGTGCTGAGATTTTTTTGATCCAGTTATGCGTGGGAGCCTCGTGGTTCCGTGGGGAAATCAGGAGAAATTCCGTTTTGAGAGAATCAAGTAAAAGGTGGTTATGTGTTAGCCATTGTTGAGTTTTTTGAAGCACTATATTAAGAGTTTTAATGTCATCTGGAGAGGAGATCTTCAAATATAGTTGAGTGTCATCCGCGTACATGTGGTACTGAATATTTGAATCATTTAAAATGGCAGTTAGAGGTTCCATGCATAGGTTGAAGAGTGTGGGCGAAAGTGCAGAACCTTGAGGCACCCCAATAGAGACTGAAGTGCTGGCCGCCAAAGATTGGTTGACTTTGATTCTTTGTGTTCGGTTGTGCAGGAAAGAGGAGAACCAATTAAGGACAGGGCCCGATAGCCCCATCCTGTGTTGAAGAAGGTTAATCAGGTTGTCATGTTTGATAGTGTCAAAAGCAGAGGACAAGTCCAGCAGGATTAGCAGACAGGGTGTATCTTGGTCCAAAGCTCTCAATGCATCATCAACAATGTGAGTTAGCGCTGTTTCTGTGCTATGACCTGATCTAAAGCCTGATTGATGTTGGTCTAGGAGCTGAAATTTCTCAATGTGCTCACAGAGCTGTGTGTGAACAGATTTCTCGAGCAATTTCGCTAAAGACATGATGTTGGTGATCGGCCGGAAGTTACTAGGATCTGTTAGGTCTGCATTGGTTTTCTTGGGGATGGGTGTGACTTGCCCCATTTTAAGGCAGTCTGGAATCCTCCCCTGTAAGAGAGATTGTTGGATGATCTTGGACCAGAGAGGCAGAACTGCCAAGTTGAGGTCTTTGAGCAGTTTGGCGGGCAGTGGGTCCTTGTAATGGTTGGAAGGTTTCAGAGAAGCCAGGGAAAGTGACAGCTCTTTCAAGTCAGGAGTTCGGAAGGTATTCCAGCAGGCATTGTTTTTGGGTGTGTAGTCTGTGAGGTAAAGCGGGGCACATACTGCCGTGTGAGCAGGCAAACCCTCGGAACGCATAGACAGCAAATTATCTGCGGCCCGTTGCAGTTCCCGCTCAATATTTCTTGACTTTTCAGCGAAGTGAGCTGAGAAGTCCTCCTCACTGGGTCCAGCGATTTTGATTGCTGGCATAGGATTAGCCTGTTGTTTGATGATATCAAACAGTTTCCTGGGACGGTTTTTAGCGCTGTCAAGCTGATCTCTGAAATGTTCTGATTTCGCGCTGCGAATGTGTTTGTTGTAAGAACTTCTCATCTTTCTTAACTGTTCGAGGCTAGAAGTGGAGGGGGCATTTCTCCAACGTCTCTCAGAGAGCCTTAGATTGCGACGATGGGCATTAAGGGTACCATTGAACCAAGGTTTGGATTGTTTGCAAGGAATCCTTTTAAGTAGCATCGGGGCTGCCGAGTCGAGAATATTAGACATAGTGTTGAAGTAATGATCCGTTAACTCTTCCAAATTATTCATGGTAGCTGGAGGTTCAAGCAGATTCTTGCTCAAGATGGAAAGGTTAGATATGTCGATATCTCTCAGGTTACGAGACAATTGCTTGTTTTTGAGCGGTTGCCCTTGTCTTAGCAATACCTTCTCCTGAATGTGAAAGGAGATTTGGAGATGATCCGACCAATCACATGGTACTATGTCATCTAGTTGAATAATGTGTTCTCTAGCTATGATGAGGTCCAGGGTAGCGCCCATGCAGTGGGTAGGACCGTTGCAGGCCTGTATATAGTTGAGGTCAGAGAGGAAAGACTTAAGAGAGCAGACTACTGGATCATTAGAGTCATTCCAGTGAAGGTTGAAGTCACTGAGGAAGATGTGATTAGTATGGAGGGCTGAGCTGGCAGAGATGGATTCCATTAATTGTTCTACGAAGCGCAAGTTGTTGTTCCCAGGAGGATGTAACCATGTGGCACAGCACAATGCTATGCCAACAAACATGGCATACTGGCACTGCCAGGGAACCTCTTCACAAAGGGGCATCATTTGGGCATAGCAGCACCTCAAAGATGGTACTTGGGAGGGGGAGCTTCAGTTTAGGGAGGGGTGAATTTGGTTTTGGGAGTTTTTTTTTGGTCTTTTTGGTTTTTGGGCTGGTTTTAGTGTGGTGTGGATCTGGTTTCTCAGGGGTGGAGTGGGATGTGGAACGGATGGGTTGGTCTATGGGAGTTTTTTTGTCTATTTGGTCTTTGGGCTGGTTTCAGTGGGGTAGGGATCCAGTTTCTCAGGTGTGTATTGGGAAGTAGAAGGGATGGGTTGTGATTTGGGAGAGGTTTTAGGGACTTTGGGAGGGAGGGTTCGGTTTTCACAGGGCTAATGGCAAGGGCAAACAACACATCTTTATGGGGAAAATGGGTAGGATGTCTGAGATGGAGTTTGGTTTGGGAGGTAGAGGGAGTGAAAGTGAGAGGTGTGTGTCCTGTATGAACTGTGTGCTTTGTTGGTGTGTGTTGTGTGGGTGACTGTGAGCGTTTGCGTTTTTCAGTTGTGTGTGCTGTAGACAAGCTGGGTGTTGTGGAGGGATCTGTGGCTGTTGCCGTGGTGTCGGCATGTATGCTGGGTGTAGTGGAGGGGTCTGTGGCTGTTGCTGTAGTTTCTGCATGAATGCTGGGTGTTGTGGAGAGGTCTGTGGGTGTTGGTATGGTGTCTGGGGGTATGGGTGTTGTGGAGGGGTCTGTGTGTGTTGGGTTGGTGTATGGAGGTATGGGTGTTGTAGAGGGGTCTGAGTATGTAGGTATGGTGTCTGAGGGTATGTGTGTTATGGAGGGGTCTGTGTGTGCTGGTATAGTGGATGGGGGTATGTGTGTTGTGGAGCGGTCTATGTGTGTTAGCTTGGTGTCAGGGGGTATGGTGGATGGGTCTGTAGGTATTGGTGTGGTGTCGGGGTATGGGTGTGGTGGAGGGTTCTGTGGGTGTTGGTGTGGTATGTGGAAGCATGGGTATGGTGGGGGTGGTGAGGGGTGTGTGTGCCTGGTGAGTGGTTGCATGCCTGTGTTTTGTTTTTTGTGTGTTTTTTGTTTGTGTGTGGTGCTTGGGTCTGATGAAGTGTGTGTGTGCATATGTGTGTGTCTGCTTGGGACAGGCCTGGGAATAGGGAATTTGGATGGGGAAGGGGCAGGAGGTGGGGTGGAAGGGTGGGATGGGTGGATGGCTGCCTTGAGGGAGGAAACCAGAGCCTGACATTGCACTGTGAATGCCTTCCAGTTAGGCCACACTCTGTGTCAGCTGTTGCCTTGCCACTGGATGTCAATCAGGAGTGCAGTCTGACCCAACGAGATGGTCCGCAGGAGGTCAATAGCCTACTCACTCAGGGCAGCAGGGGTAACAGGGACAAGGGCTGAGGTGCCTGGGGCAAAGGAGATGCCTCCCCTCTTAGGAGAGTGGGGCCGGACCACTGGTTGGTAGGACAACAGGGAGGATGGCAATGAGACTGGGGTGGCGGACAAAGATGAAAGTGGCACTAATCCTGTGGGGTCCGCCACCACTTACGATTGTCCACCGGAGAATGACTCTGATGATGATGATGATGAGCTGCTGTCCACCGTGGCAGTCCTCACACTCTTCTGATCACTGGATCCCTCCTTGTCTGAGGTGTCACGTCCTGAACCAAATGTATCCAGCTGTATCCCCAAGGACATTGGCCCCTTCTCCTTTGCCTGCCCTGGAGGAATTTCAAATGACATGTACCATGGGTTTGTTGCAACTGCTTTTCCACACCTGATCAGCACAAATCAACAGATAACATTAATTTAGTGCACATATCACACTAGCTTCTTGGTTCAATCTATGGGCTTCAAATTTAGCATGAGCCCATGCATGCATTCTACATAACCTGCAAACCAGCCAACTCCAAATGCATTGATGGACTTATCTACGCTCCATCATTATTTCCATACAAGGATAGTGGATCACTTTGCCCACTTGGACACTTGTAGCATACCATAGTAAAATTATGTTATCAAATAGGATACCATGTTTACATTTACACTCTGTTCACACAAAGCCCAGATTTCAACAGATCTCCCTTTGCCTCATGGCACATCATGAGGCCATGGAGACCAACTTAAAGACCAATCTCCCATCAATATGTGTTGTGGCAGAAATCATGTTGCATGCAAATGCGCATTGCACATTGATGAGACTTTTTACTCCAAATCTTATCACTACCTGAAAAGTCTAATGAAAGTTATACTGAAGTAGGTTAGCTATATATCACATGGACCATAGACAGTTGCCTTGAACACTAAGGTCCAAAGTTAGGGAGATAGATGTAACAAATTCACACAGCACAAGACTTCATATAGCCATATGAATATCCCCAACCCTGCTTGGTAGAGGTGATAACACCATTCATAGATTGTATTCCTACAAGCCAATACACCTTTGAAGGTTGTTGGGTCTCCGCAAATATCTATGACATCAAGATGTGGGATCACTAGAGTCCCAATTGGATTGCACATCACAGCACTTTTTGGCATTGCAAACTCAGTTTGCCTTGTAAGGATGAGTGTAGGCACTCACATATGATCTCTACAGTTCTTCATCTCACTCCCTGATGCATGCCACCAGTCAGTGAATGACTTTTTGAAACACTATTGTAGATGAACTAACAACAGGCAAATTTACATTGGGCAACACGTAGGCACTAATGCTGATGGCACCAGTGATGTTTGCACACTCAAGTCACTGTTGAAACACAACTTGCCAATGGGACGTTTTGCACATTCACCACATAAACTGTGCACTGTTTGCCTTATCACATGTAATAGGGCCACCATCACATGAGAAACAGTAGTGAGGGAACATCACTCCTTACACAAGGAAGACAAGTGGCCTGTGTGGTACAATTGTAACCCAGAACAACTAAGAACATGAGATGATTTATCACTTCACTCAGCCAGTTGTCTGCTAAAAAATGAAAATTGGTTGTGGACTAGACTCTGCTGTGTTCCTGTTCATAAAGACAATAGGCACTGCAGCATGCACCTACTACCAGACCTACACAAACAATTACTTATCTTGTGTGTTGCACATGGTTCACCCCCAATATTATTGGGGAAATGCCTGCCTGTAACTCACGAAGTTGGCAATGTAACATGTATGACTCGGCCAGGACTCACCCCCTTGTAGCTGCTGTCGGGCCCGCAACTGCCCATCCAGCTACGGGTAGGCCACCACCAGCATGCAGTCCATTAGGGGGATCAGGGTCCCGCGCGCGCCCCGTGTCCAGGACTTCTCCAGCTGGACCTCCACAATCTTCCTGGTCCAGCACCTCATGACCTCCCACCACTTCCTACAATGGACGATACGCCAGTTAAATACCCTCAGGGTCCACACCTTCCGGGCGATGGCTCTCTAAAGAGTTTTCTTATGCTGGGCATTGACCTGTATGGATGCAATAGATGAAGAAACAAATTGTAACTGCAAGTTTTGGGATATCTATTTGTTTGATACACATTTTGTTGATATCTAGCACAAGCATTCATCAATAGTCAGCACAATACCTGTGTAAATGTTACCTGCTAAGCACTACAAAAGCATAAATACACACTTTTCCGGTCATCTGCTGACTATCCTCAACCCTGGTCATGACCTACACTGACTGAGCCAGCACACTAACATCATGTAGGCCAGGGCCCCCTTACATGTACTGTGATGTAAGGTACTATGACAAACAACACACAATTGAGACCCTTTGAAGGGTGAACTACTTGTGCATGACTGTACAGACATCTTTACAGCCAGACCCAGTGACTTGATGCATACATTCGAATTAGCCTGGTACCATGGTATAGACTATATCCTGAGACTTAGGTCACAATGTAAGGCCTGGCATGTTTGTCGCTGAGATCTTCCTCTCTGGGGATGTATGGACATGTGGACTTTTTAATCGGATATCATACTGCATCAGATTGAGTTGGTGTTGTATATACTGCCATCACAGGACACACCATTTGCCATATGTGGCACTGTAACAGGGATGACATTCGACATGCCATTTTATGTGTTGTTTCATTGGATTGAATGTAACAAAACTGGTGAATAACATTTCAAAATCTCTTCAGAAGTAACCAATTATCTACACTGGTAGTGTGTCAGATGTGCAATAGGCCTGAACAGTGGAAGCATGACTTATGGAAAAGGGACAACAGACCTGTTGAAGTAAGGGGAATGTCATAAGTCACAGGCATAAATTGTCAATGTGGGGCAATGGAAAGAAGTATCAGGTCAGGGGTTACCTCAGTCACCATTCCAAATAAAGTACATGTAAAATTAATCAGGGGTACCATGTTTTAATAAAACTCATTTTGGGAAAATCCATGGAACTGCAGGTCTACAGGGAGATTAATCTGTGCATCAGTTTTCTAACCACAGTAACTCTTCCCCAGCCTGGGCCATGGCCCAGACTGGTTGCAAGTCATTGTCAGGCCTTGCTCTCTGCAGACTGTGCCTAATGATCCCACATGAACATCACATTTCTGCCAATTCAATTCATAAGAGTGAATCTTCTGGCCATCAAATATGTGACCTCAAGGTTGTATGGCACTCTGAAGGGGTCTGTGAGTTATAGCTAGCTCGCAGACAACAGTCTGCAAAGTCTGATGTGGGCTGAGTGATCTGTGGAACTGTACACTTGTCAAACATCTTCAACTGCTTCTTACAGTATACAGACACAGTTCATCCTGCAAAGTCTATACAATTCATTGCACATATACCCTGATCTGATTTGGTAACTTATCATAGGTACATGAAGTGTAAACCAGGGGTGGCTGATATGCTTTGAAAGTGGTGCGTCACGCAAAGGGCACCACTGCTTCCAAAACAACAAAATTAGGCAACCCCTCCCTCCAAAACCCAAAGTAAAATAACCCCTCCCTCCAAAATCCCAAATAAAAACAACTCCTCCCTCCAAAACCCCAAAATTAAACATAAACTAATTACATGCATTACACATTTAATATATAAAAAATAAATGTAAATTGTACTTACCCATGGGCTATGATGTTTCCTGCTCAGTGTTCTCCTGCAGTCCGTGGTAGGAAGAGCTCCCCTAGCCAATCCAGACACTGCTCTCACGCTGTTAACCAGCATGAGAGGAGTGCCAGGATTAGATGGAGCGGCTTACACTGATGCTCCTTTAGGACCTGAAGCCTATACTTTCTCTCCACCCAGCCGTCTAAGACAACTAAGTGGAGAGCTGCAAAGTGTGCATGTCACTTTGGCTTGTGTAAGACAGTTGGCCAAACTGACATGCGTACTCTGCAGTGTCTGGCCAGTCCTCCATGCTACCGATTAGCAGCACCGGGCACCCCCCCCCCATTTCTCCTGGCTGGAGAGAAGGCTGGCGGCTGCTGCGAGCCAAGCCAAGTGTTCAAAATAAAATGGCAATGAAATAATTTCATTGCCATTTTTATTTTTAACACTTAGCACGGCTCACAGCCGGTGGGGGGTAACACTCTCCCACCCTCAAGAAGAAACCACAGCTGATGTAGACATGCATATATATGTGCATGCAACACAAGTAGGATATAGGGCATATCATGCCTTACAGCACTGATGTCCACTCCACAAAGTACAGTGCCCGATAATCCATTACAAGATTGTCCTATATAGGGACCACTCAAATTCATCAAAAGCTAGTATGTTTTCATCTGGGACTCAGAGGCACATTGTAGCTGATGGGAATTGAAAGGATAAAGTTGAATAGAGTGAAAATATGTATTTGAAATAGTTACCTATTCCTCTTGTGAGCCACAGAGCTGACCATACAGGGGAAGGACCTCTCCAAACAGGATCTCCAGCTACTCTGGAGAAAAGGGACGGGCCTTTCTACCTGCTTGGCCTGGCATGATTGCTCCCAGAGGTGGCAAACAGCAGCTAAAGTGGAGGCGGTGTTGATAGCAGCAATGTCAGGAGGCAAGTGAGTTTTTTTTCTAACCGCATTATACATTTATGCCACATACACCGTCATTAGCGTAGATGCACACAGCCATTGGACCGTGACCATCACATTCACCAATTTCAGCTTATAGCTGTGTCTGCCGTGGATGCAGCCACGCACCGCGCAGTCGACTTCCGCCTGTGGCGGTCGTTCCAAATATCGCAGATGCGAGGTCAGGCATGCGCCATTTTAGCGGTTGGAACTACAGTATTGGTGACTGTGAAGTGTGTCACCACCACAACAAACGAGGGCTAACCTGTTTCTATTTTAAAAACTCCCTTCCTATGTAATGTCCAGTACAAAAATCATATGTGGTGCATTACTGTGCATAAATGCAAAATGTGCGTGCAGCACTGTACACCGCGGTTGGTGGTTTTCGGCCTAAAATGTCATGAAAACCTCTGTTTTTTGCAACTTTAACATTTCAGAATTGTTGTTGTGCACATTCCTGTTACAGACACATGTAAAGGCCACACTGGGGATTATTGGTGGATGTTGAACAGCAGACAATGATATTGTGAAATACATATAATTCTTTATGAAGCAGTTATGTCCTGTCACATGAGTTTTGGCATACTCTTCATATTCATTACTCTGGACACTGTGACCAATGTGCAAATTGATGGCCACTCCTCACATAGGTACCTTGGGAGGTACTCCTGTGTACCATCCATTTCCAGACCTTCAGTTCATGGAAGAAAGAAATTTGATAAAGGAATTTCATTTGAATAGGCAAAAATACAGGATTTATGTCATCAGTTGGAGCCTGTCCTCCTTCCTCAAATCACTTATCCTACTTCTCTCACACCAATTGTGAAATTAATGTCAGTACTGCATTTTCTGGCCACAGGTTTCTGTCAATTCACTGTTGATATTTTTGGTGGTATGTCACAACCAATGTTCAGTCTTGTACTACGAGACGTCCTTTCAGCAATAATGAGACATATTGACAGTTACATCCCCCTTCCCCAGACGTGAGGATTTAGCACTGTGAAGTGTGGTTTCTATAGATTTGGTAGCATCCCACATGTGGTTCGATCCATTGATGGCACCCACATTGCCTTAGTGCCACCGCAAGCCAGGGAACAAGTTTACTGTAACAGGAAGCACTTCCATTCTGTCAACGAGCAAGTTGTCTGCTTACCGGATTTGTACATCTCAAACATCTGTGCCTGGTTCCCAGGATCTTCACATGATTCCTTCATACTGCTTAACAGCACTATACACCAGTTGATGTCACAAAAACTACTGGAGAGGGCCAGGCTTGATGGTAAGTTTGAGCTGTCCAAACTTAGTAAGGGTAAGGTCAGGTAGTTAGGCCCAGGCAGAGCTCACAGAGTTTCACTCCATGGAATTCCTCAGAGTTGACAAAAAACATCTGCAGAATTCCGGGAGCAGCGTGGTAATGCTCGGCCATCACTAATGAAGTCCTCTTTGCTGCCGACGGTTGTTGGGGGCCAAAAACCTCTATTGTTGTCACAAGTAAGTCTCCCACAGCTGGATTGCTCAGAGCACATAGGAGGGCCCATCTTCTTCCTCAACCACTCTGCACAGGGGCCTCCAGGAGCATTATTGGTGGGGGTATGAAGTCCCCTTGGCTGCTGAGGGTCATTGGGGGCTAAGAATCCCTATTGTTTCCACAAGTACCACATATCGGGATTGCTGGGATGTCATTGGTGGCCCGTCCCCTTTGTCAACCACTCTGCAAAGGGGCCTCCTGATGCACTACTGGATGGGGATGAAGTCCCCTTGGCTGCTGAGGGCAGTTGGAGGCCAAAAATCGCTATTGTTGTCACAAGTAAGCCCCCCACAGCAGGATTGCTGAAATGTTGTCGGAGGCCCGCCCCCTTTTTCAGCCACTCTTCAAAGGAGCCTCCTGGTGCACTATGGGTTGGGGGATAAAGTCCCCTTAGCTGCTGAGTGTCGTTGGAGGTCAAAAGAACCCCTATTCTTGCCACAAGTAAGTCCCGCACAGCGGGATTGCTGAGACATCATTGGAGGCCCGCCCCCTCTCTCATCTACTCTGCAATGGGGCATCCTGGTGCACTACTGGTTGGGGGATGAAGTCCCCTTGTCTGCTGATAGTCATTGGGGGCCAAGGACCCCTATTGTTGCCACAAGTAAATCCCCCACAGCGGGACTGCTGAGAAGTCAGAGGCACCGTCACCTTTCTCAACCACTCTGCAAAGGGGCCTCCTGGCGCACTACTGATTGGGGGATGAGCTCCTTTTGGCTGCTGATGGCCATAGGTGGCCAAGAACCTCTATTGTTGTGCAAGTACGTCCCCACAGAGGGTCTTCTAAGACGAATATATACGTTTAGTACACATGCTTTACATTGCATGCCATTACAATGAGGTTGTTACAACGGCTGCGTTGTTACAACGCAAACCATTACATCGCAAGTCATTTCAACGACTTGCTGTAGGGGGCGCGCTGGACTTAGGAATAGCATAATTTACTATTCCTACTCCAGTTTGTGCAACAGCAGGGAAGGTGTTGGATTGTAAATCCAACACCTTCTGCCCCCTACAGCAAGTTGTTGTAACGACTTGCGATGTATTGGTTTGCGTTGTAACAACGCAGTCGTTGTAATGACCGCGTTGTGATGGCATGCAATGTAAAGCATGCGATCTAAAGGCTGTTTCCCGCTGAGACATCAGAGGGTCCGTCCCCTTTCTTAACCACTCTGCAAAAGGGACTCCAGGCTCACTACTGATTGGAGGATGAAGTACCCTTGGCTCATGAGGGTGATTGGGGGCCAAGAACCCCTATTGTTGCCACAAGTAAGTCCTCCAAAGCGGGATTGCAGAGATGTCATTGAAGGCTCCGCCCCCTCTCTCCACTACTCTGCAAAGAAGCCTCCTGGTGCACAACTGATTGGGGGATGAAGTTCCCTTGGCTGCTGCAGGTCGTTGGGGGTCAAAAGAACCCCTATTGTTGCCACATATAAGTCCCTCACAGTAGGATTGCTGAGACTTCATCGGAGGCCCATCCCCCTCTCTCAACCACTCTGCAAAGGGGCCTCCTGGTGCACTACTAGTTGAGGCATGAAGTCCCCTTGGAAGCTGAGGGTCATTGGGGGCCAAGAACCCCTAATGTTGCCAAAAGTAAGTCCCACCAGAGCGGGACTGCTGAGACAAACCCCTATTGTTGCATGACTGCTGAGACGTCGTCGGAGGCCCCGTCCCCTTTCTCAACCACTCTGAAAAGGGGCCTCCTGGGGCACTACTGGCTGAGGGGTAAAGTCCCTTTGGTTTCTGATTGTCATTGGGGGCCAAGAACTCTATTGTTGCCACAAGTAAGTCTCCCACAGCTGGATTGCTCAGAGCTCATAGGACGGCCCATCTTCTTCCTCAACCACTCTGCAAAGGGGCCTCCAGGAGCACTACTGGTGGGGGTATGAAGTGCCCTTGGCTGCTGAGGGTCATTGGGGGCTAAGAATCCCTATTGTTTCCACAAGGACCGCACAGCGGGATTGCTGGGATGTCATTGGAGGCCCGCCCCCTTTGTCAACCACTCTGCAAAGGGGCCTCCTGATGCACTACTGGATGGGGATGAAGTCCCCTTGGCTGCTGAGGGCAGTTGGAGGCCAAAAATCGCTATTGTTGTCACAAGTAAGCCCCCCACAGCAGGATTGTTCAAATGTTGTTGGAGGCCCGCCCCCTTTTTCAGCCACTCTTCAAAGGAGCCTCCTGGTGCACTATGGGTTGGGGGATAAAGTCCCCTTAGCTGCTGAGTGTCATTGGAGGTCAAAAGAACCCCTATTCTTGCCACAAGTAAGTCCCCCACAGCGGGATTGCTGAGACGTCATTGGAGGCCCACCCCCTCTCTCATCAACTCTGCAAAGGGGCATCCTGGTGCACTACTGGTTGGGGGATGAATTCCCCTTGGCTGCTGATAGTCATTAGGGCAAAGGACCCCTATTGTTGCCACAAGTAAATCCCCACAGCGGGACTGCTGAGACATCAGAGGCCCGTCACCTTTCTCAACCACTCTGCAAAGGGGCCTCCTGGCACACTACTGATTGGGGGATAAGCTCCTTTTGGCTGCTGATGGTCTTAGGTGGCCAAGAACCTCTATTGTTGTGCAAGTACATCCCCGCAGAGGGACTGCTGAGACGAATATATACGTTTAGCACGCATGCTTTACATTGCATGCCATTACAATGAGGTCGTTGCAACGACCGCGTTGTTACAACGCAAACCATTACATCGCAAGTCATTTCAACGACTTACTGTAGGGGGCGCGCTGGACTTAGGAATAGTATAATTTACTATTCCTACTCCAGTTTGTGCAACAGCGGGGAAGGTGTTGGATTGTAAATCCAACACCTTCTGCCCCTTACAGCAAGTCGTTGTAACAACTTGCGATGTATTGGTTTGTGTTGTAACAATGCGGTCGTTGTAACGACCGTGTTGTAATGGCATGCAATGTAAAGCATGCGATCTAAAGGCTGTTTCCTGCTGAGACATCATAGGGTCAGTCCCCTTTCTCAAC
Source organism: Calotriton arnoldi (assembly GCA_963921515.1). Lineage (NCBI taxonomy): Eukaryota > Metazoa > Chordata > Amphibia > Caudata > Salamandridae > Calotriton > Calotriton arnoldi. The sequence goes on along the minus strand of CAWUFW010009911.1, from coordinate 127,626 downwards.
CACTCTGCAAAGGGGACTCCTGGCTCACTACTGATTGGAGGATGAAGTCGCCTTCGCTCATGAGGGTCATTGGGGGCCAAGAACCCCTATTGTTGCTACAAGTAAGTCCTCCAAAGCGGGATTGCTGAGATGTCATTGAAGGCTCCGCCCCCTTGCTCCACTACTCTGCAAAGAGGCCTCCTGGTGCACAACTGATTGGGGGATGAAGTTCCCTTGGCTGCTGCAGGTCTTTGGGGGCCAAAAGAACCCCTATTGTTGCCACATGTAAGTCCCTCACAGTGGGATTGCTGAGACGTCATCGGAGGCCCATCCCCCTCTCTCAACCACTCTGCAAAGGGGCCTCCTGGTGCACTACTAGTTGAGGGATGAAGTCCCCTTGGCAGCTGAGGGTCATTGGGGGCCAAGAACCCCTAATGTTGCCACAAGTAAGTCCCACCAGAGCGGGACTGCTGAGACAAACCCCTATTGTTGCAGGACTGCTGAGACATCGTCGGAGGCCCCGTCCCCTTTCTCAACCACTCTGCAAAGGGGCCTCTGGGGCACCTCTGGCTGAGGGGTAAAGTCCCTTTGGTTGCTGATTGTCATTGGGGGCCAAGAACCTCTATTGTTGCCACAAGTAAGTCCCCCACAGTGGGATTGCTGAGATGTCTTCAGAGGCCCTTACTCCCGTTTTCAACCACTCTTCAAAGAGGCCTCCTGGAGCACTACTGGTTGGGGGATGAAGTCCCCTTGGCTGCAGAAGTTCTTTGGGAGCTAAGAACCCCTATTGTTGCCACAAGTAAGTCACTCACAGTGTGATTGCTGAGACGTCTTCAGAGGCCCGCCCCCTTTCTCAACCACTCTGCAATTGGGCCTACTGGCAGACTACTGTTGGAGGATGAAGTCTCCTTGGCTGCTGAGTGTCATTGGGGGGCCATAAACCCCTATTGTTGCCACAAGTAAGTCTCCCACAGTGGGATTGCTGAGACTAGGGGTGAGCATGCTGTTAAACTCCACTCCACCGGCTGGTTGACAGAGTTTTTGCTGAACTCCGCATTCCAAGTGAAGTGCAGAGTGGCAAAACTAGGCAAATTCCACTGATGGATCAAAGTTTGCTGCCCACCCCAATAGGGAGTATAATCTTAAAGTGTGCAACTCTTTGTTGCACTTCTGTCTGTCTTCCATATAGGAAACTCTGCGTATCCCAATCAGCCATGAATGTTGGTGCAGCTGAGAAATCCAACTACGCCAGGGAAAGTCTTCTTCAATGAGGCCCATGGAAGAACACAGCGGCCACTGGAGCGGGCTTGTGGGCTCCTGGAGGCCAGATTCAGATTTCTGGACAAGACTATGGGAGCCCTCCTCTACTCACCCGGGAAGGTGTGTCAAATCACTGTGGCCTGCTACATGCTCCACAACATTGCCCTGCTATGGAATATCCCTCTTATCTCAGAGGATGAAGACCATGAAGAGCCACCAGGTGAGGAACCTGAAATTTCAAATGATAATGATAGTGGTGAAGAGGAAGGAGCTGACTTCTGTCAAGATCTCATTACAAACGTCTTCTCATGAGTGTAAATATGGTGTGAGATGGCATGACTTTGAATATAATAGAAACTGTTGTGATAATATAAGGAGGATGTTCATGAAATATGCAACGAATATGAAGCTCTGGCAAAATCTGATGAAAAGTGTGTATTTCGTTAGTGTTGCTTTCTTAGATTTAAATTTGTCTTGGACTGTGTTCACTAGAAGTTGTCTATGTGAATTGTGCCATATGTATGGTTTCATAGCTAATCTCTTTGTTTTGGTCTGTTTTAGATACCTTCACCATGGCATCTTCATTTGGACATGTCAGAAGTGGACGTGGATTGTTCTGGGAATGTCTGTCACAGACATTGGGTGTACAAAACCAGTACCCACACAGCTTGCACAGCAATATGATGGAAGTTACAAGGTTTTCATTGGACTTTTTCCTTGTGGTGTGGTGGTCCTTATGCATTATGTGTGCCATCATGTGCTCCAATTCAATGTTGTGGTGGGCCCAAATCATGGTATTCTGCCTTCACATTGGCTAAATCCTCTTTGAAAATGAACTGGATGGAGCTGTTGATGTGTCTCCTCATTGTAGTTCAAAGTGCTTTTGGCATCACTGACATTTGTTTGTGACAATCCACCAGATGCCGGCAACACTGGATTGGAATGAGCCTGTGATGAGAAACTGTTGAACTGCTATGTGTCTGTTTATTGTTTCAAATGATGTGGGATTCCTCTTGTGAGGTAGGCGATATGGCTCCAACTGATTAAATAAACCTATCCTAATGTTGCCTATCCTATAGGAAATTGTCTGATGTGTCCCCATCTGCCATGGTGTTAATGTCTGCAACTGTGAATATGATCTCTGACACAGAATATTTGATTCATGTATGATTTGCTATGTTTCTGACATAATGTCAGCCTATGATTGGAGCAATGGAATAAAGATGGTATGAGTCCAGACACTTATATGTATGTGTTGGTGTGACATGGTTGTGATTCTAAGCTCAAAATTGTGTACATGCTCAAATCCATGATTACACAAGTAGCTTGTTTTGGCACTGAAAAGTTCATATGGAAGTATATATGCATACATACCTAGATGTGTGAGATACTACAGGAGGCAATGCATTTGTGACTACTGCATTTATTTCAGTGACCAAGGAGAAACTAAACAATGTGCAAAACCAAACTGGGAAAACCAAAAGTGAAGAAGTCAGTCATGGTGAATGAAACCAAAATGTCCAAAGTCCAACATACTACTCCCAGCAGAAATAGAAATGTGTCCAGAAATAGCCCACAAAGTGAATGTATTGCACACACTGGAGGAAATTAGGTGCAAGGTTTCTTACTGGCGGTGGTGGATGTTGTGCCATCCCGATCTCCTAGAACTTTGGGTGGACGTCCCCTCCTTTTGGGGAGGGGGGAATCCGCTACTGCTGAGACAGGGGTGTCTACACATGTGTCTTCCTCTGACAGGGATTCCCTTCCTGTGGCTGCAGCAGATGTTGATGGGCTGGGTGTACTTGGACCACAGGAAGGGGGAGATTCAGGAGGATAAGCCCTGAAGAGGGTGGGGTTGATGTCCTGCAGTACCCCAACTAGGGAGGCCATGTTTGTGTTGATGCCGGCCACCTCCTGGTATATGTCCCTCCACAGCTGCTTGATCTCTTGGATTTCTGTAAGTACCTGGTGCATCACACCCTGGGAGTCCTAATAGACTCCAAAGACTTGGGTAATGGTGGCCTGGGTGTTTGTGGCCCCAGTGGGCTCTCTCAGTGGGCCAGCAGTTACCCTCCCATGAACCATACCCCAACAGGCCTATGCCCTTGGCTCAGACTGCACCTTCCTGGTTCCTCAGTGACTGGGTTAGTGTTTGTCATCTCAGAATCCACGACTGGGAGGAACAAAATGTTAGTGACTGTGCTAGGTACACAGATTTGGGGGCAGGGGTTGGCCGTGTTGTTGCAGCTGTGGTGGGAGGTGTTGTTGTGGGTACAGTGAGCCCCACTCTTGCCTTCTGCCCAGGCTGACCAGATGGGCCATGAAGGTTATCCACGTTCACATTTCCAGGAGTGTTGTCATCACTGAGGGCTTAATCCTGAGGTGGAGTGGGAGTCTGTTCGGTGGCCAAGCTCTGGCCAGTTGCCATGCCAGATCAACCTTTTGATAAATAGAGAACATTGTTATTGGTGGAAGTGTAACAAAGCAACAATGTCTCAACTGGAAGTCATTCGAACAGGGCAATTAAAATGATAGTATAAATCACAAGCAAAGGAAACAAAGGAAGGGAGACCACAACGGGATTGGTAAGGTGTAAAGTAATATTTGTAGATAGTTGTGACAGCACTACAGTACAATTTTATAAACAGTGACCATACCACACAGGTGTGCACTGAACGTGCTAGTGACGGTGAGCAGCGCAGTGACACTGGGGTGAAAAAACACCCAGGGACCCTCAGGATTCAAGGGGACTTAATCCCCCAACTTAAAACACGCCACGGGGCGCGTTTGCACACTTGTCACATCAGGTCCCAACCCCTCCCTTCACCACTGTGCAAACGGGCCCTCTGGCGTGTTGTAAGTTGGGGAATTAACTCCCCTTGAATCCTGAGGGTCCCTGGGGTCCAACTAGCCCACCAGGTACCTCCAGTAAGCGCCACAGAGCTGCGTTGCAGAGAGGTTTAAAAAGGGGCGTGGCCTTGGACCACCTCTCTGCAAAGCAGCTCTGTGGCGCTTATTGGAGGTACCTGGTGGGCTAGTTGGCCCACAGGGACCCTCAACTTACAACGTACTAGGGGGCGCGTTTGCACAGTGGTGCAAGGAGGGGGCGGGCCTGATATAAGAAGTTAGCAATCCTGCTGTGTGGGACTTACTGGTGGTAATAAAAGGGGTAGTTGGCCCCCAAGGCTGATGTTGGGGGCTAACTACTCCTCCTGTTACCTCCAGTAAATCCCACACAGTGGGATTGCTAAGAGGTGTTTGAAGGCCACGCTCACCTTTCTCCACCACTCTGCAAACGCGACTGCTATGTTATAGTTAGAAATTAGCATTTAAAAAACCTTTGAAATTCACTGAAAAAACCATAGGTTTCAGGGACGTTATAGCTAGAAATTAGCATTTAAAAAAACATTGAAATTCACTGAAAAAACCATAGGTTTCAGGCACGTTATAGTTAGAAATTAGCATTTAAAAACCTTAGAAATTCACTGAAAAAACCATAGGTTTCAGGGACGTTATAGTTAGTTGGACATTTCTCTCGTACAAAACCATAGAAATTCCCCCGTTATAGTTAGTTCAGCTAACTATAACTTCGCGCACTCCGCAATGCACTGCTGATGACTTCACATATTACATCATTCATGACATGGTCAGTGACATCACTGATGACATCACTGATGACATCTCAAACCATCAACTTCCTGCTTTTAATTCCAACCACACCTTTCTCTTTCAAAGAAAAAGCCATTAATGCCCGATTCCGTGCGTGGAGTTCCAGTGCTTTATTAAAATAAGATTAGTCTTTAGTTGCCTGTAAGTATTCATTGTCCCCAACGCGTTGCAACTCTGCCATCGAGCCTTGTTGACGGGAATAAGTAAGCTTGCTTTTCAGAAATGACTATCTGTGTCAAGGTGAAGACAGAAGCTGGCCAGGCCCCTGTATTTTGACTCAGAGACAGAGCTGAACATTCCACACATTTCTCTGGCAATAACAATCTCTGCTCTGAAAGGCACCAAGCACACTTCCCACATATTATCCCAGCAAAGCTTACGAAAGCCTTCATCCAGCAGAAAACAAAACAACCTTGAATGTGAATGAACAACTTGAGCAATATGGGGGCCTGTGCGTGCAGAAAGCTCTAGCAAGATAGAGTCAGGATTCAAGATGAGATGAGGCCAGGGCATGTCAAAGCCAATAGTAAGAACTTCATAATACTTCCCAATGTACAACATAATGCACATTTGAGCACCACTGCCTATAGCATCACACACTTCATCTTCCAATGTACAACATAATGCACATTTGAGCACCACTGCTCATAACACTGCACATCGAGACCAAAAGGTACATTCCACACCTCTCTCTCCCTCATGCTTTCAAATGCTCATCCTACACGTTCTGTTCCTGGCAAGGCTGTTTTACTCTGGGACAGCTCCCACTTCAAGACTGCAAGATTAAATAATCAAGGGAAAAAGGCATATGTAGGATGTCGTACATTCAGGCTAGGGTCAAAAGACAATCAAAATCATGGTAGTCAAAGGTCATCACGTATTGTCAAACCATAAGAGTGCCCCTAGCACTACAGGAGAGTGTTAAGTGGGGAGATGAAAAAAAGGGCTGCCTTAACTCAAAATGCACAAAAGGGTAGTGCCTATCTTGTGAGCTGCAGTTGAGAAGCAAAGGATCATGGTCAGGGATGTGGTGTGTCCACTTGGCCAAAGGAGATCAGCTGTGTAGTTTTTGAATCCATCCAATAAGCATTGTTGTGGTGCTTTGGTGCGAGCGTACTGTGGAGGTCTACCGCCGTTGGGGAACCGCTGCTAGGGGACCACCAGTACAACTGTGTTGTTGTGGTAGGCTCGGCTGGAAGCCATGGCTCTGACAACATTGGAGTACAAATTGCCAACATTTCAGACCACTGCAGCCCAAGAGAGAGCCACACCGTAAATGCGATCGGCATTTCAGGCTGCATGACTCGTAGTACAGTGACAGAAGACCGCTGAAACAGTGGTCTTCTAGGGACCGCGACGGTCGGACCACCTAACTCATAATCAGGGCCTTAGTGTATTATTTTCCTTTGGCTCCGACTCTGCAACAACAGTATTTGTCACAACTGTGGAGCTGACATCGCAACACTTGCTGTCTAAGTTCTCTGTTCTCACTCTCATGGGAATGTCTCATGTTTGTACTGCTTAATGAATGTCAATACTGACTGATCAGTGTCCTGTCCAAACTTTGGTGCACCTTTAACCCACAGTAACATATTAATGTGTGGGGTACCATTAGCTTGGTGTTCTTTCCTCCAAATGTAGGCAATGATCTCACAAAGAGGATTTGGTTGCTGCAGATAAAGTGAAGAATAGCTTGAAATCTATGATTAAAGTACCAGCAAACATTTGCTGGATTCAAGGAGCACAATTCACCTAGTATTTTAAAGATGATGCCAGCAATGTTGAAGTTAGCTTCTCTGTGTGGGATGCAAATCATCCCACACATACTCTGAACAGCTAAGAGTTATAAACCAGGTAGCAGCACCTATGTTGCACAACATGCGTTTTAGCTCACCATGCCAACAGAACCAGCACTCATTATTTCTCATGAAATGCCTCTACAAAATCTCTTGCAGTCATATTTTGAAAACATGCTCATGTTTTCACAATACGTGCAACTTCATATGACAAAAAAGAAAGTTTACTTTCAAACAGAAGGTGAAAAGATCTGGGATCTTCAGAGGAAAGTCTAGTTGATCTGTACTCTGAAGCAGAAATCTGCACGGGGCATTCATCATAACAATCTCCTTCTCATGTTTTCCCCACACATTAATAAGATCACATTTTGCTTGTTTCATCTGAAATAATTTTCTTAGGCATCACCCATTACATCTCTAGAATGTAGAGGGTGAATACTGTAGTGTTTGTATATCTCTTCTGCTTTTCTGCATCTATTTTTTTTAAACTGACCAATAGCAGTTGACTTTGAAGTGGGTGTACCTAGTATAGTCAATGCTTATCTACATCTTTGCAGAATATGTTAGCTTTTTTAAGGCATTCTACGTCTTTCTTTACTTTCTCTATACTGACCAGTTGCTGAAAAATCTTTTTATTCTTTGCTGGGACACCTTTTACTGCAACCACTAGTGGTTCCTCTACTTTTCGATCTACACTCAAAGTTTCAATAATGTCTTTAAAATCTAGTGGAACATACACAACTTTTCCTTTAAGGCCTATAACTAATTACCTTGGAAATAATTTAGCACTATTTGGGCCTGATGATGACATTGGCAGTGTCGGAGCAGGGCCACCATGCCACTGCCCTGCACCCACACCACCTTAGTCCCCTGCCACCCGCCCGCCAGATTACAAGTTTTCTTGTTGTCTGGCGGGAGTTCCTTTTGTGGTCCCACGGAGGTGCCTTTGAAACAGGCACCACAATAAAAGTGCCAAAGCTGGTCCTGCACAGCATGGACTCTGAAGTCCATGTCATGCAGGAAAGGGGGGCATACGCCCAGGGGGGCACAACATGTGCCCCCCCTGCATGCATCCCCATGGAATGAGGTACCAAGGAGCCCTGTAGGGCCCCCTTAGTTCCCTCACCACCAGCCTTTTCATGGCGGGCTCACCGTAGTGGGTACAACCACAACATATACATATCATGTTAGGAATTTGAGAAGATGCTTTTTTAAAACTCTCTTATGTCTTTGCTGAACTTGTCAAATGTATTACCTGTACTCTCAGTCTCACTGGTAGGTGCTACTACTGCTTCATTTACTACAGGCTCACTTTCAGTACCAAAGTAAGCTAATTGAAAGTCTTCTGAAATATTAGTAATTTCAGTCACAGTGCCATGTAAATCAGATTTATTCAAATCTTCTAAATGCAGAGCTGGACATTTTAGAAAATACAACCTTCTACCTAGGTTGCACATTTTTGATTGGTGCGGAGACAGTATTTGAAAATGATTAAAAGTACTGTCACATATCTCTTTTGAATGTCCTTGTAGGTTTGATAGTTTGATAGCTCTACAGCATTGGTACTCAAAGCATGGCCTGCAGGCCACCAGCAGCCTGGTAGACCTTTCCTTGAGGCCTGCTGTTCTTCTGGGACCCCCGGTAAACCTAGAGGGAAAGATGCTCCAGTACCATTATTGGCTAATTTTGCTATCTCGGCTACATCATCATGTGATTATTGGTGTTGTTTCTATAGTTAGCTCAGCATGTTTTATGAGCAGGGCTGTCCTGCACATGGAACAAAGAGCAATGACTCTAGAAACAAAGCCTACAATCAAACTATGTTGCAAAGCCACATTTTTGTGTTCTTTGGCTATGAACTTTGTTTATACAGCCATTTCACCTCATACTTTCAGCAAGGCAGGCCTGCTCATTGGTGAAAACTTGGAGGAGAGGACTGTGAATGTGCGTAAAAGACGAATTGGGAAATGTTGTTGTGAGTAGAATGGGGTAGGGTCAGTGAGCGTGAAGAGGGATGGTCGACAGTTAAAAAGAACAAAATATTCCGAAACTATTTTGATGATCTTATAACCGACAGGTACCTGGATATAAAATGTAATGCAAAAACCTTAAATGAAAAATAAATGTAAGTGAAACTTATTTATGAATATACATGGTTTTGGTAGGAAAGCTCAGTTAGTTAATGTGATCTCTACAAAATTCATATGTCTATCTGTGTAAAAAGAGGGTCACTGAGTTACATCCTGTTTGGTGCCCTGGGGACAGTGCATATATAATACTGCAAGGTACCTTTCAGTGATAGTTTTAGCACTTTGAATATGCAAGTCGTTTATTTAAAAATGTATTACACACAGTATAACGTAGCGTGCACAATTTAAAAATTGTACAGTCTACACACATAAGATACGCTGCTACAAAATCTGTAAAAACTATTTAAAAGAATATTTTCTAGTGATCTTTTGAAAAGGTATATCTTCCTTTTCTGTCCTGTTAGTATACCAACCTACCCTATCTCCTTGGGGATGCAACGGCATTGATGTGGTCATTGGGCACACCGCAGACTGTACATCTTGTTCCCCGAGAACCAGATTGTGAGCAACCATGCTCTGTAGGGATCAAGAGTTTTCAAAATCCTGATTTTCTGTTTCACACATGCACTGTGGAACTTTCTTAGGAATAATCTAAGCTTGTTAATTGACTCGTGCCTTATGTTACAGTTACTGCTGCACTGCCACTCATACACTGAAGCAGGAGGACATCAGTGTAAAATTCCATCCTGTAGAAAAGTGCTCTTTCTGTAAGGTCACCCCCTCAACATTTTTCCCCAGTGCTGATAATTCTGACTCTGAAAGTGCACTGGAGTCTGCTGTCCAGGCCCCAGTGCCAATATTCTCTCCCTAAAACTGATATATGTGAATTGGTAACCCCATTTGGCAATGATTGTAACCCCATTAAAAAGTCCCTGGCAAGTGGAGCCAGTTGTACTCAGGGCATGGTAGTTAAAAGGGTCACCATGGTCTGAAGTAGTGTTTTTGCCACCCAGAGTGACCCAGGTAAACAGATGACAGCAGTCCTGCCATTGCAGACTGCGGGAACAGTGCAAACTGATTGAACTCAACTTTGCCCTCACCATTTGTGGCAAGGTCAAAGCACTATTTTTAATATATGCCAGTCCCCCTAAAGAGAACCTTCTGTACCCAGGAGGCAGGGTGCATTGTATAAAAGGTGTGGACATATTAGTGCAAGTCTATATGCCGCTATAGAAGCCTCTTTCCATTAAGGGCTACTATAAGTGATCAGTGGTCCACAGGATAACATGGAATGGCACCCAGGCTCCCCCAAGGTTGCCAGCTCCATTATGGTACCACTGAAATATGTCATGTTTGATATCCAACAACTTGCCTCTTCACTCCTAACATGATTCTCATGTCAGGGCTGATGAGGCATTCACCCAGGTGGCTGCCTTAGAGGTTGCACACCTGGTTGCCCCAACCTTTCCTGTGCTCTGGCTGCCAACCCACAGCTGCTACCATCAAGACAGGAATCTGACCCCCTGCCAGAAGGTGTGTACTCTCCTAAGAGTCAGAAACAAAGGCCTGGCGGGGAAGTAGGTGACACCTCTCTCCCTGACAGGATGGCTAGTGGCTAGTGTAGTGGCACATCAAGGCAGTGAGCTTCAAAGCTTACACAGCCCTCTGATATGCATCAACCCACCTCCTGCCCCAGGCACATTTGCACCCGGGCAGGTGGAAAAATTAGGTAGTCAGGAAGTGTACACCTCCAGAGGGCTATTCATACCTTTAGGGTGGGCTACATGGTCTGTACAGCTAGGGAAGATTTCTGCCATTTTTAAAAGTGTCAGAATTGTGGATTCTGGGTTGAAAAGGTGACATTCCCATCCCCGGATGTGGTCTGCTCAGGGGCAGATTAGCCGCTGGGGCTAGTAGCCCATTGGCTACTTGTACCCACACCCATAATGCCCCTAAATTGAGAATTTAAGGGGCACCTCTGGCACCAAAACCTCAGTTCTGATTCAAATTCCAACTGAGGACAAAGAAGATACCTGAGTCTGCAACAAGAGGACATGCATAAAACAAAGGTGTGATATTCTGCAACAGTGGCAACCATCCTGATACTGCATGACTGCAACTCATTCTGGACACAAGACTGATGCCCCCAGACAGAGGGACCCCTTGGAGAGCCAAAGCAAGCTCCAGGCTCCCTTGGACTAGTGACACTAGTCCCCTGTAATCTGCAGGTAAAAACAACGTACCAGAATCAAAGAATAATTGGCCATCATGCCCTCCGAGGGATTGCCCACAAGTTGATAGTCCAGTGCATTGTGGGAAACATAGTCCTGACCTCCAGCAAGTTTCAGGCAGCTACCGTGTTCCCCCGGACCCCTGGACATTGAAAACAACTTCTTGCTGACCTTACCGCTGACAAGGCTTGTTGGTGGCCAGGCCGGCAACCAACACCTGTACTTAACACAACAACACAATGGAACTATTCAGCACCTTCAACCGACAACAGCAGTGGCCCCGTTGTTGACTTTTTGCACCCCCTTCCTCACCAGCACAGTCTAAGCGGTAAAACCAGCTCCCCCACGGCTCCCGCTTCTGCGCCATGGACAGCCAGAACAATTCTGCATCCGGGCCTCTTGAGCCAGGTAAAATCAAACTGACTGTTGTGGCTTGGTCCTGGGACCTGCATAAACTTAACCCCCAGTGGGTTCCATGCAACTCGACCTGCAAGTGACCGATTGCCGCTAGTGCTTTTTACCATTGACTGCAATTCTAAAGTTTGGTAGTATTGATTTGCACTGATTTATTTTTCCCTCTAAAATCCATATCTCCAGTTATACTTATCTGATTGACTTCATTTTGGTGTCAAAATTTATATAACAGGCTGCTTTATTGTTATAAATTGGTGTCGGATTACTTTTGAGTCTGTCATTTACTTATTATCCATGTTGGTACTCTGAAAAACCGAGCACATGTTCCTCTTGTAAAACCTGCATGGTGTTTGCCACACTACCAGGACTGAGTTAAGGATTATTATTGTGAATCTAAGGACCATTGTTGGGGCATTGTGAGAGTATTACATAGTGAAGCCTTACTATATAATACTCCACTATACTACACATCCCTAATTCCTTCATTAGTATTCTAGGCGCTCATTTTTCCTTTGGTATGGCTGTACCTTGAGTAACCTCATCTGACTATCCATCTGTATCAACAGCAAACAATGAGCTATTCCACTCTGTAGTCTCCTGCTCATGTTAATGTTCTGCCATGGGGAGAGATAATTGCAGAACATTCACATGACCAGGATACTACACACTCCCCATCAAAGTGCTCCTATTAATTGACAGCATTTCATTTTTAGACATGAGCCTAACTATCTAAAGTTGTTTTTCGGTTCAGGATGAAAATAAAGAACATTCTATTTACTGTACAAGCCTTCGCTACAGTACCATCTACAAACTCTTTTTGTCAAATTCTACTTTCTCTTCTCTTCACTGCTTTCATTGATTCATAATATTGTTTATGACCCTTGTACAAAAAAAAGCTTTTGTCGGAGCTTCTGCTCTCTCATAGCGCTGGGGCACTTCGGGCAGCCTAGCGCCAATGCAGGCACCCTTGCACTGTGGTTTAAGGGTGCCTGCATTACAGAGGAAAACAATTTGTGCAGGAAGGGATACTTTCCTGGATAAAAACAAACTCGAGGCATTTTCCTCTTTCTATGCGTGCTGCAGATTTCAGCACACATAGAATGAGGAATTAAAGAGGAGAAAACAAGATTTTTCTCCTAGTTACGCAATCCTCTGGGAGGCACAGTGATTTCACGCAATGCCAGGTTTACAAAGCTTTGTAAATCTGGGATTACGTGAAATCCATGGGTGGATGCATGGGAACGCCCATGTTCCACCCATGGAACGCCTCCCAGAATGAAATGTAATGCAATGCAGTGCAAGCTGCTGCATGCATTACATTTTTTTACAAAGCCATGCAAGGTCGCTCAATTTGCCCCTTGTGTGGCTTTGTAAATATCTACTAGCATTTTGCATCATGGAGGCGCCACAAAAGTGGTGCACAATGCCACAAAATTTTAGAAAATCTGCCCCTAAATGAATACAGGTAGAGATTGTGAAGTCTTCAGGCTGACTGCTGTAGGTAGGCGAAAATTGGCCCACCAGTACATGGTTTGTATGGTGGAGGACACACTTCTTCAGGCTGAGCTTTGTACAGAGAGAAGGTTGCATGTAATAGGCAATGTTTCTAGTTGGGATCTATGCTCGTGATGCTATGTTTTGCTTAAAACAAAATCATGTGTAGCAGACACTTGGCTTACTAAAATGTGGTGTATGCAGAGTGGAACTGGGCTCTTCATCCTCAGCTTTGATTAGGGAAACAGATCTATGTAGAAGAGCCTCAGCGTAGTAAAAGATGGTGTTTATAGTGGGCGACTGGCCTCTTCATGCTCAACTTTGTCCAGGGATAAAGTTGGATGTAGAAGGGCTAGATGGGGATAGCTGTATGTAAAATGGGCTCAGCCTTGTAATAGATCATTTGTCCAGTGCATTGGTGCTCACAAACATTTTCTCAGGGGCCAAAAAGTACAGTAAGGGGTGTGCCTGAGGTCCACACCCATACTGGTGAAATCCCAGGGAGACAGGGTGAGGGGGGGGGTTTCAGGGGACAGAAAAGAAATGCGCACCTTTTCAAAAGATTAATAGAAATTTTTGTACATTTTGCAGCAGCATCTCATACTGTGTGTATTCTATAATTTTTTTAAGTTTTATAGTCGATATTATACTGTGTGTAATACATTTTGAAGCAAATTGCTTATATATTCACAGTGTTTACTATCATAGGATGGGACCCAATAGCACTAAAAATACACAGTTGCTTTTCCCCAGTGCACCAACCAGGATTCAAGTCAATGACCACCATTTACACTGAACTCTGTAGTGATCAAACTTCCCTTTCCTACCAAAACAATGTATTTCCATATATTAGTTTAACTTGCAATAATGTTTAATTTAAGGTGTGTGCATTAAAATTTATATGCAGTTACCTGCAGGTTAAAGACCAAGAAAATGTTCACAGAGCAGTTTTTTTTTAGCTACCCGCTAGCCATCTCTTCACACTCACTAACCCTGTCCTGTTCTACTCCTGTTTGTAGTTCCTATACTTTTCCAATGCACTTCAAGTCTGCTCAGCTTAGCTATCACCTATGAGCAGGGTTGCCTTGCTGATAGTACAAGCTGATCTAGTTGTAGAAACAAAGCCCATAGCATGAAGATCACAAATAATGTACCATTGATTTCCGATTATGGACTTTGTTTCTATAGTCACTTCAGCTTGTTTTATGAGCAGGGCAGCTCAGCTCATAAAACAAGCTCAACTGACTATATATAGAAGACCAGAATCACAAAACAATTTTGCTTGGTTGTGCAGCAACAGAATAAAAATGAAATTGAGCAGTTTGCTTTATTTCTCTGATGCAGTTTACCATGTTCCCAGAGAGGAAGGTCTGCGGCCTGCAAGGAAAGGTCTGCCACCGCCAGTATCCCGTGGGCTGTACTTTAAGTACTACTGGTCTAGTGGGTGACTGGTCCTCTTCATTTACAGTTTTGTTTAGGGGGACAGCTGTATGTAGAAGGGGTTCAGACTAGTAAGGCATTCAGATAAAATATTTAGTAAAAAATATTGAGATGCAGAAATATAGAGTTTTTAACATCGTGTTACACAAATATCGTGACGTAGGAAAATCATTGACAAGAATATCGATTTTCTAAGGTACTTAATATCGATGTCAAAAATATCTATGTTGTTAATATTGTTTACAAAAATATCTCTTTTTAATATCAATGTTAATAATATCTATGGGCATCATTATGATGTCAGGCGGACAGCCACCGACAGGCCGTCGGTGGCTGTCTGTCCAACATCCAGGCCATCGATCCAACCACCACATTTTGATGCATGCGGTCGGACCACAGAGGTCAGGGAGGAAGATGGCTGCCTTCCACAGGATCCAAGATCCAGTCGGGGCATTGGTCAGAATACTATCCCTACAATGGAGGTGGTGCCTACGCAGGCACCGCTGTAGGGATTAATATGTCCCTTTCCAGTTGCCTCTTCATGGTGGTTCCACCGCATGAAAAGGCAGATGAAACAGACTTTGGGGGCCCAAGTAGGGCCCCCATCCCCGTGGGCCACTCCTAAGTGGCCCTGGGGCACATGTAGTGCTCCTTCACACATCCATGCAACGTGTACAAGGCACCACATGGTGCCTGGCACCTAGTGTATGGAGGTGAACAAAGTGCTTTTTCTACTGTGGTTTGTGCTGGGGCCCTTTTCCATTGCCACAGCACAAGCCGCAGTAGCTGGATGAGGTGGTCTCATCCTAATTGGGCGGGTGGAACAGCTGACTCATTGTCGGACAGTCTCCCACCCGATGCGATGGCGGTCGGTGGTCTGACCGACTGCCATCGTAATAAGGCCCATTGTTGTTAATATCATTTACAAAAATACTGTTGTTAATAATATAGTTTTTAACCGCTTCGCCGCGACCGAAATTCCGCCCAGGTGCTGGACATTCCGATCGCGGGTGTGGTAGTGACGAGCTCAGCTTGTCATGCGCACAGCGCGACCGCGCAGCATGACGAGCTGAGCTCGTCATGAGCATCGAAGGGGTTAATATTTTAATATATTTTAGTATATGTCTTAATTGTATATGTTATAAATTATATAATTATTGTTAATGTTTTTTTAATAAGGTTTGTACATTTTTAGTAGTTTTTAAATTTAATTTAAATGTTTATTGTAATTGTAGTGTTGTAGTGTGTAGTGGGGTTTGTAGGAGTACAGGGTGGGAAGTGAATCAATTAAAATTAGTTTATTATTAATTTTTAATTATCATTTATTTATTTGACAATTAATTATGTATATTGTGTAATTAATTTATTTTTTAAGTTAAGTTTTAGATGTGGGTTGTGGGTTTGTAGGGGTATAGGGTGGGGGTAAATTAATTATAATTATTAATTACATTTTAATTATTAAGAATTATTTAATTGATAATCAATTATATAAGTTGTGTAATTGATTTAATTTTTAAACTATATTTTTGGTGTGGGCTGAGGGGATTGTAGGGGTAAAAGGTGGGAAGGTAATTAATTATAATTAATTAATAATTAGTGTTAATTAATAATAATTATTTAATTGGTAATTAATTATGTAAATTGTGTAATTAAGATATTTGTTAAGGTATATATCAGGTGCAGATTGTTGGATTTGTAGGAGTAAAGGGTGAAAAGTTAATTAAATATAATTAATTAATTATTAGTTAACTATTATTAATTGTTTAATTGATAATTAATTATTATAGTTTTTAGCTATATTTTAGGTGTGGTGGGTTGTTGGGTTTTTAGGGGTACAGGGTGAGAAGTTAATTAAGAAATAATTTATTGATAAATAATTATTGATTTGTTATTTATTATTTCATTTATTGTTCAGTAAATTGTGAAATCATATTTGTTAAGTTATATTTTAGGTGTGTGCTGTTTAGTTTGTAGAGGTATAGTGTGGGAAGTTATTTAGGTAATAATACATTTAAAATGATGTATTCATTTCTTAAAAATTGTGTTATTTATCATGTTATATGTGAATTGTGTTATGCTTTTTAATTTCAATCACATTTTATTTGTTGGCTGTTATGATTGTGAGAATATAGTGTGGTATTTTAATTACATTAATATTATTTGTTTTAATTGATAATAATTATTTAACATTGTAATAATTATATAATTTGTTTAATTTTGTTAAAATTTAGAAATACAATTTAAAATTTGAATATTTATATTTTTTGTTATTTGATAGAACTATTAATTTTTTTTATTTGTTTGGAGTGAACTACATACTCTCTTCTGTTGCACTGGCTGGAGTAGGAATAGTAAAGTTTACCCCTCCTGAGTCCAATGCTTTTCCTACTGTTGCACAGACTTTAGTGGGAATAGTAAATTTTACACTCCCTGAGTCCAACGCTTTCCCTACTGTTACACTGACTGGAGTGGGAATGGTACATTTTACCTCTCCGCAATCCAATGCTATCCCTACTGTTGCACCGACTGTAGTAGGAATAGTAAATTATAGTCCTCCTGGGTCCAGCACTTTCCCTACTGTTGCACAGACTGGAGTGGGAATAGTAAATTGTACCCCTCTTGAGACCAACGCTTTCCCTACTGTTGCACAGACTGGAGTGGGAATAGTGAATTTCACCCCTCCGCAATCCAATGCTTTCCCTACTGTTGCACCGACTGGAGTGGTGAAAGTAAATTTCACCCCTCCTGAGTCCAACACTTTCCCTACTGCTGCACCGACTGGAGTGGAATAGTAAAATTAACCCCTCCTGAGTCCAATGCTTTCCCTATTGTTGCACAGACTGGAGTGGAAATAGTAAATTTTACCCCTTTGCAAACCAATGCTTTCCTTACTGCTGCACTGACTGGAGTGGGTATAGTAATTTTTACCCTCCTGAGTCCAGAGCTTTCCCTACTGTTGCAGAGACTGGAGTGGGAAGAGTAATTTTTACCCTCCTGAGTCCAGTGCATTCCCTACTGTTGCACAGACTGGAGTGGGAATAGTAAATTTCACCCCTCCTGAGTCCAACGCGTTCCCTAAAGGTTTCAGAGACTGGAGAGGGAATAGTAAATTTCACCCCTCCTGAGTCCAATGGTTTCCCTACTGTTGCACAGACTGGAGTGAGTATGGTAAATGTTACCCCTCCTCAGTTTAACGCTTTCTCTACTGCTGTATACATTGGAGTGGTATAGTATGTTTATTATTTATAGTTTTTTGTTTTTTTAAATATTACTTAAATATATATTATTATTATATGTTTGTGTTTTTCATTTTATATTCTTTTATATATATACATTTATGTAATTTTTAAGATATTTTCAGTAAAACTTGTTTTTATATATTGTTTACTTTTTTATGTACAATTAAATTGGAAATATTTTAAATTATTTTGCAGTTTATTTGTCGTACTTTTTATATTTTTGTGTGTGTATGTAAATATATATGTGCTTATATGTATGTGTGTGGATATATATACTATTGAACTAGCTACTGCTATGGGGTGGATATATATAGCAGTGTACTAACTCCCTTTAAACCCAAATCTAACCTCCTACCAGTGATGTCCAGATACTCCTTAGATATTTTTGCCATATCAGTAATTTCACATCTCAAGAAAATAGCTATTGAACCAAGTTATGATTTTAGGAGTACTGATACTAACTTAACACGCAGGTATTCACATGTTATCAAAAAAGGGAAAGATAGGAAAGATGTACTAGTAAGATGGTCAGATAAAGGAGGCAATATAGTCTTGTGGCCTCTTGATCTGTATACAAGTGAGGCCAAGAAACAATTTCAAGACAAAGGGGCCGATTCCGATCTGGGTCGGAAAACTCTCCGACCGAGCCGGATCCGGAGAGATTTCCGACCGAGCCGGACTCCTGCAGTCCGACCGAGCGAGTACGATGCGGCCGCATGCTGCCGGACTCGATTCGGTCGGACTCCCATTGAAGTCAATGGGAGCCAGTCGTACGACGCGTACATGGGCTCCCAGTGACTCAATGGGTACGTCGCAAACAAGTGCGCCCCCTACAGTGTGTACGCGTCGGTGCAACTTGCACCGTACATGCATGTTTAGGGGGGACCCTTGGGTCCCCCCTGTGTTCGACTCGTACGGCTACGGGTGCAGGGGGGTCCGGCACGGACCCCCCAAATCTGGCTCCGGGAGCTTTTTCGAGCCGGACGCTCCGACTCAATCCGGCTGTCCGACGCGTCCATCGTACTCGCTCGGTCGGATAACGTCTCCATTGCGTGGTGAGATTCATTTCCGTACTAGTCGGTCGGAGCGGTTCGGATCCGGAAACGGTTCGGTCGGAACACACGCGTACATTCTCATCGTACTCGCTCGGTCGGACAGCTGTACGAGTCGGTCGGAAAAAACGCGTACGGCTCGTTCTTTTTCCGGCCGGCCCCAAAGAGTGTTACTGCAAAGCAAGCCCAATGAACCTAAAAGAAATGAAAGGAAAATGTAATAGTGAATTATCCAAATGGAGAGGTCTTGGCCTGATATCACAGGAGGAATTCTGATATCTAAGAGTAGAACAACGGGTTACCCACATCTTATACCTCATTCCAAAGGTCCACAAAAATGCCCAGAATCCAGCAGGGAGACCCATAATCTCGGCTATAGGGGGACTATTTGAGAATAGCTTTAGATACATAGATCATTTCCTCCAAGACCTTGTACTAAACTTACCTTCCTTTATAATGGACATGGGTGACTTCCTCCGTAGGATACACAATATAACATGGGATGACTCCTATGTCATCCCATGTTGTGTGGAGTTTCTTTTGTAGTGTGCCTAGTGTGTTGCTGCTGTGGGTGTGTGTGGCGCAAACGCTTTACACATTGCCTCCGGGATAGGCCCGACTGCTCGTGTCAAGCTACCAAGGGGGTGAGCAGGGGTTATCTTGGGTGTGTAACTCCCTTGCCCTGACTAGAGTGGTGGTTTCTGCCTGGCTTTGGCACAAGCCTTAGCCAACCAGAAATCCCATTTCTAACAAACAGTGATCACTTCCCCTGTGGTGAAAGTTTGAAGCGGCTGGCAAGGAACATTAAATTCACGGAACGGCAGGGGTGCTGTCATCTTCACAAAACACAGGCTTGTGTTTGATGGAGAGCGGCAGGAGGATTTTTCACAGAGACACTGAATTTAGGCTTTCACTCTCATGTCCATATAAACAGCGATACTTTAAATATGTGTGAAGCTATCCGCAAGAGGCTTGATGTAGCCAGAACCTTATTTAATGAAACGGACACGATTCAAACAATACAGCCACTGGGGGAGCCCAAGCTGACTCTGGAGGGACAAGATCCCTAAAACAGGACTTATTTTGTTTGGAGAAACTTTACAAGAAAGAGATAAATCGAAGTTGGGAAGTGATCTCCCTGGATAACTATATTGAGGTTAGTAGGGTTCCAAGGGGGTTGTGTATCTTGATTAACTCGACCTACCACAATCCAAGCCCAAAGCTCCTAGAGGAATGGTCACTATTAATGGCATCAACTTGCAAACAAATGCTGGGACTGTTATCCAAGTATGCAGCAATAGAGCTGGAACAGTTAGGGGCGAATATCAAGGCACTAAAGGAAGCCCTGGAGAAACATGCCTCTCAGGATGAAATTGGAAACTTCATAAAAGAGATGGAAGGACGACTGTCCAAATATGAAGAGAGCATTAAGTCCAAGAAAAGATGGAAATTCATTAGGGACAAGAATGACTATGCAATGGGACGCATCCTCACGTTTGGAAAAAAGTATGAGGTGGCGAGGAGAGATTTCAGACAGTCAGAATCACTGCAACAACAGGAAACTGTGACATCGGAGTCAAGCTTGGACGCCTGTTCGGATCTGGAGGAGCAACAGGGTACCTCGAAGGCGGGCAATGTGCCCTTTACCACACTTGAAGAATACAAATCAAAACAAGCTTTATTCGATATATAAGAATATATCCATAAAAGCATTCTACAGAAAAAAGAAATCAATACATCACACATTTTACAATAATCATAATTAATTTCCCAATAATACATTCTCCTTTGAACATTTTCACCCTGATTAGTTTGCTTAAAACACATTTTCCACATTAATGTAAATACACCATACCGATCAATTTTACGAATCATCGCATGGAACAATGAAAGTTAAAATGCATACAGTGATTTTCTTATTTAAAAAGAATCAGATTTCCAAATATTAAAATGTACAATCTATTCTATTTCATAATTCAAAGATTCCAGATATATTAGTTCCTTCCTTAGCTTGATGGCCAATTGAGTAAAAACAATAACCGCATTGCATATCGATACATTTTCCAATTTACGAATTTGATAAAAAGCGGTTTTATAGGAGTACAACCTATTAACAGTAAAAAGTGGGCTTAAAATTGATTTCCTAATATCCCTATAAAAATTGCAAAACAATAGAAAGTGCAAAGTGCTTTGGGGGGATTTACCATCACACGGGCACTTAGGTAAATTTGCGCTCCACCTACCCATCTTAGGGAATGCTATCTGGTAGTGCTCAGCCTTAATCTTGTTAAATAAAATCTGTGTTGAACATTTCTGATAAAAATAAGATATGGCTGAGTACCCGGTGAAAATGGCCCTTCACAGTACGATCTAACACATGATGTCATGCTTGTCGCGACTTACCTCATTTTTTCCCTAGATTTAAAAAGTCTCCTTTTTAGCTCCCCCTTACTATAGGTCTGAATAGTCGCGGGGTCCTTAAAAACAGTTGCCACATTACACTCAATTAAAAGACTATGAATATATTGCAGCCATGGTATTTTCCTTAAATGATCAAGTGTGAGGCAGTCTCGTATTATTTCCTTAGTAAAATTCGTTTCATCCTTTGTCCAAATTCAGTACCACAATACAAGGGCAGACATGCTAATCAGGTCACTGATATGGAACATCTGTCTCCCTATGGACAATAAAGGTAGCCGTGGAGTTTGGAACTGATAACACCCTTCTTAAAAATGTATTTTTCAGTGTTTGTAATGGGGAAGTGTCTGCCATACCCCATAGTGCTCCACCATAACATACCCCTGTTATACACTTACTCTCATATAATTTTAAAATTTCTCGTACTGGCTTATTGCCTATTTTTTTGTGAGAATCTAAAGATAGCCTTGCTTGTCCTCAAAAATTTCAATTTGCAAGAGTTGATATGTGCGCTCCATGTGCCTTTACAGTTAAAAAGTAACCCCAGATAAGAAAATGTAGATGTCCTTTCAATGGGTACTCTGTCAACGTAGTGGGTTCTACTCTTAGTTTTACTTTTCCCACACGTCATGACTAAGGTCTTAGTCAAATTTATCGATAGATCTTTATCGGTCATAAAATTTGTAAAGTTGTCTATCAGGAGTTGAAGGCCATTTGCAGTCCTAGAGATCAGGACTGCAACGTCAGCATATAATAAAACTGGGGTTACGCGCTTGCCAACGATAGGAACATCAGCTTTCAAACTCTGCAATAAAAAATCAATACCATTGATATATAGTGAAAATAAAAGGGGAGCAAGGACGCAGCCATGTCTAATCCCTCGGGTTACTTTAAAGTGCGTAGTGCATTCCCCATTCTGGCCATATCGTATCTTTGATGTTAGGTGAACATATATCTGTGATAAAAGACTAATAATATCATGTGGGGCACCCATCCCTTCCAGCATTTGCCATAACTTAGTATGGTTTACTAAGGCAAACGCGCTAGAGAGATCAACAAAGCAAAGATGGAGTAAACCCTCTTTGGCAAGGGTGTATTTCCCTATAAGCAATTTGAGATTAACGCACTGCTCAACCGTTCCGATGCCCCTTCTGAAACCATTCTGGGCTTCAGTTAGGATGTTTTTATCTTTGACCCAGCCTTCTAATCTGGCTAACAGAATTCTGCCCATAAGTTTAAAAGTGGAATCGAGCAGGGAAATCGGACGGTAACATTTTGCGCTAGCTCTATTGCCTTTTTTAAAAATAGGGACGATAACACTTTCGGCCCAAGTTGCAGGCAGCACCCCATCAATAATTGCATTAAAAAGATTGACTAAAATAGGAGACCAAAAATCTACATTATGTTTAAAAATATCTATGGGGACCCCATCGGGACCAGCAGCCTTCCCTCTTGCACTATTATGTAAGGCAATTTTAATCTCATCTACAGTGATCAATTCTATCTTACTAATTTTTAATAGGATAATATTACGGTTTTCATCCGTTTTGGTGGTTTGTTTAGTGGGATTAAAAATAGTTTCAAAGTGGATTAACCAGTCTTCTTGCATCACTACTGTATCAACCCTAGCAGATGAAGTATCTTTAAACAGGGGTTGATCTATAGTTTTCCAAAATAGGGTGGAGTTCTTAGTCTCAGCTGCTTGGATCAGATTGTCCCATGCAATCTCCCTAATTTCTGTTTTTCTTGCGTTTAGGGCTTGCTTATAACATTTTCGGAGGGTACTAATTTTTTTCCCATTCCTAGGTTTAACTTTTAAAGCTTCCTTCAGATCTCTATTTAATTTAGAACATTGTTGGTTAAACCATTATGGGCAAAAAACCCTATTGTTTTTATTATTCTTATTTTTAAGTTTCAAATCTTTATTAATATCTACGGACATTTTTTGAAAAGCCATAATAGTATCAGTATTACTGGAGAGTTCTTCCAAGCAGACTTTAATGTTATGGTTGTTTTTTACAACTATGTTTTCCATAAATGTTATAGGATTGACACCTGTCCACTTGATAGAAATCCCATTTTCCCCTTGTGTTCTAATATCAGCTGCAGAGACATGTGCCTTTACAGTATGATATAAACTGGAGTTCAACATTAGCCGGAGAGGGTGATGATTGCTATGCAGACTATGCTGTATAAAACATTCATCGACGAAAGGCCTGCTATTCCTTGATATTAGGAAATGATCAATGCATGAAGACGACCTAGTCCCCTCATATGTATATTCACCATGGACTCCATCATGGGCACCCAGCTTCATAACTTCTAGGTTATATTTGTACATAACATGATTACTTGTTTCACCGTAGGAATTATGTGGGAAATGAGCAATATGGTCACCTAAATCATATTTGTGACCACATTGGCCCCCTATAGAAAGTTTACATAATTCAGTATTAAAATCGCCACCCCATATCAATATATACTCACCCCCCAACCTCTTCAAAAAGTTATCCAGCTCTTCCTCCAGTGTTGTGATTATCCCATATCTCATATTATTAAAAATGTTATTATAGAAATTAATCACTACAATATTTTGCTTTCCCTTAACACTAAAGAGTAGGAACTGGAAATACTGTGAATTAATAAAAAATTTCTTTAGGGTCAGTGGGGAGGTCAGCGATAATAGTACTGCTAAACCTCCACTCGCTCTCCCAACCTTAGACGGGGTTGCTTTAGTAAAAATGGTTTTAAAACCATTAATAAAAAAAGATTCTATAAGCCATGCTTCCTGGATTAAAATCAATATACAATTCTGTATGCTATTAAGCCATAATGTGTCATGCAATTTATTTTTTACCCCAGCGACATTCCATGACAATTTGTAGCAATTCAGCCAGTGGACAACTAACTGGGTCAGTGCCGGTGAGGTCACTGGAGAGCATGGGGTCACTACAAGCGCCTAGTAGCATAACTTCGATTGGCACTACCCCAATACTAATAGGGGGGGTAAAGAAATTACCTTCGTTCAATAGTGGTGCTTCTACATAGGCTATTTCTATTGGGGTACTCAAATACCTGCTCGTAATAATACTGTCATCCATTTGTACTACTTTTTCATTCAGTCAATCGACCTCACTACAGCTTCTTAGGAGGTCAAATCTGTTTGGCATAGATGGAATCATCTCATTAGCAATGCTACAATGAGCTCTAGTATTTGGGTGGCGTTGCTCTGTTCTGGGTCTATAGAAATACCCAAGGGGTACTGCAGTAATGGCAGCATTTGCATTTGCACATTCACTTAGCCAACTTTGTTTTGCTAATACTTCTTCCAGTAAACAACCCACCATTTCGGGATGACAAAAATTTACAACGACACAGTCCCCTTCACAAGACTTATCCATGTTACCCACCCAACTCACTCTTCTAAGCATTATTATTTCCTGGGATAAAAACCTAATGCTACAACAAGAATTGATGTAAAACCAATGTACCACACGGTTTTTCAACGATCCCCAGGATTCTATGTAATTGTCAGGCAATTTGGGGACGTTCTTTAAAACAATAACATAGGGAGTAACCTGAGGGGGCAAACTAAGAAAAACACCCTGGTGCTTCTTGGGTTGTTGGTGGCCCTCGGTTGCTAATTTATATTTGGAACAATTTCGTAAGCTACCATTTGTCCCTTTAACAACGGAGCATGAACTCAATATGCCAGATGTACCAGGTTTTCCCTCTGTTTGTTTTACAGGTAGTTTATCAGTGTCAACCGTCTCTATTTCGGCTACTTGACTTTGGTCAGGTCGTAATGTCTTAACGAGGTTTCTACTAGGCATATTTTTCGGGCATATTTTAGGGACATTTTGTAGCCGTAAATCTGCGACCAGCTCCATTAATTGGGTAATGTCTTTTTGCACTGATTTTATTTCAGTCATGACACGCCTTTCAATAGTATCAATTTTCCTGTGTAATTTTTTGAAAAGGGTGTTGATACCTAGCATGTTAGGCGAAAAATCCCCATGTCCCATCCCTATTCCCTTTCCATCCTGTTTTATACTTTTCCCTTTTTTTTGTTTGGTTTTCTGGAGGCTAATCTTTGCAGGTGCTATATGCTGTTTACACCTTTTAGCAGGTGGTGAAGTCAAATCGGGTAAGTCCGATGCCGTAGAGATTTCCAGGGGAGTAGTTAGTACGGAAGGGCCCGATTTGGTTGGAGGATCTAACTTAGGGATAATGAGTCTATTGGGTCTATTATCCTTTGAACTGTTGCTCCTATCGCTACAATTCCTCAGGTCTTGTTCTTCAGTCCCGGAGACACAACTGTTTTCACTCTCGTGATCCTCCATAGTTGTCTTAGCCTCCCTTTGGACAACATCCAGGGCCGTCTTAGTAGCTGCCAATTGCTCTTCTACTTGTACAATTTCACTGTTTATAATTCCCATGGCACTTTTCAGGTAATTTGTAATGGGTACAGTTTTACCAGCAAGCTTCCCCTTACTTGTAACTAATTTTCTTTTCCCCATTTCTCCAGGGCAGTCCAATCCAATAAATTGTTGCCTCCTTACCAGTAAACTTGACTTCATGTTTTAAGTTTTACAAGCCCCGAGGTGTGGCCCAGCCCAGCCTCGTCCCGTCTCGGACGGGCGCAGACGGGCCCGCCCTTGGCCAGGGCTTACCCCGGGCACGGCCCGGGCACGCCCGTGCGCATCCCGTGCTGCGGGAGCCCTGTCCGCTATTAGAGCACCTCCTGGCGCTCTCCGCGACGTTGGCGGCGTGCGTGCCACGAAGGCTGCAGGGAAATGTAGTTTAAATCCCCTGGGACCGGTGATGGAACCGGCAGTCCTGTGGCGAGCAATCCGCTGTGGCAAAAAGGAAATATTCAAATGTTCAAAGGCTCCCACGCTGCGGGAGCCCTGTCCGCTATTTGAGCGCCTCCTGGCCCACTCCGCGACGTTGGCGGCGTGCGCGCCACGAAGGCTGCAGGGAAATGTAGTTTAAATCCCCTGGGACCGGTGATGGAACCGGCAGTCCTGTGGCGAGCAATCCGCTGTGCCAAAAAGGAAATATTCAAATGTTCAAAGGCTCCCACGCTGCGGGAGCCCTGTCCGCTATTTGAGCGCCTCCTGGCCCTCTCCGCGACGTTGGCGGCGTGCGCGGCGTGAAGACTGCAGTGAAATGTAGTTTAAATCCCCTGGGACCGGTGATGGAACCGGCAGTCCTGTGGCGAGCAATCCGCTGTGGCAAAAAGTAAATATTCAAATGTTCAAAGGCTCCCGTTTTTATGGCAGAACCAGGCCGTAAAAAAGAAACCTCTGAGAGGAAGAGGAAAAGGAGGAATCAGCGAAACAGAAAAATCAGGAGAGGTGGTACAGGGAAAAGACAGCGAGAAGCCGCATGGGAGAGGAATACAGCAAAGCAAGCGCAACAAATGATGGGTGAGAGTAACAATTTTACTATGGTAAACCTATCCTCCCATAACATTACCCCCGAAGAACGCTCAGTTTTGGAATTAGGGTTATCATTTTGCCCAATTGCTAATTTTGAATACTCACGCACCCGCATTGACCTTTTCCTTTTCATCAGAAAACTGAAGCTACTTAAAATCCATGCCCTGAAACGAGTTAGAGACATCCCAAGGGGAGTTGATGAGGTGTCTTCTCAGGATCCAGTGGCAGATGTCCTCTCGATGGGAGACATTGAGACACTGGCGTCACTCAGAGAGATGGAACATGGAGTGAAGGACTGGGAGACTGATGCAGCAGAAGCGGAGGGGGGTCATATAATATCCCACGCCAACCTTTACAATACCTAAGGAAGTGTAAATACTATAATGACGGGCCCATGAGTCATTATCTTTTCTTTAGCAATAGCAATATCAAAGGTCCTCCAATGGATCTTTGGTAGAGCTAAAAGGGACTAAGTAGAGAAATCAGAGAACTATTCCTTCACGAGGACCTGTAATGAAGAAATAGCTATACCATAAATACATTACAAATGCATTAATAATATGACAAATGTTATCCTAAAAATAAACCATGACTCAGGAAATAACGACAGACAATATTCTTTCTAGGTACCTTTTTGGTATTATTTCAGAAAATATGAATGGTCATACACAAATACAAATTATAAGGAAACACTTTGTTCACAAATATTACAGGTAAATGATCACAGCATTCATAAGCAGAGTAATTCAAAATCATCAATTTCAGGTGAGAAAAGGATAAGGGAAGAGAGAGAAACAGTGAACATTAGGGTAATCACAGCTCAGTTACCTCTCAGAATTGTAGAGAAAACTAATTCACAGCGTGCAATTAGTCAAGAAAACTATCTCCACAGCCATAGGAGAATAGTGTGGGTAGCATCACCAGCCGATGATGTGCAAAGTCTCTAGGGAAAAGTTCTCCGCAGTCAGGACTGCCAGCCAAATCAGGAATCAGCACAGCATACAGCATACCACGGATACAGGACAGGTCACCAGAATGTGAACGAGCCAATGATCATTTTCCCACCAGCGTCATTATACTGACTTCACAACTTTGTTAACTCTCCTAAATCCAACAAGCCATTCACATTGGTCAGAATTAGAGAAGGAAAACAACTCCTAACGATGATTTTTACAAATTTCTTTAAACAGTCTTGGTCTAAAATTGTATAACTTCCTAGAGAGGAAGAAGAAAACTACAATTTGCGCATTTTGTAACTACATAGCAACAGTTTCATTCTGAATCCTCGCCTAAACAGGAAAGTGTCATACTATTCTCCGCTCTCTAAGGATGTAAATGCTATTCTTTACAAGGACATCAGGAAACAGCATGAAAAGAAGCAAAAGAGCACGGAAGCACATCCCCTAACTAATACATTTGCTTAGACCTGCATGTTCAGCAAGGAAAGACAGAGAGAAAAGAAAAAATCATTTCTACATTTCTAGGCCTACTCTACTTTCACGAAGAATAAAAGAGCATTTTCATGTTTGTGCTTGAATATTCCTGTAGTTCAGGAAACATAAGAACATTAATATAAGACACACAAATTAAGAATTTCTTCTCATTCGATTATTATTCTTAAGCCATTAAAGAAAACTTCTATTCTACATGTGTTATTCTAATTCTTAAAAATACATGCAGCTTTGCACATTTTCGGTCGTACCTTTTAGTCTTCGCATTTTAGTAATTATAGTTTTCACACACGTTAGTAATTTATTAATACACATATGGGTGGATTTTCCCGAGCAGATTTTATTAGCAAAAATCATGCTCCATCAATCCCCCATCTGATGGTATCCCAAACCATCACACCAACCCATATCAGATTACTATCTGATAATGAACATTCAGAATGCAGTAGTCCTCATTTGTTTCAGCCTAACACCCTCTATATCCTTCCAGGCATCATAATAAATCCCTTTTTGATCTTCCATTTCGATTTCTTCTCTTTTCCTTTTCCTTGCTCGTCGCTTACCCTCAGTAGGCTTACTCCTGCCACACTTATGAAGCAGCATTATCATTAATATGCCTGTAGCAACAGCAATTATCGGTGTTAGTATTCTCCCTAATAAGCTGTTAGAAAAAACAGAAAACCAGTTACCTATGGAAGAAATACTCTTACCAATTTTCTCCCATGCACCATCAGCCTTCAGTTTCGACAGATCATCATGTAAATGAGTAATGTTACTAATATATCCCTCCAAATCCTTACTCTTATCAGGGATATAAGTGCAACATTGTTGAATCTTTAACAAACTACAGACTCCGCCTTCTTTTGCCAATAATACATCTAAGGCAAGTCTATTTTGTAAAACCATGTTCCTCATAGCAACCATTTCAGTATCAACCATCAAGAACTCTCCAGCGGTACCCGTAGATAAACGATCAACCACTGTAGACAATTTTCGAATTTTCTGTGAATTTAGAATAACCCCAACTGAAGGTATCAATGCACCAAATATATCCCCAGCACTCAGTCCCCTTTTTCTCTGTGCTAGTTGCTTTTCATTGGTTCCTTGTTCATCATTCACATGATATATTTTTGGAAAAACAATTCCCATATAACAACATCCATACCAATGTGGTGGCAACCTATAGTACGGTGACCGGGGCACTGTCATTGGAGCGAGCACAAGCAGGCGAATCTGCTGCACAAGCAGGTTACCAAGCCCGCCGGTCCCCCGAGGGAGCCCTAATTGGAAGTGTTGAGCTATAGGTACTATTGACCTGTCTCAAATACGAAGAAGGGTGAGTTAATTACCTACCCTAAGAGAGTGCTTCAAATTAGCATTTATTACATAGGTCCTGAAGAAATCCCCCTTGCCCTTTGGGTGAGTAAAGGGCTGAAACATGTCGACCTCTCACATGGACAATTAGGTGCTATAGAACAGTGACTTTTCTTTAAGCGCACCACCCTAGTTTTTAACCTTGCCTCCTCTCCTGCCGAATAAAAGTTCTGTTGGGAAGGAGCGGAAAGCAATTTTAATTCACTTCACTATACACTATCACTGATCACTACAGCTATTACCAGTTGGTCTACCTCCAGGTGGAAGAAAGCATTTTGTCAAAAAAGACCCAATGATGATGCTTTCACATCCTAAGAAAAGCGCAGAACCAAGATATACGCGTTACCATCCCTGTACGTGAATGAGGGTATTGAAGTTGGTCAATACACCTGACCCTGGTAATACAGGTACAAGTGATCCATTCTCCCCTTGATTACTTACCTTTGACCAGAAGCTGAATGGATCCCAGCTTCCCTCTCCCTCCTTTGATTATATACTGGCAATTTATAGTAGGCATTTTTACCACATATGAAATATACCCCAGGGTAAACAGAATCTGTACCACCCTTTAATCCCCAACCACCAGTAATTAAGAAAGTGTGTTCACATTCACTGGAACCAATGAAATGGTTATTATAATCTGTTTTCTGCCTTAGTATGCAAAGCTTTCCCCTATGGGGCCAATCCAGAGCCATTGCAGCATAAGTCTCAGTCCTCTGATAATTTCCTTCTTTATGTGCCCATGGAGGCTCTTTACTCTTTTGTTCAGCAGTCCTGCATTTAAACTCTCTACGTCTATCCTCTACAGAATTTATAAAATCAATCTCTACACTGCTTAACCTACAGGTTAAATTACGTGTATGTGCATAAACTGTATCTATCGTTTTAGTAGTGTGGAAAAACTCTCCCAAATATTCTGCATCTTTAGCACTATAAACTATATTCATATTCTTTCTAATAGGAATTTCTGAAAACACTAAATCATAATTTGAATAAAAATATTGAAACGCCCCTTTAGCATAAAATAAACTGCACTACACTACACAATATACCATATGTTAGTGTCAAATGCTGGTAAGTTACACCATCAGACACAGACACAGACACAGACATAGGTAATTGCATGCACACATAACAATGTCGCGCATCCATAGTGTCCACATATTCATAAAGTAATTTTGTAAAGACTCACTAATAGATTTATCCAAATGTAAGACACTACCAGTTATTTCTTTCATATTAGTCTCAGAATCTTCTTTTAGAACACTTTTAGTAACCAAAGTCACATGCTCATTATTATTAGTAGTAGTATTTACTATATTAATAAACATAAAGCGAGGTATTACACATGTTAAAATCAACCATAAAGACATTGTTAATGAAACACAGAAAACACAAACATTGAAGCATTTTCACCTACATATTCCCTGATTCTGTTTACCAGTCTCAGTTCTAATCATCTTCACAAATTATGTAGAAAGGAAAAAAAAAATAGACAAAAATCTTAACGAAAAAAATGTACTAAAAAATAATTAGTAATTTCACTAGGCTTAGTTTAGTTTGTGCACTCCAGAGCAAAGACCTGAGCCTTGAGCTCTTCAAAATCCAAAATCCACAGCTTCAGAAACCTTTTCTGGAAATGTATCACATAAATCTCCTCTCTCTTTTTGAACACCCTCTTCAAAACAACAGTTCACTTGGGGCGGCTTAAACGAATTGTCCTTCTTCACACAGAATTTTAGAAATTATTTTTCCCAATCATTATTTGAGACACTTTCATTTGCACCCACAACCACATAAGTCCATTCTGGTGCTGAGTATTTCTTGCTCGGCACTTTCACTCTCTTTGTTCTTCGTACTTGATTCTCTTCTTCTGTTTCACTTTGTTCTGATTGACTCGATACTTCAAGTATTCTTTCAGGAACCTTGCTATTGACAGTGTATTTCAGCTTTTTCACTCCTTTAGGCCACTTGTCTCCCTTCTTTGCCCTTTTTCCATTCTCATTCGTTTCTGAACTTTCTTCAGATGAGTTCCTCTTTCTCTTATCTTTGGCAACTGCAGAAGCTGAAGGAATCACTCTGTTCTCACCATTGACAGCAACAATGTTATCTTCACTAGTCCCAGTAACTTGTGCCCACTCTACTCCAACTTCAACCTGCTCTGGAACATTTCTTTGTTCACATCTCTCTTCTTCAGCAGTTTCTTCGTTTTCAAGTGAACTTGGGAATTTTCTCGTGTGATTTGCATGAATCCAATTCGACATACCAGCACACTTGATAGCTGTCGTATTCACCAGTATGATCTGATGAGGGCCATGCCAGCGAGGTTCTAAACAGGACTTTCTGACATGCTTCTTCACCACAACCCAGTCCCCAGGGCTTAGATCTTGGCCTTGTTCTTGTTGAACTGTTGTCGCAACTTCTCCAACCTGGTGAATCACAGAACGTACCACATCAGCCAGTCCTTTACAATAATCCAGTACCAAGTCATCAGTAATGTTCATCATTTGATTTGCTAGAACTGTTGGCTGTCTCATAGCTCTACCCATAATGATTCCATGAAGGGACAATCCAGTTTTCTTGTCTGGGATACTTCTTAGGCTCATTAACACTAATGGTAAAGCATCAGGCCATTTCAATGTTGTGGAAGCACAAACTTTAGCCAATCTTGATTTTATTGTGCCATTGACCTGTTCAACTACACGTGAAGCCTCAGGTCTGTATGCACAGTGCAGTTTTTGCTCAATCTGTAATGCTGCACAAAGCATCCGAATTATTTCATTATTAAAATGTGTCCCTCTATCTGATTCCAACGAGACTGGAAAACCGAATCTAGGAATAATCTCTCTAAGAAGCAATTTAGCAACTGTCAAGCTATCATTACGTCTTGTTGGATATGCTTCAACCCAATGAGAAAATAAGCAAACAACCACAAGGACATATTTTAATCTTTTGCAAGGGGATATCTCAATAAAGTCTGGCTGCATTCTGGTAAATGGAACAGCTGCTTTCCCAATTCGTCCCATGCTAACCACTGTCTTTATTCCTGGGTTTTGTTTCTGACAAACTGTGCATCTCTGACAGAGACTTTCTGCAATCATTCTGAATTTGGGATTAAACCATGTCTGTTGAAACAATCTAATCATTGCATCTCTTCCAATATGTGTTGGTCCATGATGGACTCTTGCCATCTGAGAAAGAACACTATCTGGCATTACTATTCTCCCATCAGTGTACACCCAGACTTCATCATCTGACATGTGTGTGCACCCCAATTTAATCCACCCTTCTTTTTCAGAGTCACTTGCCTCTTCTTGTAGGTCTCTCACTTCATCCCAAGTCTCAACAGATGTGAACAATAATTTGCATTCTGTTTGTTCAGTTTGCTCATTTACTGATGGTTCCACATTAATCGAGTATGCATTTAAAGCACAAAATTTAGCAATTTCATCCGCATATCTGTTACCTAGTGTGATGTACTCACAACCAGATCGATGTGCACTGCACTTCACCACCCCAATTTGTGCCGGCAATTGTAACGCCATCAGTAGATCTTTTACACACTCTCCGTTTCTGATCCGTGAACCCGAAGAGGTCAAAAATCCAGGTTGGGACCACAACTGCCCAAAGTCATGTATGACTTCAAAGCCGTATTGACTATCCGTAAAAATTGTAACTCTCATTTGTCTTGATAAAATACAAGCTCGAGTGAGTGCTTTCAATTCAGCCACTTGTGCAGAACTCACTCCTTTCAACCATGATGCTTTAATCGCATTTGCTACTGTGCAAATTGCATAGGCAGCTCTCAAGCAACCCTCCGAATCTCTCAAACATGAGCCATCCACAAACAGAACAACATCAGATTCAGGAAGCTGCGTATCCTTTATATCAGGCCTTGGTTTTGTGCACATCTCTGTCACATCCAGGCAATCATGATCCACTTCATCAAGAACTTCCTCACAATCTGAAGTTGGCAATAATGTTGCTGGATTTAGACTAGTACACCTCGTTATTGTCACATTTTCATCACCCCAAATCACTTGCTCATATTTTGTCAAACACCTACTCGCCAAATGTTGTGTTCGAGTGCGCATTAACAGAATCTCAACTGAGTGTGGAACAAACACTCTCAATGGATGTCCCATAACAATTGACTCACATTGTTCAAGACTCACACAAGTAGCAGCAACTGCTTTTAAACATCCTGGTAATGCTGCAGCAATGGGATCCAAAGTAGCACAAAAATATGCCACTGGTCTTCGTGCTGTCCCTTGCATTTGCGTTAGAACTGAGAGTGCGCAACCCTCACGCTCATTGCAAAACATTGCAAATTCCTTCTCAAAATCTGGCATTCCTAATGCTGGTGCTCGACATAAACTGTCTCGCAACTCTAGGAATGTCTTCATGCATTCCTCATCCAGATGTATTGGATCTCTCACATCTTTGTGTGTCAGTCTCTGAAGTGGTTTTGCAATCAGTGAAAAATTCATAATCCACTGTCTGCAGTAACCAACCATTCCCAAAAACATTTGAAACTCTTTCTGTGTTTTTGGTGGATTCATTCGCATGATAGCATTTATTCGATCTTGAGAAACGTTTCGAATTCCTTTTCAATGATATGTCCAAGGTAAAGCACTTCAGTCTTACAAAATTGTAATTTCGTCGGTGACACTTTATGACCACCCATTGCCAAATGATTCAGCAAAGCAATCGTATCTGTCATACAATCTTCTCTAGTCCTTGACGCCACTAGTAAGTCGTCAATATACTGGACTAGAACTGAATTTTTGGGCATGACCAATGACTCCAAACGCTTTTTCAATATCTGATTGAAAATTGAGGGGCTCTCTGTATACCCTTGAGGAACTCAGCACCATGCCAAGACACGGTTTCCGAACCGGAATGCAAATAAATATAGGCTATCCGGATGCAAAGGTATCGAGAAAAACGCTTGACACAGATCGATCACAGTGAACCATTCTGCGTCACATGGAATTTGATATAGGATCACTGCTGGATTTGGTACTGTAGGACAACAAGGTATAACTATTTGGTTAACCTTTCTCAGGTCCTGTACGGTCCTGTATTTTCCATTAGGCTTGCGAATTCCCATTATAGGTGAATTGCATGGACTTCCTAATATCTCTCTCAAAATTCCTTGTTCAATCAGCATATCTATCACAGGTGTCACTCCTGCAATAATATCAGGACTCATTTTATATTGTGGGGTTCTCGGAAACTCTGCATTAGGTTTGACTGTAATTTGAATCGGAGCAACTCCTTTCATCAGACCAATATCTTTCCCAGAAAAATCCCACTCATCAGACAACACCGTTTTTCTCAACTCAACAAGCAAATCATTCTCTGTGAGCAATGGATACAACTCATTCACCTCTGTCCCTTGATTCAGCATTTTAAAGACCACATCTTAATCTTTTGTACCGTTGTACAGTAAATGGAACAGTTCATTTTTTTACACAACAGATCCCTACCTAATAAATTAACAGGACTTGAATCACACACAACAAATTTGTGTAATTCCTTGAAATTTCCAATTTGAACTTTCATTGGCTTAGTTATTGGTGTTTTAATGAGTTTTTTTGATACTCTGACAACTTGGATATTTTCTCCTGAGAGGGGTAGGTTTGGAATTTCCACAGTTCTCACAGTGGAACGGTAGCACCAGTATCTACGAGGAAAGTAATTGCATTACCATCAACCTCGCCATCCACATATGGACCCGACTGATCTACCACTAGAGATGCGCCAAGAACGCACTCTTCCTCCCCCCTCAGGCACCGTCATTGTGATGAATCCGAATCACTCCCATCTATCTGCAAAACATACTGTGAAACAACCGGTACATTTGAATTTGTTTGAGCATTTTTATGCAAACCAGTATTTACACTTTGTCTTTGCATTTGATCATTCACATTATTATTATTAGGCATTGGAGCTTGTGGAATTTGCAAATTCTGTCCCCTATTTGTCAACTGCACTTGCTGATTTTGATTCTGCACCTGATTCATCTGTACTTGATAGTTATGATTTTGACTCTGCATCTGCTCTTGTCCTTGATCAAATGAACCTACATTCCCATTATTATTCAACACCACCTTACACTCACGACGCCAAAGTCCAAATTTGCCACAATTAAAACAAGGACGTTTTTGTTTTAAATCTTCTATGTTCACAAACTTACCTCTACCTCTTCCTTGACCCATCGGAATCATTTGACATACCAGTTGTAGTCTGACCATCATCAGTCGCATCTCCACTCAGATATCCTCCTTTCTTAGCTGCTCTCATTTGTGCTAACATCAATTTCTCTTTTCATTTCTTATGTCTCATCTCTATGTCATCTCCACAATACTTCGCATAACGAAGAATCTCATTAACTGATTACTCTGCCAACATATTAAATGTTGTTGAATCATGGCACTTATTTCTGGTCTCAAGCCATAAACAAAACGATATACAAAATGTCTCATGTCTTTTTCAGTAATATATTCTATACCACTAAACTGTTTAAACACTTGAAGAAGCCTTTCATAATATGCATGCACTGATTCTTTCAATTCCTGAGTCGTTCTATCAATCTTCACCCAATCTGTTTCTTTTGGAGAAATCTTCCCTTTCAGGTACGTAATGACCTGATTATATTTTTTCATAACTTCATCAGAAGGTGCTCCTGTTTTAGGATCTCTCGGGTATTCTTTATTTGGCCAATCTACAGCAATTTTGCACTCAATCCACAAATCAGCTGGAATTACTATATCAAAAAGACCCTCTAAATCAACCCACAACACTTTTGATACTTTCACAAACCTTTCAACTTGTCTGTACCATTCAACAGGTTTTTCTCTCAATCTCGGAAAATCATTTGTAAATGACAAAATGTCCTGTCTTGACCATGGAACATGGACATAACCACTTCCAGGTACTTCTCTCATTGGATAAGCCCCAACAGCATAATCCGATTCTGTCTTTTTCTCTGGCTCTCTCAAAGGATACGACAGAGAAACTTTGGTATTTTCATCTTTTTTCTTTATAGCCCATCTTCCTTTCCACTTGTCCAATTCACCCCAACGCTTTAGTGTGCTAATCAACTCTTTAATTTGCAATTGTTTCCATGATACATTTAAATTCTCCAAATCTTTGTCTGTAAAAGCTAATCTATACATCTTTTGTAATGTTTTTGACTTCTCAATGTCTACTCCATACTCTTGTGCTGTCTCAAGAAATGTCTCATGCAAATTTCTCACTCTTAGAGTAATAGTCTTACATAGAAACAACAACTCATCATCCTGAAATTTACTCAATCTCTCTGGGCTAATTGTACCTATAATCATTTCTTCTAGTACTCCTTTTAATTTAGTCACATCGACACAATCATCCTTACTATGACTACTACAACCAGGAGCTATATCGAATCCACTGATCTAATTCTTCTGGCAATGGATCCATTGATCTTTATACATCTTCTTCACCCAACTCACTTCTAGGTTTAGCAGGTGCTTGTGTATTAATCTCCTAGGTTCCTGATACACCACCCTTTTGGTGTCTCATTTCTCCCTGAAACATCAATTAATTGTTCTTCATGTCTCAAAACTATACTCACATTTGAACTGTTTATTTAATTTAATTTTTTTACAAAGTTTTATATAGCGTGAACTTGACCCAAGGGTATCGGATATCAGAGCGCTTTGCATGAGCACCAGTTGCGTTACATGAGGACACATTCATTTTTGTTTAAGGGATTTTCCCACAATCGCAGGATGTTCAGCGTCGTTGCCGAGACTCGAACCCGGTTCCCCAGCTTCGAGGTCGACCGCCCTAGCTGTTAGGCCAACTCCTCTCCCCACTGTTACTTCCACTACTTCTTTCATTTGTCCTAGTCACTTCTGGAACTGCCAAAGCATGTACTTCCATAACACTCTGTCCATCACTATACATTGGAACTACTGGACCAATCGTCACTGGTACTGACAACACTTCTGGATTTCTTACTGCTTCCATCCTAACAATTGTCCTTTGCCTGTTCTCGATCTGATCTGATCTTACTCCATTCATCACTATAATCTGAGATTGTTCCTCAATCTGAATCAAAGGAGCACTAGGTATAACATTTGAAGTATGTGAATCATCTGTACTTAAATTAATCTGTTCCTCTTGATATGGTGGTGGTCTGTTCATTAATAGTTCAGTTAGAAAATCCTTATCAATGTCATCTGAATCCATTAGATTTACATTCACATTTTTATCTTGTATTTCAGTATTATTCTTTTTCTCTTTTGACTTTCCCCTTTCAGTCTCATCAATTTCTCTAACAGGGAATAATCCATTTGTTTCTTTAACTGTACCTCTTCTCCACATTTTCTTACGAGCATCCCACTTTGCTTCAGAATATCTACTCACTGTATTTTTATACCTATTCTGATGCTTGTCTCTTTCTCTCTTGTATACTTCATACTCCCATTCTTCTAAAGCCTCATACTGCATTGGTCTTGGATTTGGATTCAAACCATTCATACGAAACCTCAGGTTTTCTAAAATCCTTGTATTGAAAGTACAATTTTCAGGAAAAGCTAATTCACCTTCATCCTCCGTATATTTCACCCAATTCTCTAACCATGCACATGTATGATAACCCCTTTCCAATGCCATAAATGCTGCTGGTGTACCTTCAGGAGCTATTGGAATCCCTTCTCTAATTGGAATTGGTTGATCTTTGCAATACAATGTCTTTAACAATTTTATTATCTTCATTTTTTCTACTTACTGTAAGAAAAATATTATTTATAACTCTAATCTATGTAAAATCCTACAACACTCTCTTCCATGTTATGTTTCTCAACTTCCAATCAAAGTTATTTTCGCTGTTCAATCACAGCGTGATTCACACCAACTAACCAGTACCAGCGCGGCACCTCTGTGACGTTAGTCACCAACTGTCCAATACCAGCGCTGCTCTCTGTGACGTTAGTATCGCTCCTTCCACTGACCCTCCCTTTACAAAATCAGCGTCAATGTCTTTAAGGTCTTTTTAAACAAAATAAAACAAACTACATAAGCACAAATTGTCTGCTCCACTAAAAGGAAAAATCAAAAGTATATTCATGTACTCAAAGAGAAAACCCTACACTCCAACAATAAACCACGACCAGCGTGATTCTTGTTCTCTTACAAACGGAGGACTCTCGGGACTTCCCCAGTTGTGCTTACTGAATTGACCCAAATTACTAACCCTGGGCGGTAAACTCCGCTCCGCGGAATTTGCGGAATTTTGGCAATTCCGCGGAGAACGCAGAATTGGCAAAAATTCTGCAATCCGCGGCGTAGCGGAATTTTTTCCTTGTTCGCGCTTTCAAAATGTGTGTTTGCGCGCGTGGTAGCGACTTACCGGGATCCCTGCGTTCGCCGACGAGTTTTCCTATCCGTTTGCGTGCGCCGCGAGAGTGTGCGATCGCGAACACGTCATTCGGACGCGCCACCGGACATCTGCGTTCGCGAACAGGAAACATGCATCGCGAGCGGGCGGGACAAGTGAAACAAGATGGCCGCGCCAATTGGCGATCGGATGGGTAAGTTCGCGAGATCTCATTCAACAAAGTACCCTTTACAATACTTTCAGTTCGACGACCGCCTAGTATTGTATTACCCGCAGACAATGTACATCACCTTAGTGTACGCAAACTCTAAGAACAGCCCTTAGGCATATCCCGGGATCTCAGGCCACGACGGACCAGTAACAAAAACTCAATGTGACAAAACTAACTCAACATATATTTAATCTGTCAATTCCGTCTATTCCTTCTGAACTCCTCTTTTCTCCACCTAGTATTTTAGTCTAAACTAACCATCTTCTGCTACCAAAAACTAATGCAGTGGAAGCGGAGGGGGTCATATAATATCCCACACCAACCTTTACAATACCTAAGGAAGCGTAAATACTATAATGATGGGCCCATGAGTCATTATCTTTTCTTTAGCAATAGCAATATCAAAGGTCCTCCAATGGATCTTTGGTAGAGCTAAAAGGGACTAAGTAGAGAAATCAGAGAACTATTCCTTCACGAGGACCTGTAATGAAGAAATAGCTATACCATAAATACACTACAAATGCATTAATAATATGACAAATGTTATCCTAAAAATAAATCATGACTCAGGAAATAACGACAGACAATATTCTTTCTAGGTACCTTTTTGGTATTATTTCAGAGAATATGAATGGTCATACACAAATACAAATCATAAGGAAACACTTTGTTCACAAATATCACAGGTAAATCATCACAGCATTCATAAGTAGAGTAATTCAAAATCATCAATTTCAGGTGAGAAAAGAATAAGGGAAGAGAGAGAAACAGTGAACATTAGGGTAATCACAGCTCAGTTACCTCTCAGAATTTTAGAGAAAACTAATGCACAGCGTGCAATTAGTCAAGAAAACTATCTCCACGGCCGTAGTAGAATAGTGTGGGCAGCATCACCAGCCGATGATGTGCAAAGTCTCTAGGGAAAAGTTCTCCGCAGGTAGGATTGCCAGCCAAATCAGGAATCAGCACAGCACAGCATGCAGCATACCACGGAAGCAGGACAGGTCACCAGAATGTGAACGAGCCAATGATCATTTTCCCACCAGCGTCTTTATACTGACTTCGCAACTTTGTTACACTAGGTTAGAAGCTCTCCTAAAATCTACAAGCCATTCTCATTGGTCAGAACTAGAGAAGGAAAACAACTCCTAACGATGACTTTACAAATTTCTCTAAACAGTCTTTGTCTAAAATTGTATAACTTCCTAGAGAGGAAGAAGAAAACTTCAATTTACGCATTTTGTAACTACATAGCAACAGTTTCATTCTGAATCCTCGCCTAAACAGGAAAGAGTCATACTATTCTCCGCTCTCTAAGGATGTAAATGTTATTCTTTACAAGGACATCAGGAGACGGCATGAAAAGAAACAAAGAAGCACGGAGGCATATCCCCTAACTAATACATGTGCTTAGACCTGCATGTTCAGCAAGGAAAGACAGCGAGAAAAGAAAAAATAATTTCAACATTTCTAGGCCTACTCTACTTTCACGAAGAATAAAAGAGCATTTTCATGTTTGTGCTTGAATATTCCTGTAGTTCAGGAAACATAAGAACATTAATATTAGACACATAAATTAATAATTTCTTATCATTATATTATTATTCTTAATCCTATAAAGAAAACTTCCATTCTACATGTGTTATTCTAATTCTTAAAAATACGTGCAGCTTTGCACATTTTCGGTCGTACCTTTTAGTCTTCACATTTTAGTAATTATACTTTTCACACACGTTAGTAATTTATTAAAACACACATATGGGTGGATTTTCCCGAGCAGATTTTATTAGCAAAAATCATGCTCCATCAATCCCAGAACTGGCAGCGTATGCTAATGGTTTTCAGGACATAATAAGGGCAGATAATTTCCATCAAATAAAATGGTTACGGTTGGTCAGAGACACGCTATCGAGCATTGGTATGGTAGCACTGTGGAATGATCCAAAAAGTTCCCCATTTCCCACAAAAAAGCTTTTAAAAGAAAAATATTGGGAAATGGTAACTCAGAAGATAATGCGTGATAGTGAATCATCTTCCTTAACTGGAGCGTTTTTGGAAATCAAACTAACCCACAGTCTTGAATCGTACTGGGATTTAATTACTAAGCTGTATGACTGAAAGCCATATTTTCAGTTTAGGGTGGGTTCGCTGCCAATAAGAGCTTTTTCTGCTAGATGGTCTAAACCTGGTGATGATCTGTGCCCTGTATGTAAGGCTAGCAAAGAATCGTTGGCCCACCTATTGTTTGCCTGTATAGGATATATAGCCCCACGTTGTGTCTGGTTGACACCAATCTGCAAACTATTGGGAACCAGAAGGTGCATTGAAGCAGAAAGAATCCTACTCACTGACACGTCTTCTACCATTGTTATAGTGTTGGCAAAATTTCTGGGGTGGTCATGGGCCATAAGATCACGTTCCCTTAGTTCTAAATAATACAGTATTAGATTTTGTGCATCTGTAAAAGAATGAGGGAAGATACAACTTACTTAGTAAATGTATTAGATAGTAGGTAGAACCCAGTGTCTATAGTAATCACCAGTGGCTTGATACTGACTTTTAAACGGAATTCATTATTCAGCGATGTTTTATCATCATAATTTTTAATGTTTTTAATTATTTTTATCATAATAGTTTTAATGTGATTTAAATTATTTCCCCATCCAGGCTTTGTACTACTCTTGATCTGGTGTTTTATTAAATATTTTTGTACTGTGCTTTTATGACTAATTTGTCGAATAAAGCTTGTTTGGATTGGATTGGATTGGAATTTATTAAAACACGCATATGGGTGGATTTTCCCGAGCAGATTTTATTAGCAAAAATCATGCTCCATCAAGACTGACTGGGAACTGCTCAACAACATGGGCATTATTACTGATAGAAAGAGTAGGAATGATTTCAAATCAAAGTCTAGGTTTAACACTGTCACACTGCACGACAGTATCGACACCTATCATGAGGTGGTATTGCATGACCTTATGGAGATATGGAAGAAAGGAAGGAACCACTCTGCAGAGAACCTAACGGAGGGGCAGAGATCAGGGCTGGAGTCACTGAAAAAAGCAGACACATTTGTAATAAAGCCCTCTGATAAAGGAGGCAACGTGGTTTTTTGGGACATAAATAAATACAGGAAAGAGGCAAAACGACAGTTAGAGTACTCAGGGAACTATCTGAGATCTAATATGGCCCAATACAGTAAAACCATTCTTTGTGACCACAATCTCCTTAACAATTGGCACCGACAGGGTCTCCTAAGTATGAACGAATTACAATTCCTACTAGTAAAAAAAACAGTCACCTCAGTCTTCTACATGTTGCCAAAGGTCCATAAACATCGAACGGACCCGCCTGGCAGACCAATAATTTCTGCAAATAACAGCCTACTTGAGAATAGTTCCATCTATCTTGACTACTTTTTGTGCCCATATGTGGTTAATCTCCCATCTTATTGTAAGGACAGCATGGATTTCATATCCAAAATACAAGAAATTCCCTGGAAGGAGCCTTACATATTTGCCACTGTAGATGTTGTTGCATTATATACTTGCATTGAACACGAGCTGGGGCTTGAGGCGTGTAAATATTTTTTTAGGGACAGGCCTCTAACCATGTATGATCACACTATGCTTCTGCTTGAAATGTTACAATTCTGTTTAGAAAATAACTGTTTCTTATTTGAAGAACAATGGTACAAACAGTTGACGGGGACTGCGATGGGAAGTTGCTTCGCTCCCAGCTACGTCTATATGTTCATGGGGTGGTGGGAGTCAGAACATATTTGGAATGAGGCAAATGAAGATTTTGCGAATCACCTGATCCTGTGGACACGTTACATTGATGATATTTTTCTGATATGGGACGATCCACAGGATCTATTGGAGGCATTCCTTACAGGTTTAGATGACAATAATCTTAACTTGAAGTTCACGAGTAAGATACATCACAATACCATTGAGATCCTGGATGTGCAGGTAGAAGTGAAGGAGGATACAATTCATACTAGGCTATTCAGGAAGGCAACAGCTGGCAACAGCATCCTGCATGCCCGGAGCCACCATCCGGAGAACCTCAAGAGAAGCATCCCATATGGAGAGCTTCTGAGGGCCAAGAGAAACTGCAGTACTGCAGATGCTTACACTGATGAGGAGAAGAAGATGGTTGGCAGATTTAAGACTCAAGGGTTCACAGGAAGAACTATCAGAGCAGCTATGGATAAGGCATCCAAAAGAGACAGGAGTAGCTTATTGAAGCCCAGATGCAGGGATGAGAGTGAGCAGGAAGTGAGATTGATCACCACATATAACTGTGCATCGAAGGTCATACATCAAACCATACGGAAACACTGGCACCTTGTCAGAGCTGATGTGACTATTGGCAGATTAGTCAGCCTCAGCCCACACATTACGTACCGTAAATGTAATTCCTTACGAGATATCTTGGTTCACAGCCACCTGGCCCAAGGTGGGGAAAGTTCAGGATCCTGGTTGAGGGAACTCCCTGGATTTTACAGGTGTGGAAAGTGTAAGGCTTGTGCCAACAGCTCGAACATGAGGAGGTACAGTCTCCCCACTAGCAAGACAGCAAAAATACACAAGTTTATCAATTGTAACAGTGATCATGTGGTGTATGTGTTGGTATGTGTATGTGGCTTACGCTATGTGGGAAGTACTACCTTCCCAGTGCAAAAGAGGGTCTTGGAACATCTGCTAGTGATCAGAAATAAAGACTTAACTTACATGATAGCGAAACACTGTGAACAAGTACATTGAAGTGTTACAGACATTTGTTCTAAAATCAAATTTTTTGTGTTGACAGGATCCCAGTGCATGCTTGAGGGGGAGACAGAGAACGCAAGTTGAGGCGTATGAAGTCCGAATATATCATCCGGCTTCACAGCAGATACCCTGGTGGCCTCAACCACGATGAGGAGCTCCACGTGCACTTAGGGTAGCGTTAATGTAGAAAACCCAAGGTGGTTTTCTGTGTATGGAAACATACTTTTTTAGAAATGCGCTGCATATTAGTGACAGCGAAGGAAAGTCGATAGAATAGGCCCTTTGTTTTTTGCTTTTGTTCTATTTTCTACTGTTTAATTGGATGAATTTTCTTTTTTACCTTGTTAGAGTAATTCACAGAGCTCAGGAGCATGACATGACACAAGTAGTATATAATAGGGATAGGACATAGCCACCAGTCGAAGTCGGAACTATAGGGCACATGTCAATTTGTATTGGTTAATAAGCCACTTGGCTGGTGTCTGTGTGATAAACAATGTATTTTCTTGGAATGTTTATAAGTAACATGGTTTTCATGTTAGCCATTATGAGTTTGCCACTGGGCATGCATTTTTCAATTGGTGTCTTAAATAAGCAGACGCATACTTTTGCGATATTTACAAGTGTGCCTTGAATATGTGTAACAATGCTTTTGCAATGTCTATGAATTTCCATGTTGATCAAGCATATATGCAATGTATAATGCGGCATTCTTGGAATAATATATGCCTAAAACCACGACATAATGGGTAGTCTGTTTTCCCATGATCTGAGATTGTATCAGTTTCAGTGGAGTCTGCTTTCCATGTTTATTATCACTGAAATGAATTGTTGGTAGAAAATGGAGCACTTCCGAGTGTGGAAAGTGACTTTGACAAAGACCGTTCTGGTTGAAATGCGTCAGTCATTAAAAACCTTTTTCTCCGTAAATCCTGGAGTGCGGCCTTTCTTTGCTCAGCAGCG
Source organism: Calotriton arnoldi (assembly GCA_963921515.1). NCBI lineage: Eukaryota > Metazoa > Chordata > Amphibia > Caudata > Salamandridae > Calotriton > Calotriton arnoldi. The sequence continues at coordinate 82,989 of CAWUFW010009911.1, read as the reverse complement.
AGAGAGCATTTGGAGATATATATATATATATATATATATATATATATATATATATATATATTCACTGAAAAAACCATAGGTTTTAGGGACAGTTATAGTTACTTGGACATTTCACTCGTAGAAAACCATAGAAATTCCCCCGTTATAGTTAGTTCAGCTAACTATAACTCGAGCCCCCGCAATGCACTGCTGATGACGTCACATATTACATCACTCATGACATGGTCAGTGACATCACTGATGACCGGCCACTTGTAGACCCGGGGACCCCATCCCCCATGGCTGGCCCTCTCCGTTGGGGACCGTGGGGGGGTTCCCAATACCTCCACGGTCCCGCCGGCTCCCCGCGTCCCTCGGGAGCCGGCATAGCTTTCCCACATGGGGAGCTGCTAAGATGCAGCTCTGTGTGTGGAAAAGCAATTTGCTTTGAATTTTGGAAGAGAGAGCAGGTTTCCTGCTCTCTCTTCCAAAATCCAAAGCAAGTTTGCTATGACAGGACGGGAGCCGCGAGGCTCCCGCCCTGTCATAGCAAACAGCAGTGTCCCGGGGGTAGGCACCCTGGGACACTGCAGGTGCCGGCCCTGGGGGGTGGTGGTCCCCAGGGCCATCACAGGCTCCAGGAGGGGAGCCGCGCGGCCCCCCTCCCAACATGTTCAAAGCCCCGGGGAGGTGGTGGTCCCCGGGGCTTCTGGGGTCCGAAACTGACCCCCAATTTAAAATTCTTAGTGCCCCGGGGAGGTGGCAGTCCCCGGGGCATGTGGGGGGGCTCAAGCTCCCCCACACAGGTAATTAAATTTAAAAAAAGAAGCCCCGGGGGTGGCTGTCCCCAGGGCTGCGGGAGGGCCGAGTGCCCTCCCGCACCATTTTAAAATCAAAGCCCCGGGGGGTGGCCTTAGAGGCCCCCCAAAATATGTTAATAAACCCCCGCATGCCCCCGGGACTTGGCCCACCCGGGGGCCAAATAACAACAAAACGCGGGAGTCCACGCTTTGTTTTTTTTCTCATGGCGGGATCCGCGCATCCTAAGCGCATCCCACCAATTAAAAAAAAAAAGTGCTTTTTTGGGCCCTGGGGGTCCTTGTGGGACCCCCTGAGCAGGCCTAGGGGGTCAGGGTGTTTCTACCCTGCCCCCTTTTTGCGTTTTGCGCACTTGTTTCTACTGTTTTCTTGTGACTCGGTTCTACCGAATCACAAGATGGCTGCCAACACTTCCTGGTTTGGAGTGTTGACAGCCAATTAGCATACAGCTCGTGATCGGGAGGGTGCGCGGATCCTCCGTGCCCATAGATATATATGTGTTTTTACTTTTGATTTTCTCAGCAACTACTGAACGGATTTACACCATTTAACAAAAGGGTTCTTTCTGAACCAAGAACTACCTCTTTGCCAAATTTGGTGTAATTCCGTTCAGCAGTTCGGGCTGTAGCCGTGTCTAAAGTTTCCTATGGAAAATTGCATGGGGAAAACACGTTTTGGGACCCCCCTTTTTTCTCAGCCCCCGCTTGCCGAATCACCCCGAAACTTTCAAGATAGGAGCGGACCGGAGCGGGCCATAAGTTTTGAAAATTTCGCGAAGATTCGTCAACCGGCACCAAAGGTATTGGAAATAGAATGTTGCGAATTTCCTATGGAAAATCGGTCCTAACTATAACTATCTACTGGCGACCGCCAGTAGATAATATATATATATATATATATATTTTTATAATCCAAAATAATGCGATCACTCGAAGGTTGTGGACAACAGCAGTTGTTTTAATTTACAGTTACGCGTTTCTCTCGCACAGTGAGCTTGCTCACACACTGATTGACAGGAAGTTGATGCATACATAGGGATTTACAGAAAGGAAAAAGGGACAAGTGGTAGACTTTGCGATGATGGCATCCATTTTGGAAAGTCCTGTTCGTATTGTTAACAGCTTACTAATTCACAAAGTACAAATAATTACAAGTGCTATTGTACAGCTTATACTGCTAATTGTCCCTCTGATATGTATCATTTCATCAGGTCCATACGCAGCAGAAAATTATTGTTCACAATTTGTGTTTTGCAAAGTTGTAACTGTTATTTGATAAAGTTATATACAATTCAAAAGTGATTACTTTGCAGGCAACAGCTCTGTGTGGTAAAATTCCATTTGCTAGCGTGCCATCGTTCTATTTCCTCTAATATTCAGGATGTCAGTACCTAATAGAACTGTCATTGGTAAAGAAATGAGGTATCCTTTGAAATGGCATAGTGTCAGGAGAAGGACAGTATGGACTTATTGAGCATGATCTCTGGAAACATTGTTGAGCCATAGTAGATACATGTGCTAGAGACAGTAGTGTCAATGCGCGCATCCTCGAAAGAGCAGGATACTGTATGAAAGTTATTATTTGCCCCAGGAGCAAGTTTACACTGACAGGTGGTGAAAATACATTCTACTATGCGAGTGCTATAATGTACAAGAATAGCTTTGGAAATGGGCCAGGAAGCGCACAGAATGTAAATCTATTTGGCAAGTGCTTTGTCGGTTACACACAAACAATGTCTCTGATGTGGGAAATACTGAAGTCCAATCCCTTCCACAGATCTCCCTAAGATGCATAACAATACCTGTAACCATCAGAAGTGGATTCCATGGATAAATGAAAAGCAAATAGTAGAGGCAAAAGTGTTCTACATACTGCCCCTCTATATACCAAATAACGTGAAGAACAAATATTCAAAAGGACAAAGAGATATCTCTTATCTGTTTAGTGCTGCCCTTCACCCATGTGCAGATGTGATGGAAGAAAAGGGTAAGGGGGGTGAGTCGACGTGTCCAAGCCTGGAGTCGGCCCTTCCTTTTCTCCTGTGGTAAAAAAAAAGAGAGAGAGAAAACGATAACTGTTAGTGTAGGGTTAAAAACATGAATTACAAATTACATTGCAGTTATTGCAAGTAAGAACAAGTTACGGTTACAGAGCAATTTAAACAGACAGACTATGATCCTACATGCTACAAAATTATGTTACAAATATATGTGCATAGTGGTCCAACAAGGAAATTGCTAGATATTCGTCTACTTTTGCATACTAGTTCTAGCTTTCATAGAGATGGATGCCTATTTCCTTATCCTGGTTGTGACCCCCAGGGGTCTTCATTTGGAGGTTTATTATATGCCAGGATTCTCTTTTGAGTAGGTGGAGTACCCTATTGCCTCCCCTAATGTTAGGTTGGATTTACTCAATGGCAAAGTATGTCAGAAGTGAGTTGTTTGCGAGATGGTAATCCGCAAAATACCCCGCAATGGGGTAGTGAGGGTCTTTATTGCTGATGGCTCTCATATGTTCAAGGACTATTTTTTTCGCTGCTAGGGTTGTGCTACCTACATACCGTAGTTTGCATGGACACTCTAGTATATAGATAATAAAGATCGAGCCACATGTGATAAATTGAGTGATGGTTTTTACTCCTGTGTAAGTCTGGTAAGTCTTCCTCGTAGAGCTATTGCGGCATGCCTTAGAATGCCCACATGGGAAGAATCCCTGTAGGCCAAGGTGGGTATTAAGACATGTGTTGGTGATGTCTCCCATCACTAACATGTCTCTAAGGTTTCTGCCTTTTCTGTATGTGATGGGCGGTCGACTGGGTAGTTTTTCTCCGATGGTGGGATCAGTCGCTAAGATATTCAAATACTGGTTGAGGATTTTTGAGATATTTTTGGATTCGTCATTGTACGTAAGAATTACCCATGTGATATCTTCTTCTAGTGGTGTGGGTTTGTCTTGCAATGTGGCCTCTCTCTCAATTTTACTGACTCTTTCTTTCGCTCTTTCCAATACCCAATCCGGGTACCCCCTTTCTTTGAATCTACAGATCATGGTGTCCTGTTCTGGCAGGAAGTCTTCCTGGGTGCTACAGTTTCTTCTCGCTCTTAGCAGTTCCCCATAGGGGATGCTCCATTTCAGGGCCTGTGGGTGGCTGCTGAGAGCATGGAGGAGACTGTTGCCTGCTGTCATTTTCCGGTGTAGTCTGGTGCACAGCTGGTTGTTTCTGACTTCAACCACTACATCCAGAAATTCAAAGGATTTTCTGCTCATGGTATATGTCAGTGTAAGATTAAACTCATTGTCATTAAGTTTGTTAATGGTTTGTCTGGCACTCTCTTCACTGCCTTTCCACACAATAAATAGATCGTCTATGTATCTTAGCCATTTCACTAACTTGCCCTCAGTGTATTCAGCTTCTAGATTTGTTTGGACCTCCTCTTCCCACACTCCTAGGAAAAGGCTGGCAAAACTGGGGGCAAAGCACATCCCCCTGGCCGTGCCGAGGATTTGCTTGTATATTGTACCGTTAAACATGAATATGTTATTGTACAAACATCATTTCATCATTTCAAGTAACATTATAGTATGTTCCAGATAGCATATTTTTCTTTTTTGAGAAAATGATGGCAACACTGTATTCCCAAAGTATGGTCAATTATTGTATATAGTGAGTTCGCATCCATCGTCACTAAGAGGAATTCTTCCTCCCAGGCATTGTTCTGTATTTTGCCCAAAAAGTCCTTGGTATCTTTGGTGTATGAAGGTAGTGACGTCACGTTTTCACAGAGAAAGTGGTCTACATATTTCAATATGTGTTTGGAGACTCATCCCATAGAGGAAACAATGGTTCTCCCTGGTGGTTTGGTAGGATTCTTGTGGACTTTGGGCAAGAGTTAAAGAATAGGCATTTTAGAAAAATCACATTTCAGGTAACAGTATTCTTCCCACTGAAGGATTCCATTGTCCTTCCATATATTCAGCATATTTCATATTTTGAGTATGCTTTCATTGTATTCTTGCATATTAGTTACTTCATAGAATCTTGTGTCTCTGAGTTGTCTTTCTGCCTCTTCAATATACATGCTTTTGTCCCAAAGTACAATGTTCCCCCCCTTATCAGCTGGTCGTATGACCAGATTCTCATCTTCTGATAGCGTTTTGATGATTTCCCATTGATTTCCAGAGAAGTTAGTGGGTTTGTGTACTCTTTTTTTCTTTTTACGGAACTGCATAAGATCTCGTATTACTGTGTCGTGGACTGCATCGATGTTATCATGTGGCATGTTTGGGTAGAAGATCGATTTGGGTTTAAATTTGGTTGATGCTGGTTTATCAGTGATGACCTCGCAGTTTTCTTCAATGGGGTCTAACCCTGTTTCTACACAGAGATCTTGCATAGCTTGTAGGGTATCCATATCTCCTACACTAAGGATATTCATGTGTTCTCGGTTCCTATTGTTGTCAAATTCTGTCGTCTTAGCAATGGGTTCATTGTCAGGTGGTCTAGGTCCCCTGAGTGTGTGCCATTTTTTGAGTTTGAGTTTCCTCACAAATTTGTAAATGTCTATTCTTGTTTCTGGGTAATTGAAGTTATTGGACGGGCAAAAAGAAAGGCCTAAACATAATGTTTTCTTCTCCAGCATAGTTAACGGTCGGTATGACAAATTTATGATAGTTTTATTTACCGTTTCGTCCTCCATTAGATCTGTGTCTTTGGGCCAGTTGTTTTGTTTCCCATGAGCCCCCTTCCACGTCCTCTTCCTCTTTTGTTTCCTCTGTCTGAGTCGCTTTCTTCTCCACCAGTTCCTTCCTGGTTTCTTCCTTTTCCCCTGTCCCATTGGCCTCGTCCTCTCCCTCAGGTCTTTGGTGGTGGTGCTGTTCTTGGAATCTGCCTCCCCTTCCGTAGGAGGCGATACTCGTCTAAAAAAGTAGGCTGTACCCTGGTTCCACCTGCTAATTTAGACGATTTGGTGGCTACAAAAGATGGAACTCCTTCTGTGTCGCTGCTTGTAATGGAGTCAGTTCCGCTTATGTTTTCTGTCACGTTATCAATTGGTTCTCCTAATGACATCTTTTCGTATAGGTGGTCATACTTATGGCTGTATGTTAAAATTCTACCACTTTCGTAGTCACAGCAATCACAATGAAGTTTACGCTGCTTGCAAGCTTTTATGTCATCCTCGTGTAATTTCAGTCTTATTTTCAGTTCTTCCACATATTTTTTGATAATTTCTTGTTCTTTGTGATTTTTGAGCTCTTCTTCCAGTGATTTTAGTTCATGTAGAATGCCTTCTCTATCCTGCCATGCATATTTAACTAAGATAGTAAGCATTTGCTTGGAGCTCTTGGCGGAGTTGTCTGCCCATTCCTCCAGCGTTTTAGGGTTTGATGACTCATAAGAGGGGGTTGTGTATATTCGTAGGCCACGTGGTACCATTTCTTTTTCTATGTAGTCTTGACGGGCAGGATATAAACACCCTGACCCCCTAGGCCTGCTCAGGGGGTCAGGAAATGGCAGAATTTGCGTTGGGATAGTGAATCACACCTCCCGCCCTGCCATAGCAAACTCTGCTTTGCTTCGTTGAAGCGAGAGCAAGGAAACCTGCTCTCGCTTCAACGAAGCAAAGCAGATGATTACTTTTGAGCAAGGGGGAGCTGCATGTTAGCAGCTCCCCCTGCTCAACAGCAATGCCGGCTCCCGCAGGAGGCAGGGACCCGGCGGGACCGTGGGGGCATTGGGGCTCCCCCCACGATCCCCAACGCGAAGGGCCAGCCCCGGGGGATGGGGTCCCCGGGGCCAGGAGTGGCCCAGGAGGGGGGCCACACGGCTCCCCTCCTGTTTAATTAAAAAAAAGAATGGCCGGGCCCCTGGGGATGGGGTCCCTGGGCCCAAAATCGGCCTGGGGAGGAGGGCTAACGGGCCCCCCTCCCTGATTAAAAATAAAATAAAAAATATATAGAGGCACAGCCCCGGGGGATGGGGTCCCCGGGGCCAATAATGGCCTCAGGAGGGTGGCCACGCAGTTCCCCTCCTTAAAAAAGATATTAAATATGTGGCCATGCCCCGTGGGATGGAGTACCCGGGGCCGAAATTGGCCTCGGGAGGGGGGCCACGCGGCCCCCTTCCCGTTTAAAAAAATAAATACATTCTATAAAAACGGGTCAGGCCCTGGGGGATGGGGTCCCCAGGGCCCAAAAAATTGTAAAAGAAGGGGGGCCACACAGCAATTTTCAAATAAAAGCATATTGGAAATGTGGTGATTTGAGTCTTCAATGCGTGTTCCTGAGCCCATTAAGAAGAGGCATTTGCCCCAAAACGCGTCGGCCATGAGGGATATGCAAGGCATCTGAGAGGCAAGCTGCAGCGAGGTCATAATGCCAGATGGTGGGGGCATGGTCGAGTGCCCTTTTAATGCTTTGGGCAATTTGTTGGACATATATATATATATATATATATATATATATATATATATATATATATATATATATATATATATATATATATATTCACTGAAAAAACCATAGGTTTTAGGGACAGTTATAGTTAGTTGGACATTTCACTCGTACAAAACCATAGAAATTCCCCCGTTATAGTTAGTTCAGCTAACTATAACTCGCGCCCCGCAATGCACTGCTGATGACGTCACATATTACATCACTCATGACATGGTCAGTGACATCACTGATGACATCACTGATGACATCTCAAATGAAATCACTGATGACATCATCCAGTGACTGTGTGTTTCTGTAAAGTTTAAATATGTTTAATATATATAGGGAAAGGCGTATTGAAGAATGAGTGGGTGTTTAAGTGTCTGAATGGATGATTTAGTACGTGCGTGACTGACTCTACAAGTGAGTGATTAAACGTATCTTACTTGTGGCTTTGGGCGTTGGGGACTCAAGGGAACGCTTAACACTTTTAATTACGGACTGCAGCTGCCACTACATGGCCCCTTTTGGCAACCGGCACTATCAGCGCTCACTAGTAGCTTTATTAACCCTGCTTGTGGACTTACTAACGGAGTGAATGCTGGGGGCTGTAGTCTTACCATTGATTGCAGCTGCTCAGAGTCAAGCAGGATCAGCTGATCTCCCGCCATTGGGAGTGCCGTATATAGAACGCAGGAGGGAGAAGGTGCAGACTGGTGGTGCGCGGCATCTGAGGAAGGCAGAAGACGCCGAAATGCATCATGCCGAGCCACGAACTTTCTGTGAATAAAGGGTTCCCATTTGAAATTCCCCGCTATGTCCCTGGATTGCTTTGTGAAGAGTGGTCTTACCTGTCATGTTTTCGCGTCTGCCAGAGACGCGATACAGGGACCCGTCCATGCAAGAGTCCTGGGTGTTACTGGCACCGAACTGTTTCCGAATCAAGTGATTGATTACCCTGTGACCGCCACAAAAACGGGCCATGCCAGAGGCTGCTGTCAGGAGGCAGTCTGTGATTCCACGGGGGGACGGCTCATTGTAGCTTTCTCCGCGGCCCGGTTTGCTCCGCAATTGTGGCTTTGGGCATTGGGGACTCAAGGGAACGCTTAACACTTTTAATTACGGACTGCAGCTGCCACTACATGGCCCCTTTTGGCAACCGGCACTATCAGCGCTCACTAGTAGCTTTATTAACCCTGCTTGTGGACTTACTAACGGAGTGAATGCTGGGGGCTGTAGTCTTACCATTGATTGCAGCTGCTCAGAGTCAAGCAGGATCAGCTGATCTCCCGCCATTGGGAGTGCCGTATATAGAACGCAGGAGGGAGAAGGTGCAGACTGGTGGTGCGCGGCATCTGAGGAAGGCAGAAGACGCCGAAATGCATCATGCCGAGCCACGAACTTTCTGTGAATAAAGGGTTCCCATTTGAAATTCCCCGCTGTGTCCCTGGATTGCTTTGTGAAGAGTGGTCTTACCTGTCATGTTTTCGCGTCTGCCAGAGACGCGATACAGGGACCCGTCCATGCAAGAGTCCTGGGTGTTACTGGCACCGAACTGTTTCCGAATCAAGTGATTGATTACCCTGTGACCGCCACAAAAACGGGCCATGCCAGAGGCTGCTGTCAGGAGGCAGTCTGTGATTCCACGGGAGGGACGGCTCATTGTAGCTTTCTCCGCGGCCCGGTTTGCTCCGCAATTGTGGCTTTGGGCGTTGGGGACTCAAGGGAACGCTTAACACTTTTAATTACGGACTGCAGCTGCCACTACATGGCCCCTTTTGGCAACCGGCACTATCAGCGCTCACTAGTAGCTTTATTAACCCTGCTTGTGGACTTACTAACGGAGTGAATGCTGGGGGCTGTAGTCTTACCATTGATTGCAGCTGCTCAGAGTCAAGCAGGATCAGCTGATCTCCCGCCATTGGGAGTGCCGTATATAGAACGCAGGAGGGAGAAGGTGCAGACTGGTGGTGCGCGGCATCTGAGGAAGGCAGAAGACGCCGAAATGCATCATGCCGAGCCACGAACTTTCTGTGAATAAAGGGTTCCCATTTGAAATTCCCGCTGTGTCCCTGGATTGCTTTGTGAAGAGTGGTCTTACCTGTCATATATATATATATATATATATATATATATATATATATATATATTCACTGAAAAAACCATAGGTTTTAGGGACAGTTATAGTTAGTTGGACATTTCACTCGTACAAAACCATAGAAATTCCCCCGTTATAGTTAGTTCAGCAAACTATAACTCGCGCCCCCGCAATGCACTGCTGATGACGTCACATATTACATCACTCATGACATGGTCAGTGACATCACTGATGACATCACTGATGACATCTCAAATGAAATCACTGATGACATCATCCAGTGACTGTGTGTTTCTGTAAAGTTTAAATATGTTTAATATATATAGGGAAAGGCGTATTGAAGAATGAGTGGGTGTTTAAGTGTCTGAATGGATGATTTAGTACGTGCGTGACTGACTCTACAAGTGAGTGATTAAACGTATCTTACTGAATGCATGGGTTAGTGACTAAACTGTGTGAATGTCTGTATCCGTCTGTTGGTGTGTAAGTGGATGCATGGATTTGCGAATAGCTACATGAGTGTCTATATGGGTTATTGATTGGTTCTCTGAGTATCTGTATGGCTGCCTGAGTGTTTGTGTGGGTGGGGTGTGTGTGACTCTGTACATAGATGTGTGAGTGGGTGATTCACTGGGTGCATGATTTCAAGAGTGCATCTGTGATGGACTGCTTGGGTGGGTGAGTGTGTGTATGGGTGTGTTAGTGAGTGAATGTATATCTCAGTGGTACATGTGCGAGTAACTACATATGTAAAAGGCAGTATATATGTGTGTTAGAGTATTTAAATGGCTATAAGTGAGAGTGTGTGATTGTGAGAGTGGCTGTATGGATGCGTGTGTGCTTGTATCAGTTATTGTATAAGAGCGTAAGAATGTGCTAGTATTTGTATGAGTAAGTGAGCTGGTGTGTGTATAACTGTATAGGTGAGTAAATGGGTGTATGATTAATTTTTGGCATGACTGACTAGGTGTGTGAGTACCTCTATGGATGAGTGGCGGAGTGTGAGTGTTTATATAGGTGTATGAGTGCATATGATAGTCCTGTACTGAGTGACTGTAAGTATGAGTGACTGTACGGGTGAGTGAGTAGATGTGTGTGTGTAGACCTAAGAATCAGTGAGTGGGTATGTAGTTATTGGTATTGGAGTGTGTATGGTTTTGAGAATGGCAGTCTGTAATTTAGAGTGGGTGTATCAAAAGCTATATTAGGGTGTGAGAAGATGCATGAAATTATCACATGGATGATGTCATTAGTGATGTCATTTGAGATGTCATCAGTGATGTCATCAGTGATGTCACTGACCATGTCATGAGTGATGTAATATGTGACGTCATCAGCAGTGCATTGCGGGGGCGCGAGTTATAGTTAGCTGAACTAACTATAACGGGGAATTTCTATGGTTTTGTACGAGTGAAATGTCCAACTAACTATAACTGTCCCTAAAACCTATGGTTTTTTCAGTGAATTTCAAAGGTTTTTTAAATGCTAATTTCTAACTATAACGTGTCTGAAACCTATGGTTTTTTCAGTGAATTTCAAAGGTTTTTTAAATGCTAATTTCTAACTATAACGTGCCTGAAACCTATGATTTTTAAGTGAATTTCAAAGGTTTTTTAAATGCTAGTTTCTAACTATGCCTACAGAGGTAGGACATGTGAAGAAAGAAGAAAAACGCGCAGAAAGAAGCAAAAGAAATGCAGAAAGAAGCAACAGAAGTCCACAAAGACGAAGAAAAGTGCAGGAAGAAGCAAAAGATGTGCAGAAAGAACCAACAGAGGAGCAGAAAGAGGCCATGTTGCAAAATCATCCTGTGCCCACAACTTTTTCAGACGGGTACTGGTGGTAACTGACTCTGACTAACCAGAGTCAGTGCTATGCTAAAAGACACTTAGAATACAGTGAAAACACCTACATACACTAGGGAACACTATGCGTTGGGGTACCCCTGTGATTAGCATGACCTCCTCTGTAAGTCCCTAGTACATAATAGGGCAGGAGGATTAAAACTACCTCTTAAAACGCGTGTGCAAACGCGCCCCGTGGCGCATTTTAAGTTGCGGGATTAAGTCCGCTTGAATCATGAGGGTCCCTGGGGCCCAACTAGCCCCCCAGGTACCTACAGTTAGGACCACAGAGCTGAGTTGCAGAGAGGCGTTCCGAGGCCACGCACCTTTTTTCACCTCTCTGCAACGCAACTCTGTTGTGCTTACTGAAGGTACCTGGTGGGCTAGTTGGCCCCCAGGGACCCTCAGGATTCAAGGGGGCGTGTTTGTGCACATGTCACCTGAGGCCCCGCCCCCTCCCTTCACCACTGTGCAAACGCGCCCCGTGGCGTGTTTTAAGTTGGGGGATTACGTCACCTTGAATCCTGAGGGTCCCTGGGGCCCAACTAGCCCACCAAGTACTTCCAGTAAGCACCACAGGCCTGCGTTGCAACGCCTGTAACAAATTGTGTAGTTGTGTTTAGGTAGTGAAGGGGTCGTGCTGGGGGTAGTGTTTTAGGGTTTAGGGTAGTGCAGTGGTGTTTGTGTAGTGTACGGGGTCATGCTGGGGGTAGATTTAGGGTTTAGGGTAGTGCAGTGGTGTTTGGATAGTGTAGGGAGTCGTGCTGGGGGAGTGTTTTAGGGTTTAGGGTATTACAGTGGTGTTTGGGTAGTGTAGGGGGTTGTGCTGGGGGTAGTGTTTTAGGGTTTAGGGTAGTGCAGTGGTGTTTGGGTAGTGTAGGGGTCGTGCTGGGGGTAGTGGTTTAGGGTTTAGGGTAGTGCAGTGGTGTTTGGGTAGTGTAGGGGTACTGCTGGGGGTAGTGTTTTAGGGTTTAGGGTAGTGCAATGGTGTTTGGGTAGTGTAGGGGGTACTGCTGGGGGTAGTGTTTTAGGGTTTAGGGTAGTGCAGTGGTGTTTGGGTAGTGTAGGGGTTCGTGCTGGGGGTATTGTTTTAGGGTTTAGGGTAGTGCAGTGGTGTTTGTGTAGTGTAGGGGGTAGTGTTTTAGGGTTTAGGGTAGTGCAGTGGTGTTTGTGTAGTGTAGGGGGTCATGCTGGGGGTAGTGTTTTAGGGTTTAGGGTAGTGCAGTGGTCTTTGTGTAGTGTAGGAGGTCGTGTTTTAGGGTTTAGGGTAGTGCAGTGGTGTTCGGGCAGTGTAGGGGGTCATGCTGGGGGTGGTGTTTCAGGGTTTAGGGCAGTGCAGTGGTGTTTGGGTCATGCAGGGGGTCATGCTGGGGGAAGTGTTTTAGGGTTTAGGGCAGTGCAGTGGTGTTTGGGTAGTGTAGGGGTCATGCTGGGGGAGTGTTTTAGGGTTTAGGGCAGTGCAGTGGTGTTCGGGCAGTGTAGGGGTCGTGCTGGAGGGAGTGTTTTAGGGTTTAGGGCAGTGCAGTGGTGTTCGGGTAGTGTAGGGGGTCGTGCTGGGGGAGTGTTTGAGGGTTTAGGGCAGTGCAGTTGTGTTCGGGTAGTGTAGGGGGTCATGCTGGGGGGAGTATTTTAGGGTTTAGGGTAGTGCAGTGGTGTTCGGGTAGTGTAGGGGGTTGTGCTGGGGCTGGTGTTTCAGGGTTTAGGGCAGTGCAGTGGTGTTCGGGCAGTGTAGGGGGTCATGCACGGGTGGTGTTTCAGGGTTTAGGGAAGTGCAGTGGTGTTCGGGCAGTGTAGGGGGTCGTGCTGGGGCTGGTGTTTCAGGGTTTAGGGCAGTGCAGTGGTGTTCGGGCAGTGTAGGGGGTCTTGCTGGGGGTGGTGTTTCAGGGTTTAGGGCAGTGGTGTTCGGGCAGTGTAGGGGGTCTTGCTGGGGGTGATGTTTCAGGGTTTAGGGCAGTGCAGTGGTGTTCGGGCAGTGTAGGGGGTCTTGCTGGGGATGGTGTTTCATGGTTTAGGGCAGTGCAGTAGTGTTCAGGCAGTGTAGGGGGTCGTGCTGGGGCTGGTGTTTCAGGGTTTAGGGCAGTGCAGGCAGTGGTGCTCGGGCAGTGTAGGGGGTCGTGCTGGGGGTGGTGTTTCTGGGTTTAGGGTAGTGCAGTTGTGTTCGGGCAGTGTAGGGGTTCGTGCTGGGGCTGGTGTTTCAGGGTTTAGGGCAGTGCAGTGGTGTTCGGACAGTGTAGGGGTCATGCTGGGGCTGGTGTTTCAGTGTTTTGGGCAGAGCAGTGGTGTTCGGGCAGTGTAAGGGGTCGTGCTGGGGTGGTGTTTCAGGGTTTAGGGCAGTGCAGTGGTGTTCGAGTAGTGTAGGGGGTCGTGCTGGGGGTGGTGTTTCAGGGTTTAGGGCAGTGGTGTTCGGGCAGTGTAGGGGGTCTTGCTGGGGGTGATGTTTCAGGGTTTAGGGCAGTGCAGTGGTGTTCGGGCAGTGTAGGGGGTCTTGCTGGGGGCAGTGTTTCAGGGCAGAGCAATGGTGTTCAGGCAGTGTAGGGGGTTGTGTTGGAGGTGGTGTTTCAGGCTTTAGGGCAGTGCAGTGGTATTCGGGCAGTGTAGGGGGTCTTGCTGGGGGTGGTGTTTCAGGGTTTAGGGCAGTGGTGTTCAGGCAGTGTAGGGGGTCGTGCTGGGGGTGGTGTTTCAGGGTTTAGGGCAGTGCAATGGTGTTCGGGCAGTGTAGGGGGTCGTGCAGGGGCTGGTGTTTCAGGGTTTAGGGCAGTGCAGTGGTGTTCGGGCAGTGTAGGGGGTCATGCTGGGGGTGGTGTTTCAGGGTTTAGGGCAGTGCAGTGGTGTTTGGGCAGTGTAGGGGGTCGTGCTGGGGGTGGTGTTTCTGGGTTTAGGGCAGTGTAGTGGTGTTCGGGCAGTGTAGGGGGTCGTGCAGGGGGTGGTGAGTCAGGGTTTAGGGCAGTGCAGTGGTGTTCGGGCAGTGTAGGGGGTCATGCTGGGGGTAGAGTTTTAGGGTTTAGGGCAGTGCAGTGGTGTTCGGGCAGTATAGGGGGTCGTGCAGGGGGTGGTGTTTCAGGGTTTAGGGCAGTGCAGTGGTGCTCGGGCAGTGTAGGGGTCGTGCTGGGGGTGGTGTTTCAGGGTTTAGGGCAGTGCAGTGGTGTTCGGGCAGTGTAGGGTGTCGTGCTGGGGGTGGTGTTTCAGGGTTTTGGGCAGTGCAGTGGTGTTCGGGCAGTGTGGGTGGTCTTGCTGGGGCTGGTGTTTCCGGGTTTAGTGCAGTGGTGTTCGGGCAGAGTAGGGGGTCTTGCTGGGGGTGGTGTTTCAGTGTTTAGGGCAGTGCAATGGTGTTCGCGCAGTGTAGGGGGTTTTGCTGGGGCTGATGTTTCAGCGTTTAGGGCAGCGCAGTGGTGTTCGGGCAGTGTAGGGGGTCTTGCTGGGGGTGGTGTTTCAGGGTTTAGGGCAGTGCAGTAGTGTTCAGGCAGTGTAGGGGGTCGTGCTGGGGCTGGTGTTTCAGGGTTTAGGGCAGTGCAGGCAGTGGTGCTCGGGCAGTGTAGGGGGTCGTGCTGGGGGTGGTGTTTCTGGGTTTAGGGTAGTGCAGTTGTGTTCGGGCAGTGTAGGGGTTCGTGCTGGGGCTGGTGTTTCAGGGTTTAGGGCAGTGCAGTGGTGTTCGGACAGTGTAGGGGGTCATGCTGGGGCTGGTGTTTCAGTGTTTTGGGCAGAGCAGTGGTGTTCGGGCAGTGTAAGGGGTCGTGCTGGGGTGGTGTTTCAGGGTTTAGGGCAGTGCAGTGGTGTTCGAGTAGTGTAGGGGGTCGTGCTGGGGGTGGTGTTTCAGGGTTTAGGGCAGTGGTGTTCGGGCAGTGTAGGGGGTCTTGCTGGGGGTGATGTTTCAGGGTTTAGGGCAGTGCAGTGGTGTTCGGGCAGTGTAGGGGGTCTTGCTGGGGGCAGTGTTTCAGGGCAGAGCAATGGTGTTCAGGCAGTGTAGGGGGTTGTGTTGGAGGTGGTGTTTCAGGCTTTAGGGCAGTGCAGTGGTATTCGGGCAGTGTAGGGGTCTTGCTGGGGGTGGTGTTTCAGGGTTTAGGGCAGTGGTGTTCAGGCAGTGTAGGGGGTCGTGCTGGGGGTGGTGTTTCAGGGTTTAGGGCAGTGCAATGGTGTTCGGGCAGTGTAGGGGGTCGTGCAGGGGCTGGTGTTTCAGGGTTTAGGGCAGTGCAGTGGTGTTCGGGCAGTGTAGGGGGTCATGCTGGGGGTGGTGTTTCAGGGTTTAGGGCAGTGCAGTGGTGTTTGGGCAGTGTAGGGGGTCGTGCTGGGGGTGGTGTTTCTGGGTTTAGGGCAGTGTAGTGGTGTTCGGGCAGTGTAGGGGGTCGTGCAGGGGGTGGTGAGTCAGGGTTTAGGGCAGTGCAGTGGTGTTCGGGCAGTGTAGGGGGTCATGCTGGGGGTAGAGTTTTAGGGTTTAGGGCAGTGCAGTGGTGTTCGGGCAGTATAGGGGGTCGTGCAGGGGGTGGTGTTTCAGGGTTTAGGGCAGTGCAGTGGTGCTCGGGCAGTGTAGGGGTCGTGCTGGGGGTGGTGTTTCAGGGTTTAGGGCAGTGCAGTGGTGTTCGGGCAGTGTAGGGTGTCGTGCTGGGGGTGGTGTTTCAGGGTTTTGGGCAGTGCAGTGGTGTTCGGGCAGTGTGGGTGGTCTTGCTGGGGCTGGTGTTTCCGGGTTTAGTGCAGTGGTGTTCGGGCAGAGTAGGGGGTCTTGCTGGGGGTGGTGTTTCAGTGTTTAGGGCAGTGCAATGGTGTTCGCGCAGTGTAGGGGGTTTTGCTGGGGCTGATGTTTCAGCGTTTAGGGCAGCGCAGTGGTGTTCGGGCAGTGTAGGGGGTCTTGCTGGGGGTGGTGTTTCAGGGTTTAGGGCAGTGCAGTGGTGTTCGGGCAGTGTAGGGGGTCGTGCTGGGGGTGGTGTTTCTGGGTTTAGGGTAGTGCAGTGGTGTTCGGGCAGTGTAGGGGTTCGTGCTGGGGCTGGTGTTTCAGGGTTTAGGGCAGTGCAGTGGTGTTCGGGCAGTGTAGGGGTCATGCTGGGGCTGGTGTTTCAGTGTTTTGGGCAGAGCAGTGGTGTTCGGGCAGTGTAGGGGGTCGTGCTGGGGGTGGTGTTTCAGGGTTTAGGGCAGTGCAGTGGTATTCGAGCAGTGTAGGGGGTCGTGCTGGGGGTGGTGTTTCAGGGTTTAGGGCAGTGGTGTTCGGGCAGTGTAGGGGGTCTTGCTGGGGGTGATGTTTCAGGGTTTAGGGCAGTGCAGTGGTGTTCGGGCAGTGTAGGGGGTCTTTCTGGGGGCAGTGTTTCAGGGTTTAGGGCAGAGCAATGGTGTTCAGGCAGTGTAGGGGGTTGTTTTGGAGGTGGTGTTTCAGGCTTTAGGGCAGTGCAGTGGTATTCGGGCAGTGTAGGGGGTCGTGCAGGGGCTGGTGTTTCAGGGTTTAGGGCAGTGCAGTGGTGTTCGGGCAGTGTAGGGGGTCTTGCTGGGGGTGGTGTTTCAGGGTTTAGGGCAGTGGTGTTCAGGCAGTGTAGGGGGTCGTGCTGGGGGTGGTGTTTCAGGGTTTAGGGCAGTGCAGTGGTGTTCGGGCAGTGTAGGGGGTCGTGCAGGGGCTGGTGTTTCAGGGTTTAGGGCAGTACAGTGGTGTTTGGGCAGTGTAGGGGGTCGTGCTGGGGGTGGTGTTTCAGGGTTTAGGGCAGTGCAGTGGTGTTTGGGCAGTGTAGGGGGTCATGCTGGGGGTGGTGTTTCTGGGTTTAGGTCAGTGTAGTGGTGTTCGGGCAGTGTAGGGGGTCGTGCAGGGGGTGGTGAGTCAGGGTTTAGGGCAGTGCAGTGGTGTTCAGGCAGTGTAGGGGGTCATGCTGGGGGTAGAGTTTTAGGGTTTAGGGCAGTGCAGTGGTGTTCGGGCAGTGTAGGGGGTCGTGCAGGGGGGTGGTGTTTCAGGGTTTAGGGCAGTGCAGTGGTGTTCGGGCAGTGTAGGGGTCGTGCTGGGGGTAGTGTTTCAGGGTTTAGGGCAGTGCAGTGGTGTTCGGGCAGTGTAAGGTGTCGTGCTGTGGGTTGTGTTTCAGGGTTTTGGGCAGTGCAGTGGTGTTCGGGCAGTGTAGGTGGTATTTGCTGGGGCTGGTGTTTCCGGGTTTAGTGCAGTGGTGTTCGGGCAGTGTAGGGGGTCTTGCTGGGGGTGGTGTTTCAGGGTTTAGGGCAGTGCAATGGTGTTCGCGCAGTGTAGGGGGTCTTGCTTGTGCTGATGTTTCAGCGTTTAGGGCAGCGCAGTGGTGTTCGGGCAGTGTAGGGGGTCTTGCTGGGGGTGGTGTTTCAGGGTTTAGGGCAGTGCAGTGGTGTTCGGGCAGTGTAGGGGGTCTTGCTGGGGCTGGTGTTTCAGGGTTTAGGGCAGTGCAGTGGTGTTCGGGCAGTGTAGGGGGTTGTGCACGGGGTGGTGTTTCAGGGTTTAGGGCAGTGCAGTAGTGTTCAGGCAGTGTAGGGGGTTGTGCTGGGGCTGGTGTTTCAGGGTTTAGGGCAGTGCAATGGTGTTCTGGCAGTGTAGGGGGTCATGCTGGGGCTGGTGTTTCAGGGTTTAGGGCAGTGCAATGGTGTTCTGGCAGTGTAGGGGGTCGTGCTGGGGCTAGTGTTTCACGGTTTAGGGCAGTGCAGTGGTGTTCGGGCAGTGTAGGGGGTCATGCTGGGGCTGGTGTTTCAGGGTTTAGGGCAGTGCAGTGGTGTTCGTGCAGTGTAGGTGGTCGTGCTGGGGCTGGTGTTTCAGGGTTTAGGGCAGTGCAGTGGTGTTCGGGCAGTGTAGGGGGACATGCTGGGGCTGGTGTTTCAGGGTTTAGGGCAGTGCAGTGGTGCTCAGGCAGTGTAGGGGGTCGTGCTGGGGGTGGTGTTTCTGGGTTTAGGGTAGTGCAGTGGTGTTCGGGCAGTGTAGGGGTTGTGCTGGGGCTGGTGTTTCAGGGTTTAGGGCAGTGCAGTGGTGTTCGGGCAGTGTAGGGGGTCGTGCTGGGGCTGGTGTTTCAGGGTTTTGTGCAGAACAGTGGTGTTCGTGCAGTGTAGGGAGTCGTGCTGGGGGTGGTGTTTCAGGGTTTAGGGCAGTGCAGTGGTGTTCGTGCAGTGTAGGGGGTCGTGAAGGGGTTGTGTTTTAGGGTTTAGGGCAGTGCAGTGGTGTTCGGGCAGTGTAGGGGGTCGTGCTGGGGGTGTTGTTTCAGGGTTTAGGGCAGTGCAGTGGTGTTCGAACAGTGTAGGGGTCGTGCAGGGGCTGGTGTTTCAAGGTTTAGGGCAGTGCAGTGGTGTTCGGGCTGTGTAGGGGGTCGTTCTGGGGGTAGTGTTTTAGGGTTTAGGGTAGTGCAGTGGTGCTTGTGTAGTGTAGGGGGTCGTGCTGGGGGTAGTGTTTTAGGGTTTAGGGTAGTGCAGTGGTGTTAGTGTAGGGGGTCATGTTTTAGGGTAGTGCAGTGGTGTTTGGGTAGTGTAGGGGGTCGTGCTGGGGGTATTGTTTTAGGATTTAGGTTAGTGCAGTGGTGTTTGGGTAGTGTAGGGAATCGTGCTGGGGTAGTGTTTTAGGGTTTAGGGTAGTGCAGTGGTGTTTGTGTAGTGTAGGGGGTCATGCTGGGGGTAGTGTTTTAGGGTTTAGGATAGTGCAGTGGTGCTTGTGTAGTGTAGGGAGTCGTGCTGGGGTAGTGTTTTAGGGTTTAGAGTAGTGCAGTAGTGTTTTTGTAGTGTAGGGGGTCATGTTTTAAGATGCAATGCTCCAATACCTGCCCAGTCTGCACTACATAAAACTGCAAAAACTAAAAATAAAAAGTGTTTTGCACACTTTTGTCATTGGGCTATATGTGGGCTACATCTGGGTAATATTTGTGCTACATTTGGGCTCTTTTTTCTCTGGTGGCCATCTTGGAAGACTTCTTTGTTATGAAGTTTCCTAATTTCCTCATTTACTGCAGTCTCCTCAGTAGGAAATGCTTTCAGTTTTTTACTTTGATTCCATCAAGAAGGCATTCAGATGTGTCTCACATTTGCCATAAATTCAGAATGTTAGCACTCTAGTTGCTCATTAGATCACTGTACTAAAGCTACTGCTCACCAGGGAGTTAACTGGAAGTCTGCTGCTGGTATTGAAAGTGATTGTTTCAGTCTGCATGTCAGAATTTTCTAATGAAATAGAAGAGGATTTGAGATCTCACTTAAAACATGCCCTCATTTTTCTTTCTGCAGCACTAACCATAATTTCTATTTAAAAAAGAACCCCCTCATTTTGTTCCTTTTTAAATTAAATGTTTTAAGTATTAACGGTTTATTCCAATCAAGATGGCTTCCGGTGTGCCATACTTTTGTCATAAGTAAGGCTGTTAGCGCTCTAGTTGTTCTTTAGAACACTCTGGGAAGCTGCAGTAGAACACAAATGCATCAACTGGCAGGCTGGTCCTGTTGAAATATAACAGGAAGATATTTGAGATCACACTTGAAACATGTCCTAATTTTTCTTTCTACAGCACTACCCATAATTTTTATGACAAAATTAACCCCATCATTTTGTTCCTTTTTAAATTAAATGTTTTAAGTGTTACCAGTTTATTCCAATCAAGACGGCTTCAGGTGTGCCATACTTTTATCATAAGTAAGGCTGTTAGCACTCTAGTTGTTCTTTAGAACACTCTGGGAAGCTGCAGTAGAACACAAAGGCATCAACTGACAGGCTGCTCCTGTTGAAATATAACAGGAAGATATTTGAGATCTCACTTGAAACATGTCCTAATTTTTCTTTCTATAGCACTAACCATAATTTCTATGACAAAATGAACCCCATCATTTTGTTCCTTTTTAAATTAAATGTTTTAAGTGTTACCAGTTTATTCCAATCAAGATGGCTTCAGGTGTGCCATACTTTTGTCATAAGTAAGGCTGTTAGCACTCTAGTTGTTCTTTAGAACACTCTGGGAAGCTGCAGTAGAACACAAAGGAATCAACTGACAGTCTCTGCCCTTGTTGGATGTACATGTTTTACTGAGAATGTCAGACTTCATTCTCACATGACTGAGAAAGATAATGTGAATTTACAGAAAATATGCTCTCATTTTAGCTTCTGGAGCACCTTCCAAAACTGTATGGGACAAGCATGTGAAAATAGTTTTCTCTCAAACATGATTCATGATATCCCAGCAGAAGGTTTTTCACAGGGTAAAATCACCTTAGAACACACCACAATTCCTGAAATTAGTATGGTACCATCAACAAATGAATTATAATGTAACTAAAGTCTGTTATCACCCTTAATAGTTCTCCTTTTGGTAACCCTCAAAATCTTTGATTCACTACAAGGCATTTCAATGGGGTACTATCATGTATATTGGTCTCAAGATGGCTGCCAGCAATTCCAGGATGAAGTGCTGACAGCCAATCAGATCTCACGATGACATGTGTGGTTAGGCTCCGCCCAGATATATATGTGTTTTTACTTTTGATTTTCTCAGCAACTACTGAACGGATTTACACCGTTTAACAAAAAGGGTTCTTTCTGAACCAAGAACTACCTCTTTGCCAAATTTGGTGTAATTCCGTTCAGCAGTTCAGGCTGTAGCCGTGTCTAAAGTTTCCTATGGGAAAATGAATGGGGAAAACACATTTTGGGACCCCCTTTTTTCTCGGCCCCCGCTTGATGAATCACCCGAGACTTGCAGGGTAGGAGCGGACCGGAGCGGGCCATAAAGTTTGAAAATTTCGCGAAGATTCGTCAACCGGCAAGAGAGTTATTTCAAATAGAATGTCGCGGATTTCCTATGGAAAATAGGTCCTAACTATAACTATCTACTGGCGACCGCCAGTAGATAATATATATATATATATATATATATATATATATATATATATATTCACTGAAAAAACCATAGGTTTTAGGGACAGTTATAGTTACTTGGACATTGCACTCGTACAAAAACCGTGAAATTTCCCCGTTATAGTTAGTTCAGCTAACTATAACTCGCGCCCCCGCAATGCACTGCTGATGACGTCACATATTACATCACTCATGACATGGTCAGTGACATCACTGATGACATCACTGATGACATCTCAAATGACATCACTGATGACATCATCCACTGACTGTGTGTTTCTGTAAAGTTTAAATATTTTTAATATATATAGGAAAAGACGTATTGAAGAATGAGTGGGTGTGTAAGTGTCTGTATGGATGATTTAGTAGGTGCGTGACTGACTCTATAAGTGAGTGATTTAACGTATCTTACTGAATGCATGGGTTAGTGACTAAACTGGGTGAATGTCTGTATCCGTCTGTCTGTTGCTGTGTAAGTGGCTGCATGTGTTTGTGAATAGCTACATGAGTGTCTATATGAGTTATTGAATGCTTGTCTGAGTATCTGTATGGGTGCCTGAGTGTTTGTGTGGGAGGGGTGTGTGCAACTCTGTGCATAGATGTGTGAGTGGGTGATTCACTGGGTGGATGGTTTCAAGAGTGCATCTGTGATAGACTGTATGGGTGGGTAAGTGTGTGTAAGAGTGTGTTAGTGAGTGAATGTATGTCCCAGTGGTACATGTGTGAGTAACTACATATGTGAAAGGCAGTATATATGTGTGTTGGAGTATATAAATAGCTATAAGCAAGAGTGAGTGATTGTGATAGTGGCTGTATGGATGAGTGTGTGCTTGTATCAGTGATTGTATAAGAGCGTAACAATGTGCTACTATTTGTATGAGTAAGTGAGCTGGTGTGTGTATAACTGTATAGGTGAGTAAATGGCAGTGTGTTTAATTATTTGCATGACTGACTAGGTGTGTGAGTATCTCTATGGATGAGTGGCGTTGTTTGAGTGTCTATATAGGCGTAAGAGTGCATATGATAGTCCTGTACTGAGTGACCGTAAGTATGAGTGACTGTACGGGTGAGTGAGTGGATCTGTGTGTGTAGACCTAAGAATCAGTGAGTGGGTATGTAGTTATTGGTGTTGTAGTGTCTATGGTTTTGCGAATGGCAGTCTGTAATTTAGAGTGGGTGTATCAAAGGTTATATTAGGGTGTGAGGAGGTGCATCAGATTATCACGTGGATGATGTCATCAGTGATGTCATTTGAGATGTCATCAGTGATGTCATCAGTGATGTCACTGACCATGTCATGAGTGATGTAATATGTGACGTCATCAGCAGTGCATTGCGGGGCGCGAGTTATAGTTAGCTGAACTAACTATAACGGGGGAATTTCACGGGTTTTGTACGAGTGCAATGTCCAAGTAACTATAACTGTCCCTAAAACCTATGGTTTTTTCAGTGAATTTCAAAGGTTTTTTAAATGCTAATTTGTAACTATAACGTGTCTGAAACCTATGGTTTTTTCAGTGAATTTCAAAGGTTTTTTAAATGCTAATTTGTAACTATAACGTGTCTGAAACCTATGGTTTTTTCAGTGAATTTCAAAGGTTTTTTAAATGCTAATTTCTAACTATAACGTGCCTGAAACCTACGGTTTTTTCAGTGAATTTCAAAGGTTTTGTA
This sequence comes from Calotriton arnoldi, assembly GCA_963921515.1. NCBI lineage: Eukaryota > Metazoa > Chordata > Amphibia > Caudata > Salamandridae > Calotriton > Calotriton arnoldi. The sequence goes on along the minus strand of CAWUFW010009911.1, from coordinate 60,341 downwards.
AATGACAATTTTTAAATGTATTAATTGTTATATTAATTTTTTTCATACTGATTTACTACATTTTTAGAAACAATTTTTTTTTACATATTTTATTTTTTAAATTACATTGTAATTACATTATACATTACATTACAAAAAATACTTTCTCAGAATGAATTACTTTAGTTTAAATACTTTGCACATAGGCAATAGACTTTTAAGTACAGTAGTTACAGTTGTTGCAATGGGCAACACATTTTCAAACACAATGCAACATTCAGCTCAATGTGAATTTCTAGTTAAATGCAATTAGTTACTTTATGGATTACTTTTCTAACCACAGGACTGGATCCTAGATTCAGTCCTGGTACATCTCCTGTAAACAGTTGAGTAAAAGCGTTTTGGTTACAGTCGTGATTTTTAAGGAATATTATTGTATTTTAAAAGTTGACACTTAGAAACTTTTTCTCATAGAATCACCAATGTTATCCTATGGAAGGAAATTCACTTAGCAGGTAAAAACTGTTATCGTTACGTTTTCTTACTCAGTGTTGGATCCTGGATCCAGCACTGGTGCATCTCCTGTAAACAGTTGAAAGAATGCGTTTAAGTCATACAGGTGATTTTTAAGGAATATTTGTAGTTTGTAAAAATCAACACTTTGAAACTTTTTGCTGAAAACCAGACAATGGATTCCTATGGAAGAAAATATAAGTTACTGGTAAGTACGGTTAAAATTACTTTTCAGGGTCAGTGCTGGGCTAAAAGATGCAGCACTGGGTTCTCTCCTGATAACAGGTGAGTAAATTGGTATTCGTACTTTGGTTGATTTTAGAGGAATATTATAAAGTTCCAAAACTCCACACTTAGAAGAATTTCCAAGTGAAACCAGTCAATGTTAGCCTATGATGGAAATTCAAGTTACCGGTAAGTACGGTTAAAATTACTTTTCAGGACCAGTACTGGGCTGAAAGATGCAGCACTGAGGTCTCTCCTGATAACAGGTGAGTAAATCAGAATTCGGATTTCGGCTGATTTTAGAGGAATATTTGTATGTTTCAAAAATCAACACTTAGAAACTTTTTCAGCAAAAAGCAGGCAATGATATCCTATGGAAGGAAATTCAAGTTACTGGTAAGTACGGTTAAAATTACTTTTGAGGATCAGTACTGGGCTGAAAGATGCAGCACTGAGGTCTCTCCTGATAACAGGTGAGTAAATCGGAATTCGTATTTCGGCTGATTTTAGAGGAATATTTTAAAGTTCCAAAACTCCACACTTAGAAGAATTTCCAAGTGAAACCAGTCAATGTTAGCCTATGGAAGGAAATTCAAGTTACTGGTAAGTACGGTTAAAATTACTTTTCAGGACCAGTACTGGGCTGAAAGATACAGCACTGAGGTCTCTCCTTATAACAGGTGAGTAAATCGAAATTCGTATTTCGGCTGATTTTAGAGGAATATTTGTATGTTTCAAAAATCAACACTTAGAAGAATTTCCAAGTGAAACCAGTCAATGTTAGCCTATGAAGGAAATTCAAGTTACTGGTAAGTACGGTTAAAATTACTTTTCAGGATTAGTACTGGGCTGAAAGATGCAGCACTGAGGTCTCTCCTGATAACAGGTGAGTAAATCGGAATTCGTATTTCAGCTGATTTTAGAGGAATATTTTAAAGTTCCAAAACTCCACACTTAGAAGAATTTCCAAGTGAAACCAGTCAATGTTAGCCTATGGAAGGAAATTCAAGTTACTGGTAAGTACGGTTAAAATTACTTTTCAGGACCAGTACTGGGCTGAAAGATACAGCACTGAGGTCTCTCCTGATAACAGGTGAGTAAATCGGAATTCGTATTTCGGATGATTTTAGAAGAATATTTGCACAATGGTGAAGGGAGGGGGCGGGGCCTGAGGTGACATCTGTGCAAACGCGCCCCGTGGTGCGTTTTAAGTTGGGGGATTAAGTCCCCTTGAATCCTGAGGGTCCCTAGGGGCCAACTAGCCCACCAGGAACCTCCAATATGCGCCAGGGGGCTGCGTTGCAGAGACGTGTAGAGAGGCCACACCCCTTTTACACCTCTCTGCAACGCAGCTCTGTGGCGCTTTCTGGATGTACCTGTTGGGCTAGTTGGCCCCAGGGACCCTCAGGATTGAAGGGGATTTAATTCCCCATCTTAAAACGCGCCACGGGGCCTGTTTGCACACATGTCACCTGAAGCCCCGCCCCTCCCTTCACCACTGTGCAAACGCGCCCCGTGGCGCGTTTTAAGTTGGGGGATTAAGTCCCCTTGAATCCTGAGGGTCCCCGGAGTCCAACTAGCCCACCATATACCTCCAAAAGCACCACAGAGCTGCGTTGCAGAGAGGTGTAAAAGGGGTGTGGCCTCTCTACACGTCTCTGCAACGCAGCCCCTGGCGCATATTGGAGGTTCCTGGTGGGCTAGTTGGCCCCAGGGACCCCCAGTATTCAAGGGGAATTCGTTCCCCTCTGCAAAAGCGCCAGGGGCGCGTTTGCAGAGTGGTGAAGGAAGGGGCGGGGCCTGCGGGCCCGATCGTTTTGTTGTTGTTTTTTGTCCCCTGAAGGGGAGCTGTGTGGCCCCCTTCCTTTTTCCTGTTTTTGGGCCCTGGGGACCCCATCCCCCAGGGCCTTACCACTTTTTTTTAATTTAATTAAAAAAAAAAACGGGAAGGGGGCCGCGTGGCCCCCTTCCCTGGGCCTGTATTGGCCCCGGGGACCCCATCCCCGGGGCATGGCCTTTTTTTTTTTTTCTTGGGAGGGGGCTGCGTGGCCCCCTCCTCAGGCCATTTAAGGCCCCGGGGACCCCATCCCCGGGGCCGGCCTTTCCAATTTTTTTTTTTTTTTGTTTTTTCTTTTTTGGGGAGGGGGCCGCGTGGCCCCCTCCTGAGCCACTACTTGCCCCGGGGACCCCATCCCCCGGGGCTGGCCCTCTCCGTTGGGGACTGTGGGGGTCCCCAATCCCCCACAGTCCCGCCGGCTCCCCACGTCCCTTGGGAGCCGGCATTGCTTTTCCACATGGGGAGCAGCTGACATGCTGCTCCCCATGTGGAAAGCAATGTGCTTTGGATATTGGAAGAGAGAGCAGGTTTCCCTGCTCTCTCTTCCAATATCCAAAGCAGTTTGCTATGGCAGGACGGGAGCCGCGAGGCTCCCGTCCTGCCATAGCAAACTACAGTGTCCCGGGGGTAGGCACCCCAGGACACTGCAGGAGCCGGCCCTGGGGGTGGCGGTCCCCAGGGCCATCAAGGGCTCCAGGAGGGGGCCGCGCGGCCCCCTCCCTACATCAGCACAGTCCCGGGAGGTGGTGGTCCCCGGGGCTTCGGGGGTCCAAAACGGACCCCCATTTTAATTTGTTAGTGCCCCGGGGAGGTGGCGGTCCCCGGGGCGTGTGGGGGGCTGGAGCCCCCACACAGGTTCTTCAATTAATAAAAAAAAGCCCCGGGGAGGTGGTGGTCCCCGGGGCTGCGGGAGGGCTCAGAGCCCTCCCGCACCATTTTTAAAAAAGCCCCGGGGGTGGCGGTCCCCGGGGCTTGGGGGGCCCTTTGAGGCCCCCACACATAAAATTAAACCCCCACCATGCCCCCGGGACTTGGGCCACCCGGGGCAAAATACAATCGAGCGCGGGAGACCGCGCTTCGATTTTTTTCGGCAGGATTCGCGCACCCTGAGCGCATCCTGCCGATTTTTAAAAAATTTTTTTTTTTTTTTTGCCCAGGGGGTCCTTGTGGGACCCCTGAGCAAACCTAGGGGGTCAGGGTGTTTCTACCCTGCCCCCTTTGTGCGCTTTGCGCACTTGTTTCTGTCCCTCGGTTCTACCGAGGGACAAAATGGCTGCCAACATTTCCTGAATCGGAATGTTGACAGCCAGCTGACAGCCAATTAACATGCAGCTCGTGATCGGGACGGTGCGCGCAGGGTGCGCTGAGGGTACGCGGACCCTACTCGGCCATAGATATCACTATCTTTTTACTTTTGATTTTCTCAGCAACTACTGAACGGATTTACACCATTTAACAAAAAGGGTTCTTTCTGAACCAAGAACTACCTCTTTGCCAAATTTGGTGTAATTCCGTTCAGCAGTTCGGGCTGTAGCCGTGTCTAAAGTTTCCTATGGAAAATTGCATGGGGAAAACGCGTTTTGGGACCCCCCTTTTTCTCGGCCCCCGCTTGACGAATCCCCCGAGACTTTCAGGGTAGGAGCGGACCGGAGCGCCCCACAAAGTTTGAAAATTTTGCGAAGATACATCAACCGGCAAGAGAGTTATTTCAAATAGAATGTCGCGGATTTCCTATGGATAATAGGTTGTAACTATAACTATCTACTGGCGACCGCCAGTAGATAATATATATATATATATATATATATATATATATATATATATATATATGTATATATATATTCAACCAAAGATGCCCAAAGCATTAAGACGCACTCTGCAGCAGATCGTAATTTATTGGCAAAACCGGCATAGTCACACAGCTTAATTTGTCATGCCTTATGCGTTTCAGACCTCCTGGTCCTTGGTCACAGGCTGGGATTCAACTTTGCAGTGCCACGTGATTAGCTTCTTTTTGTTACCTCCCAGTGGGGCCTCACAGGTGAGTACAATTAGTATTGCATTGTGGGACATGTAGTATTTCCCCTTTATTTTGAAGCCTTACTCTGTTCTGCGCAGTTGCTCCCAAAGTGTAATTTATTGTTCTTAGCTAATCACGTGGCACTGCAAAGTTGAATCCCTGCCTGTGGCCAAGGACCAGGAGGTCTGAAACACGTAAGGCATGACAAATTAAGCTGTGTGACTATGCCGGTTTTGCCAATAAATTGTGATCTGCTGCAGAGTGCGTCTTAATGCTTTGGGCATCTTTGGTTGAAAATAAATGACACGGCCGTCCTGCCGTGAAGACAGCACCATCCCATTAACATGTGAAGAGCTGCAGGGGCATGGAACCTTCCGAGCCTCTTTGTCAGAGCAGCAGATGGGCAGGAAATAATTGTGGACTGGCGGTGACATGCAGAGGCCCACTGGAGGGCAGAGAACAATAAATTATACTTTGGGAGCAACTGCGCAGAACAGAGTAAGGCTTCAAAATAAAGGGGAAATACTACATGTCCCACAATGCAATACTAATAGTTGGCGTTGCAGCGCGCGCAATGTAAATTGTTTTATTTATTTATTTATTTCCTTAACTCCGTATGCCGGAGTTTACTACCCCCACCCTGCCCCTCCCCCGCCCCACCGCCCCGCAGCACTCCCTCGGCGAGCCGCGACTGTTGGTTACTCATCAGTAACTGAGTTGCCTCCTGTCACCTGAGGCCCCGCCCCCTCCTTTCACCACTGTGCAAACGCGCCGCGTGGCGCGTTTTAAGTTGGGGGATTAGGTCACCTTGAATCCTGAGGGTCCCTGGGGCCCAACTAGCCCACCAGGTACTTCCAGTAAGCACCACAGGCCTGCGTTGCAACGCCTGTAACAAATTGTGCAGTTGTGTTTAGGTAGTGTAGGGAGTCGTGCTGGGGGAGTGTTTTAGGGTTTAGGGTAGTGCAGTGGTGTTTGGGTAGTGTAGGGGGTTGTGCTGGGGATAGTGTTTTAGGGTTTAGGGTAGTGCAGTGGTGTTTGGGTAGTGTAGGGGGTCGTGCTAGGGGTAGTGGTTTAGGGTTTAGGGTAGTGCAGTGGTGTTTGGGTAGTGTAGGGGGTACTGCTGGGGGTAGTGTTTTAGGGTTTAGGGTAGTGCAATGGTGTTTGGATAGTGTAGGGGGTACTGCTGGGGGTAGTGTTTTAGGGTTTAGGGTAGTGCAGTGGTGTTTGGGTAGTGTAGGGGGTACTGCTGGGGGTAGTGTTTTAGGGTTTAGGGTAGTGCAGTGGTGTTTGTGTAGTGTAGGGGGTAGTGTTTTAGGGTTTAGGGTAGTGCAGTGGTGTTTGTGTAGTGTAGGGGGTCGTGCTGGGGGTAGTGTTTTAGGGTTTAGGGTAGTGCAGTAGTGTTTGGGCAGTGTAGGGGGTCATGCTGGGGATGGTGTTTCAGGGTTTAGGGCAGTGCAGTGGTGTTCGGGCAGTGTAGGGGGTCATCCGGGGGTAGTGTTTCAGGGTTTAGGGCAGTGCAGTAGTGTTTGGGTAGTGTAGGGGGTCATGCTGGGGGAGTGTTTGAGGGTTTAGGGCAGTGCAGTTGTGTTCGGGTAGTGTAGGGGGTCGTGCTGGGGGAGTATTTTAGGGTTTAGGGTAGTGCAGTGGTGTTCGGGTAGTGTAGGGGGTCGTGCTGGGGGTTGAGTTTCAGGGTTTAGGGCAGTGCAGTGGTGTTCGGGCAGTGTAGGGGGTCATGCTGGGGCCGGTGTTTCAAGGTTTAGGGCAGTGCAGTGGTTTCAGGCAGTGTAGGCGGTCGTGCTGGGGGTGGTGTTTCAGGGTTTAGGGCAGTGCAGTGGTGTTTGGGCAGTGTAGGGGGTCTTGCTGGGGGTAGTGTTTCAGGGTTTAGGGCAGTGCAGTGGTGTTCGTGCAATGTAGGGGGTCGTGCTGGGGATGGTGTTTCAGGGTTTATGGCAGTGTAGTAGTTTCGGGCAGTGTAGGGGGTCATGCAGGGGGTGGTGTTTCGGGGTTTAGGGCAGTGCAGTGGTGTTCGGGCAGTGTAGTGGGTCGTGCAGGGGGTGGTGTTTCAGGGTTTAGGGCAGTGCAGTGGTGTTCGGGCAATGTAGGGGGTCATGCTGGGGCTGGTGTTTCAGGGTTTAGGGCAGTGCAGTGGTTTTCAGGCAGTGTAGGGGGTCTTGCTGGGGATGAAGTTTCAGGGTTTAGGGCAGTGCAGTGGTGTTTGGGCAGTGTAGGGGGTCTTGCTGGGGGTAGTGTTTCAGGGTTTAGGGCAGTGCAGTGGTGTTCGTGCAATGTAGGGGGTCGTGCTGGGGATGGTGTTTCAGGGTTTAGGGCAGTGCAGTAGTTTGGGGCAGTGTAGGGGGTTGTGCACAGGGTGGTGTTTCAGGGTTTAGGGCAGTGCAGTGGTGTTCAGGCAGTGTAGTGGGTCATGCTGGGGCTGGTGTTTCAGGGTTTAGGGCAGTGCGGTGGTGTTCGGGCAGTGTAGGGGGTCGTGCTGGGGCTGGTGTTTCAGGGTTTAGGGCAGTGCAGTTGTGTTCGGGCAGTGTAGGGGGTCGTGCTGGGGCTGGTGTTTCATGGTTTAGGGCAGTGCAGTGGTGTTCGGGCAGTGTAGGGGGTCGTGCTGGGGCTGGTGTTTCAGGGTTTAGGGCAGTGCAGTGGTGTTCGGGCAGTGTAGGTGGTCGTGCTGGGGCTGGTGTTTCAGGGTTTAGGGCAGTGCAGTGGTGTTCGGGCATTGTAGGGGGTCGTGCTGGGGCTGGTGTTTCAGGGTTTAGGGCAGTGCAGTGGTGCTCGGGCAGTGTAGGGGGTCGTGCTGGGGTGGTGTTTCTGGGTTTAGGGTAGTGCAGTGGTGTTCGGGCAGTGTAGGGGGTCATGCTGGGGCTGGTGTTTCAGGGTTTAGGGCAGTGCAGTGGTGCTCGGGCAGTGTAGGGGGTCGTGCTGGGGGTGGTGTTTCAGGGTTTAGGGCAGTGGTGTTCGGGCAGTGTAGGGGGTCTTGCTGGGGGTGATGTTTCAGGGTTTAGGGCAGTGCAGTGGTGTTCGGGCAGTGTAGGGGGTCGTGCTGGGGGTGGTGTTTCAGGGTTTAGGGCACTGCAGTGGTGTTCGAACAGTGTAGGGGGTCGTGCAGGGGCTGGTGTTTCAAGGTTTAGGGCAGTGCAGTGGTGTTCGGGCAGTGTAGGGGGTTGTGCTGGGGGTAGTGTTTTAGGGTTTAGGGTAGTGCATTGGTGCTTGTGTAGTGTAGGGGGTCGTGCTGGGGGTAGTGTTTTAGGGTTTAGGGTAGTGCAGTGGTGTTTGTGCAGTGTAGGGGGTCATGTTTTAGGTTAGTGCAGTGGTGTTTGGGTAGTGTAGGGGGTTGTGCTGGGGGTATTGTTTTAGGATTTAGGTTAGTGCAGTGGTGTTTGGTTAGTGTAGGGGATCGTGCTGGGGGTAGTGTTTTAGGGTTTAGGGTAGTGCAGTGGTGTTTGTGTAGTGTAGGGGGTCGTGCTGGGGGTAGTGTTTTAGGGTTTAGGGTAGTGCAGTGGTGCTTGTGTAGTGTAGGGGGTCGTGCTGGGGGTAGTGTTTTAGGGTTTAGGGTAGTGCAGTGGTGTTTGTGTAGTGTAGTGGGTCATGTTTTAGGGTAGTGCAGTGATGTTTGGGTAATGCTGGGGGTAGTGTTTTAGGATTTAGGTTAGTGCAGTGGTGTTTGGGTAGTGTAGGGGGTCGTGCTGGGGGTAGTGTTTTAGGGTTTAGGGTAGTGCAGTGGTGTTTGTGTAGTGTAGGGGGTCATGCTGGGGGTAGTGTTTTAGTGTTTAGGATAGTGCAGTGGTGCTTGTGTAGTGTAGGGGGTCGTGCTGGGGGTAGTGTTTTAGCGTTAAGGGTAGTGCAGTGGTGTTTTTGTAGTGTAGGGGGTCATGTTTTAAGATGCAACACTCCAATACCTGACCAGTCTGCACTACATAAAACTGCAAAAAAACTAAAAATAAAAAGTGTTTTGCACACTTTTGTCATTGGGCTACATGTGGGCTACATCTGGGTAATATTTGTGCTACATTTGGGCTCTTTTTTCTCTGGTGGCCATCTTGGAAGACCTTTGTTATGAAGTTTCCTAATTTCCTCATTTACTGCAGTCTCCTCAGTAGGAAATGCTTTCAGTTTTTTACTTTGATTCCATCAAGAAGGCATTCAGATGTGTCTCACATTTGCCATAAATTCAGAATGTTAGCACTCTAGTTGCTCATTAGATCACTGTTGTAAAGCTACTGCTCACTAGGGAGTTAACTGGAAGTCTGCTGCTGGTATTGAAAGTGATTGTTTCAGTCTGCATGTCAGAATTTTCTAATGAAGTAGAAGAGGATTTGAGATCTCACTTAAAACATGCCCTCATTTTTCTTTCTGCAGCACTAACCATAATTTCTATTTCAAAAAGAACCCCCTCATTTTGTTCCTTTTTAAATTAAATGTTTTAAGTATTAACGGTTTATTCCAATCAAGATGGCTTCAGGTGTGCCATACTTTTGTCATAAGTAAGGCTGTTAGCGCTCTAGTTGTTCTTTAGAACTCTCTGGGAAGCTGCTGTAGAACACAAAGGCATCAACTGGCAGGCTGCTCCTGTTGAAATATAACAGGAAGATATTTGAGATCACACTTGAAACATGTCCTAATTTTTCTTTCTACAGCACTACCCATAATTTCTATGACAAAATGAACCCCATCATTTTGTTCCTTTTTAAATTAAATGTTTTAAGTGTTTCCAGTTTATTCCAATCAAGATGGCTTCAGGTGTGCCATACTTTTGTCATAAGTAAGGCTGTTAGCACTCTAGTTGTTCTTTAGAACACTCTGGGAAGCTGCAGTAGAACACAAAGGCATCAACTGGCAGGCTGCTCCTGTTGAAATATAACAGGAAGATATTTGAGATCACACTTGAAATCCTAATTTTTCTTTCTACAGCACTAACCATAATTTCTATGACAAAATGAACCCCATCATTTTGTTCCTTTTTAAATTAAATGTTTTAAGTGTTACCAGTTTATTCCAATCAAGATGGCTTCAGGTGTGCAATACTTTTGTCATAAGTAAGGCTGTTAGCACTCTAGTTGTTCTTTAGAACACTCTGGGAAGCTGCAGTAGAACACAAAGGAATCAACTGACAGTCTCTGCCCTTGTTGGATGTACATGTTTTACTGAGAATGTCAGACTTCATTCTCACATGACTGAGAAAGATAATGTGAATTTACAGAAAATATGCTCTCATTTTACCTTCTGGAGCACCTTCCAAAACTCTATGGGACAAGCATGTGAAAATAGTTTTCTCTCAAACATGATTCATGATATCCCAGCAGAAGGTTTTTCACAGGGTAAAATCACCTTAGAACACACCACAATTCCTGAAATTAGTATGGTACCATCAACAAATGAATTCTAATGTAACTAGAGTCTGTTATCACCCTTTATAGTTCTCCTTTTGGTAACCCTCAAAATCTTTGATTCACTACAATGCATTTCAATGGAGTACTATCATTTATATTGGTCCCAAGATGGCTGCCAGCAATTCCAGGATGAAGTGCTGACAGCCAATCAGATCTCTCGATGACATGTGTGGTTAGGCTCCGCCCAGATATATCTATCTTTTTACTTTTGATTTTCTCAGCAACTACTGAACGGATTTACACCATTTAACAAAAAGGGTTCTTTCTGAACCAAGAACTACCTCTTTGCCAAATTTGGTGTAATTCCGTTCAGCAGTTCGGGCTGTAGCCGTGTCTAAAGTTTCCTATGGAAAATTGCATGGGGAAAACGCGTTTTGGGACCCCCTTTTTTCTCGGCCCCCGCTTGACGAATCCCCCGAGACTTTCAGGGTAGGAGCGGACCGGAGCGCCCCACAAAGTTTGAAAATTTTGCGAAGATACGTCAACCGGCAAGAGAGTTATTTCAAATAGAATGTCGCGGATTTCCTATGGATAATAGGTTGTAACTATAACTATCTACTGGCGACCGCCAGTAGATAATATATATATATATATATTACCTACTGGCGGTCGCCAGTAGTTAGGTATAGTTAGGACCTAGTTTCCATAGGAAAGGCGTCTTTTGATTTGCCAATATCTTTGGCGCCGTTTGATGAATCTTTGCGAAATTTTCAAAACTAATGGGCGCTCCAGTCAGCTCCTGTCTTGAAAGTTTTGGGGTGATTCGTCAAGCAGGGGTTGAGTAAAAAGGGGGGTCCCAAAACATGTTTTCTCCATGTTAATTTTCTTTGGAATCTTTAGACAAAGCTACAGCCCGAACTGCTGAGCGGAATTACACCAAATTTGGCAAAAGGGTAGCTCTTGGTTCAGAAAGCGTGCTTTTTCTTAAATGGTGTAAATTCATTCAGTAGTTCCTGAGAAATTCAAAAATAAATAATATCGATATCTGGTCACCAAGGAGGATTCGCGAACACTCCCGAGCATGAGCTTCCTTTTGTTTGGCTGTCAACACTCCAAACCAAGAAATGTTGGCAGCCATCTTGTGACTGGGTAAAACTGAGTCACAAGAAAAAAGGAGAAAAAAGGATAAAAAACAAGAAAAGTGGGCAGGGTAGAAACACCCTGACCCCCTTGGTCTGCTCATGGGGTCCCATAGGAAGGGGTTCCCACAGGGACCCCCAGGGCCAAAAAAAGCCTTTATAAAAACTATTTTTGGCCAAATTCGCGCTGGGTGTGCAAATCCGGCTGAAAGTTTTGTTTCTTTTAGCTCCCGGGTGGGCCAGGTCCCGTGGGTAATGTCTAATTAATTAGCGGCTGCCCGTGGGTGCTGCCCGCAGCCCCGGGGACCGCCACCTCCCCGGGGCTTCATCAATAATGTGCGGGGAGCACGCAGCCCCCCCACAGCCCCAGGCACCGCCACCTCCCCGGTGCTTTATTTATTTTAGGGCAGGGGGGCCTCGCGGGCCCCCCCCAAGCCCCGGGGACTGCCACCTCCCCAGGGCTTCACTAAAATACGGGCGGGGTGGCCTCGTGGGCCCCCAAGCCCCAGGGACCGCCACCTCCCCGGGGCTTTTAGAAATATTTAATGTGAGGGGGCTCAAGCCCCCCCACACTGCCAGGGGACCACTCCCTCCCCGGTACACACTGTATGGAAATATGGGGGTCCGTTGCAGACCCCCAGCCCCGGTGACCACCACCCCCCCGGGGCAATGTACACATTGGGAGGGGGGCTGTGTGTCCCCCCTCCTAAAGCTCTCCTTCAGCCTGGAGACCACCACCCCCCAGGGCCAGCTCCAGCAATGTCCCGGAGTGCCCACCCCCGGGACATTGCAGTTTGCAATGGCAGGGCGGGAGCACTGCTCCCGCCCTGCCATTGCAAACTCTGCTTTGCTTTGTGGAAGTGAAAGCAGGAAACCTGCTCTCGCTTCCACAAAGCGAAGCAGTATTGCTTTTGGACAAAGAGAGCTGCATGTTTTCAGCTCCCCTTGTCCAAAAGCAATGCCGGCTCCCACAGGAGGCGGGGAGCCGGCTGGGACTGTGGGGGCATTGGGGCTCCCCCAGGTCCCCAACTTAAGGCCAGGCCCTGGGGGATGTGGTTCCCAGGGCCAATAGTGGCCCAGGGAAGGGGGTCCACACAGCCCCCCTGCCTGTTTTAAATATTTATCCTTTTTTTTTTTTAAACGCCGACCGACCAGATCCATATTCAGGGATATTGGGTTTAGGACTACTAGGATGAGGATTAATATTAGGATTTATCCATATAGTCCCCCATAAAAAATTGTATGTTAATATCTATACTGACACTATACTTAGTAACCAACTACCTCAAAAAACTTACAATGAATTTTAACATATTTAACATATTTAAAGTTCTTTTTATTGAGGTTTTACTATTATTGTGTTTGTTCATATATATTTTTCTAATGGTGTGATCATATTGTATTTTACATTAATATTGCGTATTTATATATATTTATATATTTATATATGTCATTTATTTATATATGTCATATATTTATTCATGTATGTATTTATACATTGACTGCTGCTATCTATAGTTTACAAAGACTTATTTTACCATAGTATGTTGTTTATGCCTATGAAATTGGTGTATCACGTGGGTAATTGTTTTTCACTTTAAATATCACACTGTGGCTCTAAAGCGCGTCATGTGATCAAGGCCGAGTCTGGCCGAAACGCGTCATGGCAGTAATGGTGGCTCACTGCAAATAAACGAAAAGTTACACCAAATCTGGGTTCGTTCTTCCGTTTGTTCCCGCAGGAACGTTGATGCGGAGTGTGGCGATATTTATACCGGGATCAGCTTCCCCGGTACTGGCGAACCCCCTCCTGGATAACGGGCGGAGCGGCAAGAAGTTACTTTCTGGCGGCTGCCGGAAATCACCCTGGGATCTCAGCACGAGAAACGCCGCAACCAGCCCCCGGATGCCCTTGAGAAGCTTCCTGCCGTCAGTGCAGCAGCGGAATACGGGTCGGAGGTCGCGCATACCATCAGCAAATCACAAGGTAGGAAGCAGTGGGGTATTATTCGGACGTGGAGGTGTGTAAGGAAGGAGCACCGGAATTTTGCAGAAGTGCTCTCGTAGTACGCTGTTAGTACAACAGCGTCTATTAGTATACAGTGTTGCCGCCATGTCTGCAGACGCGCTTAGGAGTCGCGAGGCAGCGGCAGAAACTATGTTTGAGGATGCCCCCAGCACATCGCAACAAGCGGTAGCTCACAACAGACAGATAATGGAGGGGCAAATCAACATTAAGCAATTATTCAAACAACTTGAGAAAGCCAAACGTACTGAGCAAGCTAAATGGTGGGAACACCGATCTCTGGACCGATATTTGCAAGTAGGACGTATTCCGAGGGGGCTACGTATCATGATTGCCCCAAGCTACGAGAATCCAGATCCCCAAATGCTTAATGAGTGGGCGGAATGTAATCTGGAGTCTTCGAAGCGTTTGGTGATAATACTTGTGAAATACGCAGAGAGTGACAGAATAAAAGCACAGCAACAAATCGATGAACTGGAAAGTGAAATAAATACATTTGAAATCACACCACTGAGCACAAAAATGCGTGAAGACATGTTAATTAGATTGGCCAAAGATGAGGAAACAATTAAGAAACGGAAAGTATACAAGTTTCAAAGGGACAAACAAGATTACGAGCAGGGCCAAATATTCACTTTTTCCAGGAAATTTGATTCAATCAAAACATCTAAAAGGGTAACCATTGAGGAGGGAAGATTAGCGAGTGAACAATCAGTTGCCGAATCATCGACCTCAATCTCTGATATCAGTTCCAATTTGGAAAGTGATTCTGATGCTGAACAGGCAAGATTAAGATCAAGGTCTCAATTGGGGTTTCGCAAATTCACGCTAGCGGAAGAATTGAACTGCCTACGGCAGGACCGCAGGGAGACATTACGCCCTCGCACAGCAACACAACTACCAAACAAAGACTCAACCATAAGCGCAGAGAAAGACGTAAATGTAACAAGTGGCACCAACAGCAATGTCAAAAAAACACACTACAAAAAAAGATGGAATCGCAAATAATATCAAATGCTTTAACGCAAAATAATACTGTCGTCAATCTTTCCACAATGAGTCTAAATGAAGCAGAAATTAAGTTGTTGGAGCTAGGTTTGTCTTACTGTCCACCAAACAATTTTGATTATGCCGAAACTCGAGTGGATGTATACAAGTTTGTGCGAAAGTTAAAACTTAGAAAATGTTATACCAACAAATCAAAAAATTGTAATTCCAGCAATATTCCTCCAACTAATGACAAGAGCAACTTAACAGCTGCAGATGCAGAACTATTAAGCAATCTACAGGAATTGGAAAAGGAAGGCAATGAAGATGTAGTCAGCTATGTAACTACTAACCTTATAACATATGGCACTGTCCAAACCAATTTCAAACCTAAATCTACATTCCAGCCGATTACTCTCAGAGACTCATTGGACATATTTAATGATCTGGTTACAACAGAAATAAAAAGACTAAAAATACAAACTGCCAGAAGTAAACAACGACAAGATTTTCAGCAAAGGGCATATAATCGACTCATGCAAAAATTACAGAAAAACGACCAAATTATAATCAGGAACTCGGACAAGGGTGGTAACATTGTCATATGGTCGAGGGATGCCTATATCAAAGAAGCAAATCAACAATTGAGCGACATAAATTGCTATAAAAGAACTAATGTCCAAGCTGTGCGTGCTTCATGGATTGAATACTACTCTAAATTGAGCGCCTGGAGAAGCACCGGTTTGATTAATATGGATGAATATAAGTTTTTAAAAAATGAACACCCTGTAATGCCTATTATGTATTTTATCCCCAAACTGCACAAAAATGCCACTACTCCGCCAGGGAGACCTATAATTTCAGCGATAGGTGGTTTTAGAAAATACCACCAAATACATTGATTTCTTTTTACAAGACTTGGTCAAAAATCTTCCGTCATTTGTGCAAGACACTGGGGATTTCTTGAGACAATTGGAGTTGGTAGAATGGGAACAGAACTGTTTGTTAATGTGTTTAGATGTTACATCATTATACACTAGTATACACCACAAAGATGGCATCAAAGCTACACAGCACTATCTAAACAGCAGACCCCTCCATCTTGCCCAGCATAACAAAATGCTCATTTCTATGATCACATATTGTCTAAACAATAATTACTTTTGTTCCAGAACCAAATCTTACAGCAGGTTCGAGGAGTAGCTATGGGAGCATGTTTTTCACCTAGCTACTCCTGCTTACTTATGGGCTGGTGGGAGGAAGTAACTCTAAAAAATGAATTCAAATCAATTGTTGATACTCATGTAAAAGTTTGGCTACGCTATATTGACGATTTATTCATGGTATGGCCTGGCTCAAAAGAATCAGCTCAGGATTTTGTGGGTAAGCTAAATCAAAATAACTTGAACCTACACTTTACAGCTACAATTAGCGATCAATCTGTATGTTTCCTAGACGTGGAGATATACATAAGAAATCTCAGGATGGAGACAAAACTTTTTCGTAAACCCACGGCAGGTAACAGTCTGCTGCATGCTGGCAGCCATCATCCTCAGCATCTCATCCACAGCATTCCCTATGGGGAGATGCTGAGAATAAGACGCACGTGTAGCAACGAGCATGATTTGAGGGAGGCCCAACAAGAGAGTAAGATCAGATTCCTAGAGAGGGGATATAATTCAAAGATTATCGATGAAGCAATATCCAAAGCTAACAAAAAAGAGAGAATGGCCCTTATCAATAAAGACAGAACTACCAACTTTCCCACCAAACAGGACAGTCTTAATTCAGAAACTAGACTTATCCTGACATATAGCAGACAACAGAATACTTTGCGCAGGATTATTAATAGAAATTGGTCAGTTGTACGGAGTGATCCCATTATTGGGACTTTACTGCCAGTGAAACCGAGTATCACCTTTAGGAAATCCAAATCTATGAGGGATACACTAGTCAAGAGTAGCCCAGAAACACTGACCACTAAAAATTGGCTAAACCAAGTCAGAAAAGGTTTTTACAAATGCAATTGTTGTCGGGCGTGCCAATATGGGGTAAATACAACCTCATATGTCTCCCCATTTACAAAGGACACAATCAGAATAACTAAACACCTGACATGTAAGACAGAATTTGTGGTGTATGTTTTGTGTTGCCCATGTGGGCTGCAATATGTGGAAGCACAAAATTGCAGGCCCACAAACGTATACTTCAACACATGCGGGCGATCACAAACAGTGATCCTACATATCCATTTGCACGACATTTCAAAGAAAGACATGCTAATAATCTTCAGGATTTTAGCTATTTCCTGATTGATTCCATTCTACCATCAAAACGTGGAGGTGATCGGGAGGCTAAACTTAGACGCCTCGAGACTAGGTATATCCTCGATCTTGATACGAAAAATCCTAACGGACATAATTCCAGTGAGGACTTTTACACGTGGCTTTAGTTAATCTGGGATCAGATTATACTAGATAGATTCCACCTGCAATACAAATGGAGATTTTTTGTTAAGAAGTCGGTAATTGGATTTGGTATTTCAAGTACGTAAGCTTTCTCTGTTTAAGGAGTTTTTAGTCAGTCAGCTGCCTCTGTTGTGTGTCCTTTTTTTTAATAACTTTTAATATAATTGGAAAATTCATTTAATCAATTTTTTATTCACTCACGTAGTTTTAATCTAGTTTTTGACATTTCCATGAGGGATGGCTTCTGCGATCTTTTATGTAAAAGGCTCAATTATTAGAATTGTGACTTAGCACTTTTATTGGCACTTTGCACTTTATAGATGGGTACTCTTAATTGGGTAGGCAGAACGAACAGTAGCTTTGGTTGAGTATAATTTGCGGCATTTTGAATAAACACCGACCGACCAGATCCATATTCAGGGATATTGGGTTTAGGACTACTAGGATGAGGATTAATATTAGGATTTATCCATATAGTCCCCCATAAAAATTGTATGTTAATATCTATACTGACACTATACTTAGTAACCAACTACCTCTAAAAACTTACAATGAATTTTAACATATTTAACATATTTAAAGTTCTTTTTATTGAGGTTTTACTATTATTGTGTTTGTTCATATATATTTTTCTAATGGTGTGATCATATTGTATTTTACATTAATATTGCGTATTTATATATATTTATATATTTATATATGTCATTTATTTATATATGTCATATATTTATTCATGTATGTATTTATACATTGACTGCTGCTATCTATAGTTTACAAAGACTTATTTTACCATAGTATGTTGTTTATGCCTATGAAATTGGTGTATCACGTGGGTAATTGTTTTTTCACTTTAAATATCACACTGTGGCTCTAAACGCGCGTCATGTGATCAAGGCCGAGTCTGGCCGAAACGCGTCATGGCAGTAATGGTGGCTCACTGCAAATAAACGAAAAGTTACACCAAATCTGGGTTCGTCTTCCGTTTGTTCCCGCAGGAACGTTGAGGCGGAGTGTGGCGATATATATATATATATATATATATTACCTACTGGCGGTCGCCAGTAGTTAGGTATAGTTAGGACCTAGTTTCCATAGGAAAGGCGTCTTTTGATTTGCCAATATCTTTGGCGCCGTTTGATGAATCTTTGCGAAATTTTCAAAACTAATGGGGCGCTCCAGTCAGCTCCTGTCTTGAAAGTTTTGGGGTGATTCGTCAAGCAGGGGCTGAGTAAAAAGGGGGGTCCCAAAACGTGTTTTCTCCATGTTAATTTTCTTTGGAATCTTTAGACAAAGCTACAGCCCGAACTGCTGAGCGGAATTACACCAAATTTGGCAAAAGGGTAGCTCTTGGTTCAGAAAGCGTGCTTTTTCTTAAATGGTGTAAATTCATTCAGTAGTTCCTGAGAAATTCAAAAATAAATAATATCGATATCTGGTCACCAAGGAGGATTCGCGAACACTCCCGAGCATGAGCTTCCTTTTGTTTGGCTGTCAACACTCCAAACCAAGAAATGTTGGCAGCCATCTTGTGACTGGGTAAAACTGAGTCACAAGAAAAAAGGAGAAAAAGGATAAAAACAAGAAAAGTGGGCAGGGTAGAAACACCCTGACCCCCTTGGTCTGCTCATGGGGTCCCATAGGAAGGGGTTCCCACAGGGACCCCCAGGGCCAAAAAAGCCTTTATAAAAACTATTTTTGGCCAAATTCGCGCTGGGTGTGCAAATCCGGCTGAAAGTTTTGTTTCTTTTAGCTCCCGGGTGGGCCAGGTCCCGTGGGTAATGTCTAATTAATTAGCGGCTGCCCGTGGGTGCTGCCCGCAGCCCCGGGACCGCCACCTCCCCGGGCTTCATCAATAATGTGCGGGGAGCACGCAGCCCCCCACAGCCCCAGGCACCGCCACCTCCCCGGTGCTTTATTTATTTTAGGGCAGGGGCCTCGCGGGCTCCCCAAGCCCCGGGACTGCCACCTCCCCAGGGCTTCACTAAAATACGGGCGGGGTGGCCTCGTGGGCCCCAAGCCCCAGGGACCGCCACCTCCCGGGGCTTTTAGAAATATTTAATGTGAGGGGGCTCAAGCCCCCCCACACTGCCAGGGGACCACTCCCTCCCCGGTACACACTGTATGGAAATATGGGGGTCCGTTGCAGACCCCCAGCCCTGGTGACCACCACCCCCCTGGGGCAATGTACACATTGGGAGGGGGGCTGTGTGTCCCCCCTCCTAAAGCCCTCCTTCAGCCTGGAGACCACCACCCCCCAGGGCCAGCTCCAGCAATGTCCCGGAGTGCCCACCCCCGGGACATTGCAGTTTGCAATGGCAGGGCGGGAGCACTGCTCCCGCCCTGCCATTGCAAACTCTGCTTTGCTTTGTGGAAGTGAAAGCAGGAAACCTGCTCTCGCTTCCACAAAGCGAAGCAGTATTGCTTTTGGACAAAGAGAGCTGCATGTTTTCAGCTCCCCTTGTCCAAAAGCAATGCCGGCTCCCACAGGAGGCGGGGAGCCGGCTGGGACTGTGGGGGCATTGGGGCTCCCCCAGGTCCCCAACTTAAGGCCAGGCCCTGGGGGATGTGGTTCCCGGGGCCAATAGTGGCCCAGGGAAGGGGGGCCACACAGCCCCCCTGCCTGTTTTAAATATTTATCTTTTTTTTTTTTTAACGCCGAGCCCAGGGGGATGGGGTCCCCGGGGCCAAAATTTGCCACAGGAGGGGAGCCACGCAGCCCCCCTCCAAAAGTAATAATAAAAAAAGCAGGGCAGGCCTCAGGGGATGGGGTCCCTGAGGCCAAAAGAGGCCCAGGGAAGTGGGGCCACGTGGCCCCCCTCCCGTCAAAAAACATAAATGAGGCCAGGCCCCGGGGGATGGGGTCCCTGAGGCCAAAAGTGGCCCAGGGAAGGGAGGCCACATGGCCCCCCTCCCGTAATAAAATAAAATAAAACATTTTTTTAAATGAGGCACAGCCCCGGGGGGTGGGGTCCCCAGGCTGAAAAAGGCCTCGGGAGGGGGGCCAAGCAGTCCCCTTCCCGTTTTTTAAAAAAAAATGGATCAGGCCCTGGGGGATGGGGTCCCCAGGGCCCACAAAATATTAAGAGAAGGGGGGCCACACAGCCCACCTTTTAATTAAAAATAAAGCAGAAGCCGGCATCTCGCCGGACGCCCCGCCCCCTTCCTGCACCACTATGCATACATGCCTCCGGGCACGTTCTGTATTGAGGGATTAAGTCCTCTTGAATCCTGAGGGTCCTTAGGGGCCAACTAGCCCACCAGGAACCTCCAGTAAGCCCCACACAGTGGGATTGCTGAGAGGTGGTCCGAGGCCATGCCCCTTTTTACACCACTC
Organism: Calotriton arnoldi; assembly: GCA_963921515.1. NCBI lineage: Eukaryota > Metazoa > Chordata > Amphibia > Caudata > Salamandridae > Calotriton > Calotriton arnoldi. Next base: position 40,477 of record CAWUFW010009911.1, on the reverse strand, counting down.
TGCAAAACCACCTCTTGGCACACTGCTGGTGTGGCGATGAGGTCTTCTTGTGTCCTGAGGACCTCAGGACTGTAGTGGACTTCTTACGCTAAGCAGCAGTGCGCCAGGAGGCGCGCTTGCAGAGTGTTGTAAAAAGGGGGTGTGGCCTCAGAACACTCTCAGCAATACAGCTGTGTGGGTCTTACTGGAGATACCTAGTTTACTATTTGGCCCCCAGGGGCCCTCAGGAGGCAAGGGGACTTCATCCCCCAAACAAGAGCACACCAGGAGGTGCGTTTGTAGAGTGGTGGAGAAAGGGGGCATGGCCTGTGTCCACCTCTCAGCAGTCCCACTGTGTGGGGCTTACTGGAGGTAGCAGGTAGGCTAGTTGGCCCCTAACGACCCCCAGCAGTGAAGGGGACTTAAATCCCCATTGAAGAGTGCGCCAGGGAGCGTGTTTGAAGACTGGTGGGCAAAGGGGGCATGGCCTGCTATGAGAACTTACCAATGCTGCTGTGTGGGACTTACTGGAGGTAATAGGAGGAGTAGTTGGCCCCCAAGGTTGTCCTTGGGGACCAACTACCCCTCCTGTTATCGCCAGTAAGTCCCACACAGTGGGATTGATAAGAGGTCTTCGTAGGCCATGACCCCTTTTCTCCACCACTCTGCAAATGCACCTCCTGGCACACTACGGGTTGGGGGATGAAGTCCACTTTTCTCCTGAGGGATTTTGGAGGCCAAGTAGCCCTCCTGGTACCTCCTGTAAGTCCTACACAGCGGAATTCCTGAGCACTGATTGGAGACCCAGCCCCCTTTCTACACCACTCTGCAAACGCGACTACCAGTTAAAGAAGCATTTGCAATCTAATAGATCTCGCATTTGCGAGAGTTAGAGCTATTGGCGTTGTAAATGTAAAAGTTTTTTACTAATTTTTTTGGGAGTGGAGTGGATGTATGTTGTGTGCAGTGAAATTATGTGGTATGTTGTGCAGTGAAATTATGTGGATAGAAAGTATGTGGTATTTAGTGTATAGGAATTATGTAGAGTGGGATTATGTGTTATGGAGAGTAATTATGTGGTATGGTAGTCTGTGTTGTGGAGTGGTACCCGCAGGTTTAGTCTTCCTCGTTTCCATAGAAGCTAAACTATAAACTCAATGAGACAAAAAAAAGAAGGGACCACTGATGAGCACTTCTGGACCTAGTCAGAGGTATGAGCAGGGCCACTAGAATTATGCGACTGTTTGGCTGCAACAACTTTTGCACTATTATACATTTGCCACATTTGCCACATAATCAATCATCTGCTGCATAATCTGCAGATTTGAACAAAAAAGCCTTGTTTCTAGCTCAAATGGCTCAAACGTTACCAAAAATGCAGCGACAAGTATTACAGCGTGGTGGAAGGTCCTTTGCAAACCTAGAATGGTCACCTGTTACTTATTGCTAAATGTGGGTGTTAAATTTGTATTAATGGTGTGCAACCCACTCTTGCTTCTTTCTGCGCCTCTCTTGCCTCTTTCTGCATTTCTGTTGCTTCTTTCTGCACCTTTCTTTCTTTTTCTGCACTTCTCTTGCCTCTTTCTGCAATTCTCTTCTACTTTCTGCACCTCTTTTGCCTCTTTCTGCTCCTCTGTTGCCTCTTTCTGCACCTCACTTGCTTCTTTGTGCACCCCTCTTGCCTCTTTCTGCACCTCTCTTGCCTCTTTCTGCACACCTCTTCCCTCTTTCTGCACCCCTTCCTGCCTCTTTCTGCACCTCTGTTCCTTCTTTCTGCACTTCTTTTCTTTCTTTCTGCACCTCTCCTGCTTCTTTCTGCACCCCTCTTGCCTCTTTCTCATCCCTCTTCCCCTTTTCTGCATCTCTGTTGCTTCTTTCTGCACTTCCTTTGCCTCTTTCTGCAACCCTCTTCCCTCTTTCTGCACCTCTGTTGCTTCTTTCTGCACCTCTGTTCCTTCTTTCTGCACTTCTTCTGTTTCTCTCTGCAGCTCTTTTGAATCTTTCTGCACCCCCTTTTCTCTTTCTCCACCCATCCACCCTCTTTTTGCATGCCTGTTGCCTCTTTCTGTACCTCTGCTGCTTCTTTCTGCACTCCTCTTGCTTCTTTTGGCACTCCTCGTGCCTCTTTCACACCCCTCTTCCCTCTTTGTGCACCCCACTTGCCTCTATCTGCACCTCTGTTCCTTCTTTCTGTACTTCTTTTCTTTCTTTCTGCACCTCTCGCTTCTTTCTGCACCCCTTTTGCCTCTTTCTGCACCTCTCTTGCCTCTTTCTGCACTTCTGTTCCTTCTTTCTGCACCTCTTTTGTTTCTTTCTGCAGCTCTCATGCTTCTTTCTGCAACCCTTTGCCTCTTTCTCCACCTCTCTTCCCTCTTTGTGCATCCCACTTGCCTCTATCTGCACCTCTGTTCCTTCTTTCTGTACTTCTTTTCTTTCTTTCTGCACCCCTTTTGCCTCTTCCTGCACCTCTCTTGCCTCTTTCTGCACCTCTGTTCCTTCTTTCTGCACTTCTTTTGTTTCTTTCTGCATGTCTCTTGCTTCTTTCTGCTCCCCTCGTGCATCTTTCTGCACCCCTCTTCCCTCTTTTTGCACCCCTCTTGCCTCTTTCTGCACCTCTGTTGCTTCTTTCTGCACTCCTCTTGCTTCTTTCTACACATCTCTTGCTTCTTTCTGCACCACTCGCGCTTCTTTCTGCTCCCCTATTCCCTCTTTCTGCACCCTTCTTGCCTCTTTCTGCACCTCTGTTCCTTCTTTCTGCACTTCTTTCGTTTCTTTTGCACCTCTCTTGCTTCTTTCTGCACCCCTCTTGCCACTTTCTCCACCCCCGTTCCCCCTTTTTGCATCTCTGTTGCTTCTTTCTGCACTTCTCATGCCTCTTTCTCCACCCCTCATCCCTCTTCCTGCACCTCTGTTGCTTCTTTCTGCACTTCTTTTCTTTCTTTCTGCACCTCTCCTGCTTCTTTCTGCACCCCTCCTGCCTCTTTCTCCACCCCCCTTCCCCTTTTCTGCATCTCTGTTGCTTCTTTCTGCACCTCTCCTGCTTCTTTCTGCACCCCTCCTGCCTCTTTCTCCACCCCCCTTCCCCTTTTCTGCATCTCTGTTGCTTCTTTCTGCACTTCTTTTGCCTCTTTCTGCACCCCCCCTTCCCTCTTTCTGCACCTCTGTTGCTTCTTTCTGCACCTCTGTTCCTTCTTTCTGCACTTCTTCTGTTTCTTTCTGCAGCTCTTATGCTTCTTTCTGCACCCCCTTGCCTCTTTCTCCACCCATCCACCCTCTTTTTGCACCCCTGTTGCTTCTTTCTGCACTTCTCTTGCTTCTTTTGGCACTCCTCATGCCTCTTTCACACCCCTCTTCCCTCTTTGTGCACCCCACTTGCCTCTTTCTGTACCTCTGTTCCTTCTTTCTGTACTTCTTTTCTTTCTTTCTGCACCTGTCACTTCTTTCTGCACCCCTTTTGCCTCTTTCTGCACCTCTCTTGCCTCTTTCTGCACTTCTGTTCCTTCTTTCTGCACCTCTTTTGTTTCTTTCTGCAGCTCTCATGCTTCTTTCTGCAACCCTTTTCCTCTTTCTCCACCCCTCTTCCCTCTTTCTGCACCCCTGTTGCCTCTTTCTGCACCTCTGTTCCTTCTTTCTGCAATTCTTTATTTCTTTCTGCATGTCTCTTGCTTTTTTCTGCTCCCCTCGTGCCTCTTTCTGCACCCCTCTTCCCTCTTTTTGCACCCCTCTTGCCTCTTTCTGCACTCCTCTTGCTTCTTTATACACATCTCTTGCTTCTTTCTGCACCCTTCTTGCCTCTTTCTGCACCTCTGTTCCTTCTTTCTGCACTACTTTCATTTCTTTTGCACGTCTCTTGCTTCTTTCTGCACCCCTCTTGCCACTTTCTCCACCCCTGTTCCCCCTTTTTGCATCTCTGTTGCTTCTTTCTGCACTTCTCTTGCCTCTTTCTCCACCCCTCATCCCTCTTTCTGCACCTCTGTTGCTTCTTTCTGCACTTCTCTTGCTTCTTTCTGCACCTCTGTCCCTTCTTTCTTCATCCCTTGAGCCCCTTTCTGCACCCCTCTTCCCTCTTTCTGTACCCCTCTTGCCTCTTTCTGCACCTCTGTTCCTTCTTTCTGCACTTCTTTTGTTTCTTTCTGCAACTCTCTTGCTTCTTTCTGCATACCTCTTGCTTCTTTCTGCATCCCTCGTGCCTCTTTCACACCCCTCTTCCCTCTTTCTGCACCCCTCTTGTCTCTTTTTGCACCTCTGTTCCTTCTTTCTGCACTTCTTTTGTTTCTTTCTGCACCTCTCTTGTTTCTTTCTGTATCCCTCGTGCCTCTTTATCCACCCCACTTCCCCCTTTCTGCATCTCTGTTGCTTCTTTCTGCATTTCTCTTGCTTCTTTCAGCATCTCTCTTGATTCTTTCTGCACCTCTCGTGCCTCTTTCTGCACCCCTCATCCCTCTTTCTGCACTCCTCTTTCTGCACCCCTCTTCCCACTTTCTGCACCCCTCCTGCCTCTTTCTGCACCTCTGTTCATTCTTTCTGCACTTCTTTTGTTTCTTTCTGCACCTCTCTTGCTTCTTTCTGTACCCCTCTTGCCTCCTTCTCCACCACTCTCCCCCTTTCTGCATCTCTGTTGCTTCTTTCTGCACTTCTCTTGTCTCTTTCTCGACCCCTCTTCCCTCTTTCTGCACCTCTGTTGCTTCTATCTGCACCTTTCTTGCTTCTTTCTGCACCCCTTTTGTTTCTTTCTGCACCTCTCTTTGCTTCTTTCTGCACCACTCTTGACTCTTTCTCCACCCCTTTTCCCCCTTTCTGCATCTCTGTTGCTTCTTTCTGCACTTCTCTTGTATCTCTCTCCACCCCTCTTCCCTCTTTCTACACCTCTGTTGCTTCTTTCTGCACCTCTCTTGCTTCTTTCTGCCCCCCTTGTGCCTCTTTCATACCCCTCTTCCCGCACCCCTGTTGCCTCCTTCTGCACCTCTGTTCCTTCTTTCTGCACTTCTTTTGTTTCTTTCTGCACCCCTCATCCCTCTTTCTGCACCTCTGTTGCTTCTTTCTGCACTTCTCTTGCTTCTTTCTGCACCACTCTTGCCTCTTTATGCACCTCTGTTCCTTCTTTCTGCACTTCTTTTGTTTCTTTCTGCAACTCTCTTGCTTCTTTCTGCATGCCTCTTGCTTCTTTCTGCACCCCTCGTGCCTCTTTCACACCCCTCTTCCGTGTTTCTGCACCCCTCTTGCCTCTTTTTGCACCTCTGTTCCTTCTTTCTGCACTTCTTTTGTTTCTTTCTGCACCTCTCTTCTTTCTTTCTGTAGCCCTCTTGCCTCTTTATCCACCCCTCTTCCCCCTTTCTGCATCTTTGTTGCTTCTTTATGCATTTCTCTTATTTCTTTCAGCATCTCTGTTGCTTCTTTCTGCACCTCTTGTGCCTCTTTCTGCACCCCTCCTCCCTCTTTCTGTACTACATTTGTTTCTTTCTGCACCTTTCTTGCTTCTTTCTACACCCCTCTTGCATCTTTCCCCACCCCTCCTCCCCCTTTCTGCATCTCTTTTGCTTCTTTCTGCACTTCTCTTGTCTCTTTCTCCACCCCTCTTCCTTCTTTCTGCACCTCTATTGCTTCTTTCTGCACCCCTCTTGCCTCTTTCTGCACCTATGTTCTTTCTTTCTGCACTTCTTTTGTTTCTTTCTGTAACTCTCTTGCTTCTTTCTGCACCCCACGTGCCTCTTTCTGTACCCCTCGTGCCTCTTTCACACCCCTCTTTCTGCACCCCTCTTGCCTATTTCTACATCTCTGTTCCTTCTTTCTGCACTTCTTTTCTTTCTTTCTGTACCTGTCTTGTTTCTTTATGTATACCTCTTGCCTCTTTCTTCACCCCACTTCCCCCTTTCTGCATCTCTGTTGCTTCTCTATGCATTTCTCTTGCTTCTTTCTGCATTTCCCTTTCTTCTTTCTGCAGCCCTTGTGCCTCTTTCTACACCCGTAATCCCTCTTTCTGCACTCCTCTTGCCTCTTTCTGCACCCCTCTTCCCTCTTTCTGCACCCCTCGTGCCTCTTTCTGCACCTCTGTTCCTTCTTTTTGTACCCCATTTGTTTCTTTCTGCACCTCTCTTGCTTCTTTCTGCACCCCTCTTGCCTCTTTCTCCACCCCTCTTCCCCATTTCTGCATCGCTGTTGCTTCTTTCTGCACTTCTCTTGTCTCTTTCTCCAACCCTCTTCCCTCTTTCTGCACCTCTATTGCTTCTTTCTGCACTTCTTTTGCTTCTTTCTGCACCTCTATCCCTTCTTTCTGCAACCCTTGTGCCTCTTTCTGCACCCATCTTCCTTCTTTCTGCATCCCTCTTGCCTCTTTCTGCACCTATGCTCTTTCTTTCTGCACTTCATTTGTTCTTTCTGCAACTCTCTTGCTTCTTTCTGCACCCCACGTGCCTCTTTCTGCAACCCTTGTGCCTCTTTCACACCCCTCTTCCCTCTTTCTGCACCCCTCTTGCCTCTTTCCGCACCTCTGTTCCTTCTTTCTGCACTTCTTTTGTTTCTTTCTGCACCTCTCTTGTTTCTTTCTGTATCCCTCTTGCCTCTTTCTTCACCCCACGTCCCCCTTTCTGCATCTCTGTTGCTTCTCTATGCATCTCTCTTGCTTCTTTCTACAGCCCTTTTGCATCTTTCTACACCCCTCATCCCTCTTTCTGCACTCCTCTTGCCTCTTTCTGCCCCCCTCTTCCATCTTTCTGCACTTCTCTTGTCTCTTTCTCTACCCCTTTTCCCTCTTTCTGCACCTCTGTTGCTTCTTTCAGCACCTCTCTTGCTTCTTTCTGCACCCCTCGTGCCTCTTTCACACCCCTCTTCCCGCAACCCTATTGCCACTTTCTGCACCTCTGTTCCTTCTTTCTGCACTTCTTTTGTTTCTTTCTGCACCTCTCACTTCTTTCTGCACCCCTTTTGCCTCTTTCTGCACCCCTCTTCCCTCTTTCTGCACCCCTCTTGCCTCTCTCTGCACCGCTGTTCTGTCTTTCTGCACTTCTTCTGTTTCTTTCTGCACATCTCTTGCTTCTTTCTGCACCCCTCTTCCCTCTTTTTTCACCCCTCTTCCCTCTTTCTGCCCCTCTGTTGCTTCTTTCTGCACTCCTCTTGCTTCTTTCTGCACTCCGTGTGCCTCTTTCACACCCCTCTTCCCTCTTTCTGCACTCCTCTTGCCTCTTTCTGCACCTCTGTTCCTTCTTTCTGAACTTCTTTTCTTTCTTTCTGCACCCCTTTTGCCTCTTTCTGCTCCCCTTTTGCCTCTTTCTGCACCCCTCTTCCCTCTTTCTTCAAACCCTGTTGCCTCTTTCTGTACCTCTTTTCCTTCTTTCTGCACTTCTTTTGTTTCTTGCTGCATGTCTCTTGCTTTTTTCTGCACCACTCGTGCCTCTTTCTGCACCCATCTTCCCTCTTTCTGCACCCCTCCTGCCTCTTTCTGCACCTCTGTTCCTTATTTTTGCACTTCTTTTGTTTCTTTATGCAGCTCGCATGCTTCTTTCTGCACCCCCTTGCCTATTTCTCCACTCCTTTTCCCTCTTTCTTCAAACCCTGTTGCCTCTTTCTGTACCTCTTTTCCTTCTTTCTGCACTTCTTTTGTTTTTTGCTGCACGTCTCTTGCTTTTTTCTGCACCACTTGTGCCTCTTTCTGCACCCATATTCCCTCTTTTTGCACCCCTCTTGCCTCTTTCTGCATCTCTGTTGCTTCTTTCTGTACTCCTCTTGCTTCTTTCTGCACCTCTCTTGCTTCTTTCTGCGCCACTCGTGCTTCTTTCTGCACCCCTCTTCCCTCTTTCTGCAACCCTCATGCCTCTTTCTCCATCCCCTTCCCCCTTTCTGCATCTCTGTTGCTTCTTTCTGCACTTATCTTGCCTCCTTCTGCACCCCTCTTCCCTCTTTCTGCACCCCTCTTGCGTCTTTCTGCACCTCTGTTACTTCTTCTGTTATTTTCTGCAGCTCTCTTGCTTCTTTCTGCACCCCCTTGCTTCTTTCTCCACCCATCAACCCTCTTTCTGCACCCCTGTTGCCTCTTTCTGCATCTCCGTTCTTTCTTTATGCACTTCTTTTGTTTCTTTCTGCACATCTCTTGCTTTTTCTGCATCCCATCTGCCTCTTTCTGCACCCCTCTTCCCTCTTTTTGCACCCCTCTTGCCTCTTTCTGCACCTCTGTTGCTTCTTTCTGTGTTCCTTTTGCTTCTTTCTACACTCCTCGTGACTCTTTCACACCCCTCTTTCCTCTTTGTGCACCCCTCTTGCCTCTTTCTGCACCTCTGTTCCTACTTTCTACACTTATTTTCTTTCTTTCTGCACCTCTCGCTTCTTTCTGCACCCCTTTTGCCTCTTTATGCACCCCTCCTGCCTCTTTCTGCACCCCTATTTCCTCTTTTTGCACCCCTCTTCCTCTTCCTGCACCTCTGTTGCTTCTTTCTGCACTGCTCTTGCTTATTTCTACACCTCTTTTGCTTCTTTCTCTACCAGTCATACTTCTTTCTGCACCCCTCTTCCCTCTTTCTGCACCCCTCTTGCCTCTTTCTGCACCTCTGTTCCTTCTTTCGGCTCTTCTTTTGTTTCTTTCTGCACCACTCTTGCTTCTTTCTGCACCCCTCTTGCCACTTTCTCTACCCCTGTTTCCCGTTTTTGCATCTCTGTTGCTTCTTTATGCACTTCTCTTGCCTCTTTCTTCACCCCTCGTCCCTTTTTCTGCACCCCGTTGCTTCTTTTTACAATTCTCTTGCTTCTTTCTGCACCTCTCTTGCTTCTTTCTGCTACCCTCTTGCCTCTTTCTGCACCTCTGTTTCTTCTTTCTGCACTTGTTTTGTTTCTTTCTGTACCTCTCTTCCTTCTTTCTGCACCCCTCTTGCCTCTTTCTCCACCCCTCTTCCCCCTTTTTTCATCTCTGTTGCTTCTTTCTGCACTTCGCTTGCCTCTTTCTCTGCCCCTCATCCGTCTTTCTGCACCTCTGTTCCTTCTTTCTGTACTTCTTTTGTTTCTTTCTGCATGTTTCTTGCTTCTTTCTGCACCCCTCGTGCCTCTTTCTGCACCCTTCTTCCCTCTTTTTGCACCCCTCTTGCCCCTTTCTGCACCTCTGTTGCTTCTTTCTGCACTCCTCTTGCTTCTTTCTATACCTCTCTTGCTTCTTTCTGCACCACTCGTGCTTCTTTCTGCACCCCTCTTCCCTCTTTTTGCATCCCTCTTGCCTCGTTCTGCACCTCTGTTCCTTCTTTATGCACTTCTTTTGTTTCTTACTGCACCTTTTTTGCTTCTTTCTTCACCCCTCTTGCCACTTTCTCTACCCCTGTTCCCCCTTTTTGCATCTCTGTTGCTTCTTTCTACACTTCTCTTGCCTCTTTCTCCACCACTCATCCCTCTTTCTGCACCTTTGTTGCTTCTTTCTGCACTTCTCTTACTTCTTTCTGCACCACTGTCCCTTCTTTCTGCAACCCTTGTGCCTCTTTCTGTACCCCTCTTCCCTCTTTCTGCACCCCTCTTGCCTCTTTCTGCACCTCTGTTCCTTCTTTCTGCTATTCTTTTGTTTCTTTCTGCAACTCTCTCACTTCTTTTTGCACCCCTCTTGCTTCTTTCTGCACCCCTTGTGCATTTTTCACACCCCTCTTCCCTCTATCTGCACCCCTCTTGCCACTTTCTGCACCTCTGTTCCTTCTTTCTGCACTTCTTTTGTTTCTTTCTGCACCTCTCTTGTTTCTTTCTGTATCCATCTTACCTCTTTATCCACCCCACTTCCCCCTTTCTGCATCTCTGTTGCTTCTTTATGCTTTTCTCTTGCTTCTTTCTGCACCTCTCTTGCTTCTTTCTGCACCCCTCGTGACTCTTTCTGCACCCCTTTTCCGCCTTTCTGCTCCCCTCTTGCCTCTTTCTGCATGTCTGTTCCTTCTTTCTGCACTTCTTTTGTTTCTTTCTGCAACTCTCTTGCTTCTTTCTGTATCCCTCTTGCCTCTTTCTCCACCCCACTTCCCCTTCTCTGCATCTCTGTTGCTACATAATGCACTTCTCTTGCTTCTTTCTGCACCTCTCTTGCTTCTTTCTGTACCCCTTGTGCCTCTTTCTGCACCCCTCTTCCCTCTTTCTGCACTCCTCTCGCCTCTTTTTGCACCTCTGTTGCTTCTTTCTGCACTTCTTTTGTTTCTTTCTGCAGCTCTCTTGCTTCTTTCTGTACCCCTCTTGCCTCTTTCTCTACCCCTCTTCCCCCTTTTTTCAACTCTGGTGCTTCTTTCCCGCACTTCGCTTGCCTCTTTCTCTGCTCCTCATACGTCTTTCTGCACCTCTGTGGCTTCTTTCTGCACCTCTCATGCTTATTTCTGCACCTCTCTAGCTTTTTTCCGCACCCCTTGTGCCTCTTTCTGTACCCCTCTTCCCTCTTTCTGCACCCCTCTTGCCTCTTTCTGCACCTCTGTTCCTTCTTTCTGTACTTCTTTTATTTCTTTCTGCACCCTTTTTACCTCTTTATGCACCCCTCTTCCCTCCTTCTGCACCACTCTTGCCTTTTTCTGCACCTCTGTTCCTTCTTTCTGTACTTCTTTTGTTTCTTTCTGCACATCTCTTGCTTCTTTCTGTACTTCTCTCACCTCTTTCTGTGCTCAAATGGGAAGTGCAAGCTGTCACGTTTAAAGGTCTGCGTGCTCTTGTGACTGAGGTATATGTCTACTTGTATATGTATTCTCACATGTGTTATGCATCTCAAGATGGTAGCTTAAAAAGTGGGTAGCTTCTTTTATAGGTGGTTAAATGTTCTCAGTTCTGCTCTGTCATTCAGTTGCACAGGCAGACATGTCTTATGTATATAGGTGTTATAGAGCCCCTCAAATATACTATTGAATACCCATATGCCCTGTATTATGAGCAGAAAGAAATACATACACCTTTTTGTACACATATTTACAGAGTATGCTGTTTGAAACACAGGTATTCAAGTATTTCCATGTTTATTTTTATGTAACATGTCACTCGGTAAAAACAGAGACACGCATGCATACCTTCACACACTTGGAGACTTACAACAGTGATATGCTTAGAATTGCTGTTTTATATTTGGTAGGTAGGCCTAACATTCTGAGCAGTCAACTAAAGGTGAACCTTCAAGAGAAAAGTGAGGTTTAAGACATCTTGGGAGAAGGATTAGTGATTAGGCTACTTTGTATGAGTATGTTGTAAGGTACAGTCAAAGTAGGCCTCTTTCTGCACCTCTGTTGGTTCTTTCTGCACTTCTCTTGCTTCTTTCTGCACCTTTCTTCCTCTTTCTGCACATGTCCTACCTATGTAGGCATATTTAGAAATTAGCATTTAAAAAACCTTAGAAATTCATTAAAAAAAACAGAGGTTTCAGGGACATTATAGTTAGGAATTAGCATTTAAAAAACCTTTGAAATTCACTGAAAATACCGTAGGTTTCAGGGACGTTATAGTTAGGAATTAGCATTTAAAAAACCTTTGAAATTCACTGAAAAAAAACATAGGTTTTAGGGACGCTATAGTTAGTAATTAGCATTTAAAAAACTTTTGAAATTCACTGAAAAAACCATAGGTTTCAGGGACATTATAGTTAATAATTAGCATTTAAAAAACCATTGAAATTCACTGAAAAAACCACTGGTTTCAGGGACGTTATAGTTAGAAATTAACATTTAAAAAACCTTTGAAATTCACTGAAAAAAACACAGGTTTCAGGGACATTATAGTTAGTTGGACATTTCACTCATACAAAACCAGAGAAATTCGGCTGTTATGGTTAGTTGAGATAACTATAACTCGAGCCCCCACAATGCACTGCTGATGATGTCACATATTGCATCACTTATGACATGGTCAGTGACATCACTAGTGACATCTCAAATGACATCACTGATGACATCACTGATGACATATCCACTTAATATCAGATAGCACCTCCTCACACCCTAATATAACCTTTGATACACCCTCTCTAAAACACAGACTACCATTTTCGAAACCATAGACACACAATTACCCGTTACTACATACCCACTCACTGATTCATAGGTCTATACACACATCCACTCATTCACCCATACAGTCACTCATACATGCAGTCACTCATCAATACAGCACTATCATATGCACTCATACACCTATACAGACACTCACACACCGCCACTCACCCATAGAGTTACTCACACACATAGTCAGTCATGCATAGAATCAATAACACTCCCATTTACTCACCTATACAGTTATACACACACCACCTTACTTATTCATACAGATACTAACACATACTTACTCTCTTACACAATCACTGACACAAGCACACACTCATCCATACAGCCACTCTCACAATCACTCATTCTCACATATAGTCATTTATATAGTCCAACACTCACATATACTGCCTTTCACATATGTAGTTACTCACACATGTACTACTGAGACATCCATTCACTCACTAACACACCCATACACATACTCACCCACCCACTCACACATCTATGCACAGAGTCACACAAGCTCCCACCCACCCACACAGATACTCAGGCACTCATACATATACTCAGACAACCAATCAATAACCCATATAGACTCTCATGTAGCTACTCACCAACCCATGCAGCCGCTTACACACCAACTGACAGACTGATACAGACATTCACACAGTTTAGTCACTAACCCATGCATTCAGTAAGACACGTTTAATCACTCACTTATACAGTTAGTCATGCACCTACTAAATCATCCATTCAGACACTCATACACCCACTCATTCTTCAATACACCTTGGCATATATATATATAAAACATATTTAAGCTTTACAGAAACACACAGTCACTGGATGATGTCATCAGTGATGTCATTTGAGATGTCATCAGTGATGTCATCAGTGATGTCACTGACCATGTCATGAGTAATGTAATATGTGACATCATCAGCAGTGCATTGCGGGGGTGCGAGTTATAGTTATCTCAACTAACTATAACGGCCGAATTTCTCTGGTTTTGTATGAGTGAAATGTCCAACTAACTATAACGTCCCAGAAACCTGTGGTTTTTTCAGTGAATATACATATATATATATATTTTTTATTACCTCGCAGGTAGTGACCAGGTAGAGGAGATAACACACGGATTCCTTACCTTTGTGAAACTCAAACAGCAGGTGAGACTAACTTGGCAATGCTCACTTAGCACCATAATTGTTAATTCATCTATACACACTGACACTCAGTATATAATTTCCTTACCATGCAGACTGTACCTAGTCCTGATAAAGAATCCATGGTGATGTTGCCTAACCTCACGCGTTCTCTGGGGATCGAAACGTCGATGCATTGTTACTAAGCGTACCAAGCCCAAACAGACATGCTCATGTGAGGATGCAAATCAAATGTCTCTTTTAGGGTTTTCTATTATATTTGGACGCAACAACTAATTCCTTTATGTATGTTTATTGTATTTTGTTGGATATTTTTCAGTGTTCAATGTGTCAGCACTTGTGTTATTGTTGAGGCACATGTATATATGTCACAAGCAGTGTTCACAGTCTGTACTTTATTCTTTTTGTATTAATTCAGAAGATATATAACTTTCTAAATATATCTATCCTTTATTTTCCGTTTAAGTAAACTGTAGTATTGTCATTTGTAATATGTGTCAGTAGTGTGTTTGTTTACATATCATGAATTGATGGTTCTAAAATGTAGGTGAAAATTTTGGTGGATAGATTTTACTCATAAAAAGTAATCACATGCTACATGGTAGAACCGTTTTCTCTATATTGCTGTGTTAGTAACAAGCAATGGTTTTATATTGTTTCTTTTATGTCCATGTCTAGAACATGGTTACCATAACATTATAAATTAATTCTGCAATGGCGCCGCGATATGTGAGCAAGGTGGTTTCACCACGAAGAGCGTCAGGAGCCTTCTGTGATTAAAATATAGAATTCTCACCCAGCGTGTCGGTGCCTGTTTCTTGATTGCTGTAAACAGGAGTGGAGCTGATATATGCATATATATGTTCACTAAAGAAACAAAGGTTACAGGGACGTTATAGTTAGGGTTAGATTCTACTCTTTAAAACCAGAGAAATTCAGCCGTTATAGTTACCTGAGTTAACTGTAACTCGGGCCCCGCAATACACTGTTTATGACGTCACATAATATATCACTCATGACATGGTCAGTGACATCACTGATGACATCTCAAATGACATCACTCATGACATCAGTGATGACATCATCCAGAGACTGTGAGTGTTTTTAAACAGTTTATTAGTGTTAAATATATATACCAAGGTGTATTGGTGAATCAGTGGGTATATGAGTGAATGTATGGATGACTTAGTGGGTGCATGACTGACTATATCAGTGAGTGATTAGGTGTCTCAGTGAATGTATGGGTGAGTGACTGATTGGATATAATTTCTGCTCGTAATATTTATAGAGTAGCACTCAGCAAAGCCAAGCGTGAATACGCTGACACGAACTGGAATGATTTGGTCCTAGCAGCCCAAGCCAGAGATAGTCGTATGTTTTGGCTTATGGTATCTAAGGGCAATGTGGAGAACCTTACTTCCAATAACCATCATATCCAACAGGAAGTCTGGGTGGATCATTTTTTGAGTTTATATTCTGATGATAAGGCCATTATGGACCCATACACTGATCTGGCTACTCCAACCATAGTCAATATTGTTTCTGATGAGACTACAAATAATCCTTCGTTAGCTTTTAGCCTAGAGGACACTGTGTCTGCAATTGGTAAACTAAAAGCAGGCAAAGCCCCGGTCCCGATATGATACCGGGGGATCTGTATAAATCAGAACCCACGATATGGGGACCATATATAAACCTTCTGTCCAATTGTATACTGGCTGGTGGGGACATTCCTGATTCTTGGAGGGGAGCAGAGGTAATAACTATTTTTAAAAAGGTGATCCAGCTGTCCCCTCCAATTACAGACCCATTAGTCTAATAGATAATCTACAGAAGATCTTTGCCAGGCAAGTTCTAGACAAACTCCAAGAATGGATGGACGCTAATATGGTTTTGTCTCCTGCCCAAGTGGGCTTCCGAGCTAAAATTAGCACGTGCGACCAGGCTTTCAGATTTTCCCTGATAGCATGGAAGTGCGTGCTACTTAGGAAACAGCAGCTCTATGTAGCGTTTGTGGACCTGCGAGCCGCGTTTGACTTGGTTCCGCGCAATTTGTTGTGGAAGACCATGCTTGACCAAGGTGCCCCGGAAAATTTGGTGTCTATGATTGCCAGATTACACAAGGATAATTATGCTCAGATTAGGTGGGGGAAAAATGGGGAATTGACAGAGAGGATTTCGATTCAACGTGGGGTGCGCCAAGGGTGTGTTCTCGCCCCCACACTGTTTTCCTTATTCATTAATGATGTGGTCAGTTGTTTAATGGGTTGTAAGAATGATGCCCCTTCAATGAACGACGTAAAGCCCCCATCTTGCTTTTTGCAGACGATTCCTTATTAATATCTACAACGCCCATGGGCCTACAGGTACTATTGGATAAATTCCTAAGTTTTTGCAAAGAGAGGAAATTGGAACTGAATACTTCAAAAACAAAATGTATGGTGTTCGGAAAAGTACGGGGTGGCATACGAGATGTTAAGATTTTGCAAGAACCCCTGGAGCGGGTAAAAGTTTTGATTACCTAGGCATAGGTTTGAATGAGACGCTTAGCTGGGAATATCAATTAAGGAAGAGCTTTTTAATACTAGGTCAAAGATCTAAATCAGTATTAAGATTTTTAAAACAATCGTATACTCAACCTCTCTCACCGGCCCTTGAAATTTATCGGGCACAAGCCCAAAGTGGTGCTCTGTATGGAGCAGAGATATGGGGATTTACTAAGGTAAGTAAATTAACTATCTGTGAGAATAATTTTGCAAGGGCTCTCATCTCGCTACCTGTTACAACACCTCTCATCCCACTTTTTGTGACCTTGGGTTAAAGAGAATAGGCGACCTGGCAGCCCTGAGACCACTGACCTATTGGCTACACCTATGGACTACTCCACAACTAATTGAATATCGCAATTCGCTTCGGGAGGTCCTAGCACTTAACGGGGCTAAACTATTACCTTGGTTCAGACATATCGCCAGATGGTGTAAACTATTGAACCTGATGGGCCTGTGGGAGCACCCAGAAAGGGCCACTAAACGTGACATCTTGACCCTTAAAGCAACGTATTGGAGGGTAGTAGGGGAGCATTATATAAGTAATCAAACAAGCGGACAGCTAACATCTAACTTTTTAAACATTAAATCACGCTTTCTGTTTGAATCTTTTCTTGACTTAATTTCACCCCCCTTTGCCAAAAGCTTGTATATTAGGTTTAGATATGGTAATCTGCTATTGAAATTTCCGGGGAAAGAGGCGATCGGCCTAGTTTTAGACATTTGTCCTGCTTGCCGTGAAGTTGTTGAAACAGAAGAACACATTCTGTTTTTCTGTCCAAAGTATCGGCAGTTACGCAGGAGATGGATCAGACCTTTATGCCTCAATCTGGGTGCTAGGCAGCACCAGTTTGCGTTTAGGATTTTAAAAACTGACACATCAGGGCCAATAGTCTTTGCTCTTAGCCGTTTTTTATTTTCTTTCTGGCTGATCCGCAAAAATTCTTATTAAAAGAATGATACGATCTTTTAACCCTTTCCCTTCTTATGCTGTACATGTATTTTAAATATGAAGCTTGGTATGCATGGTTTAGCATCTCAAATGTCTGGTGGCTGCTTTAGCACTCCAGTTTAGCTGACCAGGTCGTTTGCATTTATGTATTCACGTACCCGTGTCTTTTTAACCTGTTTTGGGATGTCATTTGTACTTGTGTTGAATGGTTTAATACTATTTTTAATTGTACATATATTTATGTTTTATTTTTGTACACTTTGATGGTGTTTTGTACAAATGACTGAATAAAGTTATATATGGACTGATTGTTTGAATGTGTGTATCTGTCTGTCAGTTGATATCTCAGTGGGTATATGAGTGTGTTAGTGGGTATATGAATGGCTATATGGGTGATCGATTGGTTTTCTGACTACCTCTATGGTTGTCTGTGTGTCTGTGTGTGTTGGTGAGGAGGTGTGTTACTGCCTGTATGGATGAGTGAGTGGGTGAGTCAGTGGCTGCATGGGGTAGTGAGTGGGTGTGTGAGAAGCTATATAGGTGAGTGAGTATCTGTATGGCTGTGTCAGTGATTGAGTGCTTGTGTCAGTATGGGTGAGTAAATGGGTATGTGAAAGGCAATATAGGTGAGTGACTGGGTATATGAGTGACTGTATGCGTGAGTGAGTGAATGTGAGAGAGGCTATAAGGATGAGTGCATGCTTCTGTCAGTGACTGTATAGGTGAGTGACTACGTGTTACTATTTGTATGAGTAAGTAAGTGGGTGTGTGTGTAACTGTTCGGGTGAGTAAGTGGCTGTGTGACTGACTGTATGGGTGAGTGTCTAGGTGTGTGAGTACTTCTATTGGTGACTCACTCAGTATGTGAGCATTTGTATGGGTGTATGAGTGGATATGTCAATGGCTGTATTAGTGAGTGAGTGAGTATATGAGTTGCTGTATGGGTGAGCGAGTAGATGTGTGTGTAGATCTATGAATCAGTGAATGGGTGTGTAAGTATTGGTATGGCTCTGTGAATCGGTTTGTGAATAGTTGGATGGGAGTGGCAGTGTAGGTATAAAAGATTATGTAGGGGTGTGAGTGTGTGCATCAGAGATGCTGTGGATTATGTCATCACTGATGTCATCAGGGATGTCATTTGAGATGTCATCAGTGATGTCACTGACCATGTCATGAGGGATGCAATATGTGAAGTCATAAGCAATACATTGCAGGGGCACAAGTTATAGTTAACTCAGGTAACTATAACAGCTGAAGTTTTGTATGAGTAAAATCTGACCCTAACTATAATGTCCCTGTAACCTTTGGTTTTTTAGTGAATTTCTAAGGTTTTTTTAATTCTATTTGCTAACTATAACATCCTTGCAACCTTTGGTTTTTTCAGTGAATTTAGATTTTTTTAAATGCTAATTCTTAACTATAACGGCCCTGTAACCTTTGGTTGTTTTAGTGAATGTGTACGTTTTTTTTAACTATCAGTCATGTTTGCAGAGAGGTGGAGAAAGGGGGCTGGGCCTCTGACCAGCTCTCAGGAATTCCGCTGCATAGGACTTACAGGAGGTACTAGGAGGGCCATGCCCCTTTATCCACCACTCTGCAAACGCACCTCATGATGCACTACTAATAGGGGGATGAAGTCCCCTTGGCTATTGAGGGTCCTTGGGGGGCAACTACCCATCCTATTACCTCCAGCAAGTCCCACACAGTAGGTTTGCTGAGAGGCGTTCTGTGGCCATGCCCTCTTTCTCCTCCACTCTGCAAATGCGCCTCCTGGTGCAATACTATTTGGGGGACATATAGCCCTGGGGAGGTGGCGTTACCCGGGGCTGCGAGAGGCATTGTCGTCCCCCACATTTTAAACAATTAGCTCCGGCGAGGTAGCGTCCCTGGAGGTGCATGGGGGGCTGGAGCCCCCCCCACACATTATAATTAAAAATAGCCCCAGGGAGGTGGCGGTCCCTGGGGCTGCATGAGGGGCTGGAGCCCCCCACGCATTCAAATTTACATATAGACCCAGGGAGGTGATGGTACCCGGGGCTGCGGGAGGGGTCATGTAGCCCCCCTACACTCCAGTATATTAGACCCAGGGAGTTGGCAGTCCCTTGGGCACGTGGGGAGGTTGGAGCCCCCCCACATATTTTAAATTACATATAGCCCCGGGGAGGTGACAGTCCGCAGAGCCCCCTGCATTTCAATCAATTGGCCCCAGGGAGGGGTTGATCCCCGGTACTGCGGGGGCCAGCGAGGGCCCCCTCATTTTTATTTCTAATTGGTTTGAAGTGTTGGCAGCCAATCAGATCTCAGGCATGAGATCGGGAGTATTCGTGGATCCACAAGGGCCACAGTTGTATATCCGAGAAATCTTTACATTGCTCAGGAACTACTGAATGAATTTACACCATTTAACAAACAGAGTGCTTTCTCGACCAAAAACTACCTTTTTCCCAAACTTGGTGTAATTTCGTTCAGTAATTCGGGCTGTAGCCATGTCTAAAGTTTCCTATGGAAATTAACATGGAGAAAAAGCATTTTGGGACCCCCTTTTTCTCTGCCCCCTCTTGACGGATCACCCCGAAATTTTTAAGACAGTAGCTGAAGTGACTGGCCTATTAGTTTTGAAACTTTTGCGATGTTATATTGGTACATTTTAACCGCTTCAACGCGGCCGGAATTTTCCCGCTGTGCGGGCGAATTAATCAGTGGGCGGGATTCGGACAGCCCCTGGCCGTCCTCCGCACACGCCCACCGTGACGTCAGACGGCCGGGGGCCATCCGCAGCATGGAAGGGGTTAAAACCATTATGAAAAAATATAAGTTAAAATTAATATTTTTTAAATAGTTTTATATTATATATGTGCATATAAACACACACACTTTCATATATATATATATATGTGTGTGTTTAAATTAGTAAATATTGAAATATATTTTTAAATATTATTTAAAAATATTTATTTTACGTTATTTTAATGTTATATGTTAATATATTTACGTTTTACTATTTAAACTATATGTATAGTCAAAAACTATATTTTTGTATATATTTTTATATAAGTGTAAAACGATATTTTTTCCAATCATTTTGTACTTACCCTTGTATATAAAAATCAATGTTTTGATCGATATTTTTGACACAATATTTTGGTGTAATGATATTTATGGTTTTAATATTGTGTCAGTGATCCACGAGTGATAGGTGATGTGTGTAGTTTGGAACTAGCCTGTTGTTACAGAGCTTTATTTAGGGAGATAGCTATATGCAGAAGTGGCATGGTTTCCAGTACATTGTATCTGTGATGGGGGACTGGAGTCTTTGGCTCACCTTCGTTAATATAGAAAGGTGCGAGTAGAAGTCTAGTATTAGATATTATTTCTAATGGGAAACTGGCCTTTTGATACTCAGCTTTGGTTAGGTGCACCTCTGTTTATACAACAGACTTGGTCTACTAGTGTATGGCATCTGTGATGTGGGAGAGAATTCTTCATCCTGAAGTTTGTTCATGGAAGAAGTTGCATATAGATTATTCTCAGCCTTGTAATAGGTAATGTATTTTATGAGGGTCTGGACTTTTGATGGAGAGTTTTGCTTAGAAGAACAACTGTATATAGAAGTGGCATGGCTTACTTAAAGGCGGTGTGTGTGTTTTGCAGGACTAGACTCTTGATCTGTAGCTTTATTGAGGGAGACAACTGTGTTTACGACAGGTTTGACCTACCATTGTATTGTATGTGTGGTGAAGGACTGGAGTCTTCAGGGTGACCATTGTTCAGGGAATAAGTTGTATGTAAAAGAGGCTTGGCTGAGTAATACATATTGTGTCTGGTGTGGGACAGCTTTGTTGATGGTTTAAAATGTATGTGGAGGAGGCTTGGCCTACATGTACATTATATGTGTGGTGGGGGACTGGCAAATTCAGGCTGAGCTTTGTTCAGAGAGAAAGTTGTATGTGGATTGGGCTCAGACTAGAAGTAGGTAATGTGTTTAGTGGGAGACTGTACTCTTCATAAGATAACTTTGTTAAGGGGCAGAGCTGTATGTACAAGAGGCCCGGCCTAGTAAAATGTGATGTATGTAGTGTGGGGGTTGCCTCTAGATTCAGAGCTTTGTTTAGGATGGCAGATGTATGTAGAAAAGGCTTGCTTTATCCGTAGATAGTATGTGTGGAGGAGTACTGGAGTATACAGACTGAGCTTTCTTCAGAGAGAAAAATGTCTGTAGAACAGAATTGATTGGCCTAGTATTAGGTAGTGTGTGTAGTGGGAGACTTGTCTCCCAATGTTCATCTTTGTTTAGGGGGACATTTATATGCAAAAGAGGCTCAGCCTAGTAACAGGTAATGGGTCTAGTGGGTGACTGGGCCCTTGATGAAGAGATTTGTGTAGTGCCACAACAGAATATAGAAGAGGCTTGACCTAGTGACAGGTGATGTGTGTAGTGTGGCACTGATGTCTTTATGCAGAACTTTTTACGGACTTCAGCTGTATGTAGAAGTAGCTTGGCCTACAAGTATATGGTATGTGTAGTGGGTGACCGGAGTATTCAGGCCGAACTTCAATAATACAGAAAGATTTATGTAGACGGCACTAAGCATAGTAATAGGTATTGTTTCTAGTAAGAGACTGGCCTGTTGCTGCTCAACATTGTTTAGGCAGACAGCTGTATATACAAGAGAGTTGGACTACTGCTGCATGGTATCTGAAATGGTAGAGAGGAGTCTTCAGTCTATGTTATGTTATGTTACAGAAGCTTGATATAGTGCTGCGACTCGCCCCAGAGGGGGCATCTCGGCACTTGGATAGCAGACCAGATAGGGAGCAACCATTAAAACAGCCGAATCTTGAGATGTCTTTTAAAGCCTGAAAACTCGGTGCATGTCCTTATATGAAGGGGGAGCTTGTTAGAGGGATGGGGAGCAAGATATGAAAAGGGCCGACCGTCGTATTTTAAAGTTTGAATACGACGTAGGTGGAGGAGAAGATGGCTTCTTGATCTGAGATTTCTTTTGGGAATATAAGGGAACAGTTTATCCTGCTGATATTCAGGTCCTTTGCCTGACCAAACTTTATAGGTCAGACAGAGCATATTAAAAATTGTTCTTTTCTTTACAGTTAGCCAGTGAAGGGCCCTGAGCAGGGGGACTGAAGGTATGCCCGGTGGCTGTTTGCTAACCAGTCTGGCAGCAGTATTTTGTACCACCTGCAATTTTGATTGGCAGGATTAGTTAGATGCTATGAGTAGCACATTTCCATAGTCCAGGCGACTGATTACCAGCGCCTGGATGAGGGTCTTCTGGGAGGTCAGCAGAAGCCACTGGAATACCCTCTTAAGGAGGCGCATTACCCCAAACCGCATGTCACAGGTAGCTATCATCTGATCTTCCATTGATAATTTGTTGTCTACCAGAGTACCTAAATTTCTTACTGTACTTTTAGGAGAGGGAGCTTGGCCAAGCTCAGGGGGCCACCAATCAGTTGTCCAAAGGGACTGCGCTTTTCCAAACAATACAATCTAAATCTTGTCCCCATTTAACTGAAGGCAATTCAGGGACATCCACATAGCAATTTTTCTGATGCATGCAGTAAAACGTAGTTTGACATTCTCTATGTCTGACTCAAAGGAGATGACCAGTTGCGTGTCGTCAGCATATGAAAGTATTTCAAAGCCACAGGACTTAACCAACTGAGCAAGGGGAGAGATACAGATTTTAAAAGGTGTGGGGCTCAGGGTCGAGCCTTGAGGCACTCCCCTGCCCAGGGACAGAGGCTTAGATTGGAAAGGACAAAGGGTATTTTTTTCAGTCCTGTCCTTGAGAAAGTCAATTAGCCAATTCAGTGCAGTGCCATGAATTCCCATCTCATAAAGTTGTTCAATCAGGATGGGATGAGACACAGTATTGATTGTTGCTGACAGATCAAGAAGAACTAGCATAGCTGGCATACCTGCATCCAGGGAAAAGCTGAGAGAGTCAACTACCGCCACAAGGGTGGTTTCTGTACTGTGAGCGGGGTGAAATCCTGATTGAGAAGAGTCCAGCAGGGGATGTGTC
Source organism: Calotriton arnoldi (assembly GCA_963921515.1). Taxonomy (NCBI): domain Eukaryota; kingdom Metazoa; phylum Chordata; class Amphibia; order Caudata; family Salamandridae; genus Calotriton; species Calotriton arnoldi. The sequence goes on along the minus strand of CAWUFW010009911.1, from coordinate 17,833 downwards.
TCTAAGCAAGTAGAGAGTTGTCTTTTGACGTGAGATTCCAGCAGCTTGCTGATCGAGAGCAAAAGAGGACAGTAGTTTGCCATGCCCATTGGATTGGCATGTGATTTTGTTTAAGATAGGTGTGATAAACACGGCTTTCCATTCCTTAGGCACAGTGGCTGACGATAGAGATAAGTTACATAAGAATGTCACTGATGGTGCAAGAGAGGTAGATAGCATGGCTGTGATGGTGGGGGGTGTTGTGTAGTTCCTACAAATCTATATAGAATCTGCGCGTTTAGACAACATAAACTAAGGGATTGGTGTCCAGACTGCTTTCAGTCACCCCCAAATGATATGTTAGTCTGTAGACCCACTAGCTCACAGTGCCACTATAAGCTCCCCAACCTTACCAAGGAGCAAATAGTTTCTGGCAACTATCGAACATGACAACCCTGACCCCTCAGGGAGTGTGGAAACAGTAAAGTACTTTTCGCTCAGTCACTCGTGCTTACTTTGTCTCAGAGAGATACACAGAATAAACAGTGGGGATGTTTTCATTAAGCATTTATTGAACCAGTGTCATTCTAGTATATAATATGTGTGCTGCAACAACCATTAGACAGAAACAGATATATACAATCACAAGCACCAACAGAGTAAATAAAAGGTAGAATTCTACCATGGTGCTAAAACAGTGAATATATGCAGGCATTTAGATACATGGTAGTAATCATCCATACTCCTAAAATGCTAACCCTAACTAAGTGTACCTAAGTGTACCTAGCATGTATGTAGGTGGAAATCCAAGAATCCCCCTAGGATAGAGCCAACCACATACCTGATGGGAGAGAATGTCTTGGTCTCGAGTTGGACAACCCGCAAAGGATGTCAGACCACTGCAGGCTGGAGTGTCTGCGTGCAGGGACTTCAGCACCTCATGTCAGCATAAAAGCTTCTCCTCTGGTTTGCCCTGCAAAGATGTCGTACTTATCTACCCGAAAGGTACCCTCAGGGGTTCTACCTAGATGTGAATGGTACTGTGGGCCTGTCGTCCAAGGTTGACGATAGCGGTGACTTTTGTACATAGTTATTATGTAGAAGATGGTAATTCTGCTGTGATATTAAGAATCCTCATGCATTATAAATTAAGCTAGTTTTCGAAGAAAACCACACAACATTTGTTCGGCACCTAACTAGGTAAAAGGTCAGTGCCAGAGCCGTTATGTAAAGCAAGGTAGGACAAATGTAGGTAAAAGGTTGTGTAGCTACCTAGGCCTATATTGGGGTACATTGGGGCTCTTAACAGGGAGACATAGGCCAACTGGAGAGCCAGATTTAGCTTTAGCTAAAAGAGCTAGTGATTGAGTATGTGTGATTGGTTCAAACCTCTCCAGTATAATCTGAGAATTGTTACTTGAAGAAATGTCCAGTTTTGTGTATATTGGCGCTGTAGCATTATTATGAAAGTTGCGATAAATGTTATCTATTTTTGTTTAGAAATGGATAACCAGGGAGTCATAGAGTGTTGGGGAAGCTATTGTGGCTGGGCTACAGGCAAGGGGATTAGAGTGCTCCTTTAAGACTTTAAATAGCTCTTTAGCAGAGTTTCCTGCTTGGTCAATTCTGCTTATAGTGTAGAGTTTTAGAGCTGTTTTAATTTTTGCATGATATGCACCTAAAGCTTTTTTGTATTGGTATCTGTCGAGGGCGTCTTTCGAAAACCTCTATGTACGTTCCAGTTTCTTACAATTTGATTTGTCGGTTTTTAATTCTGTCATGTACCAGGGGGCACTGGGTCGGGACAATTTAGTAGTGTGGGTTCTATTGGGGGCAAGTATATCAAGTGCCCCAGAAAAGAAGTCTGAAAACGTATCCAAGGCTGCATTAATGTCCGGTATATTGTCCAAATCAGGGGTCTTAAAAGAGGCTTGAAAGCCTGCTGCAGTCAGCTGCTTCCAACTTCTTGTTCTCACCTTTTTTTCCTGTTTTTCATTTTCGTAGAGGCAGATTTAAAGGAGATATTAAATTTGATTAAAAAGTGTTCTGTCCAGGTGAGAGGTTCAGGTGCGTTGATGTGTATGCACTGGGAAATAGAGAATAGGAGGTCTAAAGTGTGGCCTGCTGAGTGTGTGGGGCCTGTTTTTATCAAGTGGAGATCAAGCATTTTAAGATTAGACAGTAGGTTAGATACGCCTGGATTGGCTGCTAACTCGGTGTGGTGGTTAAAATATCCAATTAGAAGGAAGTTAGGCATGGATATCACATAAGGAGCTATTAGTTCTTTTCATCTGAGGCTGAAATCTTTCTTAGGACCCGAGGGACAATGCACTGTGGCTCCTTTCCAGATGTCCCCATGGGGGAGTTCAACTTTGTATATTGCTATCTCTGCCCAGTCCGTGAGTACTGTGTCAAGTAGCTGTAGTTTGAGAGTATCTTGAAAAACGATGGCTACTCCCCACCAGGTCTTAATTCCCTGTCCAATCTGACCAGTTTGTAATTGTCAGGAAGTGCAATGGGAACGCAAGGGAAAGCCCAGGTAGGAAGCCATGTTTCCGTAATAAAACATATATCTGGGAGCTGATATGTGAGTAAATCCCATATTTCTATAGCGTGTTTCGAGATGGACCTGGCGTTAAAATAGAGGAAGTTTAACATAGAAAAGTTTGATAGTTGCACCTTAGAAGAGTTGGCGCTGTCTGTAAGTGAGATATTTGAGAACTAAAGCTGTGTATTGTGGGAGTACAACTGCCATTGTTTCTAATGAGAGTAGATACTAGATTGGAGGTACCCTCAAATTTACTTTTCAGGCATGAGAATGGTCCCTCGAGGTTTTGGGCGTGGTCTGTCAGATTGGGTCGGTTTCCGAGGGTGGAGGGCCACCAGGTGTTGTCCCAGGTGGTGGAGGAGGGTCCAAGGACGAGGACCTCTGTCTTCTCCGAGTTGAGCTTTAGGCAACTGTTGCTCATCCAGGCCGCAACGTCTTTCATTCCTTCCTGGAAGCTGAGTCTGGTGTCTTTGGGGTTCTTCGTGAGGGAGAGGATGAGCTGGGTGTCATCGGCATAGGATACTATGTTGAGCCAATGCTGTCTAACGATGCTGGCGAAAGGGGCCATGTAGATGTTGAAGAGCGTGGGGCTGAGCGAGGATCCGTGGGGTACTCCGCAGTTAATCTCTGTGGGTTCGGAGAGGAAGGGTGGGAGTCTGATCCTTTGGGTTCTGCCGGCAAGAAAGGAGCGGATCCAATCAAGGGCGGTTCCCCGTATGCCGGCGTTGTGGAGTCTGGTGGCGAGAGTGCGGTGGGAGATAGTGTTGAAGGCTGCGGAGAGGTCTAGTAGAATGAGGGCCGCGTTGTGTCCCTGGTCAAGTAGCATGCGGATGTCATCGGTGGCGGCGAGGAGGGCAGCCTCGGTGCTGTGGTTGCTGCGGAATCCAGAATGGGAGGAGTCGAGAATGGCGTTCTCTTCGATGAAGGTGGTCAGCTGGGTATTGACGAATCTCTCGGTGACTTTGGCTGCGAAGGGAGGGAGAGAGATGGGACAGTAGTTTTTCAGGTCCGTCGGGTCCGCCGAGGGTTTCTTGAGGAGGGGCTTGACCTCTGCCTGCTTCCAGTCATCGGGGAAGTTGCCGGATTCGAAGAAGGCGTTGATGGTCCGGCATAGTTCGGGTGTTATGGCAACAGCGGCTCTGTGGTAGCTGTGCGGCGGGCAGGGGTCCGTGGGGGCTCCTGAGTGGGTGTTCATCATGGTCGTGGCGGTATCCTCGGTGGTAGCCGGTTTCCAGGTGGTGATGGTGGGCTGGTTGTCGATGGGGGTGGGGAAGGTGGTGTCTGGAGTTTGTTCGCTGAAGTTGTCGTAGAGGGCCTTGATTTTCAGGTGGAAGTAGGAGCTGAGTTTGTTGCAGAGGTCCTGGGAAGGTGTGACATCCGTGGCTTCGCTGGGGGGTTTGGTGAACTGCTGTATGACGTTGAAGAATTCCTTTGCGTTACTGGCATTGGTGTGGATTTTGTTCTGGATAAAGGTCCTCTTGGTGTCTCTTATGTGCTGGTGGTATTCAGTCATGGCGTTTCTGTAGGTGTTCTGGTCCTCGGTGGTTTTCCTGTGTCTCCAGAGTTTCTCGAGGAGTCTGCAGGAGTGCCTGGCTTCCTGGAGGTCGGTGGTGAACCAGGTGGCCTTCAGGGGGCGTTGTCTGGCGGGGTGGCGGAGGGGTGCGAGCTTGTCTGCGCAGCTGGTGATCCAGCAGTGTAGTTCTTTGGCTGCAGAGTTGGCGTCGGTCGTGGCGGAGGGGGGAGTCATGGCAGAGGGTGGTGTTGAGGTGCTCCTCTGTGACCTGGCTCCAGTACCTTCATGGCGGGCGCGGGGCGGGCTTGGGTGCGGTGGTAGTGTTGAAGGTGAAGTGTACACAGTGGTGGTCTGTCCAGAGGGGTTGCGAGGTGTGGCTGAAGTGGATGTTTGTCCCTCCTGCGAAAATGGGGTCGAGGATGTGTCCGACCTTGTGAGTGGGGGTGGTGAAAGAGACTTTGCCTACTAAAAGGAGGTGTGCATGCTGGGTGACTAGACTATTATTCATCGTTGCTTAGCAGGGCAGCTGTATGCACAAGAGGCTCAGCCTAGTAATAGGTAATGTGTCTAGAAGAGGACTGGCCTATTTGGTGCAGAGCTTTTTAGGGTCACACCTATATATAGAAGTGGCATGGCCTAGTAATAGGTGATGTGTGTAGTGTGGTACCTCTTCATGCAGAGCTTTCTTTAGGGGCAAAACTGTATGTAGAAATGGCTTGAACTAGTAATAGGTGATGTGTATAGTGTGGCACTGTCCTCTTCATGCAGAGCTTTGTTTAGGGAGACAGCTCTATGTAGAAGTGGCTTAGCCTACCAGTATATGTGATGGAGGACTGGAGTCTTCAGGCTGAGCTTTGTTCAGAATGCACTTTGCATGAAGAGGACACTTGGCTTAGTAATAGGTAATGTGTCTGGTGGAGTACTGTCCTCTTTATATTGTGCTTTGTTTAGGGGGTCAACTATATGTCTCTGCCTAATAAAAAGTAGTGTGTGTTGTACTGTACAAAAAATTGCACTCTTCCACCACAGAAACCCCCTATTACTTTTCAAGGGCTCTTTGAAGGACAGCTTTCGAACTGCAATGAGCTCTTCTCACCCAGACCACTACCCCACCACAAACACAAGCTACACCTAGCCAAGCCTCTACAACAAAAAGATTTTGACCTGGACAAACCACTTCTCTGAGAGTCCAGACCCCTACCATATATGTCAGGTACTTGTTAGCAATGCTTCTCTTAAATATAGACTGCACCCTAACCAGAGGTCTTTATGCCAATGCTAGTTCCCCACCAGACAATTTAACTATTAATTGGACAAGCCTCTTCTACATCTACCATTCACGTCAAAATAGCTCATCATTGAGAGACCTGTACCCTACCACACATATCACTTATTAGATTCCCAAAACTCTTCAACATACAGTTTTCACCCTGAACACAACTATTGCATAGAGGCCAGTCCTCCCTGCAAAGAAATCATCTAATAAAGGGCCAATTCCCTTATACATTAACTTTTACACCTGATGTGATTTCTTTACAGAGAGTCTGCCATCTTAGCATTACAACATATTATGTTACAACTACAAAGAGCCTTCTTCTTTAAACATTTTTAACATTATCATAGAGATAATTTGTTTGCATTAGTCCAATGTGTTTGATATTCTACGTTTATCTTTAGCACACATAATTACCTACTACATACTAAGAATTCTTAAGCATAAAGCATAAACCTGCAACATTACAGACATATGTACATAATATATCAAATATAAATTAGCTCAAACCTCATAACCCTAATAAATGTTGAAAAAATAATACACTTATATTCTGTATCAGTTCTATTCATCAACTCCAATTATAATTACTAACATTAAAAGACAATAAATGCGCAAAAAGTTGGCTAATAATTGTTCATCTAAAGTACTAAACAATCATTAAAAAAAGCAGCACTTTAAACAAATAGAGAAAATATATATCTATACTGATCTGTGAATTGCTCCTGCATTTAGCAAGTACATAGAACATTTCAGGTCACATTCAAGACATTGCTCATGGTATAAAAGTAATGTACACATTGGCAAAAGTGTAAAAAATATATATTCAGTACAGGACCCGTCATTGACTGCTGGTGAGCCAGGCTTCACCGGTCACACCAAGAAATACATGCCCCAGACTCCTCCAGGCAGCTTCACCCGGCCCACAGCTCAGCACCATTTAAGGTGCCTTCATCACCAGAGGCACTGGACGCACCATTGACTGCTGGTGAGCCAGGCTTCTTCGGGCATCCCAAGGACTACACACTCCAGACTCCTCCTGGCTCCTCCACCCGGCCTTCTGCCATTTAAGGTGCCTTCATCATCTGTGACGTGGGACATGTGCATAGCGATACCAAAGGTGATGATGGACGGAGCGTTAGAGCAAATCAAACACTCACCCCCAGTCAACTGATCTGGGTTTAATCCATCATCATTCTTTAGCTCACTCCACCACCCCAGTTCAGACATGGCCATATGCAAATCAGTCTGACCCTGTGCCTCATGGGAACAGTCCAGCCCGAACTGCCAAGCCATGTCTTCCCTGGACCGGAAACAAGCATCCTGGGACCGGTTTCTGGCTAATCAGCCGTCATCAGCCAGGCTAGCTTGAATCCAGTGGCAAAGTGACAAGGGACCCACGTCTGGGCATACCCTGCCAACTTAGGGCGAACAAAGCGATACCAAAGGTGATGATGGACGGAGCGTTAGAGCAAATCAAACACTCACCCCCAGTCAACTGATCTGGGACATGTGCATGGCATGCGCTAGACACACCTGGGCGAAGACTAGGCCAAGAACTTTCCTGTTTGCGCTCGTCCATGGCCCAGAGAGGATGGGCTCAGCCAGCCTCTTGGCCCCCATGTTTTTAGATTCCTTTGGACCTCTGAGAACTACTCAAACGTGGGTAAGTGAAAATCTTCAACACCGATAATGCCTTCCAAGGCTAGTCCTTTAACTGCTACCATAACAAGTTTTCTTACAAACTCTATGGGTGCTCTTAACTCGGAGATAGAATGTGCAGAATAAAGACTGGAATGTAACCAAAAAAGCATTATTAATGGGCGTGGGCAGTGGTGCAGTATCAGACTCAGCTCTTTTTTGCCCAGTTAACACATCTAAGCAGGAAGGACAAATAAGGGAGGCATCCAACCCACATGTTTTTAATGGGGATTTATCGATTGATTCTAATAACATTCTGACTAACAGTAACGAACTTAAGGAATCAACGCCACTTAAAAAGAAAAAAGGTAATGGACAGCCGGCTAATTCTTGTCTGAGGAGACTGCCTGTCAGACCTAAAACACCATAATTGCCAGTGATTAACACAGCCTTCTCAAATAACGAATGTGGGCCAGAAGCTATGCCAACACAACTGCTACGCAAGGGCCATGGTGAAGGTCCTCCCAAAAATGAGCTCTTTAAGGCGGTCGAGGGAGCCCTAGTAAAACTATTTGATCCTGCTCCTGCTGTTCTGGGGGTATAGATTCCACACTCAAGTTGCTACTAGATCAAGGGATTGATAAGGCAGTAACTAGTGGCACGGGGAGCATGGGCCCTCTATGTAGTGTTAATGACACTAGACCCATGGATGGTCCCTCTGGAAATTAGAGAACTATGGTAAATTAATTTCTACTGTTAAACGGCACAGCAAAGCCCACTTGCGCTAACACAGCATGCAGTAATCCACCTCTTTGGCTTAGTAACATCCCGCAAGCAGGACACATGGAGCCCACCTCCCTTTCACCAAAATAAGATGCAAGAAGGGCATGGGTGGACAATCCCATTTATGTAGGTCCTGATGCCGGGCAACACAACAAGGCTTTGCAATCACCCCCAGATGCCACACCTCTTGCAAACGTGCTAAAAAATGTCCCGGCTCTACACCCAAATCAAGCTGAGGGTTAAATTAAAAAACAAAGTTGTGCATTGGCTGGCCAGAACACGGTCTTCTACAGCTGTTATACTTTGTATAATGACACATTCAGAGAGTCCTCTGTGTGTGTACTAGCCCTGAAGGGGAGTCAGGGTTCTCACTGTTATTAATTTTAGGGACCCTCAGCTAGTGGAGTCTTTACTCCACAGGTTGTCCTGTGTCAGAATGTTACAGAGTAGCATTAGGGTGATCCTCGTTGTGATTTCTATAAACCTACCAATGTTGCAACCCCAGGTTCACTGCTTCCTCAGTACCAATATGCAGACTATATATCATCCCAACCTACACTCGTTTTACACCACTAGACTAAGTAGATTGACTCAAAAAAAGATGAGGCCAGCAGGAGAAGGGTTACTGGTGAGACAGCCTAAGGGTCATAAGCATATGATGGCAACAAAGGGGCAAGTATCCTTTGAAAGGGATAAATGTAACTCCTGTTCTGTGACTAGACAAGGTCTGGCTGAAAGGGATGCAGTTTTCCCCTTATCTGAATGAAAAAACCCTGGCTATAGCCCTTTCTGTGGAAGAGGTAAAGGATATTATTGTCATAGCTCTGTTACTGTGGACATGTTATCGCAATCCGAAAATGTAGCAACTACCAGAGCACAGACTGTAGTAACTGCATCAGATTTTGATTTGTCTATTTTGGAATGTTGCTAGCCTTCTGAGTAGGTTGAAGGATGTGGAATGGAATTAATTGCTAAAGCAATACCATATTGTGTATTTGCAGGAGGCCTGGGCCTGCAGTACAATATACATTGTTGGGTTTGCCTCTATGTCAACTCCAGCTGCTTATCCCAGATAAGGCCATCACAAGGGTCGGCTGCTAACCTTGGTCTCTGTGTCATCAGAAAGCAGGATTTTTAAAACGTACTGGGATTAACCTAAGGTCCTAATTATTTGTTTGACTTGTACTGCTATAGCAAACAATCGTTATTATCAATTTTCATAAAACTATTTTAATTCTCATAACGCAGATATAGTAATCTCACTTGATCAGACTCTTAGCAAGGTACTTGGAGAGTTAAAGGGGGATTATGCTGTAATCTTCGGGGTGGGAATTTCACAGAAGGCTCTGTTAAATTTCAAGAAATTCTGTTTGCGGCACGATGGGTGTGACAATGTGGATCTTTTGATCTTTGAAAATTACTCATGTGGTGAAGTTCTAAATACAATCTTGAGCAAGCACTATCTCACGCTCAAATTGGATTTTACACCAGCTCCAGACGAGAAATATGTTACTTTTCCTGGGAAGGGGTCTGGCAGTATGATTGATTTTATCGCTATTTCAGTCAGATGGAGCAACAAGGTTGCCCGCTTTTCCATCCTCCAGAATGGCATGAGTGACCACAATCCCTTGGCACTATGCATGCTTATGGGCCATGCACAGCTACAGTATACTCAATTCATTTTACCATTAGAGATTAGCAACACCATGGGCGTTCTGTGAAAATGGGCCACTGTAGATTCCTGATATTTTTTGACCAAGCTTGTGGCTAGGAAAAGGGAGCAGCTGATGACATGCCTGGAGCCAGGGGTAGACCTCTCTAGTATGCTCATGGCATTTAAGGAGATTAACAAAACTGTGACTGGACCTCTAACTATAACAGTGTCCCGTGGGGAGGCTAGAATCCAGAAATGAAGCAAAAAATGATGAGCAGATTTACACCAACTAATAAGTAAGGATCTAACTTACTGCCAAATTTGGTGTAATTCATTCAGTTGGTTTTTCTGTAGAACTTCCCAAAATTTCCTGTGGGACTTAACATGGGAAAATTACATTTTGGGAAAGGAACTGAGGTGGAAGATTGCTTTTGTGAAGATTCGTCAAATGCCGAAATGTAAAAAATCGTCATGAAACTTTCCAAAAACAAAAGTTCATCATCCTTGGCTCCTTCCTAGAGAGTTTTGGGAAGATCTATCTAGTGGGGGCTGAGAAAAATGAGGGGCCCCAAAAATAAATAGGAAAATTAAACACAGCTACAGCTAAAACAGCTGAATGGAATTATACCAAATTTAGCCGAAGGTTAGGTTTTGAGCCAGAAAGCAAGCTTTTTGTGATTTGGTGTAAACCTTTTCAGTGGATTTGAAGAAATTAAGGTTCAAAATGTATGCATATTCATGCCGCAGAGTATCCGCAAAGCCAAAAGATCTTGAGACAAGATCTCATTGGCTACCACCACATTAACAAAGATGTGTTGGCAGCAATTTTAGGACTCAGGGACTCAGTGCCCTATCCTGAATAAAAAAGAAAAAAACCATATAGGGGACAGGGTAAGGATACCCTCTCACCCTCTAGGCTTAGTGGGGGGGTCCAAGAGGGACTCCGCCAAAACCCCAAAAAATATTTTTTTATTTACGTCATGGATCCATCCAAGATCCATAGATTCATAGGGAAATGAGCCCCCGGGATGGGCCAGTGCCTTTGGGGATGACAGTTCCATTATTTATGGGGAAGGGGTGCAGAGCTCCCTACCTGAAGCTTTTTCCTCATCCCCTGGAGCTGCATATCCTTAATAGGTGCTGGGGTGCATGTCCCCCTCCCCAAGCCCTATTGAGGCCCCAGGGACCCCATCCTCCATGGCCGATACTTACAATTAGTAGAGGGGGCACGAGGCCTCCCTCCCCAAGCTTGACAGAGGCCCCAGGGACCCCATACCCCCGGGTCGATAAATATAATTAGTGGAGTGGGTATCAGGCTTCCCTCCCTGAGCAGTACATCTGTCCTAGAGACCCCGTCCCTCAGGGCCCAATGTGAGCAGTGTCCTCGGTACCCTTCTCCATAGACACTTCATTTTCCTGCTTAGGAGAGTGTGGGCAATCTCTGCCATCACTCTCCTGGGCAGGAAACACAACTTTGCTCATGCCTGGGCAGGAGCACAGAATAATGATGCTCCCAACCAGGCTGGAGCACAAAAAATGCTGTTCCTGCCCGGGCGGGAGCAAAATTAAAGGGCCAGCTCCCATCAGAAACCACAATGGTTGCTAGCTGGGGAGCCAGCAGGGCCCAGGGGGGCATTGGGGCTCTTCCTGCAGTCCCCAATAGAGAGAAATGGTGTGGATGCCCGGCACCCACTTGAATTTTCTTTAAAAAAATAGCCAGCTCCCACCACAGTGGTGGCTGGGTGAGCTGAAGGGATATGTGGGAAGTCTGGGGGTCCCCTGCGGCCCCCAACAGAGAGACCTATTGTTCACCCAACCCTATGCTGTGCTCAGTCAAAGACTGTGTGTGGTGTAGGGCTGGGCGCCAGCAGGGGGGGTTGGGTGCAGGGCCTGGCCAAAGGTTAGACCCTTTGCCCAACACCACAACATGCATTGCTCAAGGCCATGTGATACTGGGCACCCACAGGGGTATTTTAACCCAAAAAACATATTTGGACATCATGTTATTTCAACACACAAGATTGGTGTAAATGAAAATTCTCTTGGGCATATTACTTTCAAGAAGCTTTGCTGCTGCATTGTCATTTACATACTAAAGTAGATGCATATGGTCTTTCCTTCCGTATGAAAGCAAAGTATATTTTTATTTATTTTCCCATTATGTGTAGATTTTCAAAATGTTTTGAAACTTCTAGTAGTGGAGTTTGTGTTTAAGGCTTAGAAGTATGCATTAATATTATGTAAATGAAGAAACACCTTGAAGATGTAATACTGCACAATAAACTACATAGAGAAAGCACGGAGAAGACGAAACATGGCTATAAAATTGATGGCTTATGTAATGCGCTCATACTTTACAATGGTTTCATATTTGTGAAACTAATCATGATAGTTTTATCGTATGATTTTTTTGAAAGTTATTGTTAATGAAAATTATTCTGAATAAACATATCAAACTTTATAGCATTTTTCAGATATCTTGGTATAATACCATTAGCATTAAACACCTTCACTTGTTTTGAGATGTCATTGAAATAATGGGAAGGAATTCCTCGGTGCAGGTAGCCAAGCATTGATGAAATGTAAGGTAAGATGCTTTAATGAGTTAAAATCAGAAATTTGTACAAAAGACGATGGAGCAGAGTATTTTAAAGACAAAGATCATTTATTACAACTTCCTGTATCAATGAAGAAAAACTTGAAAAGTGAATGCCATGATATGACTCTTTTTCCTCGCCAGGAATATGGAACTGAAAAAATCTCCATGTAAAGGAGCCAGGACACTGGATCCCTTGCTGGCCATCTCTGAAATATCTGGGTCAACTAGGGCTCTCCCTTATCACTATATAGGATAGGTTGGGGTAGCATGTAGTGGTGTAGATGAACCCAAAAGTCCGCATTATGCCCAGAGACTCTTTGGAGAACTCATGAGTCTAATGTGATGGATTTGAAAGGAATTAAAACCCTAATTTTGCTTTAGGCCATAATCGTTCCGTTCATTATTCTGTTTTATCTGTCTCTCATACAGAAACTGCTAAGCATTATTATCGTGTAAAGAAGGACATTTTGTATGAGGCTGTTTAAATGTATAGTTGAAGTCCATGTATAAGTTGCACATTTATCTGGTAATAATCTACAGCCTCCTATTGTGTGTTTCTGGGAACCTTCATGACTTAAATATTTTACAGGAAATTCAGGGCAGCAGAGGATGTTCCAAACTTAGATCTGTATACGTAGCATGGCTTCTAGAGTCACGAAACAAGAAAGCTGCGCTTTGAGGAAATATGTGCAGACAGTGTGGGACAGAACGGAAAAGCAGGAAGCATTTTCTATTGTTAATCTTGCATTGAGGTTATGGCTGTTTGCCAAAAATAGTATTATAAGAAAGGACTCACAGCGTTTGTAATTTGAGACTGACACGTGCTTCTCTTATGGTGCGGTCACTCTCCCAGCTGTTTCATTTTGTAAATATATAATAAACGTGCTTGTCCGCCCTTTGTTGCAGTTGTGGTGATTAATGACTTTAGCTACATGAAGGATTTTATTCCCGACATCGTGGCAGAGCCAGGCAAGAGCTCCCCTTTGCTCTGGCCTGCCACTGGGGAGGTTCCCCTTGGGGGCCACTTCGGACAACCAATTTAGCCATACACAATTTGAGGAGGATGACAGATGCCCATTGAGACTAAAGATCTGTTTTTTGGACTATAGGGGTACCGGTCTGAAGGACATCTGCAGTGGCTAGATAAGGTAGGAAGAAAGGGCGATCGTCAATTCCTTGTGTATTGATCTACAACTGTTACAAACGGAGATGTGTATTTAGTTAATCCTGGCAGACCTTTGTTTAGGAATCATCAGAGAGGGAGAGAGAAGTAAATGTGTTTTGTGGATCCTAACAGACCCTTGTTTAGGAATCGTCAGAGAAATAGATGTGTATTTAGTTAAACTTGGCAGATTGTGTTTTCCATTTAGAATTATTAGAGAAATAGGAATTATATAAGAAGTTTATCCGACAGTTTAAATTAGGAAAACGTCAGAGAAAAAGTTGACATGTTATATAAATATATTATGTGAGTTGTTTAAAAACAAAAAACATATATATATATATATAGATATATATATTCACTGAAAAACCATAGGTTTCAGGGACGTTATAGTTAGAAATTAGCATTTAAAAAACCTTTGAAATTCACTGAAAAAACCATAGGTTTCAGGGGTGTTATAGTTAGTTGGACATTTCACTCGTACAAAACCAGAGAAATTCAGCCGTTATAGTTAGTAGAGCTAACTATAACTCGCGCCTCCGCAATGCACTGCTCATGACGTCACATATTACATTACTCATGACATCGTCAGTGACATCACTGATGACATCACTGATGACATCTCAAATGACATCACTGATAACATCATCCAGTGACTGTGAGTTTCTTTAAAGTTTAAATATGTTTTATATATATATATATATATATATATATGCCAAGGTGATTGAAGAATTCTGTGGGCGTATAAGTGTCTGAATGGATGATTTAGTAGGTGCGTGACTGATTGAATAAGTGACTGATTAAGTGTATCTTACTGAATGCATGGGTTAGTGAGTAAACTGTGTAAATGTCTGCATCAGTCTGTCAGTTGGTGTATAAGCGGCTGCATGGGTTGGTGAGTAGCTACATGACTGTCTATATGGGTTATTGATTGGTTGTCTGAGTATCTGTATGGGTGCCTGAGTGTCTGTGTGAGTGGGTGGGGGTGTGATGACTCTGTGCATCGATGTGTGAGTGGGTGATTGACTGGGTGTATGGGTTCAAGAGTGCATCTGTGAAGGGCTGTAGGGGTGGGTGAGTGTGTGTATGGGTGTGTTGGTGAGTGAATGCATGTCTCAGTGGTATATGTGTGTGTAACTACATATGTGAAATGCAGTATATGTGAGTGTTGGGATATATAAATGACTTTACGTGAGAGTGAATGATTGTGAGAGTGGCTGTATGGATGAGTGTCTGCTTGTATGAGTGATTGTATAAGAGAGTAAGTATGTGTTAGTATTTGTATAAATAAGTGAGTTGGTCTGTGTATAACTGTATAGGTGAGTAAATGGGTGTGATTGATTCTTTGCATGACTGAGGAGGTGTGTGAGTAAGTCTATGGATGAGTGGCAGTGTGTGAGTGTATGTATAGGTGTATGAGTACATATGATAGTGCTGTAATGATGAGTGACTGCATGTATGAGTTACTGTATGGGTGAATGAGTGGATGTGTGTGTAGACCTAGGAATCAGTGAGTACGTATGTAATAACTGGTATTGGTGTGCCTATGGTTTCCAAAACGGTAGTCAGTATTTTAGAGTGGGTGTATCAAAGGTTATATTAGGGTGTGAGGAGGTGCATCAGATTATGCAAAACACACAAGATGATGGACGGAATGCTGCCCATTGGCAAACATTCACCCCAGTCACAGATCTGGGTTTAATCCATCATTATTTTGCTTCACCACACCACCCCAGTTCAGACATAGCCATATGCAAATCAGTCTTGACCCTGTGCCTCATGGGAACAGTCCAGACCGAACTGCCAAGCCATGTCTTCCCTGGACCGGAATCAAGCATCCTAGGACCGGTTTCAGGCTATCAGCCTTCATCAGCCAGGATAGCTTGACTCCAGTGGCGTAGTGAGCACGGGACCCACGTCTGGGCATAACCTTCCCACTTAGGCGAAATGCAAAACACACAAGATGATGGACGGAATGCTGCACATTGGCAAACATTCACCCCCAGTCACAGATCTGGGTTTAATCCATCATTATTTTGCTTCACCACACCACCCCAGTTCAGACATAGCCATATGCAAATCAGTCTTGACCCTGTGCCTCATGGGAACAGTCCAGACCGAACTGCCAAGCCATGTCTTCCCTGGACCGGAATCAAACATCCTAGGACCGGTTTCAGGCTATCAGCCTTCATCAGCAAGGATAGCTTGACTCCAGTGGCGTAGTGAGCACGGGACCCACGTCTGGGCATACCCTTCCCACTTAGGGCGAAATGCAAAACACACAAGATGATGGACGGAATGCTGCACATTGGCAAACATTCACCCCCAGTCACAGATCTGGGTTTAATCCATCATTATTTTGCTTCACCACACCACCCCAGTTCAGACATAGCCATATGCAAATCAGTCTTGACCCTGTGCCTCATGGGAACAGTCCAGACCGAACTGCCAAGCCATGTCTTCCCTGGACCGGAATCAAGCATCCTAGGACCGGTTTCAGGCTATCAGCCTTCATCAGCCAGGATAGCTTGACTCCAGTGGCGTAGTGAGCACGGGACCCACGTCTGGGCATACCCTTCCCACTTAGGGCGAAATGCAAAACACACAAGATGATGGACGGAATGCTGCACATTGGCAAACATTCACCCCCAGTCGCTGTAATGATGAGTGACTGCATGTATGAGTTACTGTATGGGTGAATGAGTGGATGTGTGTGTAGACCTAGGAATCAGTGAGTACATATGTAATAACTGGTATTGGTGTGCCTATGGTTTCCAAAACGGTAGTCAGTATTTTAGAGTGGGTGTATCAAAGGTTATATTAGGGTGTGAGGAGGTGCATCAGATTATCACATGGATGATGTCATCAGTGATGTCATCAGTGATGTCATTTGAGATGTCATCAGTGATGTCACTGACCATGTCATGAGTGATGTAATATGTGACGTCATCAGCAGTGCATTGCGGGGGCGCGAGTTATAGTAAGCTCTACTAACTATAACGGCCAAATTTCTCTGGTTTTGTACAAGTGAAATGTCCAACTAACTATAACGTCCCTGAAACCTATGGTTTTTTCAGTGAATTTCAAAGGTTTTTTAATGCTAATTTCTAACTATAACGTCCCTGAAACTTATGGTTTTTTCAGTGAATTTCAAAGGTTTTTTAAATTATGTTTTGTGACTGTTATATGTAAAAAATATTTTTACATAGCTTTTTATTTGTTGTAAAAATAATATAATGTTTTTCTTTTCTAAAATATATATATATATTTTTTTGCAAAAAGTGGAGTTGCGTACTCAATTGTGTACCTATCTCGGTGCGTGCGCAGATTCAAGCTGCCATATTGGTAAAGTCATGGAGGATGCACGTTTGGTATGCGACGGGTGCGCGGTGTCCGGCCCCGCGTAACGTCACGTACGTATGTGGTCGCGCCGGGTAGGCGACTCCCATAAAATATTTATATTTTAAAAGTATATGTATATAACTTTAATATGTGTATTAAAGCAAGAGATTATATAAACTAATTACAAAGAGCATATATTTGTAATTGCAATAAAGGTATATTAGTGTTAAGTATATTTTCCGAGCTTCGCTCTGGATGCACGTGTGGTATGCGACGGGTGCGCGGTGTCTGGCCCCGCGTAACGTCACGTACGTATGTGGTCACGCCGGGTGTGCGACTCCCGTAAAATGTTTATGTTTTAAAAGTATATGTATATAACTTTAATATGTGTTTTAAAGGAAGAGATTATCTAAAGTAATTATAAAATTCATATATTTCTAATTTGAATAAAGTTATATTATTGTTAAATACATTTTCCTGAAGTCGCGCCGGGCGCGCGCCGGTTGCGCTCCCAGTGCACGAACCCCACGTGATTTCAAAAGAAAGCATTTAATTGGTTTACAAGGTTTTGTTTCTAGATTGTGAAGGACCCCCTCCCTTTTTTTTCATTCCTTTAACTGCATCCTAGGAGACACACCTGTTGTGTTTTTTATCTGGGTTGTACATTTTTTTGGTGTTTTTGGCAACAACTGAAAAATGGCTTCTTCTACTGAAGATGTGAATTTGGCAACAGAAGAAGAAGAGTTGGAGGAACCTGTCAAGAAGAGGAAGGAGTCTATTGTTTGCACCTTCTTTACAATTCCTGAGGTTGAAAAGAAGGTAAATGCAAGAAAAGTAAGCTGCACTCTATGTTCGAGGGTGCTCTCACGGGGAAGTGAAAAAAAATATTCCTGTGGGACATCTAGTATGATGAAGCACCTGCAGACATTGCATCCTCGACATCTGGCCCGCGAGCAACATCGTCGCGCCCAGGAAGCTGTGCAGCAAGATGACCAGGCTGCTGCACCGAGCACCTCAGGAGCGAACCGTGGACTTGACATCCGTCCAGAGTTTGCAAACCTAGAACAGCACTGCATCAAGTGCAAGGCTGTAGTATGTTACGGTGAGCAGTCTGTCAATGCTGTGGTTTCTGCTGCAAGAAACTACTCTTGTTAATTTTTTATTTTTTTTTGCATTTTTTCTTGCAATGACAGTTTAATTACAATGTTGGACAGTTTGTTTTGTTGTTTTTCCTTTTTTTGTAAAAACACCCAAAAAATTTACAAAATAGTTAAAAAAACACAAAAAAATTATAAAATTGGAAAAGAAGAAAAAAAACGGTTCTGTTTAGAACCACCTA